>CM038675.1:419514230-420714230 GCA_021605145.1 Aegilops bicornis | reverse complement strand
ATCACGGCCCCGGGCGGGCCTCTCTTGTGGCTTATCCTTGCCGCGACGGCCTGCCTGGCCGTCACGCTTCTTGCCGGACCCCTCAGCACTGTCTGGGCCCTTCTCCTTGTCCCGCCTCTCATACTCAGCCCTCTGCTTCTCAGCGAGGAGCTCAACCTGTCGGCAGTCCTGGAGAGCATGGCCTTTGGTGCGATGGATCTTGCAGTATCGCTTGTCGGAGTTTCCTGGCTTCTCGGCAGCCGCCAAGGCCCGACAGGCGACACATCCGGCAACCTCCTTGCCGGGGTCGTCTGCCTTGGTTTTCTTGGTGGAGCCGGCGTCATCAGATCCCTCGACGGCAAGCACGGCTTTTCCTTTGCGCTTCCTGTTGCGGTGCCAGCCATTCTTCGCCGGGGCGGCAATATCCTCATCTGAGGAGTCGGTTTCCACGCCGGCATCTTCGCCGGGGTACTTCCTTCCCTCTTCAGCCCGGGCACATTTGTCAGCAACAACATAGAGTTCTGCTACATCTCTCACCTTGTTCCTTGCCAGCTCTTCGCGCATCTTGGGGTTACGCACGTTCTGATGGAACGCGCTGATGATGGCGGTAGTGTGAACATCAGGGATATTGTACTGTACCCGGCTGAACCTCTGAATATACTTGCGGAGACTCTCGCCTCCCTTATGGGTAATGACGTGCATGTCGCTTGCTTGTCCATGGGCTTGGTGGCCTCCAGTAAAGGCGCCCACGAACTCATGGCACAAATCCGACCAGGAGGAGATAGAGTCTACCAGCAAGTGCATCAACCATGACATGGCGTTGGTTTTAAGAGCCAATGGAAAGTAATTCGCAAGCACCTTATCGTCGCGGGCTCCGGCTTCTTGCATCGAGATGGTGTAGACGCCGAGGAACTTCGGACGGGTGGGTCTTGCCACTGTACTTTTCGCCCACGTCAGGTTTGAAGGTGCGGTGAGTGGGCCACTGGAACTGCCGCAACTCACGGGTAAAAGCCGGACAGCCTACCTCGTAAGGTAGGCCTCCATGGCTCCCCGGTGCTGGGTGGCTCACAGCAGGCCCTGCTCGCCTGTCTGATCGGTGGCGCGCTCCGCGCCGGCGCTCGATAGTGCTTCCAGCATCTTCATGTTCTTGTTCCCGAAGAACTTGGCGCTGGTCACAGTGCGCCCGTGGGTCGTACGATGCTACGGAGATCTCGTCGCCCGTAACCTCGCGACGGTCTGGCTTCCGCGGTACCGGGCGAGGAGGAGGCGAGTGCACCGTGGTTGCGGCGCCGCCTGCTCTCCTGCCACTGGTGCATGGGACTCCGTCGGAGCGTCGACCCGGGGGCTCCACCGGACTCGGTTCGTCTTTGTTGGCCACCGCAACAAGGCTTCGGATAGTGGCTCTCCATTGGTCGAGTTTCCCCGTAGTAGGAGGAAAATCGAGGAGCAACTGCGCGCGCGCCAGGGCTTCTGCTGGCGTTGGTGGCAGCGAAACCTGCACGGATCGCGACGTGCTTCGACTTCTGACCATGTCAGAAGGAGCTCTATCACGATCTCGCGGTTGCATGCCACCTTCACCAGCGCCTCGGCGAGCGAGCAGGTCTTCTAAATCCCGGGAGTGGCGCTCGGGGCTCTTTACGCGGCGACGCCCGGGGTCCTTGGCGTAATTGCGTCGTTCGTCGCGCGCCGCTTGAGGAGAGCGCGCCGTCGGCGCCGGCGTGGGAGTCTTGGAAGGCCTCGCGTCGCCTGCGAGCAGGGTGGCAGAGATCTTGGAAGGCCCCGTGCCACCCGCGGAGGGCCTGGCTTCGTCCTTTGATTTGGCGGCGGCGTTCGTTATCAGCAAGACGAACATCGCCGCCTCCCAAAATTCGCCTCTTTGGGGACGGTGTTGGTGTTCGCGAAGCGGTGCCCCGGGTCCTTTGTGCGACCGGTCCGCTGCTCGCCTGCGTCGGGGACGGATGTCCGGCTTCCGACGGGCCAACCGCCACCGCTATCTTCTTCTTGGGCGCCATGACAATGAAGAAGCGTCGAACTAATCGCTAGAGCTGATTCTCACAATCGCGCTTCTACGGCGCGCGCCAAAGATGTCGGTGTAGGAACGACACGTATGGGATCACAAGAATCCCTACTACGGTTGCGGGCGCGGGGTCGTGAGAAGAGCGGATCAAACAGATAGCACACGGTTTCTTTATCCAGGTTCGGGCCGCGAGGATGCGTATAACCCTACTCCTGCTTTGGTGGTTTGTTTATCTGTGTTCTTGAGCTAGCAATGGGGCGTGAGGAGCTCCAAAAAGCCGAATCCTCCTCCTGGTCGCCTCGGGCCTCCTTTTATAGGGAAAGGGGTCGCCACAGTGGCACACAGGAGGTGGAAAGGGTACAGTGATGCGAGTTTATCCCTCACATTACGTGACAAGGCGCCTTAAATGCGTCTTTCTTAGGTGTCCTTGCTTTATCGGGGACGGGGGAGAGCCATGTCTCGTCTATCGCCGCTCCTTCTCGTGTCGACACGCGCCCTGGCCAGCGGTGCCCGCGGTGCCATGTAGGCAGGCAGGCAACTGAGGTGGCGCAATGGTGGGTCTCCACGAAGATCTGCTTGCCGCCATGCAGGTGCCTGCCCAACTGGTTAGGCCAGCGGCTGCATGTGAACGGCGGTGAAGGTTTGATTGGCGTGGGCCCGATAGTGGTCGTACGAGTGTCCTTGGCGAGGGCCTCGTCGTAGCCCCGACAAGGGTCTTGCCTGGGCCCCGGCAAGAGTCTTGCCGTGGCGCCTGTTGTCATCCCCGGTAAGGCTTTTGCCGGGGGGCTTGTGGTCCTCCTTGGCTGGAATCCCGCCAAGGGTCGTCGTCTTCTATAGTGTGTATCTGATCTTGAATGTCTTCACAAAGATCTGCATGTCACCACGGGGATGTCTCCCGAATCCTTGCCCCATAGGGGCAGTTGTCTCAAGGGTGACTCACTCCGTAGGTGTGGGACGAACTGCCACGGCAAGGGTCTTGCCGGGTTTGCTAAAACTGCCCCCCGGCAAGGATCTTGCCGGGGGAGTCCGCTTCGTCCCCTTTGCTCTTTGTGGTCTTTGTCTTGGCGTTGTTCTGCTCCTTTCGAGCTTCGTCCTTACCTTGGCTCACCTCCCTTGCCTTGCTCAATGCGGCGGTGTCCGTGGCTCAGACTGCCCGTGCACGGTTATAGGGGTACAAAAAGTGTACCCCTCTTTTTGTACACCGACAGGGGGGCTAGCGGGCGCAGAGCAGCATGTTTCCTAGTAGGTGCTAAGGAAGCAAGCGCAGGCACGGAGTCTCGAGGAATTAGCCAAAGGTTTCCATTCCCATGCTACAAGAGCAAGACCACCAGGGCGGCAGGATGGAGGTCATAGCCGAGCCCACCATGGCGTCACGAGCAAAAGCTTTGCAGGCGAAGACCACCTTTCATCAGGATTGGATGTACCCTTTCAAATTGGCCGTTGTGGGATCCCTCCCCGCCTACATTTTGGGGAAGATGACCGAGGCCTCTATATATATATATATATATATAGGTTAGCCAACACCATAGAAGGGGCGATCCAACCGGGACCCTCAGTAGCTCACACCAGCACAAGAACTGACCTCCTGAGGCTGTTCTTCCTCTGTACTAGTTCATCATCAGCCCCTCGCTTGGCCAATCCACCGCAAAGCAGGAGTAGTGTCTTAAACCGCAAGGTGGCCCGACCATGGGTAAATTGTCGTGTCCCTTTCCTTTCCCGTTCATCGAGCTAGGTCGTGAGAATGGCGAGTTGGTAGGTTGGGGAGGTCGATTTCTTTGCACACACCCCAGAGCCTCACTGACGCCATGGGTGTTTCGACAGGATGGCGGGACAAGAAGGAAGGAGGAACAAGCAGCGAGAAAGACAGAGATGAGCAGGGGGATCTGCCCCCCTCCATTTATAGGCAGAGGGAGGCCAACCGCCGGCCTCCCATGATCCCAAGTAATGATGAATTTTTGCATGTAGCAGGCTGTTGTCAAGTCGAACGGTTGCCAAGGCAGCATGGGGAAGTGGAGACGCCCACGTCGCATCAAGCGCCACGCATCGACCCGGTCCGTAGGTGATTGGGGCCCGCGGCGCTTCGCCCTTGCCCTTTGGCTTCGCCTCGAAGCCAAGTCCGAGCGCGCCTTGGGCCCAGAGGCTACTGTCGGTGTTCTGGGAACCAGGGTACCCAGACTTGCCTGCCTACGGCCCACAACGTGGCTCCATCAACGGCCTAGTACGACCCATCTTCAGTGTCGAAAAGACAAGACCCTCGCGAGGGGCCAAACCTCGTGAGGCGGACGACTCCAAGACCTCCGGAGGGAGCGGCCTCCATAGGCTTGCTCCTAAGGAGCAGAGATTACTATGCAGACGCTCACCTCAAGAGGATGAGGTGACGTAAGCCATGACGACCAAGGCCAGGCGGGGGCGCTAGCGGGCGCAGAGCAGCAGGTTTCCTGGTTGGTGCTAAGGAGGCAAGCGCAGGCATGGAGTCCCAAGGAATTAGCCAAAGGTTTGCATCCCTCTGCTACAAGACCAAGACCGCCAGGGCGGCAGGATGGAGGTCATCGCCGAGCTCACCATGGCGTCACGAGCAAAAGCTTTGCAGGCGAAGACCACCTTTCGTCAGGATAGGATGTACCCTTTCAAACTGGCCGTTGTGGGATACCTTCCCACCTACATTTTGGGGGAAGATGACCGAGGCCTCTATATATATATATATATATATATATATATATATATATATATATATATATATATATATATAGGTTAGCCAGCACCATAGAAGGGGCGATCCAACCGGAACCCTCACTAGCTCACACCAACACAAGAGCTGACCTCCCGAGGCTGTTCTTCCTCTGTACTAGTTCATCCTCAGCCCCTCGCGAGGCCAATCCACCGGAAAGCAGAAGTAGAGTCTTACACCGCAAGATGGCCCGAACCTGGGTAAACTGTCGTGTCCCTTTCCTTTCCCGTTCATCGAGCTAGGTCGTGAGAATGGCGAGTTGGTAGGTTGGGGAGGTCGATTTCTTCGCACGCACCCTAGAGTCTCACTAGCGCCATGGGTGTTTCGACAAGATGGCGTGACAAGAAGGAAGAAGGAGGAACAAGCGGCGAGAAGACGCAGATGAGCAGGGGGCTCTGCCCTCCTCCATTTATAGCCAGAGGAAGATTAGTAATGATGAATTTTGGTATGTAGCAGGCTGTTGTCAAGTCGAACGGTTGCCGAGGTGGCATGGGGAAGTGGAGACGCCCATGTCCCATCAAGCGCCACGCGTCGACCCAGTCCGTAGGTGATTGGGGCCCGCGGCGCTTCACCCTTGCCCTTTGGCTTCGCCTCGAAGCCAAGTCCAAGCACGCCTTGGGCCTGGGGGCTACTGTCCATGTTCTGGAAAACTAGGGTACCTAGACTTGCCTTTCTGCGGCCCACGGCGTGGCTCCGTCAATGGCCTGGTACGGTCCATCTTCAGCGTCAACAAGACAAGACCCTCGCTAGGGGCCAAACCTCGCGAGGCGGACGACTCCAAGACCTCCGGAGGGAGCGACCTCCTTAGGCTTGCTCCTAAGGAGCAGAGATTCCTATGTAGGCGCTCACCTCAAGAGGTTGAGGTGATGTAAGCCATGACGACCAAAGCCAGGCGGGGGCGCTAGGGGGCGCAGAGTAGCAAGTTTCCTCTTTGGTGCTAAGGAGGCAAGCGTATGCGCGGAGTCCTGAGGATTTAGCCAAAGGTTTCCATTCCCATGCTACAAAACCAAGACCGCCAGGGTGGCAGGATGAAGGTCATCGTCGAGCCCACCATGGCGTCACGAGAAGAAGCTTTGCAGGCGAAGACCACCTTTCGTCAGGATAGGATGTACTTCTTGTCCCCTTTCAAATTGGCCGTTGTAGGATCCCTTCCCGCCTACATTTTGGGGAAGACGACCAAGGTCTCTCTCTCTCTCTCTCTCTCTCTCTCTCTCTCTCTCTCTCTATATATATAGATATATATATATATATATATATATATATATATATATATATATATATATATATATATATATATATAGGTTAGCCACCACCATAGAAGGGGCGATCCAACCGGAACCCTCACTAACTCACACCAACACAAGAACTGACTTCCTGAAGCTGTTCTTCCTCTGCACTAGTTCATCCTCAACCCTGATACGTCTCCAACGTATCTATAATTTTTGATTGTTCAATGCTATTATATTATCTGTTTTGGATGTTTAATGGGCTTTATTATGCACTTCTATATTATTTTTGGGACTAACCTTTTAACCGAAAGCCCAGTGCAAATTTTTGTTTCTTGCCTATTTCAGTGTTTCGCAGAAAAGGAATAAAAAACGGAATCCAAACGGAATGAAACCTTCGCGAGGATCATTTTTGGAACAAACGCAATCCAGGAGACTTGGAGTGGACATCAAGGAAGCAACGAGGCGGCCACGATGTAGGAGGGCGCGCCCAGGGGGGTAGGCGCACCCCCACCCTCATGGGCCCCTCGTGGCTCCACCGACCTACTTCTTTCGCCTATATATACTCATATACCCTGAAAAAATTAGAGAGCACCACGAAACCCTATTTCCACCGCCGCAATCTTCTATACCCATGAGATCCCATCTTGGGGACTTTTCCGGCGCTCTGCCGGAGGGGGAATCGATCATGGAGGGCTTCTACATCAACACCATGGCCTCTCCGATGATGCGTGAGTAGTTTACCACAGACCTTCGGGTCCATAGTTATTAGCTAGATGGCTTCTTCTCTCTCTTTGGATCTCAATACAAAGTTCTCCTCGATTTTCTTGGAGATCTATTCGATATAATTCTTTTTGCGGTGTGTTTGTCGAGATCCGATGAATTGTGGGTTTATGATCAAGATTATCTATGAACAATATTTGATTCTTCTCGGAATTCTTTTATGCATGATTTGATATCATTGCAAGTCTCTTCGAATTATCAGTTTGGTTTGGCCTACTTGATTGATCTTTCTTCCAATGGGAGAAGTGCTTAGCTTTGGGTTCAATCTTGTGGTGTCCTTTCCCAGTTACAGCCGGGGCAGCAAGCCACGTATTGTATTGTTGCCATCAAGGATAAAATGATGGGGTTTATATCATATTGCTTGAGTTTATCCGTCTACATTGCGTTACTCTGTTCTTATGAACTTAATACTCTAGATGCATGCTGGATAGCGGTCGATGTGTGGAGTAATAGTAGTAGATGTAGAATCGTTCCTGTCTACTTGTCACGGACGTGATGCCTATATACATGATCATGCCTAGATATTCTAATAACTATGCGCTTTTCTATCAATTGCTCAACAACAATTTGTTCACCCACCGTAGAATTTTCTATCTTGAGAGAAGCCACTAGTGAAACCTATGGCCCCCGACTCTATTTTCCATCATATTAATCACCTGTGAACTAGCTATTTTCGTCGCCGTTTATTTTGCAATCTTTATTTTTCAATCTATACAACAAAAATACCAAAAATATTGATCTTATTATCTTTATAAGATCTCACTTTTGCAAGTGGCCGTGAAGGGATTGATAACCCCTTTATCGCATTGATTGCAAGGTTCTTATTTATTTGTGCAGGTACAAGGCGACTTGCGTGTAGCCTCATACTGGATTGATATCTTGGTTCTCAAAAACTGAGGGAAATACTTATGCTACTTTGCTGCATGACCCTTTCCTCTTCAAGGGAAAACCAACGCATGCTCAAGAGGTAGGAAGAAGGATTCCTAGCGCCATTGCCGAGGAGGTTTACGCCAAGTCAAGTCAAGATTTAATCTCCCGCCAATGTGCGGATTTCTGGCGCCGTTGCCAGGGAGATCTACGCACAAGTCAAGACATACCAAGTACCCATCACAAATTCTTATCCCTAGCGTTACATTATTTGTCATTTGCCTCTCGTTTTCCTCTTCCCCACTTCTAAAACGATTTTCGAAAACCTTTGGCTTCTCTTCGCCCTCCTTCCGTTCGATTTGGTGTTACCATGTGCCTTCTTTATGCTTGAATCTTTGCTTGCTGAAAATCTATTGTTATGGATCCTCATACCCTTGCTAATCTTTTTAAAACATCCAATTATGATAAACCTATTTCTAGTGAGTTTTGTGCACTAGATTATCTCTATGAGGTTTTGCTTGAAATTCGTGAATCTAAAAATTGTGATGAAGTACTTTATGAAGTTATTCATGATAGATATTTGAATAAAAAGCATGATTGCAATGATGTTTATAAATTCTATTAATGCCAATTGTGCTAATAATACGCAAAACCATAAGCTTGGGGATGCTAGTTTTGCTATGTCCACTACTTGTTGCAATGATCATGATTGGGGTGATTCTTCTTATGATCTTTGAAATTTGTTTAAGCCCCATGATGAATATGAGATTGATAATAATGTTTTCAATAATATTGAAAGTGGGTTTGGAAGAGTGTCAACTTTAGATCCCACATATTTGGATAATGTTCAATCTTATGGTATTTTTGATAAAAGTGGGTTTGGAGAGGTCATAACTTTATTGTATGATAATCCTACTATTTTGGAAGAGTGTCAACTTTGCATGCATGTGGTTCACAAAGAGAATATTTTATGTGATATATATATTGTTGAATTTTCTTATGATACTACATGTAATTATAATGAGAGAGGGAAATATGGTTGTAGAAATTTTCATGTTACTAAATTATCTCTCTTCATGTTGAGATTGCTAGTGTTTCTTTCCGCTTCCTTGCATATGCTAATTTTTGCTTGTTATGATAATTTGTTTGCTTATAAAATGCCTATGCATAGGAAGTATGTTAGAATTAGATGTGTTTATCATGTGTTCTATTATGCTGTCTTTGTGCTTTAATTCTTGTCTTTGATGTGAGCATCATTAAAATTATCAATGCCTAGCTAGGGGCGTTAAACGATAGCGCTTGTTGGGAGGCAACCCAAATTTTTTTGTTCCTTGCTTTTTGTTCCTGTTTAGTAATAAATAATTCATATAGCCTCTGTTTTGATGTGGTTTTATGTTTCAATTAGTGTTTGTGCCAAGTACAACCTTTGGGAAGACTTGGGTGAAGTCTTTTTGATCTTGCTCTAGAAAATAGAAACTTTAGCGCTCACGAGATTAGTTGCCATTTTTTAATGGAGAGTGCTTTTAGGTTGATTCTCTTTGCAGATGATTAATAGGCAAATTTCTGACGTCCAAGAAGTTATTTCAGAATTTTTGGAGTTACATAAGTATACGTTTGTTATAGATTACTACAGACTGTTCTGGTTTTGACAAATTCTGTTTTGTGTGTGTTATTTGTTATTTTAATGAATATATGGCTAGTATCGGGGGGTATGAACCATAGGTAAGTTGGAATACAGTAGGTTTAACACCAATATAAAGAAAATGAGTTAATTACAGTACCTTAAGGTGGTGATTTGTTTTCTTATACTAAAAGAGCTCATGAGATTTTCTGTTGAGTTTTGTGTTGTGAAGTTTTCCATTTTTTGGGTAAAGATTTGATGGATTATGGAATAAAGAGTGGAAAGAGCCTAAGCTTGGGGATGCCCAAGCCACCCCAAGGTAAAATTCAAGGACAACCAAAATCCTAAGCTTGGGGATGCCCCGGAAGGCATCCCCTCTTTCGTCTTCGTCTATCGGTAACTTTACTTGAGGCTATATTTTTATTCACCACATGATATGTGTTTTGCTTGGAGCGTCTTGTATGATTTGAGTCTTTTCTTTTTGGTTTACCACAATCATCCTTGCTGTACACACCTTTTTAGAGAGACACACATGAATCGAATTTATTAGAATACTCTATGTGCTTCACTTATATCTTTTGAGCTAGATAATTTTGCTCTAGAGCTTCACTTATATTTTTTAGAGCACGGTGGTGGTTTTATTTTATATAAATTATTGATCTCTCATGCTTCACTTATATTATTTTGAGGGTCTTTTAGAACAGCATGGTTATTTTCTTTCGTTATAAAATTAGTCCTAATATGATAGGCATTCAAGATGGGTATGATAAAAACTTTCATATAGAGTGCATTAAATACTATGATAAATTTGATACTTGATAATGGTTTTGAGATATGAAGGTGGTAATGTTAGAGCCATGCTAGTTGGGTAATTGTGAAATTGAGAAATACTTGTGTTAAAGTTGGCAAGTCCCGTAGCATGCACGCATGGGAAACGTTGTGTGACAAATTTGAAGCATGGGGTGTTCTTTGAGTTCTTTCCTTATCAGTGGCGGTCGGGGACGAGCGATGGTCTTTTCCTACCAATCTATCCCTCTAGGGGCATGCATAGTAGTACTTTGCTTCGAGGGCTAATAAACTTTTGCAATAAGTATATGAGTTCTTTATGACTAATGTGAGTCCATGGATCATACACACTCTTACCTTTCCGCAATTTGCTATCCTCTACGGTATCGTGCATTGCCCTTTCTCACCTTGAGAGTTGGTGCAAACTTCGCCGGTGCATCCAAACCCCGTGATACGATACGCTCTATCACTCATAAGCCTCCTTATATCTTCCTCAAAACAGCCACCATACCTACCTATTACGGCATTTCCATAGCCATTCTGAGATATATTGCCATGCAACTTTCCACCGTTCCGTTTATTATGACACGTTCCAACATTGTCATATTGCTTTGCATGATCATGTAGTTGACATAGTATTTGTGGCAAAGCCACTTTCATAATTCTTTCATACATGTCGCTCTTGATTCATCACATATCCCGGTACACCGCCGGAGGCATTCACATAGAGTCATATTTTTGTTCTAGTATCGAGTTGTAACATTGAGTTATGAATAAATAAAAGTGTGATGATCATCATTTTTAGAGAATTGTCCCATGTGAGGAAAGATTATAAAAATTAAAGAGTCCAAAGAAGCCCAAAAAAAGAGGCCAAAGAAGCCCAAACAAAAAAAGAGAGAAAAAGAGAGAACGGACAATGTTACTATCCCTTTTCCACACTTGTGCTTCAAAATAGCACCATGATCTTCATGATAGAGAGTTTCTTATTTTGTTACTTTCATATACTAGTGGGAATCTTTCATTATAGAACTTGGCTTGTATATTCCAATGATGGGCTTCCTCAAATGCCCGAGGTCTTCATGAGCAAGCAAGTTGGATGCACGCCCACATAGTTTCCAGTTTGAGCTTTCATACACTTATAGCTCTAGTGCATCCGTTGCATGGCAATCCCTACTCCTCGCATTGACATCAATTGATGGGCATCTCCATAGCCCGTTGATTATCCGCGTCAATGTGAGACTTTCTCCCTTTTTTGTCTTCTCTCATAACCTCCATCATCATATGCTATTCCACCTATAGTGCTATATCCATGGCTTGCGCTCATGTATTGCGTAAGGGTTGAAAAGGCTGAAGTGTGTTAAAAAGTATGAACCAATTGCTCGGCTTGTCATCGGGGTTATGCATAAGGGGAGCATTTTGTGTGACGAATATGAAGCATGGCCAAACTATATGATTTTGTGGGGATGAGCTTTCTTTGGCTATGTTATTTTGATAAGACATAATTGCTTGGTTAGTATGCTTGAAGTATTACTATTTTTATGTCAATAAACTTTTATCTTGAACCTTTTGGATTTGAACATTCATGCCACAATAAAGATAATTACATTGAAAATTATGTTAGGTAGCATTCCACATCAAAAATTCTGTTTTTATCATTTATCTACTGGAGGAGCAGCAGGAATTAAGCTTGCGGGATGCTTGATACGTCTCCAACGTATCTATGATTTTTGATTGTTCCATGCTATTATATTATCTGTTTTGGATGTTTAATGGGCTTTATTATGCACTTTTATATTATTTTTGGGACTAACATATTAACCGAAAGCCCGGTGCAAATTGTTGTTTTTTGCCTATTTCAGTGTTTCGCAGAAAAAATATCAAACGGAATCCAAACGAAATGAAACCTTCGCGAGGATCATTTTTGGAACGAACGCAATCCAGGAGACTTGGAGTGGACGTCAAGGAAGCAACGAGGCCGCCACGAGATAGGAGGGCGCGCCCACGGGGGTAGGCGCGCCCCGACCCTCGTGGGCCGCTCTTGGCTCCACCGACCTACTTCTTTCGCCTATATATACTCATATACCCTGAAAACATCCGAGAGCACCATGAATCCCTATTTCCACCGCCGCAACCTTCTGTACCAGTGAGATCCCATCTTGGGGGCTTTTCCGGCGCTCTACCGGAGGGGAAATAGATCACTGAGGGCTTCTACATCAACACCATGGCCTCTCCGATGATGCATGAGTCGTTTACCATAGACCTCCGGGCCCATAGTTATGAGCTAGATGGCTTCTTCTCTCTCTTTGGATCTCAATACAAAGTTCTCCTCGATTCTCTTGGAGATCTATTCGATGTAATTCTTTTTGCGGTGTGTTTGTCGAGATCCGATGAATTGTGGGTTTATGATCAAGATTATCTATGAACAATATTTGTGTCAGGAACCCGATTCCAAGTCACATCGATCTAGACGGCAACACCTCATATCACTTTGGGGCTCACACACGGTATTCCCACGGGTGTTGCCTTACCATGGCACGGGAACATTTGCGCCTTTTGGCTCACGTATATGATAGTGTCGCTAGCATCCATATGACAGAGAACCCGGGCCGACATGACTAGTCGTGAACCCAAAGTGGCACTAACTTACGGGACATGCATACATGAATCAACATCGAGCATGTCGGTCAGCGGCGTGCGAATCCGGGCTGTAGCACTGGGCTAACAGGACTCCGCTGAACCGGGCTATAGCAGGCTAGGCAGGACTCCAGATGTCACCGCGTGACATTTCCCCGAAGGGACAGACATAGGAACGAAGTGAATCACATGCTGGCCAGTCAATTGTTCCGGAGCAGTAGTGCTGGGCTAGCAGGACTCCGGTGAACCGGGCTGTAGCGGACTACTATGGCTCATGGAAACACAAGAGTACATTTCCCCATAAGAGAGGCTACCAAGGATAAACAACTAGGTTGTCGGATCCCACACATACCAAGCATTTCAATCATACACACAATATGCTCGATATGTGTAAATACAACATGGCATCACAACAATACTCTATGACTCAAAGTATTTATTCATTAGGCTCCGAGGAGCGAGATATTACAAACATGGGTCTCATGACCCAACATTCAAGTCATACAAGCAACAAGCACAAGCGGAAGCTTAACTTGTCTGAGTACGGACAACTACAAATGAAAAAGGCTGAGAAGCTTGAGTATCTACAAGACCCTGCCGAGGGCACAAGATCGTAGCTGAGGTAACAAGCTAAACATCGAAGTCCACGCGGAACTACTAGGGAGACTGACGTCTCTCTGCAAAAACATAAAATAGGCAAACGTGAGTACTAATGTACCCAGCAAGACTTACATCAGAACTAACTACATATGCATCGGTATCAACAAAGGGATGGTGGCATTTAACTGCAGCAAGCCAACTTTGACTCAGTGGCTAACCTGAACTACGACCACAAGCAACTCTTTTGAGGCAGCGCACACGAGTCCACATATTCACCAATCAATACACCACTATGGATCCGCTCCCATCTACCTATGAGAATGCCATCCATAGAACGCTTATCTTGCGAGTTTTAGAGTATCCACTTCAAGTTATCTATGAACTGTTATAGGAAACCCAGAAGTCCTTTACCGCGGACACGCCTATTCGAATAGATCATTTATAACCCTGCAGGGGTGTACTTCTTCACACACGCTCTCGCCACTTACCACCATGTACACGGCGTGTATCTCAGCAACCTTCAAGCGGAAGCCTGGCGAGGGAGTCGGCCACGACCTGACTAACCACACAAGTCCCTAGTCCAGGTTTATCGCCTATTCGGGTTCCATCCGTGAGGAGATCCGGCCGGAGTTTCGCTCACAGCCCCAAATGATGTGTGCAGGGTTCCCGAGACACCAAACAGGCGCTCGGTACACCGGGCCACGGTCTATCTACCGCATCATAGCCCACCCCTAGGGTCAGCGCTATGCACGACCTCCAACACATATCCTACAAACACCAGAAACTAGTTGGAACTCCTGGACAGAGGGCAAGGGCAGTTAATAAGTCGAGAGGCTCCATTGGTTTCATGCCCAACGCATGGTAGTAGCTGTTCATGGATCACAAACACATAACTCAGTTCCTGAGGACGGTTTCAATGAGACAACCCACCATGAACTCTTACATGGCCTCTCACCGCTACCTTTTACCAAATCGTGTCACACACTTAGCTCACACACAGTAGGACATGTTCATCACCATTCCAATTAATTCCCGACGAATCAGACCCGACTCAACTCTAAGCAGTAGCAGGCATGACAAACAAGCACGAATGAGTAGGCACATCAGGGCTCAAACAACTCCTACTCATGCTAGTGGGTTTCATCTATTTACTGTGGCAACGATAGGTCATGCAGAGGAAAAGGGGTTCAGCTACCGCAACATGTAACAGTTTAATCAATGTTGTCCTAATGGAGTAAAAGGGAGCAGGAGCGAGAGAGTGGGATTGTATCGGAATGAACAAGGGGGTTTTGCTTGCCCGACACTTCTGAAGATAATATAGATCTCCATCAGTGTCATCGATCACATCGTCGAAGCAACATCTACCGAGAGGGGACAATTACTGGCAACAGAGAGGAAACACAATCAATGCAATGCGGCAATATGATGCCTGATCATGACATGGCAATATGATGTGATTTGAGCTAATGCAACTAGCAACAGGTTAAATGGAGTTGGTTTGAATCCAAGAATCGAATTGAAACTCCATATGTGGATATTCAAAGGCCATTTATATGATTTGTCCTAAACAGCAGCCATAAGTTATTCTAACATGCATGAAAATGTTACATATGGATAGATTGGATTTTTCTGATAATTTTTCGTATATAAGTTATTTCATTTGGAGCAACGGTTTAATTTCTATGATTTTTAGAAGTTTGGGGTATTTTCTGAAATTTATAAATCATTTCTGATTATTTTAACTCCAGAAAACTTTACCGCGCCAGCATGACGTCGGTGTGACGTCACAAGTCAATTGGGGCGGTCCAGGTCAACCCTGACCTATGGGTCCCGCGTGTTAGTGTCATTAGACTAACTAACTAAATTAGTATAGTTTAACTACTAATCTAGGTTTGACCAGAGGGCGGGGCCCACATGGTCAAATGGGTCAAAACCACCGGCGACATGACACCGGCGAGGCCAGACGCGGCGGAGGGCATCGGAAACGCTCCTCCGACGACCATTTGAGCGGCGGAGCAGCTCTGCGGAACCAGTGCACTGCGGCGCATCGAGTGGTGGCGGCGGCAGCTGCTGCGGTGGCGGGTGACGAGGTTCGGCGGTGGCAGTAGCTCGGCATTCTCGGGGTGGCGCTACAGAGCACGGGAGGAGGTGTTGTGGGTGTCTACGGGCTCATGAGATCGTGCTGAGCACGATGGTGTGCTCGAGAACGAGCTGCAGTGGGTGTCGCCACGGCGTCGAGAAGCTTGGCGGCGGCGGCCGGCGTTCAGGTGTGCGCGGGAACACGGCTACGGCATGCGTTTGAGCAGGGGACAGGGGGAAGAACGAGCGGGGCTCACAGCGATCTCGCTGAGGCTCTCCGAGTGCTCGGGGAAGGGCCAGAGCAAGCGGGGCAGCGATGGCGATCTCCGGCGTCGGGATGTTGAAGAAGACGGCGTGGAGGCGCTCGGGGGCGCCCGGCGTTGCACAGATCGACGAGGAGGAAGAGGGGTAGAAGGCAGAGATCTTGGGCAGCTCGGCGCACCGTCGGGATGCTAGTGGCCGCGGTGGCAGCGGACGGCAGCGACGGCTCCGCTCACTTCGGGAGAGAGAGAGCGAGAGAGTGCGAGGCAGGGAGAGAGGGGAGCGGTAGAGGGGGGTCCAGGGGGTCTGCGTGGCACTCGGGAGAGGCATCCAGGGGCAGGGGGAGGAAGCAACCAGGCAGGAGGTGGCGGTAGCGCGCATCGGCGCCGCCATCGAAGCTGCCGTCTTGCATACTGCAGGGGAAGAAGACGGGTGTGCCCCTGGTGAGCTGGGCCGCACAGCTGGGCCGGCCAGTGGGCTGCGGTAAGTGCCAGGTCGGTTTTTCCTCTCTCTCTCTCTCTGTTGTTTTTAATTCTGTTCTGTTTTCTATTTTGCTGTTACTTTAGGACTTTATTAAAAATGCCGGGGCATTTCCAAAAATCATGAAACTAATCATGGCTACTGTTTAGAATATATCCAATAGTAAACATTTTAGTTTATGATTATTTGAGCATTTAAAATATTTTATAGCATTTAAATGCCCAAATGCAAATAGAGTATGATTTAATTCAGAACCCAAATATGTCATGGAAAAAATGTGCATCACCTCTGGTTACTGTTTACTGCATTTTCCCTAAATGATGAACATTTTTGAAAGCCATTTGGATTTACTGAAAATATTTTAGGTGAACCTAGTGAATTCCTTTGATGCTAGGGGTTTAGCCAATCCCCATTTCAAGTTTCTTTCAAGATTAAACATTATGCACACATGAGGCTAGCCTAGTGCATTACCAGAAGCTAGGGATGTGACAATTTGATTCTTCTCTGAATTCTTATATGCATGATTTGATATCTTTGCAAGTATCTTCGAATTATCAGTTTGGTTTGGCCTACTAGATTGATCTTTCTTGCAATGGGAGAAGTGCTAAGCTTTGGGTTCAATCTTGCGGTGTCTTTTCCCAGTTACAGCAGAGGCAGCAAGGCACATATTGTATTTTTGCCATCGAGGAGAAAAAGATGGGGTTTATATCATATTTCTTGAGTTTATCCCTCTACATCATGTCATCTTGCCTAATGCGTTACTCTGTTCTTATGAACTTAATACTCTAGATGCATGCTGGCTAGCGGTCGATGTGTGGAGTAACAGTAGTAGATGCAGAATCGTTTCGGTCTACTCGTCACGGACGTGATGCCTATATACATGATCATGCCTAGATATTCTCATAACTATGTGCTTTTCTATCAATTGCTCGACAGTGATTTGTTCACCCACCATAGAATTTGCTATCTTGAGAGAAGCCACTAGTGAAACCTATGGCCCCCGAGTCTATTTTCCATCATATTAATCTCCCTCAACTAGCTATTTCTGTCGCCTTATATTTTGCAATCTTTACTTTTCAATCTATACAACAAAAATACCAAAAATATTTATCTTATTATCTTTATCAGATCTCACTTTTGCAAGTGGCCGTGAAGGGATTGACAACCCCTTTATCGCGTTGGGTGCAAGGTTCTTATTTGTTTGTGTAGGTATAAGGCGACTTGCGTGCAGCCTCCTACTAGATTGATATCTTGGTTCTCAAAAACTGAGGTAAATACTTACGCTACTTTGCTGCATCACCCTTTCCTCTTCAAGGGAAAACCAACGCATGCTCAAGAGGTAGCAAGCCCCTCGCGAGGCCAATCCATCACAAAGCAGGAGTAGGGTCTTACACCGCAAGGTGGCCCGAACCCGGTTAAACGGTCGTGTCCCTTTCCTTTCCCGTTCATCGAGCTAGGTCATGAGAACGGCGGGTTGGTAGGCTAGGGAGGTCGAGTTCTTCGCACACACCCCAAAGTTCGAACTTTTCTTTGGTCTGCGGAGCGATAAAAGCAGGGATAATCTATCCCATAGCTGATAGTAGATGGGTAAGTACCGTTCACTATGTCCCTAAGAAGGGAGGTATCACTGTTGTTCCTAATGATAAAAATGAACTCATTCCACAAAGAACTGTCACTGGCTATAGAATGGTAATTGATTTTATAAAATTAAATAAATCAACTAGAAAATATCATTACCCTTTGCCTTTTATTGATCAAATACTAGTAAGACTATCTAAGCACACACACTTTTGCTTTCTTGATAGATATTCTGGTTTTTCTCAAATACCTGTTTCACAACCTGATCAAGAGAAAACCACCTTTACTTGCCCTTTTGGAACTTATGCTTATAGACATATGCCTTTTGGTTTATGCAATGCACCTGCTACCTTTCAAAGATGTATGACTGCTATATTCTCCGATTTTTGTGAAAAGATTATTGAGGTTTTCATGGATGATTATTCTGTTTATGGAACTTCATTTGATGATTGCTTAAGCAACCTTAATCAAGTTTTCCCGTGATGTGAGCAAACTAATCTTGTCTTGAATTGGGAGAAGTGCCACTTTATGGTTGTCGGCGTTCTGGGAACGGGGGTCCCCAGACTTGCCTGCCTGCGGCCTGCGGCGTGGTTCAAAGGAGGCCCAGGACAGCCCATCTTCATCAACACAAGCTCAAGACCCTCGCGAGGGGCCAATCCTCGCGGGGCGGACGACCAGGAGCTTCCTCAGGCACGGCCTCGTCAGGCTGGCTCATGAGGAGGCGGAAAGTTCAAGGCAGGGTACCTCGCGAGGTGCCCATGACGCAAGCCATGACGACCAAGGGCGCCAGTCGGGCGCCAGCCCGTGCAGCGTCCTTTTTTCCTCTTTGGTGCAAAGGGAGCAAGCGCAGGCGAGAGCATCAAGCAAAGGCCAGCCCCAACGGCTGGAAGGGAGTCATCATGGAGCCCAAGCAGGCTTCATCACGAGAGCCTTTGGCAGGCGAGGACCAACTTTAGTCAGGATAAGTGTACCCGCTGTTCCCCTTCAAAATGGCCAATTGTTGGCGCCCTTCCCGCTCAATATTTGGGAAGAGGCCCAGGGCCTTCGCCTATAAATAGGGGTAGCCACACTCAGAGCAAGAGGGAGGCGATCGGCATCTGGATCCGGAATCCAGAGAAAGACAGAGACCCGATCCTCAAGCTAGAGCGACGGGACACCACCTAGCAGTTCATCACACCCACCAAGAACAGACCCTCGCGAGGCTGTTCTTCCTTGTACTGTTCCTCATCAGCCGCACAGGAAATCCACCACACCACAAACTAGAGTAGTGTATTACACCACAACGGTGGCCCGAACTAGTATAAATCTTGTGTCTCTTGCGCTGTTCCATTTTGTAGTTTTAGGTCCCTGCGATTCAGCGAGGTACGAGACGGTGGAGGGTTGTATCTCCGCGCGCACCCCAGTGTTCGAACCTCAAGGGTCTGCCGGAACCCGAAATCCGACATTTGGCGCGCCAGGTAGGGGTGCGCTGGAATCCATACGCCACCTCGTGTCTCGTCGCATCGTCATCACCATGTCCGGCGACCAAGCGGACAACCCAGATCCTTGGGCGGCGTGGCCCGCCCACGCAGAGCCGCTCGCCTCGGGCGACCCCGTGCCCCAGGCAGCTCGCGGTCCGCAGGTTGCTGCAGGCCGCGTGCGACGCGGACAGGCTTCGACGGCTCTCACGCCGCGGCAGGTGAACTCAAGGGCCGCGCTCACTGTGGCCCGAGAGCTGCTGAAGTGCAGGCTGCTGGAGAGCGGCCGCGAGGTGCTGCTGGAGCGAGTGGCGGAGCTCCTGGCCGCCGCCTCGAGGCTCACCCCTTCGCACCCAGCTTCCATCTCAGCCCAGGCGGCCCGCAGGGGCTCCACGCTGCGTTCGCGGGCTCCAAAGCTACTCCAACATCAAGGGCGGTTGAAAGACCGGGCCGGCGGCGGGGTTGCCCCCGCCCCCGGCCTGCGGAGAAGAATGACTCGACGTAACCCACGGCCCGGGCAGACCGCCGCACCACCACCCCACGATGGGCGCATCAAGCAGAGCCGCATGGCACGCTCAGCACTACGGCGTGGCCTTCGGGATGACGGCGCCAGAAGAATACGTGCCCCACATGATGGACCAAGGGCACCCGCATGAGGGAGAACAAGGCTCGCTCCTCAGCCCGAGCTGGGGGGATGAGGCGCCAGAAGCTGAGCTCTTCCAGGAGCCTCGAGATGTCCCCACTGGTCATGCCGGGGGCGACGATTATCGGGTACCGCTACTTCCTCAAGAGCAAACATACGCTAACCATAGGTCGCAGGAGGTACAGGTCGCCACGACGAGCGGCTGCCCCGCTCCCGCAGTCTCCTACCCCTCGGGAGGGGGGCGCAGGGAGCTACCGGAGAGGGGCAGAGACCCGACATCACCACCGCGGCGTTCGGAGCAAGGCGTTCTTAGGAGGTAGGCCCTCTTCTAGGGAGGTGCCTCAGGGCCTGCCCCTGGCGGAGGACCCGTGGTCGTCGGGGGAACCGCTGGCGACCGCTCTACCCCATCGGCGGCGTCCTGGTTTCTGGTCGTCGTTGATGGCACTAGAGTGTGGCGCAAGGCGGGGCCCTCGTTTGGCGATATGAAGCAAGGCCGGTACCTGTGAAGAAGGCCCAGTGCCTATGAAGCTCGCCGCCCCGTGACACTCTCACGTAATAATGAGTGGGGCTGTACACGCCCCGGAGTCTCAGGGGTGCCGGCCTCAGGCCCTGGGGCTCCCTCCCACGCCCAGTGGCAGCACTTAGCTCCGCTGGTGAGAAGACGTCCAAGACTAGACTAGGTGCCGGACACGGCTTTTCTTCTGCTTTCTTCGCCTTTCCATTCGATTGTCGCTTTCCCCCGCTGGATTTAAGTTGGATTCGAATTTGAGATTTGCGTGTGTTCGGGGAAGGGGTGCTTAGTCTCGTTCGAGCAAATCTCTCGCGTTTCGATTACCACTCCGCCTCAGCTGCCTCCTCTCGCGAGCCCCTCGCGAGCCAGCCTAGCTTGCGCGCAGCCCAACTGTCACGCCGCCCGCGTCCTCTCCGGGCCGGTTTTACTGCAGATCCTATGGATTCGATCAGAGACACTCAGGTCACCGCAGCCTCCCACAGGCTATCTCAGGACTCGTAAGAAACAAAGGTAAATCAGCCAACCCGCACGTCGCTTGGCCAACCACTTGGCGCGGGCGTATGGGCGATGTAACACCTGCTAATACGATGAACACAAGTTTTACATGAGGGGCTCCCCCTCCCAAAATGCTCTCACAGCCATCAGGCCAAAACCTGAGTTCTATTCATGCAGGGTAATGGAACAGGGACAATACATAATCAGTCGGATAAATCCCCCAATGCATCCTCAGGAGCACCTCCCGAGCCGTTGCTGGCGTCGCTGGCCTCGCCGTCACTGTCTGCGGGGTCATCGGCGGCGTCAGGGCCGTTCACCACGCCGCCCTCATCGGCGGCCACGACCACGCCGTCGTTGTCCGAAGCGAAGGCCCGGACAAGAGCATCCACATTGTCTTCCACCCAGTGCGCCAGGTCGCCCCGGACGGCAAGGGGAACTGAAGCGATAACTGCGTCAAAGTCGAAGTGGGGTCCATGTCACGGAGATGGCTGAAGACACGAGAAAAGGCGCGCCCAAGCAGCGCGCGGCTCCTCTCCTCCACCAACCTATTGGCCCTGACCGACCGCGCCTCCAGCCGCGCCACCACGTCGGTGAAGAACCGAAGGTTGCCGGCGTAGTTAACCGCATGCGGCTCGCCAACTGCCGCCTCGCAGATATTACCCAAGGCCGCGTTAGCTCTTTCCCGGAGCGTGGCGAGCATGGGGCCGTGCTCATGCTCCAGGATTCACCGCTGACGCATCTCGTCCGCATTACGGCGTAGCGGCGGCCTCGGCCTCCTCCACCCGTTGGCGAAGAAGGAGCGCCTCGGCACGAGAGGTGGTTGACTCCCCTGCGCCACCTCGGGGCGGCCCAAGAGCATCGGCCCGCCCGCGTGGCTTCCTCCGGCTTGGCCCTCAA
Source organism: Aegilops bicornis (assembly GCA_021605145.1). Classification (NCBI taxonomy): domain Eukaryota; kingdom Viridiplantae; phylum Streptophyta; class Magnoliopsida; order Poales; family Poaceae; genus Aegilops; species Aegilops bicornis. The sequence continues at coordinate 420,692,588 of CM038675.1, read as the reverse complement.
GGCAGCAGTCCTGCCCTCACCGGCCTTGATCAACCCCAGCCTCTCCTCAAACTCGCGCTCGAGGTTCGAGCGCGCCGTCGCCACTCGGCGTCCGACCTCCTCCAGGACGCGGGCTTCCCGTGCAGCGACCTCATCCTCTGCCCGCGTCGCCAAGCGCTCCCTCATCTCCAAGCGCTCGTACTCGCGCGTGTGTTCGGCGGCTTCAAGCGTCAACGCCTCCTCACGCTTCTGGAGCTCCGCCGGGTTGCCGGAGGCCACCTTCATCGACGTGAGGGCTGCCTCGCACAGCCCCACTTGCTCCTCCAATGAGTGACACCGGGCCAGGAGTTCCCGTGCCCGCTCCTCCGCTGCCTCTCGCTGCCTGTTAGCTTCCCGGGCCTCCTCGACGGCCCGAGAACAGGCCTCCCGAGAGGCTGCCAGCGACGCCTTGGCCTCTTCATCATCAAGATCGCGCTGGTGGCGCGCAAGGGCGACAGCGCCCTCCAGCTCGCGCCTCTCTGCGGCCAGGCGCAGGCCCTCGGCCTCAAGGCGCGCGTCTTCATCAGCAAGCTCTTCACCAAGCAGGCTCTCCGCATCAGCCGCCCTTCGAAGAAATCCTTGGCGAAGGGCGCGGCGCTCCCAGGCGCGCTCGTGCACGTCCTCCACACCATCAACCGCCCCAGACGGGCGCCGGGAGCCACGAATCAGCACTCCCCCTCCGCGCAGGGGGCTGGGGGCTGGCACCCTCGTGACGGCCGGGCGCGCCGCGCTAGAAGCCCGGCCTGGAGCCAGCCCATCCCCAGATGAACGGCGCAGGAAGTGCCTCAACCAATCGCCGTCCACGACTAGGCGAGAAACCCACGGCAGGCTAGCTATGCCACGGGAAGGCTCGCGAGGAAGGCTCGCGGGGCGCGCAGGGCCACGACGCGCCTCGGGACGGTTCACCTCCCCGGTCGCCCTCACCACAAGGGCTCCACTGCTTGGAGCACTCAAGGACGGGGGAGGCGAAGCCGGGGACGGCTCCTCACCCGTCTCCGTGAGCTCGGCGGGAAGGGGCACTGCAGGGCAAGGATCAGTACAAGCAGCGAGAAGAATCAGGAGCTGGAGAAGGAGAAGGCTTACTCATCGGTGGCGGCATACTTCCCTCACGCTTCAAAGAAAGCGACAAGGGTAATCATCACCAGGCCTCCCTTCTCTTTTGGAGGGCCTCAAAGTTCACGTGAAACGTCCCAAGATTTGAGCGCAGGGTCACTGCGGCGAGGGAGAAGCATCAAGGCGACTGCGTCGAGGCGTCCGCTTTGACGCTGCTGGTCACCTCACCAAGAGAAGCGGCAGGGCCTCGGGGCTCCATCCGCAGCGCTGCAGGCGGCTACTGCCGCCCTTAGCCAGCGGCATGAGCCTCGAGAGCTGCTCCCTCATGAGCATCGCCCGGCCATCACCCGGCGGGGTCCCTTGACCTCTGGCGGCTCGTGCCTCCCTGCTCCGCCACTTGAGGAGGAGCCGCCTGGGCCGACTGGAAGGGCTGTTACCATCACTGGATTCTCGCGAGGCCCCTGAAGACCAGCGGGGCGCGGCCCCCATTCATCGAAGATAGGCATCTGGTTCACAAAATCACCCCTGTTCTGGCAGAGGTACAGCAAGGCCCCTCCATGTCGGATGCCACCGGGGTTGGGGTCGCCAGTCAGGACCAGGAGTACTTTCCTCAGCGCTTCAGGCGTCAGGTCTTCTTCCTGAAGCCTCATACGATCACCAGGCCCACTGAAGGCCCACATCCGGTGGGAATGGCGTTGGAGAGGAGCAACACGGCACATCAGGAACTCCTTCACCACCTTGGGCGCTGTCACAGCAAGCGACCTCAGAAACGCGAAGCGGCGCCAGACAAAGATGAGCCGAGGGCTTGAAAGCGTCTCCTGGCCCCAGCCTGAATTGGGGACAGCAGGCGAGGTTGGCTCCGATAGCAGGGGGCTGGGCACCCCCACATCCACGTACAACCACCTCTCGCGGAACTAGGCCTAGGGCGGAGGCAAGCTGAAGTCGATCCACGAGGCCGTTGTCTCGGTAGCGGCGAAGCTCACGCACGCCGAGCATTGGGTGGGGTCGACAAAGCGCAGAGAGAAGAAGTGGCGCAGCAAGGCAACGAAGGAAGGATGCCCATCATTGCTTCACAAACAAAGGCGAAGACTGAGAGGAGAGTGATGGACTCAGGACCCAGATGCATCATGTGGATCTGATAGTGGGAAAGCACGGCATTGAAGAAATCAGAGAAGGGGGGAACCAGCCCCGCCCACAGGGCGTCAGCGAAATACCGGACCTCAGTGACTATCCTGTCGATGGAGAAGTGGGACGCGGGCCAGGCCGTCGTCCTCCCGCATTCGTTGAAGGTGCTGGCCAGAGCCGAACTAACCTTGCCCAAGCCCTCTAGATTGAGTATGATCGACGGGTCGACAGCGGAGGCCGCCGGCAGCGGCGAGCACTCGGAGGCACAGGTTTCTTCCCTTTCCCCTTCTTCGTCGGAGCCATGGCGATTGAAAGGGGGAGGGGAGATTCGAGATTGGATTGAAAATGGAAGCTGGAGTTCGAGAGGGGGAAGGACAGGGGCGCACGAGCAGCAGAGAGGGGAACAGATGTGTAAGCAGCGTGTCCGCCTAGCAAGGCACGAAATAAGGAGGCGTGGGAACAAGTGCCGCCCACGCCCAATCAACCGCCACGCTGGCGCCAAGGACGTGAGGCTGTTAGGGCCCATGACGCTTCACACTTGCCCTTCGCCTCTCTGCTCGGCCAAGTCCGGGCGCGTCGTGGGCCCGGGGGCTACTGTCGGCGTTCTGGGAACGGGGGTCCCCAGACTTGCCTGCCTGCGGCCTGCGGCATGGCTCAAAGGAGGCCTAGGACTGCCCATCTTCATCACAACAAGCTCAAGACCCTCGCGAGGGGCCAAGCCTCGCGGGGCGGACGACCAGGAGCTTCCTCAGGCACGGCCTCGTCAGGCTGGCTCATGAGGAGGCGGAGAGTTCAAGCGTGGTACCTTGCGAGGTGCCCATGACGCAAGCCATGACGACCAAGGGCGCCATCGAGGCGCCCGGCCAGCCTTGGCGTCCTTCGTTCCTCTTTGGTGCAAAGGGAGCAAGCGCGGCGAGCATCAAGCAAAGGCATCCGTTTCGGTGCAACAAGACCTAGACCAGCCCCAACGGCTGGAAGGGAGTCATCATGGAGCCCAAGCAGGCGTCATCACTAGAGCCTTTGGCAGGCGAGGACCAACTTTAGTCAGGATAAGTGTACCCGTTGTTCCCCTTCAAAATGGCCAATTGTTGGGGGGCCTTCCCGCTCAATATTTGGGAAGAGGCCCAGGGCCTTCGCCTATAAATAGGGGTAGCCACACTCAGAGTAAGAGGGAGGCGATCGGCATCTGGATCCGGAATCCAGAGAAAGACAGAGACCCAATCCTCAAGCTAGAGAGACGGGACACCACCTAGCAGTTCATCACACCCACCAAGAACAGACCCTCGCGAGGCTGTTCTTCCTTATCTTATTCCTCATCAGCCCCAGAGGCAATCCACCACACCACAAACTAGAGTAGGGTATTACACCACAACGGTGGCCTGAACTAGTATAAATCTTGTGTCTCTTGTGCTGTTCCATTTAGTAGTTTTAGGTCCCTGCGATTCGGCGAGGTACGAGACGGTGGAGGGTTGGATCTCCGCGCGCACCCCAGTGTTCGAACCTCAAGGGTCTGCCGGAACCCGAAATCCGACAATGGTTAATGAAGGCATGGTCTTGGGACATAAAATTTCCTAACGAGGTATTGAGGTTGATAAAGCTGAAGTTGATGCAATTGAGAAAATTCCATGTCCTAAAGATATTAAAGGTATTTGTAGTTTCCTTGGTCATGCTGGTTCTATAGGAGGTTTATTAAAGACTTCTCTAAAATTTATAGGCCTCTTACAAATCTTTTACAAAAGGATGTTCCATTTGTTTTTTATGATGATTGTGTAGAAGCCTTTGAAACACTTAAGAAAGCCTTAACTTCTAAACCCATAGTACAACCACTGGACTGGAACTTGCCTTTTGAAATTATGTGTGATGCTAGTGATTATGTTGTTGGTGTTGTTCTAGGACAAAGAGTTGATAAAAATTAAATGTTATGCATTATGCTAGTAACACTCTAGACAGTGCTCAACGAAATTATGGTACTACTGAAAAAGAATTTTTAGCAGTGGTGTTTGCATGTGATAAATTCAGATCTTATATTGTTGATTCTAAAGTAACTGTTCACACTGATCATGCTGCTATAAAATATCTTATGGATAAGAAAGATGCTAATCCTAGACTCATTAGGTGGGTTCTCTCGTTACAAGAATTTGATTTACATATTACTCATAGAAAAGGAGCTGAGAACCCCGTAGCTGATAACTTGTCTAGGCTAGAAAATATTCTTGATGACCCAATACCTATTGATGATAGTTTTCCTGATGAACAACTAGCTACAATAAATGTCTCTCATAACACTCCTTGGTATGCTGACTATGGTAATTATATTGCTGCTAAATATATACCACCTAGTTTCACATACCAACAAAAGAAAAAATTCTTCTATGATTTAAGACATTACTTTTGGGATGACCCACACCTCTACAAAGAAGGGGTAGATGTTAGTATTAGACTTTGTATACCTGACCATGAACAGGAACAAATCCTACTGAAATGTCACTCCGAAGCTTATGGGGGACATCATGCGGGAGATAGAACTACTCATAAGGTATTGCAATCTGGTTTTTACTGGCTGTGGCACCCCGGCTCAGAGCGACCTGTTTACCATGCATTGCCAGCCCAGAGACCATGTCTTCTGGCAACACACAACATCTTGGTACATAAAACAACCGCTTTATTGATGCTAGCAGAACAGAGTTTACATTACAATAGCTGTCGAGGCCAAGCAGCACACCCGGTGTGGCTGAACAATATGTACATTATTTAGTGAACATAAAGGGCCTCGATCCGAACAACTACGTGGCAGCGGAATAATGTCGTGGTGGAAGCTCCATCTCATAGGGACACCGATGTGGACATGATCTAGACTCGAATAGCGCTCCTCTCCAACGGTACTTTCCTGAAATCTGGCATGACACGCCAGGTCAGTACATTGAATGTACTTGCAAGATCACAACATGCATAATCATAATGGCAAACAATATCATGATATTTAACAAATTATTAATAATGCAACACTATATGTCAAACATGCTGTGATCATGCTCGAACGTCCCTCGGGACAACTTACCAACCGTGATCATCCTTGGATCATAAACAAACCACCAACATGGACTTTAACAAGAATAACTCGTGATACTTACGACGATCACAAGCACGACCAACATCTGGTCCCGAATGCCTCGATGGCCTTTCTGCCATCCATCAACAATGCAAAGTTCATAGCTTAGTGTGAATTTTTTATTAAACGTTGACTCATGGTGGGACCTACTACGAGGTGTCCATGACCATGGACTCGGCTATCGATAGATTATACACTCTGCAGAGGTAGCACACTGTACCCACACCACGGAACCCATGGCCTCGCACTCCCATTCGGGTGGACCAACGGCATTCCGACAAAACCCTTCCATTGCCACAACACTCTCCCGGCCACTCCGACCCAATCCCCAACGGGCTAGTCCTGGGTGGCCCCGTGTCTACCAAAGACACACCGACCACCGTCGTGGCCAAAACAATCCCACTCGGGGAATCGGTACCATAATCTCAACAACAGGCACACAAGATTATGCCTGCTTACCGGGCTAGGGCAAGCACGACGTAACCTTCCCTAGTTGGAGGCACCGAACAGAGGCCATGTCAATGGACCGAATCAAGGCCTTCCCAAAAAGGCAAATGTGGTTGCACTGGGAAAGAAACTCGATTCAGCGGCACCATGACCCAGTCAACGGTATATTCAAGTTGAGTGTTATTCAGGTTCAACTTAAAATGAAAATGACCGGTGTCATAGCATGTCATGAAATGCAAACTACACATGCATCACTTAATAATAAAAATGACCGATGTCCTCCATATACACATCAAGCATAAACATGAACAACTCATATTACTTTGCTGCTTAATATAACTCACATATTAACCAAAATATTTTGCAACAAGTTTTATTATTTTCTCACACAAGAACGTAACTCCGATAAATTTCTCATATGAATAACAAAAGATTTCACCACAAACAAATCTTAATTTCTTTACCAACTAAATGAAGTTCAAACATTCTGTAAGACTAGTAAAATGACCAAACAAGTATTTAACAGAATATTTTCTAGCAAATTTTCTCATTTTATGTATGCAAGAACAAAACTTTAAATAATTACTAACATGCATAAAAAATCATTTCTAACATCACCACAAATAACTCTTAACTTGCTATACCAACTAAGCTAGTTTGAATCATTCTGTAAATCAAGCCTAATGACTAACAAATATTTAACAGAATACAAATAACACAATAATTATTTAAATGCATGGATTAATCATTTCATTCAAGTAAAGAAATCATAAATATTGAAATGACACCATGAAAATGTTGTTGTGGCTTGCCTTAGTGAAGATGAGGTTCACAAGCCTCCTGGTGATCCTCAAGACAAGCCTCACCCTCTGAAAATAAATTTAAACACAAAAAGAAAATATCTAGAACACTTCTGAAATTCACCAGAAATTCTAAACAGCTCAGAAAAATATCATCTTTGGTGAGCTTCTAGATTTCTTTTCAAAGAACACAATGTAAAAAGAATCAATTCATTTGGACTGATGGATGAAGAGTTATAGCTGTTTGAAGCTCTCTAGAATATAAATGATTTTGAATTTAAATAAACAGCTGAGGGGGGGTGACGTCGAAGGCGTAAAACCTCGGGGTGCTACCACTCGTACCGCTTCACGCGCGTACAGAGTGGCTTACTAGCAGGCCCCGCTAGTCAGGTGGGGAAGGGGGACAAGGAAACAGAGGAGGCCGCGGCTTCGCCGGAGCTCTCGCCGGCGACGAGGGCTTCTTGGCCAAAACGAGAGGGAGGGATTTAGAGAGGGGACTGGTACATCTCCAACGTATCTATAATTTTTGATTGCTCCATGCTACTTTATCTACTGTTTTGGACTATATTGGGCTTTATTTTCCACTTTTTTATTATTTTTGGGACTAACCTATTAACCGGAGGCCCAAATTTAATTGTTGTTTTTTGCCTATTTCAGTGTTTCGAAGAAACGGGATATCAAAGGGAGTCCAAACGGAATGAAACCTTCAGGAACGTGATTTTCTCACTCAACGTGATCCAGGAGACTTGGACCCTACTCCAAGAAGCAACAGAGGCGGTCACGAGGGTGGGGGGGCGCCCCCCCTAGGGCGCGCCCCCCTGCCTCGTGGGGCTCCTATTGCTCCACCGACGTACTCCTTCCTCCTATATATACCTCACGCACTTCAAACGATCGTAACAGAGCCAAAACCTAATTCCACCGCCGCAACTTCCTCAGATCCACGAGATCCCATCTTGGGGCCTGTTCCGGAGCTCCGCCGAAGGGGGCATCCACCATGGAGGGCTTCTACATCAACACCATAGCCCTTCCGATGAAGTGTGAGTTGTTTACTTCAGACCTTCGGGTCCATATTTAGTAGCTAGATGGCTTCTTATCTCTTTTTCGATCTCAATACAATGTTCTCCCCCTCTCTCGTGAAGAAATAATGCGTTTTCAATCTATCGACTATGTTGCTTTCAATGAAAATCTTAGAAAAAAGGTGCCTACCAATATTTTAATTAATAGAATCTCTGAGCTTAATGATGATTTGGCTATTCGAAATAATGAGCTAGGATGCTCTCTTGAGTATAGGCTCACCAAGTTCATTAAAAGAACGCTTATAATGATGAATTGGTTGTGCAATACGAAGGGCCGAAAGAGGAACCTATACCTCCTAAAATTGATTTTGGGGACTTTTGTCCTATTATATTTAGCCCTTTTGATTACTTTTGCTTGCCTCAAAGAAAACTTGCTGCCAAACATAGAGAATATGAAATGAGTTTCACCGATCTATCTTATTACTACAGCACTACCTAGATCTATCCTTGCTTTTATGCCTAGCTAGGGGCGTAAAACGATAGCGCTTGTTGGGAGGCAACCCAATTTTTTTTTGTTTTTTTTTTGCTTCTGTTTAGGAATAAATAATCCATCTAGCCTCTATTTAGATGTGGTTTTATGTTTTAATTAGTGTTTGTGACAAGCTAGACCTATTGGATCTTCTTGGATAATAGTTATTTGATCTTGCTGTAATTTTCAGAAACTTTGCGCTCACTGCCCGAATTGTTAAAAATCACCAGAACGTGATAACATATTGATTCCAATTGCTGCTGATCAATAAACTGTCTAGGTCTTCTAATTTTGGTAGAACTTTTGGAATTCCCAGAAGTTTGCGTTGGATACAAATTACTACAGAATGTTCTGTTTTTGACAGATTCTGTTTTGCGTGTGTTGTTTGCTTATTTTTATGAATCTATGGCTAGTAAAATAGTTTATGATCCATATAGAAGTTGGAACACAGTAGGTTTAACACCAATATAAATAAATAATGAGTTCATTACAGTACCTTAAAGTAGTCTTTTGTTTTCTTTATTTCGATGTTTCGAAGAAACGGAATATCAAACGGAGTCCAAACGGAATGAAACCTTCGGGAACGTGATTTTCTCACCGAACATGATCCAGGAGACTTGGACCCTACTCCAAGAAGTAACAGAGGCGGTCACGAGGGTGGGGGGCGCGCCCCCCTGCCTCGTGGGCCCCCTGTTGCTCCAATCGACGCATTATTTCGTCCTATATATACCCTACGCACTTCAAACGATCGTAACAGGAGCCAAAACCTAATTCCACCGCCGCAACTTCCTCAGATTCACGAGATCCCATCTTGGGGCCTGTTAGGAGCTCACGGAGGGGCATCCACCCCGGAGGGCTTCTACATCAACACCATAGCCCTTCCGATGAAGTGTGAGTTGTTTACTTCAGACCTTCGGGTCCATAGCTAGTAGCTAGATGGCTTCTTCTCTCTTTTTGGATCTCAATACAATGTTCTCCCCCTCTCTCGTGGAGATCTATTCAATGTAATCTTCTTTTTGCGGTGTGTTTGTTGAGACCGATGAATTGTGGGTTTATGATCCAGCTTATCTATGAATAATATTTGAATCTTCTCTGAATTCTTTTATGTATGATTGGTTATCATCGCAAGTCTATTCGAATTATCCGTTTGGTTTGGCCAACTAGATTGGTAGTTCTTGCAATGGGAGAAGTGCTTAGCTTTGGGTTCAATCTTTTGGTGTCCCTACCCAATGACAGAAAGGGTTGCAAGGCACGTATTGTATTGTTGCCATCGAGGATAACAAGATGGGGTATTTGTCATATTGCATGCATTTATTCCTCTACATCATGTCATCTTGATTAAGGCGTTACTCTGTTTTTAACTTAATACTCTGGATGCATGCTGGATAGCGGTCGATGAGTGGAGTAATAGTAGTACATGCAGAATCGTTTGGTCTACTTGTCTCGGACGTGATGCCTATATACATGATCATACCTAGATATACTCATAACTATGCTCAATTCTATCAATTGCTCAACAGTAATTTGTTCACCCACCGTAGAATACTTATGCTCTTGAGAGAAGCCACTAGTGAAACCTATGGCCCCTGGGTCTATTCTCATCATATCAATCTCCATCACTTTTATACTTGCTTTGTTTTTACTTTGCTTTTTACTTTTCACTTTGCATCTCTATACCAAAAATACCAAAAATATTATTTATCATCTCTATCAGATCTCACTCTCGTAAGTGACCGTGAAGGGATTGACAACCCCTAATTGCGTTGGTTGCGAGGAGCTATCGTTTTGTGCAGGTACGAGGGACTTGTGCATGGCCTCCTACTGGATTGATACATTGGTTCTCAAAAACTGAGGGAAATACTTACGCTACTCTGCTGCATCATCCTCTCCTCTTCGGGGAAAACCAACGCAAGCTCAAGACATAGCAGGGACGATGGCGCACCTGCCCGTACCCGTAGTGTGGCTAGGGGTGGTCGGACGGCGTCAGAATCAAGCTCGCAAGCGGAGGCAGGACACGGTGGTTGCTGGAGTTGAGGAAGACGGCGAAGGGAGGCCACTCGAGGGGCTCCAAGAGGGCGAGACGGCCTCACCGGAGAGAGACGGAAGCCCTGGAGGGGTTGCACTGGCCTGGGAGAGGCTAGAGCTTCCGCGGCGACCAGAGGGGATTGCCGGCGAGCTCGAGCTCGAGGACGGCGGCCCGAGGCCTGCCCGGCCGGGCTACGGCTTCCTACGCGATCGTGGAGTGTGTGGGAGTGCGGGATGGTGCTCGAGGAGGCTGGGGGTGGCCCTATTTATAGGCGAGCGGCGAGGGGGTTTCGGGCTCCGCTGGTGGACACCTGTCCACGGCGCCCGGTGACGGGCGGCGTCGGTGAGAGGGGGAGAAGGCGACGCAGGTCACGCGGCAACTGTGGGCGGACGGAGACGAGCACAGGATCGAGAGGAAGGCGACGAGCACAATGCGCTCCGGACTGTTGGGCTGGCTGGACCTTGCCCGTGCTCGCTACGGCGAGCTCCAGCGTCGGTGAGTGCTAGAGGGAGGTTAATGGCTTAGAGACGAAGATGGTGGCGCGGTTTGACACGCTAGGCCAGGCAAGGGAAGCGAGCACGCGCGAACAGAGCGCTCAGCGGCACTCAGAGCGCGTCGACACGCATGCCAACACCCATGGACAAACGTGGTCACCGCGTGAACTATGACGTCAGGCCGATCTAAGCATAAACTTCATGTCTCGCATGTTGTTGTGGTAGTTTTGAGAGTTACCACAATTTGGTTTGGATCCAGGTGAAGTAGAGAGGTTTTTACAAGCAAGGTAAGTTTCTGATCAGTAACTTTGAACAGTTACTGTGGTCAAACGGCTGGGAGTTAGAGGCTGTGCTTTGGAGGCTAGTCATGAGTTACTAAGGTAAAGATGCACAAGAAAGTTCAGGTCAAATGGAGCAAGTAAAATGGTAGTTGCTGTAGAAACCACCATTTTTGTCCAGACCAGAAAATATTTTCTGTAGCAAAAATATTCCAAGAAGTGATGAAATATTTTTGCCCAGGGAGGTGCCCTAGGGTTCACAGAAAATTTGTGAATTATCTCAGATTTTTCTGAGCCATAAAAATTAGGGTTGCTTTGAAGCAAACTGATCTGGCTAGGGTTTCTGAGAGAAAATGAATATTTTTCATTTAAGAAAAATATTCCAAAGATTATTTTTGGGTGGATCAAGAGAAATGATGATTTAGGAGGAAGTGGAGCACTTGGGTGAAAGCCAAGGATGCCCAAGTGTTTAAGTCCATATGAAAAGATTCAAGAACTCCAAGTTTCAGAAAATTTTCAAATGAAGATCAAGCAAATAAGAGAGAGCAAAAACCAGGCTGTCACAAACCTCCCCCACTTTGAATGAATCTCGTCCTCGAGATTCGGTTGCTTGGGAAAACCACTCTCGATACTGATCCCTAAGGAATTTTTCCTGCTCCCAAGTCGCTTCTGAATTTGTGTGATGCTCCCACTGAACCTTGTAAAATTTTCTTACTTTACTGCGAGTGACCCTTTCCATCTGCTCCAAAATTTTAAACGGTCTCTCTTCATATTTTAAAGTTTTTGCCAACTCTATCTCATCCATAGCAGTCCTTGTCTCACGGGGGATAGAAAAATTGCACGTTTTTCAAAATTGCATTTTAGGGCCAAGAAAATGTTCATCTCGTTCTAAATATTTTATTTAGATGGTGAAAATTTGTTTTGGCATTTTTAGTTTTTTATTTTATTTTCTAGGATTTATTTTTGGTTTGGCGGAATTATTAAAAAAAAGTTTCAGCGCCCGCTCCCCGCGCCGCCATCTCCCTCCAGGAGACCGCCACCGCCGCCGCCTCGGACCTGGAGTCCGGCCGGGACTCCACCTCCCCGTCGCCTTGCCCCCTCCTCCAAGCCGCCCCCCTCCTTAAATACCCCACCCCGGAGCCCCCATCACCACCCAACCCCGCCTCCTGCCCCGCCCGACAGCAAGCCGCCCGCCTTTGTTGCGCCAGCGCCGCCGCCGCCCGTCGCCCCACCGTCGCCGCCTCGCCTCACCCGAGTCTCGCCGGAGGTAACGCCGCCGTTGCCGCCGCCGTTTTTTTGGAAAACCGATCCGGTTATTTTAGAAACCCTAGTTCGTTTTTTCGGTCGGTTCGCCGGTTTTTCTCGGTTTAGCTACTTAGCGGACGTTCGTCCGTACGTTCGTTGTAAGGAACGAGTTTCGCTCGACAGTTAAAGACAACGAACGTTCGTTCGTTAGCCTGTTCGTCAGTTTTCTTTTTCTCGGATTTTTCCGCGGTTATTTTTTAACACGATTTCTGATCCGATTTTCGTTTCAGTTTATCTTTTCGCTCGTTTATCGGAATCGGTGATTCAAGCGCCTAGATCTTTGTCTCGAAACCCTCTTTCTGTTTAATCAATGTGAACAAGATTTTGGTACTATAAAAATTGACTTTAGTTCAGATTAGTAAACGGATCTTGTTTCTTTTGCCGTTAGAGTTTCGTTGCTACGTTTGATTTGATTCTTTTCGCAAACCGGAGTTCTTAAGTTGAACTTTCTGGTCAATTCTTCTTATTTGAGTTTTGCCCGTGCATCTTTGCTTGATTGCTTATGTATGCTATTGTTTGTTTGCAATAGAATTCCCGGAGTGTGAAGCGTGCTACTACGAGTCCCTAGGTTTTGCGGATTGTCAGCAAGGCAAGTAACACATTGATCATACTCTTTCCATAACCAGTTTTCATGCATTAGTTTCAATCCTCAAACATTGCATAATTAGGATGTGATTAACATGTGGGTTGGGAATAGTTGATGAGGTAGAACCTATTGCCCTGTTATAATCAAACCCTTGGGAGTTACTTCTACGTATTGCTTATATTGCTATGCTATGCTCGTAGACGTGGTTTGGGTGAGTGAAATCCATGACAGATGTGAGATTGTTAATTAACGGTTCAACTTAAGGTGGCAACTTTAATACACATCTGGGTGGATTGAGGCACTTGGAGAATCCAGTGTTTTCTATATTTTTTTGGAAATCCCGGGTTTCCGTGTGATTTTCCTATGGACCGCCACCTAGGCTCAAAGGGAACCGAGATATTTTCATGCTAGAAACTTCCGTGTGCATCCACAAGCTATTATGGGCTATAGCATAGTTGAGTACGTTACATGAAGCTCTTGAAGAGGTGGATCAGCAGGTAGAGGGTTGTAGGTTTGGTATGGTCTGCCCGGAGTAAAGAGTTAATGTTTCTAAAATACTGTGTCTCGGTCATCCGTTTCTCAAACACCATGTAGTGCGAGAAATCCAACTGAGGTGATCGATTCTTGTGGGGAAAAGTGCGCAAACCTCTGCAGAGTGTACAATCAAATCATGGTTAGCCGTGTCCCCGGCAATGGACAATCTTGAGTATCTAGTACTTGGAGTATCCTAAGTATCTCATCACTCTAAATTAATATTGATGGGCTGATAACTGCTTTAATTGGGATTGAGTTGGAGGAACCTTCTCAATGATGTTTCAACTACCATGATAGTTAAAATAAAATCTATTCCTTTATTGTACGGGAAAAATGGCTTTTCGCAAAAACTATAACCATAGAGCTTTCCACCAGCCAAATATGCATGTAGTGATAGCATTATTCTGTTTTTGCTCTCATCAGGTTACATTGCCAGCATATTCCATGTGCTGACCCGTTTTCGGGCTGTAACGTATTATGTTGCAGACTTTTCAGACGGGGAGTAAGGTTCGTTAGGTCGTTGCCTTGCAGCTCAGCTATACCGTTGGAGTTGATGGACTCACTTTATCTTCCAAGCCTTCCGTTGTTATCGTATTAGATGGCCTTAAGCCATATTTATTGTAATAAGTTCTCTTTTGAGACATTCGATGTAATAAGTGTGTGATTGCTACTCTGTTATAAATCCTCCGAGTACTGTGTGTGTCAGCATTACCGATCTAGGGATGACACTGAAGCGCAGAGACTTGACCGTTTGAGGTCTCGAACCACCACGGGGAACAGGTTCTAATCGTCCTAATATCAAACGCCTCACATTTGGTTTCCTGAAGGCACACAATCGAGCACTGACTTTCCTCAATTTTTGCTCTAACATCTCTCTGTCTCGCCTCATATTTCAGTCCTCGCACATTCCAGCAGAAAACACGCCAGTTACGAAAGGATGTACTAGCCATGAGAAACTATATAGAGGATATAAGCAAGCCCACTGCTTAACAGCGCAGCCACGAAGCCCAAAAGTTTCAAACATCCGTACAAGATAGAACTATGAACTGCCAACAGATTTTAGGTATAAAACTGAAGAAAAGAGATAATTGTGGGCCACAAAATGCGAAGTCGATCAAGCCCACAACACACCACCACCACATCACATAGGGGGACTAAAAATCACTCATCATTGGAAACTGTATCATCATCAGTCTTCTTAGAGGGAGCCATAAGCTTCTCCTCTGTCAGATCCCCAGCTGGGATGCCCAAAGCAATGCCGACCGCCTACATAACCGGAATTGGGGTATCCGGTGGCACCTGAACTTGCTCCATGGGCACCTCGTCAGACATCTTGAGCTTCTTCCCTCTTGGTCTCCTCTTGGGTGATGGCTTAACCGGAACTGCAGAGACGGGTTTGAAGCCAGAAGATTTGACACAGCTTCTGGAGTATCAGAGATTGTCGCAACACGATGAGCTTGCTTCCTCCCATGCTCTCTCTTCCCAAGCACAGATTCCGCAGGTGGTTTAGTGGTCGAAAACATAAATTCAGATTCCTCGGGCCTGCTGTCCGAAGAGGAAACTGCCTCAGGAAGACTTGGAGTGACCAAATATGAATCCGCAGCATCAGATATTTCCTTAATTATGACTGAGGATTTGCGCGATGGATGAACCGGCCAATTAAGGAGGAGGAACAGCCGCTTCTCCTGATCAGGTTGCAACTGGCCCAGGGAGACAACTGACGGTGGCAAGAATATCCCTGGCAGTGCAGTTGACACCTTCTTGATGAGGAAATCCGGCAGTAGGGACGAGAACGAACGTTCCCAAATCATCTCAGGTGGCAGAACCAAGCCATAAACAATCCTCACAATTCCAAGCTGGATGAGATCAATTGGCAGAACTGGGTGAGGTAGGGGTTGTTGCACTTCCTCCGTATCCACTGCATTGTCATCATAATCCAAGGAAGGATCGACGATCATAGAGTTCTGATCTTGAGCTTGCTCGTTGACCTGTACGTGCTGCTGCGGCTCTTCTGGTTGTTCCCAAGTACCCCAACATCCTCATGTTGATCAACATGTCCTCCATTGTTGTGATTATCATTAAAAGGTTGCGGATGATCAGGAGGCACAGCATTCCAACCCAGAGCAGGGTAGGGTGACATCGCCCAGAAAGATTATGGTGGATTGACACCTGGCATGGGATGAGGGTTCCCATCCAGCGGCATTGGGTCCTCAACCGCAGGTATAACAGCTTTAGCAAACTCACCAGTAAGAACATCTGACCAACCTGTCCGATGACCATGGATCTAAACCCTTCCCCCTGATTGTGCGGACTAAATCTGACAAAAAACTCATTTCCCTCCGCATCGAGCCCCAATGCGAATAGTGGATGCTGGGTGAAGGAAGCACGCATAACATGATCTTCCATCTCAAATAAGCCAACCCCTTGGAACCAAGTCTGAGTAGAGAGGACAAGGACATGCATAGTTTATTCAGAAAGTTCAGAACCTGCTCTCTCCGGATGGCCACCAAGTGAGCCGGTGGAAGAGGCTCGACGATCGCCACCATGAACTGCTCATGCCACCTTGGTGGCAGAATCGCAGGCGAGTAGTAGGTGCGTGGCAGCCTGTCCTCACCACCATCGACAACGTCAAAGCCAGCCGGGAGGAAGCAGTGAGGGTTGATGGCATACACAGCCATTGGAGAAGCTGGTTGCTTATCTTGGAGCGACGAGGTGGCGGGAGGCGATGCAGATGACGGAGCGTCAGATTGGGGCAACGAAGGAGGGGAGCTGGATTGCGGCGGCGAGGGACAGGGAGACGATTGGGGTTTTTGCTATGGAGTTGCAATTGTATTGGAAACCGAAGAGGCAAGCGAGTCCTCCCCGTTGGCGCGAGCTCCAAAGCCCCTTGATGGGACTGATGGGACCCAGATGGAGCCATGGTGGGGCCTCCCTGGTTCGTCTCTCTCCGCTGAGCACGCCGGTGGCCGGACCTCAGATAACGGTGGCCGGTAGCGCCGACGGCAGCCGTCGAGCGCTCGCTCTGTCTCCCGTCGCGCCCACGCGGGAGGTAGCGGACGAACGTGCTTGGGCCCCCACCTTGCCGGCCGAAGGGGGGACACCAGGTGGGCCACGCCTCGCCCGCTTAAGTGGAGGCGGCATAGGCCGCATACCGTTTTCGCCACAGGAAGGCGCACTCCGGTGAAGGCGCCATCGACGTGGCCCCCAGCATGAGCGTGGCCGTGCACCTGGGCCGGCCCAGTGCGCTGTATAGGTATAAACCCCCCTTCCTTTGTCTTTTTCTTTTTCCATAAGCTTGTAAAATCTCCCAAATATTCATATTACCCCCAAATTTGATGATTCAAATTTCTAGTGACTCTATAAATCATGCTCTACCTCATAGAGGATCTTGCACATTTTTTCACAGAACTGTCCTTCACAGTTATTTAGTAAATTCCAATTTTCTTAATTTTGTGACAAACTTTAGAAAATCACAGAGGGGCTCAAATTTAATGCAAATGCCATGATTCAAATTTCCAGATACATCTGAGTACATAACTTAGGTTATGAACATTTTTCTTAGTACTTTCTGTGCCACAAAAAATAATGAGCCATTTCTTCATGTTTGTCGACTTTCCAAATCCCTAGGGAAATGATTTCAACATCAAATCTAGTGAAACCAACTCCTAGATGCTTCAAAAATCATTCCTTGTTAGATGGGTGCCTTTTCTCATTTTTCAAAATAATTCTTCTGTACACTTCTTGCCAATCCACTACTCTCTTGATTCCATCATATTGAAACGTTCAAAGGAATCCATTGATCCACTTCCAATGAAACCACTTTGGTCATTCCTCATGTGACCAGAGGTATCCTAGAAAAGTCCAACTCCTATTTTTAGAGCAATTTTATTTTCAGCCTTGTTGTGTTGCTTATATGATTGCTTTCAACTATAGTTGACGAAGTAGACAAAATGCTCGGAGATGGACCAGAAGATTTGAAGACTCTGATGAACCAGGCAAGCAGCCCTTTGACCATACCGTGAAACCTTTTTATGCATGTCATAAGCACCATATTGTTGTTGCACCAGAATCGTGATGAGAGGGTACCACCTTGGTGGGTTACTCCATTGCTTTCCTTGTTGATACTTGCATGATGCATGACCCTACCTTTCTATGAGGGTTATGCGAGTGAGAGTAGCTAGGATGCTAAGTAGAGCTACGCAAAAGAGGGATGGGTATATGCATGGTGATGGAAGCAAGATTGTTTTAAAAAAAAATTGAAAACCCCATCGGGTGCCACTTATGCCGAGGGAGATAATGAGTTGGGTAACCACTTGATGACGAAGTGGTGTACCGAGGCAAGTGTGTGTGTTGTTTTCAAATCAGATTGGTTTAAGTTGCGACTGTTATTCCAACCTTACATGCGCAACCACTCTACCCTTATATGGGAAAGGGCATTATTGATTACCTAGACCGATACTAGCTTGGAGACCACATTACCAGTGATGGGAGAGTCGTTGTTGCGCTCTCTCGGGATGGGGCTGTGCCAGGTAGGGCGGCCATGACTGTATTCACAGGGCACCGGACACACCGTTGGTACCCCGTGCTTGTGGCATGTGATGAATATGGGAGCGAGGCTCCACAATTTTAAGATGTAAAATGTTGGGCACGGGGGTTACTACCAATCGAGTGGACTCTATGTTAGTGTCGTCTAGGGAAAGATAGTGATCGGGTGCTTACCCCGGGTACTTGAGGTACCGCGGGTTGTGGATGACAAGGAAGTTCCCCGGATCTTGTGGGTAAAGTGTGCAACCTCTGCATAGTGTAAAAACTATTCTAATAGTCAAGGAAAATTGGGTAACCGCTCTTGGGATACTTCCTCATGTTTACAAACCAGCGTGTGTGTTTGGATAAGTGGGAAGAACTACTTGGGTCAAGTCAAAGGACTTGACATGATTGAGTTGGGTTGATGCCCACTCCATTTATGTTGATATCTGTAGCCAGTCCCTATGGTTACTTGAATTCATATGATGCATGTTTTACCAATTGTTGAACATGTCATACAACACCAAAACTAGCTTTCTGCAAAATCTACCAATATCATGCATTGTTCTATCTTGAACCAAAACATGGGTTGCTTGCGAGTACATTAAAAGTACTCATTGGCTTGCCACTGGTTATTTTATTGGCCAGGCATGAAAGAAAAGGATATGGTGAAGAATACTTCGGTGACGAACATGCGAGCTAGGGCGCTTCCCAGTCAGAAGGCTGTAGGGTTAAGGCAGATGGCATGGGTCCAAGTTATCGACGAAGATTTCCGCTGCAAAGTTATACTCAAGACTTGACCATAATGGTCATAATTTATGTAAGACGGTATGTAAGGATGTAAGACTCTTGTTATACAGCTTCTGTGCGTTCAGTGAGCATTGATCTCTGGGATCACTGTACACGTGCATTCGGTGATCACGACATATGAGTCGGGGTCCCCATAGAGAGTTGTTTGTCCTTGTTAACCGCCGCGCCAAGGCTGAAGAGGGCCACCTTTTCCTCCACAACAATCCTGATGCTGAGCCTGGCACGACGAAGTCTAAGGGTAGGGACGCCAAGTGCAAGGGCCCTGTCATGCTCATGGCAGAGCCAAACTACAAGGCGGTCGCGACCGCGACGAGGCCAAGAAGGACAACTGTCTTTTTTGCGCCTACCACAACATCAACTCCCACATCACTGAAGACTGCCATGACCTCAAGCTGCTTCCTGAGGGCTGCACCGAGCGCCCCGGTGGCTGCAAGAGTGCGATAAGGGCCGCGGTGGCAGCTGTCGGCGTTCTGGGATAACGGGTACACTAGTTCAACAAGGTGCTATACAAACGGTTTTTAACCCCTTTCCGCGATGGCATTCTGAACCGTCACCGAGTGAGTGTGTGCATTAGGGAGGTCCTTCCCGCACGACCCAGAAACCATCGGGGATAGGCCCTCCTGGCACACACGCTCGGCAAAATGAGGTCGTGTGCGACAGGCGAGCGATGAAATATGATTATACATACAGTTATGCTAAAAAATACAATTATACAAGCTAAATTATTTCCGGTCGTGAGTACATCCCACACTGTCAGTCCCGACTAAACGTTTCCGTTCGTATGTACATACCACACAGTCAATCCAAGGTATACATTTCCGTTAGGATGTACATCCCACATAGTCAATCCAAGAAGTACGTTTCCGTTCACATATACATCCCACACAGTCACTCCAAGGAAAACATTTCCATTCGCAGGTACATCACACATAATTTTCACCGTTAGATCGTTTGTGATAGCATTGGCATTGCGGACGATATTAACAATTTTACCATTTGCGTTATTGAAATGCATCATACAAGGTGCGTAGAAAAAACTGTGTGGCATTGGTTGTCCATCACACACACTTTTTATTTGGTAAACGTTTGCGCAAGGTGGCCTAATGCAAACAGTTTTCAAGAGGTAGTTGTGTGTGATTGTTCATTGATCCATCACGGTTTATTCCTAGAAACCGTGTCCTTTGCCTGTGGTCATCGCCCATGGTGTTTTCTTAATAACCGTTTGCAATAAAAAAAACAATTAGCAGGCTAATCGGCCATTACCAGGCTAATTGTCCTATTATTAATAATCCATCTATTACTCTAATTGATATTTCATTTTAAGCACACAATATATTTATTTTTTCATATTAAGGAAGCAGGATTTCATAGTTTGAATACATCAGAGTAGACCATCATATAGCTTCAGCTCTCAGCTACCCCCTTACACAACTGCATCAACACCAAGTGTCCCATGCAACATCTATAACATTTTAGAATTAGCATCATAGACGGTACATAGATAGATGAATCTCATCTGGAAAACGACTGAAGTGGAAGGCAAATATTTAGCCTTCATTGATGTTTAAGGTCTTTGCAACTTTAAGCCAGTGCCTGTGGATGATTGATCGTCCATCCTTCGTCCTCTTCAGGAAGACTTCAATATTGAACCATGGGTGTTGTATGAGTACCTTCCTCCCCTCGTAACCATACAGGTGGTTTGAAAGGTAATCATCAGTGAACTGCCTTGGAAAGGCCTGAAAACCAGGATGTGCATAAATATCTTCTCTAGATTGGAAATGGGGCAAAGGAATAAAAAGACCAAGGTATAATAGTTACTACCATCCTGTAGTTAACTGGTGCCTTCTTCATTGTGTAGACAAAGATCTTGTTGTTTTTCTCGCTAATTTCTTTATCCTAACAATCATTATGTGTTTCTTGACTTGACTGATATTCATGGACAACTCATTTCCCCATATGCAAAAAGGGTCGAACAGTGGGTCAAAACCTCTGACAGGAGGACCTACATGTGCAAGACCAAATTGTTAAAAACCTAAATATTAGAATGGTTCCTGCTATTGCACAATAATGTGCTATTAGACAAAGGACCATGGATGTGCAAACCTCGATTGTAAATCTTAGTGCTTCCCAATGTTTCCCTGCAACACGTATAAGGTAGTTAGTGATCATGTTAAGTGAGGGTTCGCATGCTATCAGTAAAATACGTTGATGAAAAATAAGCACATTGCAGATTCATCAGATTAATTCAAGCCACATGGAAAACCCATTTATCCAAACCAAGCATGATCAAGAACTAGGTAACATAGCAATTGTATGTGTTTCTCATGTATTAAGGGCAGCCAAACCGATTTATTCCTCACATGCACAACAATACAATATTCTACCCACGACAATTGTACATCACATTGCAGAATTGAACCAAGCAGTTAACAAAACACCACAACAAATGAGACGAATATTAACTGAGCACCACATTGCACAATATAACATACTATTAATAGAAGATCAGACAGTTAACCGAACCAAGCATGCTTAACAACTTGGAAATATAGCAATTGTATTTGTTTCTCATGTATTTAGTACAGGCAAATTCGATTTATTTCTCACATGGTATATAATAACAGAATGCACCCACAATAATTCAACATCGCATTGCAGAATTGAACCAAACAACTAACTAAACACCACAACAAATGAAACAAATGTTTACTGAGCACCACATTGCACAATGTATAGCATACTAGAAGATCAGACAGTTAACCAAACAAAGCATGCTTGACAACTTGGAAATATAGCAATTGTATTTTTTTATCATGTATTTTGTAAAGATAAATTCAATTTATTTCTCACATGGAAGACAATACAAAATTGCACCCTGAATAATTGAACATCAAAATTGCAGAATTGAACCAAACAGTTAACTAAAGACAACAACTAATTAACCAAACAGATAATAAGTGAGCACCACAATGCACGACATATAGTCTTCGTCGAAGGAACCGGCGGTGGCCTCGAGAAAACACCATGAACTGTCGTTTAAGGCTGCCAACTGTGTTGAGGCGTCGGCGCATGAGGCTTCGATGGTGGCCTCGACGGCGAGGTGCTCCTCCAGGATCTGGGGTCGGCACGAATGGCAGCCATCGCGACCTCATCCGCGCATGCGACCACGATTTTGCTTCTCCGCTGCCAAATGCTCCTTCACCTCCTGGCTATACTGCCTGAACCCTGGCTTAGGGCTTTGCTTATTTGGGGCAGGGGTCGGTGATTTGGATGGAAGGTGTCGCGTACTACCCTAGGTCCCTCCGGTGTCTATATAAACTAGAGGGTTTAGTCCGTAGGCACAATCAGAATCATAATCATACAGGCTAGACTTCTAGGGTTAAGCCATTATGATCTAGAGGTAGATCAACTCTTGAAACCCATATTCATCCAAGATAATCAAGCAGGAAGTAGGGTATTACGTCCATCAAGAGGACCCGAACCTTCATCTGCGCCCACTGCACCTTGACAAGGGTGAAGGCCATCCGTGCACCTTCAATGCAGACTGACCGCTTTGTGGCATCAAGCCGACCGCAGGCATCGACCAGCCGCTTCACGAGCCTGAAGTGGCTACTGGGCATAGCTTCGGCGGTCCACAAACGGATTATCGAATAATTCATTGCCAATCCGGCCACCCTATGCAGTTCGGTCAGCTGTTTCAGCTGATCACTAAGGGGCACCGGATGCTCTGGCGCAAGGTATTGCAGTCAGAACAGCTTCTTCGTTGAGCTCCCCTCTTTGGCTTGGAAGAACTCCGCGGCATCAGCAACACTACGAGGCAGATCCGCAAACATTCCTGGAGAACTCCAAATCCGGGTCAGTAAGAGGTACCTTTTCTTCACATATTTGCTCTACATAATAGAGGCCTTACTCGCCGCAATCTGCTTGGCCTCCTAGATTTCTCGGAGGGCGCCCTGGGCTTCAACCCGGGCCTCTTGTGTGCTTTGGCGGGCCTTAGCAAGTTCGGACTCTTGGTCCGCAATCGTGCGCTCCAAGGATTCGCATTTCTTAATGGCATCCTGGAGCTCCTGCTGAACCTCCCCGACCCTTGCCTCGTGTTTTTCGCGGCCGGCCTGTTCCGCTGCCGCTTTCTTCTGAGCCTCGGTGAGCGCATTATTGAGGGACTCCACCTCGGCCGCAGCTCTTACAAAACATCATAATAACATGATGAACAAAAACATTCATATCATTTTAGATCTGCATAAGCCATTGCATACCTTGCTTGCCCTCTAGTTGTTTCTTGACACGACCGAGCTCTTCATTGGCCTGCTCCAGACTCAGCTTCAGTTTGGAGACTTCGGCAGCATGGGAGGTCGCTGCCAGCATCGACGCCTACTTATTTGATCCTCTGTCCGCCCTTTCTTTTCGAACACCTGACAGAGTCTCAGGGGCTACTCTCTATACTACGGCATTCTTTTTGCGTAATTGCTTCACATACCTCAAAGCCTGTTAGAAGGCTAGTGCAGGCTTCGGTCTGTCCGCTCTTAGCGGACAGAACCCTCTCAACCACCGTACCCATAAGGATACGGTTTTCCTCAACAATGGAAGCACTTTGCAGGGCTTCCAGTAGAGTATCCGGTGCCTCTGGAGGGACAGAGGTCACCGGCGGAATATGTGCACCTCCTTCTTTCGAAGGAGGCTGCTTTAATGATTCCGGAGCCGTATGGGCCTCCGGAATAGTATTCGGCTGGGGGCAGAATTGAGTATGACCCCCATCGCAAGTTTCCAGGGGGGTCTGCTCCCCCATGTGTCTGGTGGCCGAGGTATCACCCTCTGGCGCTACCCTGAAGGCCTCCCGTACCTATCCCCGGCCTAGGAAGGTCCTTCGGGACAACACCTTGGCGTCCTCCGTAGCCTTAGGAGAGGAGGCCGCGGGAAGTGACCCGCTGTCCATCACATTTGGATCCAACAAATTCCCCGAAGATGAGGATCGCTGGGGGCGGGCGTGGGCCGGACTGCAGCGCATGATTCAACATATTAAAACCACGAAGTAAAGAAGTTGGATATATGTGTGTATAAGGGCCTTTGATTACTTAAGATTCGGCCAGGGGCTTCCCCCTGGGGTGCCACTCGGAGCTGCTATCAATGTCCAACACGGAGTTGTCCACGAGGGAGACGCTCCCCTTCTTGGACGCCTCTGCCTCCAGATCCGTGGAGCCCGCCCTTTTCTTCCTTCCCCCCTAAGGGGGAGAATTGCTTTCCTCCTCCTCGTCGTCGTGCTCGGCGGGGGAGGAGTGGGTTTCGGCATCTTCGGACGTTGCGTCCGAAGTGCCTTTGCGGCGAAGGCCGCTTCTTGCCGCCTGGCCCTTCTTCTGGCCTTCTTCTCTGGCACCTGGTAGGGCGCTGGAACCAGCATCTTCGTCAGAAGTTGGATTGCTGGGTTTTCAGGCAGCGGAGCCGGACACTGGATCTGCTCCTCCATCTTTGTCCAACCCTGAAAATATAAATGGAGAAGCTTAGACATCTTCCATGAATGCACAGGTAGAGTATACACCTGGAAATACGAAAAACTTACCGGGATGGCTGGATTGGTGAGGTTATACCCACGGTCCTCAGTCGTCTTTGGCCACGTCCCGTTGGCCTTGAAAAGCACCTTCCACATGCCTTCATGTGTAGAGCTGAAGAACTGTTGCAATGTCTGGTGCTTGGCCGAATCGAACTCCCACAAATTGCAAGTCTGGCTTTGGCAAGGAAGGATCCGGTGAAAAAGCATCACCTGGATCATACTGACGAGCTTGATGTTCTTGTCCACCATGCTCTTGATGCGCGTCTGCAGCGCTAATACCTCGTCCAACGACGCCCAGTCCAGGCCCTTTTTTAGCCAGGAGGTAAGTGGCAGTGGGGCCCCGGACTTGAATTCGTGACCGGCGGCCCAGGTGGCGTCACAGGGCTCTGTGACGTAGAACCACTGTTGTTGCCACCCTTTGATGTTGTCCACAAAGGTGCCTTTGGGCCATGTGACGTTGGATAGCTTGCTCACCATCGCGCCTCTGCAGTCTGCGTGTTGACCATCCACCACCTTCGACTTCACATTGAAGATCTTTAGCCACAATCCGAAGTGGGGTGGGATGCGGAGGAAGGCCTCGCACACGACAATGAATGCCGATATGTTGAGGAAAGAATTTGGGGCTAGATCATGGAAATCTAGCCCATAGTAGAACATGAGTCCACGGATGAAGGGGTGGAGAGGAAAACCTTACCCGCGGACGAAGTGGGGAATGAATACAACCCTCTCATGGGGATCCGGGGTGGGGACGATCTGCCCGTTGGCCGGAAGCCGGTGGGTGATTTCCTAGGTCAATACCCCGCCTCCCAGGGCTTCGTGATGTCCCTCTCCGTGACGGAGGAGGCCATCCACTTGCCCTGCGCTCCAGATCCGGACATGGTCGGAGTGCTTTTTGGGGGTGGAAAGGATGGAAGCTTGGGCGTTGTAGCTCAAGAATGGATGGGCGGAGAAGAAGAAGGCGTGGATGAAAGAGTGGATCCTTATCCTCTTATAAAGGCAACGAATATCAAGGGCCTCCCCACTCGCCTTAAAACTCGCCTATTCCACAAGGGTCGTGCAGACGGCGCGGTTGGATTAACCACACCCGTATTGATGAGAATCCCGCGTTAAGGGGACTCGATCTCTGCTTCGACAAGATGTGCCAATGAAAACTGCATCTCGAAACGAGGAGCGGGAGGCTAAAAAATGGTTCGAAATAATGACCGGGCATGGACGTAACGTCTCGCTACACAAGTTGTCGGTAGATGAGACTTGATAAATATTATACTCTTCGCGACTGTGTGTGGAGCTTGTTTTGCAGAGCCGGACACATTTTCTGTCTTCGAGGACTACTTTGAACTATACGGAGGAGGAACCCGCCTTGCAATGCCGAAGACAATCTGCACGCGGGACACGTCGTCATTGAAGCCTGGTTCAGGGGCTACTGAGGGAGTCCTGGATTAAGGGGTCCTCGGGCGTCCAGGCTATGTAACTTGGGCCGGACTAATGGGCCA
This sequence comes from Aegilops bicornis, assembly GCA_021605145.1. NCBI lineage: Eukaryota > Viridiplantae > Streptophyta > Magnoliopsida > Poales > Poaceae > Aegilops > Aegilops bicornis. Next base: position 420,666,896 of record CM038675.1, on the reverse strand, counting down.
TGAAGATATAAGATAGAAGACTTCTTCCCGTGTCCAGATGGGAGTCTCCTTGGAGTGGAAGGCAAGCTTGGCGTTCGGATATGAAGATTCCTTCCTCTTTAAACCAAGTCTATATAACCCTAGGCCCCTCCGGTGTCTATATAAACTAGAGGGTTTACTCTGTAGGCACAATCAGAATCATAATCATACAGGCTAGACTTCTAGGGTTGAGCCATTATGATCTCAAGGTAGATCAACTCTTGAAACCCCATATTCATCCAAGATAATCAAGCAGGAAGTAGGGTATTACCTCCATGAAGAGGGCCCAAACCTTCATCTTCGCCCACTGCACCTTGACACGGGCGAAGGCCAGCCGTGCACCTTCAATGCAGACTGACTACTTTATGGCATCAAGCCGACGGCAGGCATCGACCAGCTGCTTCACGAGCCCGAAGTGGCTGCTGGGCATAGCTTCGGCGGGCCACAGACGGATTATCAAATCCTTCATTGCCAATCCGGCCGCCCTATGTAGTTCGGTCAGCTGTTTCAGCTGATTGCTAAGGGGGACCGGATGCTCTGGCGCAAGGTATTGCGATCAGAATTGCTTCTTCGTTGAGCTCCCCTCTTTGGCTTGGAAGAACTCCGCGGCATCAGCAACACTGCGAGGCAGATCCGCAAGCGCTCCGGGAGAACTCCAAATCTGGGTCAGTAAGAGGTACCTTTTCTTCACATATTTGCTCTGCATAATAGAGGCCTTACTCGCCGCAATCTGCTTGGTCTCCTGTGCGCTTTGGCGGGCCTTAGCTAGTTCAGACTCTTGGTCCGCAATCGTGTGCTCCAAGGACTCTCATTTCTTTACGGCATCTTGGATCTCCTGCTGAACCTCCCCAACCCTTGCCTTGTGTTCTTCGTGGCCAGCCAGTTCCGTCGCCGCTTTCTTCTGGGCCTCGATGAGCGCGTTCTAGAGGGACTCCACCTCGGCTGCAGCAACTACGAAACATCATAATAACATGATGAACATAAACATTCATATCATTTTAGATCTGCATAGGCCATTGCATACCTTGCTTGCCCTCTAGCTGTGTCTTGACACGGCCGAGCTCTTCATCGGCCTGCTCCAGACTCTGCTTCAGTTTGGAGACTTCGGCAGCATGGGAGGTCAGCCGACATCGGCCTGCTTATTCACATAGACACATATGATAAGTCTCCTACGAAAATTATTCGATCCTTTGTCTGGCCTTTCTTTTCGAACACCGGACAGAGTCTTAGGGGCTACTCTCTATACTACGACATTATTTTTGCGTAATTGCTTCACATACCTCAAAGCCTGTTAGAAGGCTAGTGCAGGCTTCGGTCAATCCGCTCTTAGCGAACTGAACCCTCTCAACCACCATACCGGTAAGGATATGGTGTTCCTCAACAATGGAAGCACTCTGCAGCGCTTCTAGTAGAGTATCTGGTGCCTCTGGAGGGACAGAGGTCATCAGCGGAATAGGTGCACCTCCTTCTTTCGAAGGAGGCTGCTTGCCTGATTCCGGAGCCGTATGGGCCTCCGGGATAGTATTCGGCTGGGGGCAGAATTGAGTATGACCCCCATTGCAAGTTTCCAGGGGGGTCTGCTCCCCCATGTGTCCGGCGGCCGAGGTATCACCCTCTGGCGCCACCCTGACGGCCTCCCGTACCTCTCCCGGGCCTAGGAAGGTCCTTCGGGACAACACCTCAGCGTCCTCCGTAGCCTTAGGAGAGGAGGCCGCGGGAAGTGACCCGCTGTCCATCACATTTGGATCCAGCTAATTCCCCGAAGATGAGGATCGCTGGGGGCGGGCGTGGGCCGGACTGCAGCGCATGATTCAACATATTAAAACCACGAAGTAACGAAGTTGGTTATATGTGTGTATAAGGGCATTTGAGTACTTACGATTCGGCCAGGGGCTTCTCCCTGGGGTGCCACTCTAAGCTGCTATCAGTGTCCAACACGGAGTTGTCCACGAGGGAGACCCTCCCCTTCTTGGACGCCTGTGCCTCCAGATCCCTGGAGCCCGTCCTTTTATTCCTTCCCCCCTCCGGGGGAGAATTTCTTTCCTCCTCCTCCCCGTCGTCCTCGGTGGGGGAGGAGTGGGTTTCGGCGTCTTCGGACATTGCGTCTGAAGTGCCTTTGCGGCGAAGACCTCTTCTTGCCGCCCGGCCCTACTTCTTGGCCTCCTTCTCCGACGCCTGGTAGGGCGCCGGAACCAGCATCTTCGTCAGAAGTTGGATTGCTAGGTTTTCAGGCAGCAGAGCCGGACATTGGATCCACTCCGCCGTCTTTGTCTAGCCCTGAAAATATAAATGGAGAAGCTTAGACATCTTCCTTGAGTGCACAGGTAGAGTATACACCTGGAAATACGAAAAACTTACCGGAATGGCTGGATGGGTCGGGTTATACCCACGGTCCACTGTTGTCTTCGGCCACGCACTACAAGAAAATTGTCAACTAGTGACCTTCTCTCAGTGGCCCTGGAAGAATTGGTCATAGATCTATGACCATTTGAGACCAATTGGTCAAAAGCTGTTCGGGGAGCTCCAAACCCTAAACCATTGCGACCATTTTGGTTAGAAAGGTCATAATTTCCTTACACGAAATGGTCATAAAGCAAACAATGCTGGTCCGCTGCCTTATTTCTAGTTGTTAACGACCAATATAGATGGTCATAGCCTTGTAGATTGTGGTGGGTTGTGATGACTAGGCGCCATCTCATCGGTTTGCCTATGTGTCATGTCCATGTGTCAATTTTTGCCCTAGGTTGTGGAGCAACCTATATTTCTATTATTCCAAAAATTCCCAAAAAATTCTCATAAATTGTTTGGATCATATCTTCAGCAAATATGTCAAAAACCTTCCTTGCCTAGTTCAAAAATAACTCAACAATATTCATTTTCCTATTCTGTTCAGAGCAGTACTTTGTGAAGGAAGTACCACTTTGGCATGTCGAAATGGCATCCATTTTCTACAGTGCTTTCCTATGCCCAAAATAACCATCCTCCACCAAATGCCAGCTCAATCCATTCATTATTTTGAGCCCAGCTTCAACATTCGTATTTATGTCCAGTGTGGTACTTTGCAAAGAAAGTACCACCTAGGCTCCTCCTTGGGAGGTGAAAATTTGTGAAGACGGTCTTCTTAGTAACTGATCATCATCAGCCAAAACTCACACCCATTAGCCAAGTGCGTTTCCCGTACCGCAAATCAAATAGTTGGCTACTTATTCATGTTTGAGCATCGATCGGTCTCCTCGTGAGAATCTTATGTTGTGATTTTCTTCCTAGCACCTACCTAGGGAGTGCCCAACCCACTAGACATGCCTAGGCCGCCAGAAAACATGGCAACGCCACGGTCAAGCGTGACCACGCGGCGGGCATGCAAGCTTACGCGCTCTAGAGTTGGGGCCCTCGGCCACCGTCCAAACCTCGATGTATCGCCATCAAACCATGTATTTCTGATTAAATAGATACTTATTTACCTAGAAATGATTTTTGGAAAAAATAAAGAGCAAACTATGAGGCAGCTGTAGTTCAAATTTGACCCGCTTCCAGCTGAATCGACGGGAGTTTTTCTTTTTCACCAGAGGTGGATCAAAACTTCTGACACCCAACCATTTTGTCAATTGTTCATTAAATATGGCCTAGTATTTTATAAAATTGATTAGGTCCAATTTTGCAAAAAATATATGGTAGGTCCTTCACACAAAAAACTCATTTCAGGCACTCGGAAAATGGAAAATGTATTTTCCGTGAAAAGAAAATGAGAACTCCCTTATGCAACATTGTTTGGAATTCCAAGATGCACCCTTGTGCACAATATGAGATCATTTGAACAAACTATGCCATGAATGTGGCCATAAGATTGATCATTTGGCTTGAAAGCCATGAATCTTCACACATGATAGCTCATTTCGAGAACACTTTTTAAAATAATTACCGTATTACAAGTTTATTATTTTTCCTGGAAACTGGTCACATATAATGACACAATGCGAAGGTTTTCCAATTTTTGATTTTTTTGATTTTTTTATGCCCGTTTCAAAATGCGGTCAAAACGATGGGCTTGACCGTTCCTAGCTAGTGGTTGAATCTTGGAATTTTTTTGGTGTTTCTCTGATTAAATAGATACTTATGTACCTAGAAATGATTTTTGGAAAAAATAAAGAGCAAACTACGAGGTAGCTACAGTTCAAATTTGACCTGCTTCCAACTAAATCGGTGGAAATTTGTCTTTTTTCACGAGAGGTGGATCAAAACTTTTTACAGCCAACCATTTGGTCAATTGTGCATTAAATATGGCCTAGTATTTTATAAAATTGATTAGGTACAATTTTGCAACAAATATATGGTAGGTCCTTCACAAAAAAACTCATTTTGGGCACTCGAAAAAATGGAAAATGAATTTTTTGTCCATAGAAAATGAAAACTTCCTTAGGAAACATTTTTTGCCATTCCAATATGCACCCTTGTGCACAATATAAGATCATTTGAACAAACTATGTCATGAATGTGGCCATAAGATTGATCATTTGGCTTGAAAGCCATGAATCTTCACACTTGATAGCTCGTTTCCGAGAACACTTTTTTGAAATAATTGCCTTATTACAAGTTCATTATTTTTCCTGGTAATTTGGTCACATATAATGACGCAATGCGAAGGTTTTCCAATTTTTTGATTTTTTTTAAATTTTTTTATGCCCGTTTCAAAATGCTGTCAAAACGGCGGTCTTGACCGTTCCTAGCTAGTGGTTGAATCTTGGAATTTTTTTGGTGTTTCTCTGATTAAATAGATACTTATGTACCTAGAAATTATTTTTGAAAAAAATAAAGAGCAAACTCTGAGGCAGCTGCAGTTCAAATTTGACCCGCTTCCAAATTTGAATTCCATGGAAATTTGTCTTTTTCACCAGAGGTGGATAAAACTTTTTACAGCCAACCATTTGGTCAATTGTGCATTAAATATGGCCTATTATTTTAGAAAAATGATTTGGTCTAATTTTGCAATAATTATTTGGTAGGTCCTTCACAAAAAAACCTCATTTGGGGCACTCGAAAAATGGAAAATGGCTCTTTTGTGCAATGAAAGTGAAAACTCCCTTAGGGAACATTGTTTGTAATTCCAACATGCAACCTTGTGCACAATACGAGATTATTTGAACAAACTATGCCATGAATGTGACCATATGATTGATCATTTGGCTTGTAAGCCATGAATCTTCACGCATGATAGCTCATTTCTGAGAACACTTTTTTAAAATAATTTCCGTATTACAAGTTTATTATTTTTCCTAGAAACTTGGTCACATATAATGACACAATGCGAAGGTTTTCCAATTTTATGATTTTTTTAATTTGTTTGCCCGTTTCAAAATGCGGTCAAAACGACGGGAATGACCATTCCTAGCTAGTGGTTGAATCTTGGAAAACTTTTGATGTTTCTCTGATTAAATAGGTACTTATGTACCTAGAAATGATTTTTGGAAAAAATAAAGAGCAAACTACGAGGCAGCTGCAGTTCAAATTTGACCGCTTCCAACTGAATCAGCTGAAATTTGTCTTTTTCACCAGAGGTGGATAAATACTTTTTACACCCAACCATTTGGTCAATTGTGCATTAAACATGGCCTAGTATTTTATAAAATTGATTTGGTCCAATTTTGCAACAAATATATGGTAGGTCCTTCACAAAAAAAACTCATTTCGGGCACTCGAAAAATGGAAAATGAATTTTCCGTGCAAATAAAATGAAAACTCCCTTAGGCAACATTGTCTTGAATTCCAAGATGCACCCTTGTGCACAATATGAGATAATGTTTTTTAATTTTTCATGCGAAAATATAGAAGAAAAACAAAAGAATGCTCAGGTAGATTCTTTTTTGAAACATAACTTGTCTTTTTGATGAGAGGTGGATCGAAAATAGTTTACATGTTAAGATTTTGTCAACTGTATATAAAATGATGTCTTATAGTTTTGGAAATGGTGTGGTGCCGTTTTGAAACAAATATTTGGTAGATTCTTCTCAAAAAAAGAATTTTGTCACTCCGAAAATAGAAAATAATTTTTCCTAAAAAATCATTTCTCTTAACACTTTTTAAAGATATTTGTCTTATTCCAATTCTAAGTTTGTTAGTTTTCCTAAAAAGTAGGCCAGATTTGCTGACACAATGAGAATGTTTTTATGTTTTTTTGAATTTTTCATATCATAAAACTGTTTATATGATTCAACACCTTATTTTAGTCGATTACGACCAATTTAGATGGTCATAACGTTTACTGGGTTCTGATTGGTCCATAGGCATGTCATGCGGATCGCGCCTCCAAAGCCGTCGGATGCCCCCTGATCCGACGGCAGGCCTCGTCCCCCTCACACTCTCATCCCTCGTGGACCTGTCCCTCTCACCCCCTCGTCCAAACTCCAAACCCTAGCGTCCCTCGCGCCCCACCCTACCTCAGATCGACCCCTCCCCCCGTCGCACCCTTCCTCCCTCGTCCCCATCTCCTCGCCGCCACTGCGCCCCTCCCGATCCAACCCGCGCGGCAACCATTCCTCCTCACCCGCCGCCCCTACCTTGCCGCCCCCACCCGCTCCGCTCCGGGATCCATCCACCAAGTCATCTTCCTCCTTCTCCTCTCTGTCTCTCGATCCAACCCAAGCGCTGCCGCCGACCCGTCCCAACCCTGGCCTCGTCCACCGCCGGCGACCCCTTCTCTCCCTCCCTCCCTCCACCTTCAGCAGCGGATCCACTCGAGCAGCATCTCAGGCCGCCGTTAGATCCACCCTCCTCACGCTGGACAGAAACCCTAGCCGCCCGTCCATGGCGACCCACCGCAGCACCCAAAGGCCTCGACGACGGCGGTATGGTATGAACCCCCCTCCCCCTCCCCCTCCCCCACTTCTTCTTCTCCTTCAAACTCCCTCTGTCTCACCCCCGTCTCTGTCTTTGCCTCTTCAGGTAGGAGCAACGGCGACCAGCGACGACCATGGTGACCCACCGCAGCCTCCAAGACCTCAACAACGGTCGGTGCTACGGTATGAATCCCTCCTCCCCCTTCTCTTCTACTTCTCCTTTTCTCAACGTCTCCCCCCTAACCCCAATCTCATTTCATCCCTTCCCTTCTTCTCTGTAGGTGAGGTAGAGCAACCAGCGACGGGACGACGCCTAAATCCACCGGTACAGGAGAGCAGCCATGGGATGGAAGGTCCGTTCCACCCCTCTCATCTCTCTGTTGGCTCTGGTCTGGTTCAGGCCTATTCAGAATTTCTGTATTTTTGGCTTTCTCCCTTTCCGATTCAAGGATGAGCATGAGCCGATACAGTAGCTGGACCCCTTAAGGTAGTTGCATTTAGCTAGGATCTTTATGTTAATTACCCAAGCCACTGCCTTGTAATTAGGCGCGGTATCTCGATGGACACAATTGCTTGGATCCTAAAATCCTTCTAGTGTTTACTCTTGTTGTTCTACATACTGTCATGTACTACTATCTATCTACAGGCCTTAGAATTGCAATTCCAGGCTCATAATAGTCACAGAGACATCTTATGAGATTGAAGTATTTGTTCTAATTTCTGGTTTGTTGATTGTTGTAGACAACGCCGGGTAGGAGTCCTTTGCTGCTGTTGCTGTCGGTGGCTTCTCTGCCATCCATAGTCGCAGCCATGGCTGGACACTTGGTCCTTCTGCTATCGTCGCTGGATCTGCAACCACTACGTCTGGCCCTGGCCTGCTATCCCTTATGTGCATTGGTGGTGCTGTTGCTTAAGTGGATTTCTCAACGGATATGCTTGTGGCTAGGTATCGAGGTATCTTTCTCAATCGCTGGTGTTTCTTTTTGTGGGATCAACCTGGTGTCCCTTTGCTGGCCTCCTGATTTGTTCTGGCTAGTGCTAGTTTGTTGCTGCTTGTGCTAGTATGAAGCTTCTGGCTGAGTTGAAGCAAGTCAAAGTGTAGTACTATTTCTAAGTAGGAAAAATCAATTAATCTAGTTGCATTAGTACAAGGCGTGGGTGAGGCTTCCTTTGCTTCGGCCAATAGCAAACCGAATAGTAACATCACATGTTGGCCCGGTCATATGAGAATGTAATTAGGAGAAAGTTATATCAGCAAGTTACTGTACGTGTTAGAGAAATCAGTGTTGATTTATTTGTTGTTCTTTTTTTTCTAATTTTTGCGTGAGAGCAAACTGGTGTAGCTAGCTGGACTATGCAGCCATGCATCAGGAAGTAGCATATTCAGTTTTGCTAATAGAAAAAAATGTATTAAAAACTTTAAATTTGTATGTTAGAGATAGCAGTACTGATTGTACCCATTAAACAAGCATAAATTCTTCTCTGCGCGATCCCTTCTCACATCATGGTGGCCATCGCCATCTGCCCGCCGATTCTCAAGCAGATCAAATGGTTGGGTGTAAATTTACCACGGTTGAATACATGTGGAACACATCAATCCACCCACTGATTCTTTTCACTTGATACTTGTGCTGCTCTTTTTCTATCTATGTATGTATCTATCTATTCCTACCAAGCAAATGGAAACAAACAGTGGAACACTACCTAATCTAGTCTTGTATAGTTTTAGGTGTATAAATTACAGACAGACTTGTATAGTTTCAGGTGGAACACTACCTAATCTAGTCTCCATCACTGCCCCGATGCCATCCAGGTCAGCCCCCTTCTCCTATGTCTGTTAGATTCGATTTGGTTCGGCTGCTGCTCTATCTCCTTTGGGCTACTTGATTTAGATTGCCTTCCTTTGTTGGTGATGCTCCCTCTCTTCTAATGCTGCAGGAGAACCTCATGGACGCTGCTTAACTCAACATGAATGAAACTGAACCTGGGGTTTCTCTTTCGATTGCTACATGTGTGACTGCAGGAGATCAACTTCCTTCTCAACCGATGGGTAAGCCTCCTGGTCCACTCAAGTTCTGAACCAAATAAGAAAAATTATCAATCTTGTTCGCTGCATATGCAATGATGGTTGATGATTCAGTTTTTCACTTGTGTAATCTTTGTTTACTCTGCTCAAGGGCTGCCCTAGTTAGTTAGTTTTGATAGGGTCCTTACTGCATATGCTGCTGGAATCTAATTTAACATGTTAAGAATGAGTGTCAATCAATCAAACACAAGGAAATTAAATGCTCATTGTTTCTCATAGTGATTGTTGTGTCGTGTATAGGTCAAACTAGTGCTGTCCTTGTCTACTTTTGAGGCATCAACATGTGTTGCCATGGTTTTGGTTTTCGTTTCCGGTTGATGCATGGTTGGTGTGCTAGCTATTCGTTAGTACCTGCTGGTTGTTACTATTGCTCTTTTGAGCCAGTTTCCCTGCGTGAGACAAATTTCTTTCTTGATTTACCAATCCTCAATTAATGCCTCATGAAGCTCTTTTTGTATGCGACCTTCTGTTCAAATATTTGTACTCCCTCCGATCCATATTAATTGACGCTGGTTTAGTAGAAAAGTTTAACTTTGTACTAAACCAACATCAATTAATATGGATCAGAGGGAGTACATGATTTTGATTTCCCAAACTTACAAATGATTTGCAAGTTGGACTGGATGTTTTCGAGAATATTTCTTGCTGTAGGACCTGGTGCATGTCTTCTGAAATCTGACTAGGAGACATATTCTTCACATCTAATCAAGATTTGTTTGCTTCAGAGTTCTAAAGAAAGTAGGAATGTTCCTGTGCTTTTCCGAAACAGAGTTAAAGTGTTCAAGCGTGCGCCAAGGTTCTAACATTTTCTCGAACGCTTTGTGCTGGTATGTATGTCACATCTTGCTTCCATTGCAGTCTCAACACCCACTTTGCATTTCTGCAATCACTAATTATACTCCAGTTTGGTGGGTTCCAAATGTTGTTGTTGCACATGTAAAAGATAGGGATTCAGGCTACACATCTAGCTTCTGGATGTATCTATCTCACTGCCTTTTGTTGTTCCACTCTGGTTTTGCTTACTTTCTAAAATGGGTGTTTTAATAATAATGTTTATAAAGGCTGGAGATGTACCATTTCTCTCACCTCAGCTTCTTATCATTGCCGGACATATGCCCCCTTCTTTTGGGTGATGGTGATTTCATATTAATCATGGAATAAAATAACATGCTACGGGAGCAGAAAAAATTCACTTAACTATTTAAGGCCAAGAAGTATAAATCAAGGCACCTCCTCTCCTCTCCTCCCGTTGATGCTTGATTGTTACCTAGAATAAAGATTGTTTTCAAGAACATGAAAGTATTACCGTTTGTTAGGACATGATGACTGTTTGTTTACTGCTTTATGATTTTGTGTAGAGTTGCGTCCTTCTTGTCCCCTTTTCCCCAAGGCCATCTTGTTGTGTCAATGGCTGTGTTGTCGTTTCAAGTTTTGTGTATGTGCATGTGTACTCGCTTGATGGTCACCTACTAGCTAAGGTTCTCATATCATGTTTGGTGCTCATATGTGCTTGCTTGATGGTTCTCATATCATGTTTGGTGGATCCTTTATCATGTTTGGTTCTCATTAGCTAAGATTATTATGTTTTGCTACTGAATCGTATTTCATCAATCTGCACGTGATCAAGCTCACTCTTATTATTAATTGCCAACAATTGCTACTGCTCTAGGACAGTTTCTAGACACTCGCATTATGTGTGCTCCTCTTCACACTAGAATCTTTAGTTTCTATCTCATGTTCATAGCGTTCTAGTTTGTCGACGACATACTATCCCCTGTGATCTCTTAGTGAAATGAGAGGTTTGATTGATGTTGTATAGAATTGGCTAGTTTTGCTTAATGCCATATGTCATATGCAATCAGATTACATTTCTGTTTGTTATGGTAATATAAAAAATAATCGTGCTATCAAAATTTTCATAGTGCGTGCCTTTTATTTCTTTAGTCTGATTGTTTGCCTTGTATTCAATGTGCTTCTAATGCCTGATCCTTTCATTTTTGTTGTGGCATCTTTATTTTCACAGGTGTTGTGTGTCCTGGAAGATGGAAGAGGAAGAAAAATTATTTTTGTTGAACTAAATTTTCTGTATTCTGTTTTGTTGTACGTATCATTTAATAATTTTGTATAGGAACAAGTGATACTATTTTGAAGGGCTTTATGGCCTGTGATGTAAACATATTTAGTGCTGAAATATAAATTATTTGTAAAATTTGTCGAAAAGGAGGATCATTTGTATGAATATGTGAATGGGATGAAAAGAGTATTGGACCAACTCCTCGATTGAATTATTATTTGAATGTATAGAAAGGCTGAATGTAAACCAGAAATGGGCTGCAAAAAATTGTACCTATACTCTTGAAAGGCCAAATGTGCATAAAAATTGACGGGCTGACCAGTTGGGCTTGGCCCATGTAGCTGACAAAAGTTAATAGAAATAAATATACTAAATGGGCTGAATTGTTAGGCTCGGCCCATGTAGACCCTGAATTGGACCGGGCTGTATCTAATTTTTGACCTTTTCAATTGGTCGTAATATTGCCACGTCAGCTTGCCACGTCGGATCCGACGTGGCCTGGGCAGAGAGCTAGTGACCAAAACAAAACAGTAGGCATATTTTGGTCGTAAACCTCTACGACCTTCTCACAGAGAAGGTCGTTAATTTCAGTTTACGACCACCAGCTTTTGACCGTCAGTTTTTGGTCAAAAAAAGGTCGCAAATGTAAAACAATGACCTTTCAGTGACCAATAGTCAAGGTCACAAGTTGACATATTTCTTGTAGTGACATCTCGTTGGCCTTGAAAAGCACCTTCCACATGCCTTCGTGGGTAGAGGCGAAGAACTGTTCCAAGGTCTGGTGCTTGGTCGGATCTAACTCCCACAAATTGCAAGTCTGGCTTTGGCAAGGAAGGATCCGGCGAAAAAGCATCACCTGGATCATATTGACGAGCTTGATGCTCTTGTCCACCATGCTCTTGATGCGCGTCTGCAGCGTTGATACCTTGTCCAACGACGCCCAGTCCAGGCCCTTTTTTAGCAAGGAGGTAAGTCGCATTGGGGCCCCGGACATGAATTCAGGAGCCGCGGCCCAGGTGGCGTCACGGGGCTCTGTGATGTAGAACCACTGTTGTTGCCACCCTTTGACGGTCTCCACAAAGGTGCCTTTGGGCCAAGTGACGTTGGACAACTTTCTCACCATCGCGCCTCTGCACTCTGCGTGTTGACCATCCACCACCTTCGGCTTCACATTGAAGATCTTTAGCCACAATCCGAAGTGGGGTGGGATGCGGAGGAAGGCCTCGCACCTACATAAACAAATAAATCCTCGCAACCAATGCGATAAGGGGTTGTCAATCCCTACACGGTCACTTATGAGAGTGAGATATGATAGATATGATAGGATAATATTTTTGGTATTTTTATGATAAAGGTGCAAAGTAAAATAAAAGGCAAAATTAGAGGCAACGGAAATAGCTAAGTGTTGGAAGATTAATATGATGGAAAATAGACCCAGGGGCCATAGGTTTCACTAGTGGCTTCTCTCGAGAGCATAAGTATTTACGGTGGGTGAACAAATTACTGTTGAGAAATTGACAGAATTAAGCATAGTTTTGAGAATATCTAGGTATGATCATATATATAGGCATCACGTCCGAGACAAGTAGACCAACTCCTGCCTGCATCTACTACTATTACTCCACACATCGACCGCTATCCAACATGCATCTAGAGTATTAAGTTCATAAGAACAGAGTAATGCTTTAAGCAAGATGACATGATGTAGAGGGATAAACTCATGCAATATGATATAAACCCCATCTTGTTATCCTCGATGGCAACAATCCAATACGTGCCTTGCTGCCCCTACTGTCACTGGGAGAGAACACCACAAGATTGAACCCAAAGCTAAGCACTTCTCCCATTGCAAGAAAGATCAATCTAGTAGGACAAACCAAACTGATAACTCGAAGAGACTTGCAAAGATAACAAATCATACATAAAAGAATTCAGAAGATTCAAATATTGTTCATAGATAAACTTGATCATAAACCCACAATTCATCGATCTCAACAAACACACCACAAAAGAAGATTATATCGAATAGATCTCCACGAGAGAGAGAGAGAAGAATCCATCTAGCTAATAACTATGGACCCAAAGGTCTGAGATAAACTACTCACACATCATCGGAGAGGCGATGGTGTTGATGTAGAAGCCCTCCGTGATCGATGCCCTTCCAAGTGAGCTCCGGAACAGGCCCCAAGATGGGATCTCATGGGTACAGAAGGTTGCGGCGGTGGAATTAGGTTTTTGGCTCCGTATCTGGTAGTTTGCGGGTACGTAGGTATATATAGGAGGAAGGAGTACGTCGGTGGAGTAACAGGGGGGCCACGAGGGTGGAGGGCGCGCCCCCCTACCTCGTGCCTTCCTGGTTGATTTCTTGATGTAGGGTCCAAATCCCCTGGATCACATTCGTTCCAAAAATCACGTTCCCGAAGGTTTCATTCCGTTTGGACTCCGTTTTATATTCTTTTTCTGCGAAACTCTAAAATAGGCAAAAAAACAACAATTCTGGGCTGGGCCTCCGGTTAATAGGTTAGTCCCAAAAATAATATAGAAGTGTATAATAAAGCCTAATTATGTCCAAAAGAGAGTATAATATAGCATGGAACAATCAAAAATTATAGATACGTTGGAGACGTATCAAGCATCCCCAAGCTTAATTCCTGCTCGTCCTCGAGTAGGTAAATGATAAAAACAGAAATTTTGATGTGGCATGCTACTTGGCATAATTTCAACATAATCCTTCTTATTGTGGCATGAATGTTCATATTTTATATGATTCAAGATAAAAGTTTAATGTTGACATAAAAACAATAATACTTCAAGCATACTAACTAAGCAATTATGTCTTATCAAAATAACATAGCCAAAGCAAGTTATCCCTACAAAATCATATAGTCTGGCTATGCTCCATCTTCCCCACACAAAATATTCATATCATGTACGACACCGGTTTTAGCCAAGCACTTGGTTCATACTTTTAACGCGCTTCAGCCTTTTCAACTCTTATGCAATACATGAGCGCAAGCCATGGATATAGCACTATGGTGGAATAAGGTATAATGGTAGGGGTTATGTGGGAAGACAAAAATGGAGAAAGTCTCACATCAACGAGGCTAATCAACGGGCTATGGAGATGCCCATCAATTGATGTTAATGCGAGGAGTAGGGATTGCCATGCAACGGATGCACTAGAGCTATAAGTGTACGAAAGCTCAAAAAGAAAACTAAGTGGGTGTGCATCCAACTTGCTTGCTCACGAAGACCTCGGGCATTTGAGGAAGCCCCTCATTGGAATATACAAGCCAAGTTCTATAATGAAATTTCCCACTAGTATATGAAAGTGACAAAAATGAGAGACTCTCTATTATGAAGATCACGGTGCTACTTTGAAGCACACGTGTGGTAAAAGGATAGTAACATTGTCCCTTCTCTCTTTTTCTCTCATCGTTTTTTATTTGGGCCTTTTCTCTTTTTTTATGGACTCTTTTTTTTAAGTCCGGAGTCTCATCCCGACTTGTGGGGGAATCATAGTCTCCATCATCCTTTCCTCACTTGGGACAATGCTCTAATAATGATGATCATGACACTTTTATTTACTTATAATTCATGAATTACAACTCAATACTTAGAACAAAATATGACTCTATATGAATGCCTCCGACGGTGTACCGGGATAAGCAATGAATCAAGAGCGACATGTATGAAAGAATTATGAACGGTGGCTTTGCCACAAATACGATGTCAACTACATGATCATGCAAACCAATATGACAAGGATGGAGTATGTCATGATAAATGAAACGGTGGAAAGTTGCATGCAATGTATCTCCGAATGGCTATGGAAATGCCATGATAGGTAGGTATGGTGGCTGTTTTGAGGAAGATATAAGGTGGTTTATGTGTGATAGATCATATCATATCATGGGGTTTGGATGCACCGGCGAAGTTTGCACCAACTCTCAAGGTGAGAAAGGGCAATGCGCGGTAAGAGGCTAGAAAATTGCGGAAAGGTAAGTGTGCGTATAATCCATGGACTCACATTAGTCATAAATAACTCATATACTTATTGCAAAAATTTATTAGCCCTCTAAGCAAAGTACTGCTACGCATGCTCCTAGGGGAAGGGTTGGTAGGAGCTAACCATCGCGCGATCCCGACCCCCACACAAAGGAAGACAATCAACAAATACTTCATGCTTCGACTTCGTTACATAATGGTTCATCATACGTGCATGCTACGGGAATCACAAACTCCAACACATGTATTTTTCAATTCCACAATTACTCAACTAGCACAACTATGATATTACTACCTTTATATCTCAAAACAATTATCAAGCATCAAATTTCTCATGATATTAATTAAAGCAAATTGCCATGCTATTTCAATACTCCCAAAATAATATAAGTGAAGCATGAGAGATCAATAGTTTCTATAAAAAAAATCCACCACCGTGCTCTAAAAGATATAAGTGAAGCACTAGAGCAAAAACTATATATCTCAAAAGATATAAGTGAAGCACATAGAGTATTCTAATAAATTATGAATCAAGTGTCACTCTCTCAAAAGGTGTGTACAGCAAGGATTATTGTGGTAAACTAACAAATAAATACTCAAATAATACAAGACGCTCCAAGCAAAACACATATCATGTGGTGAATAAAAATATAGCTCCAAGTAAAGTTACCGATGGAAATAGACGAAAGAGGGGATGCCTTCTGGGGCATCCCCAAGATTTGGCTTTTAGGTGTCCTTAGATTATCTTGGGGTGCCATGGGAATCCCCAATCTTAGGCTCTTGCCACTCCTTGTTCCACAATCAATCAAATCTTTCACCCAAAACTTGAAAACTTCACAACACAAAACTCAGCAGAAAATCTCGTGAGCTCCGTTAGCGAAAGAAAACAAAAGACCACTTCAAGGTACTGTAATGAAATAATTATTTATTTATATTTGTGTTAAACCTACTGTATTCCAACTTGTGTATGGTTTATAAACTATTTTACTAGACATAGATTCATCAAAATAAGCAAACAACACACGAAAAACAGAATCTGTCAGAAACAGAACAGTCTGTAGTAATCTGCAACTAACGCAAACTTTTGGAACTTCAAAAATTCAGACAAAATAGGAAAACCTATAAAAATTGTTTATTGATCCGCAGCAATTGGAATCAATATTTTATCACGTTCTGGAGATTTTTAACAATTATTTTCGTGAACAGAAAGTTTCTGGAATTTTCAGCAAGATCAAATAACTATTATCCAAGAAGATCCTATAGGTTTAACTTGGCACAAACACTAATTAAAACATAAAAACACATATAACCAGAGGCTAGATCAAATATTTATTCGTAAACAGAAGCAAAAAGCAAAAAAAAACTAAAAATAAAATTGGGTTGCCTCCCAACAAGCGCTACTGTTTAACGCCCCTAGCTAGGCATAAAAGCAAGGATAAATCTTGGTATTGCCATAGTAATAGGATAGATCATTAAAACTCATTTCATATTCTCGACGTTCAGCAACAAGTTTCCTTTGAGGCAAGTGTCGGTGTCAAAACCGGCGGATCTCGGGTAGGGGATCCCGAACTGTGCGTCTAGGCGGATGGTAACAGGAGACAAGGGACACGATGTTTTTACCCAGGTTCGGGCCCTCTCGATGGATGTAAAACCCTACTCCTGCTTGATTAATATTGATGATATGGGTAGTACAAGAGTAGATCTACCACGAGATCAAAGAGGCTAAACCCTAGAAGCTAGCCTATGGTATGATTATTGTTCGTCCTACGGACTAAAACCCTCCGGTTTATATAGGCACCGAACAGGGTTAGGGTTACACAGAGTCGGTTACAATGGTAGGAGATCTACATATCCGTATCGCCAAGCTTTTCTTCCACGCCAAGGAAAGTCCCATCCGGACACGGGATGAAGTCTCCAATCTTGTATCTTCATAGTCCAGGAGTCCGGCCAAAGGTCATAGTCCGGCTATCCGGACACCCCCTAATCTAGGACTCCTTCAAAGAGCCCTGAACCAGGCTTCAATGACGACGAGTCCAAATAGCATATTGTCTTCGACATTGCAAGGCGGGTTCCTCCTCCGAATTCTTCCTAGAAGATTTTGAACACAAGGATAGTGTCCGCTCTGCAAAATAAGTTCCACATACCACCGTAGAGAGAATACTATTTACACAAACTCAATCTGGCGGCGTATTCCATGCGTGACATCACACCACGGCCAAGCCTTTATTCGAATCGTTTCCACTGTCCCACCTCAGTGCGTTTAGCGAGGCGGTTTCCTTGGCACGTCTTGTCAAAGCAGAGATCGTGTCCCCTTATTCCGGGATTCTCATCAATACGAGCGTGGGTGACCCAACCGCGCCATTGATTACGACGCTTGGGAGATAAGCGAGTTTTATCAGGCCGGTGGGGACGCATAGCTTTGTTCGTCCATATAGGGGGATAAGGATCCAGTTTTGCACACACGCCTTCTTCCTCCTTTGCTCATCCATTTCCGCGCACTTGAGCTCTAGCGCCCAAGTCCGCACATCCCACCTCAACCTTCTCCAACTATGTCCGGAGCGGGAGGCAAGTGGATGGCCTCCTCCGTCACGGAGGGGCACATCAAAAAGCTGCGAAAGGCCGGATACTTGTCCGACGACATCGCGCATCGGCTCCCCGACAAGAGGCAGCTCATCCCCACCCCCAGGCCCCATGAGAGGGTGGTGTTCCTCCTCCACTTCCTCCACGGACTAGGTTTTCCACTTCACCCATTTGTCCGGGGGCTCATGTTCTACTACGGCCTGGATTTCCACGATCAGGCCCCGAATTTCATCCTCAACATCTCAACGTTCATCATCGTGTGCGAGGCCTTCCTCTGCATCCAGCCCCACTTGGCTTATGGCTGAAGACCTTCAATGTCAAGCCGAAGGTAGTGGGCGGCCGCCAAGCGGAGTGTGGAGGTGCCATGGTGGGCAAGATGACCAACGTCCTATGGTTCGAGGGCTCCTTCGTGGAGACCATAAAGGGGTGGCAATCGGGGTGGTTCTACATCACCGAGCCACGCGACTCTGAATGGGCAGGGCCCCCTAATTCCAATCTGGCTTCTCTACACGGCTCACCTCATGGAAAGAGACGAGCCTGACGTGGGGTAATTTGGAAGAGCTGACCGGACTCCAAACCTCCGTCCGAAACCTGGTGGGCAAGAAGCTCAAGCTTGTCAAAATAGTCCAGGTTATGCTCATCTGCCGGATCCTCCCATGCCAGCAACGGGCCTTCAAATTGTGGGAGTTTGATCCGGCACAGCACCGAACCTTGACCCGGCTCTTCGACACTACGTATGAAGATGCCTGGAAGATGTTGTTCAAGGGTGCCGAGGCTCCCGCATCCGCTACCGAAGATCACGGATTCAGCTCGCGGCATCAAGCTAGTGAGGTAAGCTATTTTACCCTTTACGGGACTCTTTTTTCATAGTTTGAATATATGCGGGATCTAAAACTCCCTCACCTTTGATAGGACTGGCAGAAGACGTCCGGACAGGTTGACTGTCCGGCTCCCTTGCCAGAAGACCCAGCGGACGCCCGATTGACGGGGCTGCTGGTTCCGGCACCTTACAAGGTGCCGGAGAAGAAGGCCAAGAAGAAGGCCACGGGAACTCGAAGGAGTTCCCAGCGCCAGGTGTTGTCGGACTCATAGTCCGATGACTCCAAGGCGGACTCCTCCCGCAAAGACGAGGAGGAGGAAAAAGAGGCCTCTCCCCTAGCGGGGGGAGAGAAGAAAAGGAAGGCCGCCCCAACTGGGGAGGCCGGAGGGTCCAAGAAGGGAAGGACCCTTCCTCCGGACTACACCACCAACACCGACGACGGCGAAGAGGGATGGCCACCGAGGACCAAGCCCGTGGCGAAATCGTAAGTGTCCGGACACCAGAATAACTCATGGCGTTCCATTTGTCGCACAACATCTTCTAACACCGAATATAACCATTCAGCCCGCCCAAGGACGGGCTCGGCGCTTCGACGAGCGGCTCCCTGGATTCGTCGGATGTGAATAGCACCTTACTTCCGACCTTCTCGTCTCCTCCCACCGCGGATGACGCCGAGGTGGAGTCCCAAAATGAGCCTAGCCAGGAGGAGGTGGCCCTGGAGGCGCCGCAAGGCGACCTCCCGGACTCCGGGCGCAAAGGGGATAAAACCCCGAAGGGCTTTAAGTCCGGCCCTGTGCCGGACTCCGTACCGAAACCATCAGTGGTTCCAGAGTCCGGCAGGCGACCCCTTCGTAAGAAGGGCAAGACTGCGACGCCGGTGACCTCCGTCCAACTGGAGGCACCGGATAATTTGATGGAGGCGCTTAACGGCGCTTCCATCGACGAGGAGCACCACACTGTTATGAGTGTGGTGATCCAGAAAGTTCGGTCCGCCAGGAGCGGGCTGACTGAAGCCTGTGCCAGCCTTCTAACAGGCTTTGAGGTATGTATTTAAGATATGTAAAAATATTACCGCATAGACAGTAGCCCCTGATGGTCAGTTTGGTGTTCGAAAATAAAAAGCCGAACTGAGGATCTAAAAGATATACGCAGGAGTATAACATAAGTATGTCAATATGGGAATGCAGGCTGCGCTGCTGACCTCTGCCGCACTGACTGCGGAGGTTGATGCATTGAAGCAGAGCCTCGAGTGGTCCGAGAACGAGCTCGGCCTTGCCAAAAAGCAGCTCGAGGACAAGGAAGGTAAGTAATACCTTATGGGAGTATTTAAAAGACGTGGTTGCAAAAAATGACAGGAATAACGTGAATATTGCAGGGGCCACGAACGAGGTGGCGACCCTGAAGGAAGCGGTGTCCAAGGCCGAAGTCAATGCGGCCGCGGAACACACCGAGCGAGAGAAGCAGGAGGCACGGGTGGCGGAGGTGCGGCAAGAGCTCCAGGCTCTCGTGGAAAAACACGAGAGTTTGGAGGGTGGCTCAAAGACTCGAGAGTCTGAGCTCGCCTCGGCCTTTGAGAGCGCCAAAGCCTCTAAGGCCGAAGCCCAAAAAGCCCTTCAGGAAATTGAGGTGATGAAGAAGATAGCGGCGGGTAAGGCATTCTTTATGCAAAGCAAGCATGTGAAAGTGAATTATCTGTTACTTACCCGAGTCCGGAGCTCTCCAGGAGCATTCGCAGATCTACCCTGCAGTGTGTCTGATGCTGCCGCATTCTGCCGAGCCGAGGAGGGAAGCTCGACGGAGAAGGTGTTCTAGTCTCGATATCTTTGAGGCCGGACACCAGTGCCCTTAAGCGACCAGTTGAAGCAGCTGGTCGAGCTCCATAAGGTGGTCGAACAGGCCATGAAGGGCCTCATAGTTCGGCCGTGGCCTAAGGAAGCCATGCACAGGAGCTACTTCGGGCTGGTGAGGCGGTGGTGGACGCCTTTGTCGAGGTTGAAGTCGTCAAGCGCTCCGTCTGCATCGAAGGTGCCCGTAGGACCTTTGCCCGTGCTAAGGTGCACTGGGGCAAGATGGACGCTGAGAAGCTTGTGACGGACGGACCACCACCGGGCAAGGAGCATCGCAAGCTTGAAATGTATTATGAGGGCGTCCTGAAGGGTGCCCGCCTTATATAGCGGTGAATGCTCCAAAGATGTAATTTTTAGTAGACTCGCATTTGTTATCCTCAGACGCTGAAAACTTGTTCATATGCGCTAGGCAACACTTTTGAATTTAAAATATTACCTTCTGTGCGGCCGTGTATTAAATTTGAGAGATGGCGAGTCGTCGACTTCAGCCCCCATGCCACGAATGCTGGGGTGTTCGGGATAAACTTGAGCGCTCTTGTTCCCATTCTTGGGTCTTTCAAGGGAGGCGCTCAACGCAACGAACAAGGCAACCGGACGATAATGCTTGAACACTCTCACTTAGCCATAGAATTCTATAATTTTAAATTTCGGCGAAGCCCCTGGTATTCGGAAGACCGAGTTCGGGGCGCTATTCATGCCTAGGCCGGACAGTGCCGACTCCTCGCTCTAAGCGGCATAAGTCTTTAGGGACTCGAAAACCTCTCGAACAGCGACCGACTCTCGCCCTATCATGACGGTCAGTTTTAGCTTTCTCCACTGAGTTGCTTAGCCCAGCTCAACCGAGGCACAATCACAGTGGTTCTCCCAGTGCTACCTTAGCCGATATAACGGAACATAAGGTACCAAAACATGGGAGCCAGGCAAACCCAACTATTGACCCAAGACATGATTCGGAGCCGATGCATATAATGCTATAAGTTCGGGGTGCCGCACTTGTGAAAGTGTTCGGACTTATCACACCATATTGTGGGGTACTTAAGCCCACAGTGTATTGCCTGTACCAAAGTGTAATGTTGCACAATGTCATAACTGAACATATATATATATAGAAAAAGGAATTCAATAATAGGCGTAAGCTATGTATTGTTTATTCAAAAGGCTGCGATGAAGCGAAGCGATACAAATAGTGTGATAAGCAAGGGACGAGACTTTTTAACATTCCCCCCTCCAGGGGTAAGCTGCGGGATGGTATGTAAAACAGGTATACTGCTCGTAATAGAGACCACCTGGACACTCGACGTAGCTTTCTGCTTCCTTGGCTGTTGCATCGTGTGTTAGGAGATTCTACTACCGGACAGGGCTTTGTGAGAACGGAGTCCTGAAAGTAAAAAAGAAATAAGAAAAGAAAAGAATGACACAATCGGGAGCCCCTAGTGCGGTTGAGCCACATTCTGAGCATGCCGTGGTCGTGCCCCTCCCCCTATGCCCGTGGTTTTTCCAAAGCATAATTATGTACGCGTAGTACTGGTTTCGCAATTTCGCGAGGGCTGGGGTTTGGGCCGCATTGCTATGCGTGCTCAGAATGTGCCAGGCGGTCTTGTTGTAGGTTACTCCGGGCGCGCTTGACGGTGTCCGGATGTTTAATAGCCGGACTCGAGAATTGCCTTAAGAGGCTGCTTTGTACGTCCGCCGCGAGGGCCGCCGTATGCTCCTCCATCCGGAGAGAGCGTTCGGTGTTTCCATTGACCGTAATGACTCCTCGAGGACCTGGCATCTTGAGCTTGAGATATGCGTATTGCGGCACCGCATTGAACTTTGCAAATGTGGTTCGTCCGAGCAGTGCGTGATAGCCATCATGAACGGGACTATGTCGAAGATTAACTCCTCGCTTCGGAAGTTATCCGGGGATCCGAAGACCACTTCAAGTGTAACTGAGCATGTACAGTTGGCCTCTACACCTGGTATGACGCCTTTAAAGGTCGTCTTCGTGGGTTTAATCCTTGATGGGTCTATGCCCATTTTGCACACTATATCCTGATAAAGCAGGTTCAGGCTGTTGCCGCCGTCCATTAGGACTCTAGTGAGGTGAAATCCATCAATGATTGGGTCTAGAACCAATGTGGCGAATCCGCCATGGCGGATGCTAGTGGGGTGGTCCCTTCGATCAAAAGAGATCGGGCAGGAAGACCACGGGTTGAACTTTGGGGCGACTGGCTCCATCGTATATACATCCCTTAGTGCACGCTTCCGCTCCCTTTTGGGTATGTGGGTTGCGTATATCATGTTCACCGTCCGCACTTGTGGGGAAGCCCTTCGTCCTCTATTGTTCGTGCCGGGCTCCTCCTCGTCATCGCTATGCAGCCCCTTGTCATTGTTTTCGGCATTTAACTTGCTGCTCGCTTGAACACCCAACAATCCTGTTGGTGTGGTTGGCTGGTTTTTCAGGGTGCCATGTATCCGCACGGCGATCGAGTATTCGGTCCAAATTGGGCGTGCGGAGTATTTCTTTTAAATGGATTTTTACGCTGGCGGGTTTAGAGCCTCTGAATCCAGCATTGGATCGTCGTATCCTCAGCATTATCGCCATTAATGCGGCGCTTGTGCTTGTTGCGACGCGACCTGCCATTGCTGTCCTTGGTATCCGAATTACCAGGGCTCTTGGTCATGTTCTTACTACGAGCTAGCCAGCTGTCCTCTCCTGTGCAAAAGCGGGTCATGAGTGTTGTGAGGGCTGCCATGGATTTCGGCTTTTCATGTCCTAGGTGCCGGGCAAGCCACTCGTCGCGGATGTTGTGTTTGAAGGCTGCAAGGGCCTCTGCATCCGGACAGTCGACGATTTGATTTTTCTTGGTTAGGAACCGTGTCCAGAATTGTCTGGCCGATTCCTCTGGCTGCTGAATTATGTGGCTTAGGTCATCGGCATCATGTGGTCGCACATATGTGCCCTGGAAATTGTCGAGGAATGCGGCTTCCAGGTCTTCCCAACAACCAATTGACTCTGCTGGCAAGCTGTTAAGCCAATGCCGGGCTGGTCCTTTAAGCTTGAGTGGAAGGTATTTGATGGCGCGTAGATCATCACTGCGGGCCATGTGGATGTGAAGGAGATAGTCCTTGATCCAAACCGCGGGATCTGTTGTGCCATCGTATGATTCAATGTTTACGGGGTTGAATCCCTCAGGGATTTGATGATCCATCACTTCATCTGTGAAGAATAGTGGGTGTGCGGCGCCTCTGTATTGGGCTATATCGCGACGTAGCTCAAATGAGCTTTGTCTACTGTGTTCGGCCTGGCCGGAGTCTCCATATCCGGCGTGACGGTTATCGTCACGTGTCGTGGGGCGCCCACGCGATCCGTAGATCGATCTTGTTTGCCTTGCCTTATCCTCCAATATATCTCGCAGGTTTGGCGCATTTCCCCGCGCCTTGGTATTTTGTCGGGACCCCGATCCTAAGTCACACCGACCTAGCATGTAACACATCATATCACTTTGCGGCCTCACGCACGGTATTCCCACGGGTGTCGCCTTACCATGGCCCGGACCGTTTATGCCTTTTGGCTCACGTATATGATAGTGTCGCTAGCATCCATATGACGAACCGGGCCGACATGACTAGTCGTGAACCCAAAGTGGCACTAACCTATGGGGACGAGCATACATGAATCACATAGAGCATGTCGGTCATCAACGTATGAATTCGGGCTGTAGCACTGGCTATGAGGACTCCGGTATCCCGGCTGTAGCAGGCTAGGCAGGACTCGAATATCCCGCGACATTTCCCGAAGAACGGACATATAGGGAAGTGAAACACATGCCGGCGATCAAGCGTCCAAGCAGTAGTCTTTGGGCTAGCAGGACTCCGGTGAACCGGGCTGTAGCGGACTACTATCGCTCAGAAGCACGAGACTACAGTTCCCCATACGAGAGGCTACCAAGGAGAAAGAACTAGGTTGTCGGATCCCACACATAGCAATACAAGTTACACGTACGCATAACATGCAAGTATGTCTTTGTACAACATGGCATCACAACATAACGCAAACTCATATAGATAAAGGCTCGGAAGAGCCACATAGCTTTAAATACAAACAGGGGTCACATGACCCATCATTGAAACATACAAGCAACAAGCGGAAGCATTACATGTCCGAGTACGCATAACTACAAAGAAAAAGGCTGAGAAGCCTGACTATCTACAAGACCCTCCCAAAGGGTACAAGATCGTAGCTGAGGTAACAAGCTACTCGTCAAGTCCAAGCGGAACTACCCGAGAAGACCGAAGTCTCCGCTGCAAAAAACATAAATAAAGCAATGTGAGTACAAAGGTACTCAGCAAGACTTACATCAGATCCTATTATACATGCATTAGTGTCAAGAAGGTAATGTGGGGTTTAGTAGCAGCAAGCCAGCTTTGACTCTGTGGCTATCCTGTTCTACGACTACTAGAACTTCTTTGAGGTGATATGGCGCACACGAGTCCACTAGTCACCACATCAATACACTACTATGGATTCATCCCCGTCTCCGTCTGAGAAGGCCATCCATAGCACTCACACTTGTCTTGAGCATTTTTAGAGTATCCACTTCAAGTTGTCTATGTACCACGTAAGCATCCAAGAAGTCCATAACCGAGGACAAGGCTATTCGAATATATCATGATAACCCTGCAGGGGTGTACTTCTTCACACACGCTCTCGCCACTTACCGCCATATACCCGTCATGTATCTCGGCAACCTTCAAGCGGAAGCCTAGCGAGGGTGTCGGCCACGACCTGACTAACCACACAAGACTCTAGTCCAGGTTTATCGCCTATTCGGGTTCCATCCGCAAGGAGATCCGGCCGGGTGTCGCTCACGGCCCCAAATGATGTGTGCAGGGTTCCCAAGCCCA
Organism: Aegilops bicornis; assembly: GCA_021605145.1. Classification (NCBI taxonomy): domain Eukaryota; kingdom Viridiplantae; phylum Streptophyta; class Magnoliopsida; order Poales; family Poaceae; genus Aegilops; species Aegilops bicornis. The sequence continues at coordinate 420,641,743 of CM038675.1, read as the reverse complement.
CCTCGCCGGATGGATCTACGCTTGGTACACCGTGCCACTTGTGCCTAGTATGTCCCAAGCCCACCTGGCCGGGTGCCACTTGGTAGACAACTAACACTATCTACAAACACCAGAAACTAGTTGCGACTCCTGGACAGAGGTCAAGTTGGTCAATAAGTCGAGAGGGGCACTTAAGCATTCCAATGTGTGGTAGTAGCTAGTCATTGGACAACATACACAGAACTTCGATTAGCTTAAGGACGGTTCCAAAGTGAGACAACCCACCATGTACTCCTACATGGCCTCTCACCGCTACATTTACCAAATTGTGTTCACACACTTCACACTCCGCATCAGAACATAGAACTGCACTCCAATTCATCCCCAATGAATCAGACCTGACACAACTCTAAGAAATAGCAGGCATAGCATGGTAGGAACACAACATGGCTCAATCAACTCCTACACATGCTAGTGGGTTTCAACTATTTACTGTGGCAATGACAGGTCATGCAGAGGAATGGGTTCAACTACCGGCACAAAGTAGCAGATGAATCGTTATTGTCCTAATGCAATAAATGAGAGCAGGAGCGAGAGAGTAGGATTGTATCGGAATGAACAAGGGGGTTTGCTTGCCTGGTAAATCAACAAGGGAGGCACTTTGCTTCACAGACAGTACTCTGGAACGTCTCCCGAGCGGGACCTATCGAGAAGGAGCAGTGCCGACAATCAATACACAATCATATGCAACAATATGATGCATGAACATGGCATGTAGATGTGATGCTGTTTGAGCTAATGCAACTAGTATTCAGTTTGAATGAAGTCCATTTGAACCAAGGTTAAAATGCAACTCCAAACTAAGCTCTTATAAATGCCATTTACATGTTTTCACCTATACAGTAGGTTTAGGTTGGTTTTTCATGCATGAAACTGGTACAGATGGAAAGATTGCATTTTTCTAATAATTTTTCATATATAAATTATTTCAATCCGAGTTACGGTTGAATTTCTATGATTTTTTGAAGTTTGAGACATTTTTTGGAATTTCCTGATTTAATTTAAATCCAGAAAATAAATAATTGCGTCAGCAAGTCAACAGCGCTGACTGGTCAACTCTGACGTGTGGGGTCCACACGTCAGTGACACGGGTTAAACAGGGGGTTAGTTTTAACTTAATTAAAGGTTTAGTGGCACCGGCCCCTTTGAGTCGATGTCGGGGTTAAAAGGCGGTGATTAGCACTAAGCTAATCACCTGACGGCCGGGCCCACGTGGCAGGTCTCAGGTGACGGGGCTCGTCGCCGGCGACCTCTGGACGTGGCGGAGTCCGCGCCACAGGCCACGGGGGCGGCGTCTGAGAGCACCGGGGCGTAGCCCGTGCTCTCGCGCATCCTGATGGGGCGGTGGGAGGAGTTGGGGGCCGGGCTCGCCGGGCGGAGCCAGGCGGCGGCCGAGCTCGAGCTCGAGCGGGCGTGCGGCTCTGAGCGGGAGGCAGGGGAGAAGGGGGAATGGATGCAGCGGCTCACGGCGGACTCGATGGCGTCGACGGCGAGCTCGGGGACGCGCTGTGGTCGACGGGGCGGCGATGGGGATCCACGGCGGCCGGCGGTGGAGAGACGACGATGACGACGATGGAGGCCGTCCGGGGGTGCGTGGCTGGACGAGGAGGAAGAGGGGGTCGCGACGGAGCTAGGGAGCGTGTCAGGGAGGTGTGGCAGTGGCCGAGGCCACGGTGGTCTGTGGGAGCGGCGACGGGCGATTTCGGCCGTGAGAGAGGGAGCGAGGGGAGGAGGAGAGGCACGGGAGAGAGAGAGCGGTCGGGCGGCGCGTGGCGACGCCGGGTCATCCAAGCCTTGACGAGGGGAGGACACGCAGTGTGGGGAGGAGGTGGCGCGGGCAAAGGCGCTGTGGCGGACACGCCACCTGCCTCCCTGTCGGGGAGGAAGACGATAGAGGAGGGGCCTAGATGGGGCTGGGCTGGCCAGTGGGCAGCCAGGCCGCCTGATGGCTGGGCCAGCACAGAAGCTAAGCGCCAGGTAAGGTTTTCCTTTTATTTCTTTTTCTATTTTTCTGACATTTGTTCTGATTTAGTAATAATACTAAATCAATTTATTTCCTTATGCCAATTTTTGCGAGAGCTAACTATATTATTCCGTAGCTCCTCAAAGAACTAGCATAATTATTGGACATATATAATATATATAACATATATATCCAAGGCAAATATTCACTGCATTAATTCAAATGGCCAAAAATAAATACTTCGAGCTCCCAAAAAATTAGTTGGAATTTTACCTCGACCAATATTTTTAGAGAAAACAGGAACATTTTCTTGGGCCAAATTGAAGCAATTTTTATTTGGGTCATTTTCCAAAAATGATTCTGAGGGTTTCACAAATCCCCATTTCAATTTAGATGGAATTTAAACATGATGCACAAATGACCAGCTAGTCTAGGTCATACCAGAACTAGGGATGTGACAACTCGCCCCCACTTGAAAGAATCTCGTCTCGAGATTCAGGGGTCGACGGAAAGAAAGCGGGGTACTCGATCGAAGACGATCTTCTCGCTCGGTAGCTTCTCTCTCGGAATGATGAGACCACCTGAACCTTGAGAAACTTGATGTTATGGCGTCGAGTGACACGCTCTGCTTGATCAAGAATGCGAGCAGGTACTCTCGATGGGTGAGGTTATCTTGGAGATCAAGCGTTTCGTGAGTCCACTCCACGGATGGGATCTGAGAAGCAACGCTGAGTTGAGAGACGTGGAAGACATCATGAACTCGAGAAAGATGTGGGGTAGTTCCAACTGGTAGGCAACCTCTCCTCGTTTAGCGAGAATGCGATAGGGACCAATGTAACGAGGAGCCAACTTGCCCTTGATACCGAAACGATGGGTACCCTTCAAAGGGGTAACCCGAAGGTAAGCCTTGTCGCCAATTTCATAAGCCACTTCCTTATGACGACGGTCATACTGGCTCTTTTGACGAGATTGGGCTGTTTTCAAATTCTCACGAATGATGCGAACTTGCTCTTCTGCCTCCTGGATCATATCCGGTCCAAAGAATTGTCTTTCACCGGTTTCTGACCAGTTCAAAGGTGTTTGACATCTTCGTCCATAGAGAATCTCAAAAGGAGCTTTCTTGAGACTGGATTGATAGCTATTGTTATAAGCAAACTCGGCAAACGGAAGACATTTCTCCCAATCCATACCGAATGAGATAACACAAGCTCTAAGCATGTCTTAGAGAATTTGGTTGACCTGCTCCACCGACCACTTGATTGAGGGTGGAAAGCGGTCTTGAAGGAAAGATGGGTGCCCATGGCAGTTTGGAAACTCTCCGTAAATGAGAAGTGAAAAGATCGCCACGGTCTGAATTGATCTCTAGTGGAACACCATGAAGTGACACTATTCGAGAATATATAAGTCAGCGAGCTGACTAGCGGTGATACTCTCTCGAACCGGTAGGAAGTGAGCCACTTTGGAGAGACGATCAATGACTACGAAGATAGCATTATTCCCTTTCTTGGTCCTGGGAAAGCCGGTGATGAAATCCATACCAACTTTATCCCATTTCCACTCAGGAATAGCTAAAGGCTGAAGGGTGCTAGCAGGTCTTTGATGTTCTGCCTTAACGCGACGACAAACGTCGCAGTTAGCAATAAACCGAGCGATTTCTCTCTTCATCCTAGTCCACCAGAACCTCTGGCGTAGGTCCTGATACATTTTAGTACTACCGGAATGAATCATGAGAGGAGATTCATGCGCCTCCTTAAGAATCATTTGTCGAAGATGTTGACTCTTGGGAACCACCAAGCGATTCTCAAAGAAGACAACGCCTCGATCATCCATAGAGAAACATCCACCAACTCCCTTCTTAATGTTTCTCTTGATGCGGATAACACCCCTATCAAACTTCCGGTCGAAATGATCTGATCCTCGAGGGTAGGTTTCTCCACCAAGGTAGAAAGGAATGCATGAGGAGCAATGTGAAGGTTAAGCTTACGTAATTCCTCATGGAGAAGTGGTTGACCCTGCTGCAACATGAGATTGTTGCAATAGGATTTACGACTTAGCGCATCAGCCATGACATTAGCTTTGCCTGGGGTGTAGGTAATCCCTAGATCATAATCTATGATTAACTCCAACCATCGTCTTTGCCTAAGGTTCAAATCTGGTTGGGTGAAGATATACTTGAGACTTTGGTGATCGGTGTAGATCTCGCAACGTTTACCAAGAAGGTAATGTCGCCAGATCTTGAGTGCATAGACTACGGCTGCAAGCTCTAGATCATGTGTAGGATAATTCTCCTCATGTGGATGCAACTGTCGAGATGCATAAGCAATCACATGACGATCCTGCATAAGAATGCAACCTAGTCCCCGCCGTGAGGCGTCGTAGTAGATAACAAAGTCCTTCGTGAAATCTGGTGGCACAAGTATGGGAGCAGAAGTCAGGCGTCTTTTCAGTTCCTGAAAACTGTACTCACACTGTGGGGACCACTCAAACTTTTTATCTTTCTTGAGAAGTTCCGTGAGGGGTTTAGCTACTTTGGAGAAGTTTTCAACAAAGCGGCGACAATAGCTGGCTAGACCAAGGAAACTCCTAACTTGTTTAATGGTTTCAGGTGGAGTCCAATCGAGAACGGCTTAAATCTATCGGGATTGACAGCAATGCCCTTACCAGAAATCACGTGGCCTAGGTAGGTCACTTCTGGCAACCAAAATTCACACTTGGAGAACATGGCATAAAGGCGGTGCTCTCTGAGTTTTTCTAACACAAGTCTAAGATGTTCGGCATGCTCTTCCTCGTTCTTCGAGTAAATAAGAATATCATCGAGGTAAACCACGACGAATTTGTCTAAGTACTCCAAGAAGATCGAGTTCATCAAGTGGGAGCATTGGTTAGACCAAAGGACATGACGGTGTACTCGTACTGGCCATAACGAGTGACAACGGCTGTCTTGGGGATGTCCCTGTTTCTGATCTTGATTTGGTGGTATCCTAACCTCAAATCCATTTTGGAAAAGATTGAGGATCCAGCGAGCTGATCATACAGGTCGTTGATCTCGGGAGCGGATACTTGTTCTTTATCGTGACCAAATTAATGGGACGATAATCTACAACCATCCGTCCGTACCATCCTTCTTCTTGACAAAGAGGACGGGGCAAGCCCAAGGAGAAGAACTAGGACGGATGAAACCCTTTTGCAAGGACTCATCAAGTTGTTTCTTAAGCTCGGCTAGTTCTAAGGGTGCCATCTTGTAAGGTCTCCTAGAGATTGGAGCGGTTCCTGGACTAAGATCTATGATTTAACTCTACATCTCTCGCTGTGGAATACCGGCAGTTCCTCTAGAAAGACATCCGAAAAATCACGGAATATCGGGATATCTTCAAGGTCTGGAAGAGGTCTGGCATTAAGAGAATAGAGTTGACGCTTTGCAACTCTACTCGAGACTGTGACTATCTTGCCGTATGGGTGTGTAAGCTGAACAGACCTAGTGAAACAATCAATCTTGGCATGATGAGCTGTCATCCAGTCCATACCCAAGATGATGTTAATATCTGAAGACTTGAGGGCTATAAGTGAGGCAAGGAATACAAGTCTGTCAACAAGGATTTCGTTACTATGGCTTACACAAGAAGTTTGCCATTTGGATCCAGGCGTTTGAATGAGTAGCGGGGAGGGCATATCACAAAATGACATGTCGTGCAAGCGGGCATAGCTTTCAGAAATGAAGGAATGAGATGCTCCAGTATCGAATAGAACCGATGCTGGATGACAATTGACAAGGAGTGTACCAAGAACGACATCCGGATCATCATGAGCGTCTTTAGCTGAGACGTGATGCACACGTCCATGTTCGGTGGGAGCTGACTTGGCACTGAACATCTTGCGCGATGGCTTACTACCACGGCCAACAGACTTCTCGGGCTGGGGTGGAGCAACTCTGGTCTGAGTACAAATACGGGCAATGTGGCCTGGCTCTCCGCACTTGTAACAAATCTTGGAGGTAGGACGTGGACCCGTATTGGCAGGTGGTCCACCAATAGGCCTGGGTGGTGCATACTGCTGAACTGGATGAGGTGCCACATAAGATGGCCTTGGTGTGTATCCAGGAGGAAGAGCGGAGTTCGGAATCCAAATCCGGCGCTTCTGAGAACTAGAACCGGAAGAAGATCCCAAATCACGGTTGTGCTTACGAGACTCCTCGTAAGTGAGCTGAGTTGTCTCTGCATTAATGGCCTTGTTCACCAGAGCCTGGAATGTATCACAATGATGTAGGTGGAGATCACGACGCAACTTGGGGTTGAGACCCTTCCGGAACCTAGCCTGCTTCTTGGCGTCCGTGGACACTTCTTACAGAGCATAGCGGGCAAGGTTCTCAAACTCTCTGCAGAAGCATCAACAGCCATCTTACCCTGGATGAAACTACGTAACTCTTCTCTCTTGCGATCGATGAGGGCTTGTGAATGTGATGCTCGCGAAAAGCCTCAGTGAAATCTCTCCAGGTAGGAATCTGACCAGCTGGAAGCATAGCCTCATAGCTCTGCCACCAAAGACTAGCATGACCTTCCAGGTGGTATGCAGCATAGGTGACCTTGTCACTTTCAGCTACGTTCGCAGAACGGAGCTTGCGTGTGATACTACGGAGCCAGTCATCTGCATCGAGTGGCTCGATGGAATGGTGAAAGGTAGGTGGGTGCAAGCGAATAAAATCATGAATGGTTATAGACCCTTTGAACTGTTGTGCGGTGTTCTCCTCGATACGTGCCAACAAGCGGTTAGACTCACGCTTGTTCCTCTCCATCTCTAACATGAACTCTGCCAACGAAGGTGGGTCGAGGATCCTCATCCCTACCATCTCCGTGGTTACGGCTACGAGCAACAAAACTTCGCTTAACTCGATGACATCCCGAGAAAGCGAAACCAAGGACGGAATCAACATCACTACATACTGAAAAATGTAGGACACAGAAATTAGTAACTCTCGAACTCCTGGGGCAATTCCGGCAGCATAACAATAGTAAAATGCTCAAAATGAGACATCTTGCTAAAATGGGGTAGTACAACAACTCAACATCACCACTCAAGGTTCTGAGATATTACTAAACAGGCTACACCGAAGGCACTCGAAAATTGGGGTATGACTCTGATCAACCAATCCTAAGAGACTACGGAGTAGTAACACGTGATCCTGATAGACGGAGAGAAAGCCTAGTTCCTTAACCCCGTCGGAAATTAAGATGACTCAGATCGAAGGCCATGAGATAAAGGAGTAAAAAGAGCCTTACGTTCCCTCCACAATCAATCCTTACATAACTAAAGAATTTCTAGACTCAACTTCGACCAGGTTGGCTTGGAAATCCTACAGCAACAAAGCTCGATACCAAAGCTGTCGGGACCCCGATCCTAAGTCACACCAACCTAGCATGTAACACATCATATCACTTTGCGGCCTCACGCACGGTATTCCCAGGTGTCGCCTTACCATGGCCCGGGACCGCTTATGCCTTTTGGCTCACGTATATGATAGTGTCGCTAGCATCCATATGACAGAGAACCCGGGCCGACATGACTAGTCGTGAACCCAAAGTGGCACTAACCTATGGGGACAGGCATACATGAATCACATCGAGCATGTCGGTCATCAACGTATGAATTCAGGCTGTAGCACTGTTCTAACAGGACTCCGGTATCCCGGCTGTAGCGAGCTAGGCAGGACTCCGAATATCCCGCGACATTTCCCGAAGGGACAAACATAGGAACGGCGTGAAACACATGCCGCCAGTCAAGCGTCCAAGCAGTAGTCTTTGGGCTAGCAGGACTCCGGTGAACCGGGTCAGAAGCGGACTACTATCGCCGTAAGCACGAGACTACATTTCCCCATATGAGAGGCTACCAAGGATAAACAACTAGGTTGTCGGATCCCACACATAGCAATACAAGTTACACGTACGCATAACATGCAAGTATGTGCTGTACAACATGGCATCAAAACATAACGCAAACTCATATAGATAAAGGCTCAGAAGAGCCACATAGCTTTAAATACAAACAGGGGTCACATGACCCATCATTCAGAGCATACAAGCAACAAGCGGAAGCATTACATGTCTGAGTACAGACAACTACAAAGAAAAAGGCTGAGAAGCCTGACTATCTACAAGACCCTCCCAAGGGTACAAGATCGTAGCTGAGGTAACAAGCTACTCGTCGAAATCCAAGCGGAACTACCAGTAAGACCGAAGTCTCCGCTGCAAAAAACATAAATAAAGCAACGTGAGTACAAAGGTACTCAGCAAGACTTACATCAGGTCCTATTATACATGCATTAGTGTCAAGAAGGTAATGTGGGGTTTAGTAGCAGCAAGCCAGCTTTGACTCTGTGGCTATCCCGCTTCTCGACTACCGTAACTTCTTTGAGGTGATATGGCGCACACGAGTCCACTAGTCACCACATCAATACACTACTATGGATCCATCCCGTCTCCATACGAGAAGGCCATCCATAGCACTCACACTTGTCTTGAGCATTTTAGAGTATCCACTTCAAGTTGTCTATGTACCACGTAAGCATCCAAGAAGTCCATAACCGAGGACACGACTATTCAATAGATCATGATAACCTGCAGGGGTGTACTTCTTCACACACGCTCTCGCCACTTACCGCCATATACCCGTCATGTATCTCGGCAACCTTCAAGCGGAAGCTTTGGCGAGGGTGTCGGCCACGACCGACTAACCACACAAGACTCTAGTCCGGGTTTATCGCCTATTCGGGTTCCATCCGCAAGGAGATCCGGCCGGGTGTCGCTCCACGGCCCCAAATGATGTGTGCAGGGTTCCCAAGCCCACCTCACGGATGGATCTACGCTTGGTACACCGTGCCACTTGTGCCTAGTCTGTCCCAAGCCCACCTGGCCGGGTGCCACTTGGTAGACTACTAACACTACCTACAAACACCAGAAACTAGTTGCGACTCCTGGGCAGAGGTCAAGTTGGTCAATAAGTTGAGAGGGGCACTTAAGCATTCCAATGTGTGGTAGTAGCTAGTCATTGGACAACATACACAGAACTCAGTGCTTAAGGACGGTTCCAGTGAGACAACCCACCATGTACTCCTACATGGCCTCTCACCGCTACCTTTACCAAATCATGTTCACACATTTCACTCTCAAAGACGTAACATAGAACTGTACTCCAATTCATCCCCACTGAATCATACCTGACAGAACTGTAAGCAATAGCAGGCATAGCATGGTAGGAACACAACATGGCTCAATCAACTCCTACACATGCTAGTGGGTTTCAACTATTTACTGTAGCAATGACAGGTCATGCAGAGGAATGGGTTCAACTACCGCAGCACAAGGTAGCAGATGAATCGTTGTTGTCCTAATGCAATAAATGAGAGCAGGAGCGAGAGAGTAGGATTGTATCAGAATGAACAAGGGGGTTTGCTTGCCTGGTAAATCAACAAGGGAGGCACTGCTTCACGCAGTACTCTGGAACGTCTCGGGAGCGGTGACCTATCGAGAAGGAACGGTGCCGACAATCAATACACAATCATATGCAATAATATGATGCCTGAACATGGCATGTAGATGTGATGCTGTTTGAGCTAATGCAACTAGTATTCAGTTTGAATGAAGTCCATTTGAACCAAGGTTAAAATGCAACTCCAAACTAAGCTCTTATAAATGCCATTTACATGTTTTCACCTATACAGTAGGTTTAGGTTGGTTTGTCATGCATGAAACTGGTACAGATGGAAAGATTGCATTTTTCTAATAATTTTTCATATATAAATTATTTCAATCCGAGTTACGGTTGAATTTCTATGATTTTTTGAAGTTTGAAACATTTTTTGGAATTTCCTGATTTAATTTAAATCCGTAAAATAAATAATTGCGTCAAGATCAAGGTCATGCTTGCGTCGGCAAGTCAACATCGCTGATCGAGTCAAATCTGACGTGTGGGGTCCACACGTCAGTGACACGGGTTAAACAGGGGATTAGTTTTAACTTAGTTAAAGGTTTAGTGGCACTGGGCCCACTGGTCAGTGTCAGGGGGGTTAAAAGGCGGTGATTAGCACTAAGCTAATCACCTGACGGCCGGGCCCACGTGGCAGGGCTCAGGCGACGGGGCTCGTCGCCGGCGACCTCTGGACGCGGCGGAGTCCGCGCCACAGGCCACGGGGGCGGCGTCTGAGAGCACCGGGCGTGGCAGGCTCTCGCAGATCTGATGGGGCAGGTGGGAGGTCTTTGGGGGCAGGGCTCACCGGGCCGGAGCTTTCTGGCGTCGGCCGGAGCTCGGGCTCGGCGGGCGTCTTGGCTACTGAGCGCTGAGGAGGCAGGGGAGAAGGGGAATGGATGCAGCGGCTCATGGCGGACTCGATGGCGTCGGCAGCGAAGCTTCGACGGGCTGTGGTCGACGGGGCGGCGATGGGGATCCACGGCGGCCGGCGGTGGAGAGACGACGATGACGACGATGGAGGCCGTCCGGGGGTGCGTGGCTCGACGAGGAGGTAGAGGGGGTCGCGGCGGAGCTAGGGAGCGTGTCAGGGAGGTGTGGCAGTGGCCGAGGCCACGGTGGCTGTGGACGGCGGCGACGGCGATTTCGGCCGTGAGAGAGGGAGCGAGGGGGAGGAGGGGAGAGGCACGGGAGAGAGAGGAGAGCGGTCGGGGCGGCGCGTGGCGACGCCCGGGTCATCCAGCGACGAGGGGGAGGACACGCAGTGTGGGGAGGAGGTGGCGCGGGCGCGCAAGGCTGGCGGGCACGCGCCCGTCCTCCTGTCGGGGAGGAAGACGACAGAGGAGGGGGCCTAGATGGGCTGGGCTGGCCAGCTGGGTCGGCCAAGCCGCACAGTAGCTGGGCCAGCACAGAAGCTAAGCGCCATGTAAGGTTTTCCTTTTATTTCTTTTTCTATTTTTCTGACATTTGTTCTGATTTAGTAATAATACTAAATCAATTTATTTCCTTATTCCAATTTTTGCAGGAGCTAACTATATTATTCCAGAGCTCCTCAGCAACTAGCATAATTATTGAACATATATAATATATATAACATATATATCCAAGGCAAATATTCACTGCATTAATTCAAATGGCCAAAAATAAATACTTCTGAGCTCCCAAAAATATTAGTTGGAATTTTACCTCTGACAAAAATTTTTAGAGAAAACAGGAACATTTTCTTGGGCCAAATTGAAGCAATTTTTATTTGGGTCATTTTCCAAAAATGATTCTGAGGGTTTCACAAATCCCCATTTCAATTTAGATGGAATTTAAACATGATGCACAAATGACCAGCTAGTCTAGGTCATACCAGAACTAGGGATGTGACATATTTATTGAGCGGCGCCGGGGTGCGGCTTGAGTTGAGGGCCGAGAGGCCTCTCTGTCGCGGCCACGAGGTGGCCGGTCAGCCGTATCATGCGCTGGTGATGTAGGTTTGGGTGCTTCCTCCTCTAATCGGGTAGGAGCCTGCATTTTGGGTAGCTCTTGGAGGGGCGCCGAGTTCATACTCTTCGCCGCAAGGACTTCAGTCCATCTGTCAGCTAGCAAGTCTTGGTCAGCTCTAAGCTGTTGCTGCTTTTTCTTGAGGCTGCTTGCCGTGGCCATAAGCCTGCGTTTGAAACGCTCTTGTTCGACGGGATCCTTGGGCACGACGAATTCATCATCGTCGAGGCTTGCCTCATCTTCTGAGGGAGGCATGTAATTATCATCCTCTACCTCTCTTTCTGCCGCTCTCTCATGAGGGCTGGCTTCTCCATCCTCCTGCGCTTAATCCTGCTGGAGGGGGTTGTCTTTGGCACTGTCCGGGATGTTATTGTCTCCCGTGCCGGAATCACCATTTTCTGTGGCGGGATTTAGAGCGTATCGCTGACGCCCGCGCTTAGGCTGTTTCTTGGAGGGGTCATCCTCCGGTATTCCATTGCCATTCCCATCTTTTGGGATGTCCACCATGTATATGTCGTATGACGAGGTGGCCTTCCAGTGCCCTGTGGGCGCTGGTTCTTGGTCGTCTCCTGCATCGTCGTCCATACCGTCGATGTCTTCGGAGTTGAAGTCGAGCATGTCGGTTAAATCATCGACAGTGGCTACAAAGTGGGTGGTGGGTGGGCTTTGAATTTCTTCGTCGTCCGCTTCCCAACCTTCCTGACCATAATCTGGCCAGGGCTCCCCTGATAAAGAGAGAGACTTTAGTGAATTCAGGATGTCGCCAAAGGGCGAGTGCTGAAAGATGTCCGCGGCAGTGAAGTCCATGATCAGCGCCCAATCGGATTTGATTGGCGGGCGCGCGGAAGGCTAGGAGTCCGGAGAGTAGTCCGGCACCTTGGAGTCACAAGCTTCGCAAAGGACGGGGTAGGTGTACGGCTCAATCACCGTAGAGACCGCAGCCCCCGAGGCGGTGTCCAGCCACCCGTCCTCGATCGGCGCAGTCGGCTCCGAGCTAAAGATCGGAGCGGACACTGGTGCGGCCTCCAGGACACTGTTCAGCGGCAGAGCTAGATCATGCCCCTCGTGAAAGTGCGGCGCGCTTGGCTATGGCTAGAACCCGCCGAAGATCAAGTCTCCGCGGACGTCAGCCGTGTAGTTCAAACTTCCAAATCTGACCTGGTGGCCAGGGGCGTAGCTTTCAATCTGCTCCAGATGGCCAAGCGAATTGGCCCGCAGTGCAAAGCCGCCGAATACGAAGACCTGTTCGGGGAGAAAGGTCTCACCCTGGAGCGCATCGTTGTTGATGATCGGAGAAGCCATCGGGACTAAAGATGACGACACAGAGGAACTCTCAATGAAAGCACCAATGTCGGTGTCAAAACCGGCGGATCTTGGGTAGGGGGTCCTGAACTGTGCGTCTAGGCGGATGGTAACAGGAGACAAGGGACACGATATTTTTACCCAGGTTCGGGCCAACTCGATGGAGGTAAAACCCTACTCCTGCTTGATTAATATTGATGATATGGGTAGTACAAGAGTAGATCTACCACGAGATCAGAGAGGCTAAACCCTAGAAGCTAGCCTATGGTATGATTGTTGTTCGTCCTACGGACTAAAACCCTCCGGTTTATATAGGCACCGAAGGGGTTAGGGTTACAGTAGTCGGTTACAATGGTAGGAGATCTACATATCCGTATCACCTAGCTTGCCTTCCACGCCAAGGAAAGTCCCATCCGGACACGGGATGGAGTCTTCAATCTTGTATCTTCATAGTCCAGGAGTCCGGCCAAAGGTCATAGTCCGGCTATCCGGACACCCCCTAATCCAGGACTCCCTCAGCAAGCAAAAGTAATCGAAAGGGCTAAATTAATGGGACAAAAGTCCCCAAGATCAATTTTATGAGGTATAGGTTCCTCCTTCGGCCCTTCGTATTGCACAACCAGCTCATCATTATAAGCATTCTTTTGACAAAACTTTGTGAGCCTATATTCGAGAGAATATCCTACCTCATTATTTCGAATAGCAAAATCATCATTAAGTTCAGAAATTCTATCAATTGGAATATTGGTAGGAACCTTTTTTCTAAGGTTTTCATTAAAATCAGCATAATCTAGAGATTGAAAACGCATTATTTCCTCTTGATCAAATATGATAGTTTCTATGGGAGGACGTCCAGCGTCCACCCTATAATGCGCAAAGATTTCTTTGGCCTCTTTTATAATAAATCTGAACTCATGAGCCAAAAACATAGTAGCGGGACGCTTAACAGAAGAGTGTTCAATAGAAAATTCTAGGAAAATCCTCTGTATGCAAGGATGCATATGCATAAATTGTCTTTCAAGTTCAACTACAAGCATGGCAATAGCATCCGCAAGACTACTAGTTTTATGAAGGATAGAACTGCCCATAGAGGGCAAAGCACCGACACAAGTAAAGAAATCCAGAATAACCCCTTTGCCAATAATATTACCACTACCAATTCGTAATTTTTTTGTATGCAAGGTAAGGGGTTCTTCAGCAGGAGCATCAGAATTTTCCATGATATTATTATTGTCCATATCGACAATAAATTCCCCAATTTTAGACATAACGGGAGAAAGAGCAAGGGGCAAAAGGAAAGAAGGCAAACAGAAAAGAGAGGGCGAATAAAACGGCAAAGGTGAAGTGGGGGAGAGAAAACGAGAGGCAAATGGCAAATAATGTAATGCGGGAGATAAGGGTTTGTGATGGGTACTTGGTATGTTGACCTTTGCATAGACTCCCTGGCAATGGCGCCAGAAATCCTTCTTGCTACCTCTTGAGCACTGTGTTGGGTTTCCCTTGAAGAGGAAAGGGTGATGCAGCAATGTAGCGTAAGTATTTCCCTCGGTTTTTGAGAACCAAGGTATCAATCCATTAGGAGGCCACGCACGAGTCCCTCGCACCTACACAAACAAATAAATCCTCGCAACCAACGCTATAAGGGGTTGTCAATCCCTACACGGTCACTTACGAGAGTGAGATCTGATAGATATGATAGGATAATATTTTTGGTATTTTTATGATAAAGATGCAAAGTGAAATAAAAGGTAAAATAAAAGGCAACGGAAATAGCTAAGTGTTCGAAAATTAATATGATGGAAAATAGACCCGAGGGCCATAGGTTTCACTAGTGGCTTCTCTCGAGAGCATAAGTATTTACGGTGGGTGAACAAATGACTGTTGAGAAATTGACAGAATTGAGCATAGTTATGAGAATATCTAGGTATGATCATGTATATAGGCATCACGTTCGAGACAAGTAGACCGACTCCTGCCTGCATCTACTACTATTACTCCGCACATCGACCGCTATCCAAAGATGCATCTAGAGTATTAAATTCATAAGAACAGAGTAACGCTTTAAGCAAGATGACATGATGTAGAGGGATAAACTCATGCAATATGATATAAACCCCATCTTGTTATCCTCGATGGCAACAATACAATATGTGCCTTGCTGCCCCTCATCACTAGGAAAGGACACCGCAAGATTGAACCCAAAGCTAAGCACTTCTCCCATTGCAAGAAAGATCAATCTAGTAAGCCAAACCAAACTGATAATTCGAAGAGACTTGCAAAGATAACCAATCATAGATAAAAGAATTCAGAAGATTCAAATATTGTTCATAGATAAACTTGATCATAAACCCACAATTCATCGGTCTCAAGAAACACACCGCAAAAGAAGATTACATCGAATAGATCTCCACGATAGAGGGGGAACATTGTATTGAGATCCAAAAAGAGAGAAGAAGCCATCTAGCTAATAACTATGGACCGGAAGGTCTGAGGTAAACTACTCACACATCATCGGAGAGGCTATGGTGTTGATGTAGAAGCCCTACGTGATAGATGCCCCTTCCGGCGGAGTTCCGAAACAGGCCCCAAGATGGGATCTCACAGGTACAGAAGGTTGCGGTGGTGGAATTAGGTTTTTGGCTCCGTATCTGGTAGTTTGGGGGTACGTAGGTATATATAGGAGGAAGGAGTACGTCGTTGGAGCAACAGGGTGCCCATGAGGGTGGAGGGCGCGCCTGGGGGGGGGGGGTGTAGGCGCGCCCCCAACCTCGTGCCTTCCTGGTTGATTTCTTGACGTAGGGTCCAAGTCCCCTGGATCACTTTCGTTCCAAAAAATCACGTTCCCGAAGGTTTCGTTCCGTTTGGACTCCGTTTGATATTCTTTTTCTGTGAAACTCTGAAATAGGCAAAAACAACAATTCTGGGTTGGGCGTCCGGTTAATAGGTTAATCCCAAAAATAATATAAAAGTGTATAATAAAGCCCAATAATTTACAAAACAGAGTATAATATAGCATGGAACAATAAAAAATTATAGATACGTTGGAGACGTATCACCTCCCCACTCGCCTGTTCCCCAAGGGTCGTGCAGACAGCGCGGCTGGATTAACCACACCCATATTGATGAGAATCCCGCGATAAGGGGACACGATCTCTGCTTCGACAAGACGTGCCAATGAAAACTGCATCTCGAAACGAGGAGCGGGAGGCTAAAAAATGGTTCGAAATAATGACCGGGCAGGTATGTAACGTCTTGCTACACAAGTTGTCGGTAGATGAGACTTGTTAAATATTGTACTCTTCGCGGCTGTGTGTGGAGCTTGTTTTGCAGAGCCGGACACGTTTTCTGTCCTCGAGGACTACTTTGAAGTATACAGAGCAGGAACCTGCCTTGCAATGCCGAAGACAATCTGCGCGCCGGACACGTCGTCATTGAAGCATGGTTCAGGGGCTACTGATGGAGTCCTGGATTAAGAGGTCCTCGGGCGTCCGGGCTATGTGTCATGGGCCGGAATAATGGGCCATGAAGATACAAGACAGAAGACTTCTTCCCATGTCCGGATGGGAGTCTCCTTGGAGCGGAAGGCAAGCTTGGCGTTCGGATATGATGATTCCTTCCTCTGTAAACCGAATCTGTATAACCCTATGCCCCTCCGGTGTCTATATAAACTAGAGGGTTTAGTCAGTAGGCACAATCAGAATCATAATCATACAGGCTAGACTTCTAGGGTTGAGCCATTATGATCTCGAGGTAGATCAATTCTTGAAACCCCATATTCATCGAAGATAATCAAGAAGGAAGTAGGGTATTACCTCCATCAAGAGGGCCCGAACCTTCATCTTCAGCCACTACACCTTGACACAGGCGAAGGCCATTCGTGCACCTTCAATGCAAACTGACCGCTTTATGGCATCAAGCCAACGGCAGACATCGACCAGCCGCTTCACAAGCCCGAATTGGCTGCTGGGCATAGCTTCGGCGGGCCACAGACGGATTATCAAAACCTTCATTGCCAATCCGGCCACCCTATGTAGTTTGGTTAGTTGTTTCAACTGATCGCTAAGGGGCACCAGATGCTCTAGCAAAAGGTATTACGATCAGAACAGCTTCTACGTTGAGCTCCCCTTTTCGGCTCGGAAGAAATCTGTGGCATCAGTAACACTGCGAGGCAGATCCACAAATGCTCCTGGAGAACTCCAAATCCGGGTCAGTAAGAGGTATCTTTTGTTTACATATTTGCTCTGCATAATAGAGGCCTTACTCGCCGCAATCTGCTCAGCCTCCTGGATTTCCCAGAGGGCGCCTTGGGCTTCAACCCGGGCCTCTTGTGCGCTTTGGCGGGCCTTAGCAAGTTCAGACTCTTGGTCCACAATCGTGCGCTCCAAGGACTCGCATTTCTTTACGGCATCCTGGAGCTCCTGCTGAACCACCCCAACCCTTGCCTCGTGTTTTTCACGGCCGGCCTGTTCCATCGCTGCTTTCTTCTGGGCCTCGGTGAGCGTGTTCTTGAGGGACTCCACCTCGGCCACAGCTCCTATGAAACATCATAATAACATGATGAACAAAAACATTCATATCATTTTAGATCAGCATAGGCCATTGCATACCTTGCTTGCCCTCTAGCTGTTTCTGGACACGGTCGAGCTCTTCATCGGCCTGCTCCAGACTCTGCTTTAGTTTGGAGACTTCAGCAGCATGGGAGGTCGCTGCCAGCATCGACGCCTGCTTATTCACATAGACACATATGATAAGTTGTAGGATCGAAAGTATGTCTAGAGGGGGGTGATTAGACTACTTGACCAAATAAAAACTTATCCTTTTCCCAATTTTAGTCTTTGGCAGATTTTAGCTAACTTAGCACAAGTCAAGCAATCTTAACACAATTCAAGCAAGCATGCAAAGAGTATATGAGAAGCGGAAAGTAAAGCATGCAACTTGCAAGAATGTAAAGGGAAGCTGAGGGAGTCTTGTATTAGGGGGTATCCGGACAGCCGGACTATATACAACGTCCGGGCTATTGAAACGTGAAGATACAAGACTCAAGACTTCGGCCCATGTCCGGATAGGACTTTCCTTGGCGTGGAAGGCAAGCTTGGCGATCTGGATATTATATTTCCTTCCTTGTAACCGAATCCATGTAAACCCTAGCCCTCTCCGGTGTCTATATAAACCGGAGAGGTTGGTCCTTAGAAGGCCGATCACAATTACAATCATACCATCATAGGCTACCTCTTAGGGTTTAGCCTCTATGATCTCATGGTACATCTACTCTTGTACTACCCATATCATCAATATTAATCAAGCAGGAAGTAGGGTTTTACCTCCATCGAGAGGGCCCGAACCTGGGTAAACATCTGTGTCCCTTGCTTCCTGTTACCATCAGCCTTGACGCACAGATCGGGACCCCCTACCCGAGATCCACCGGTTTTGACACCGGCATTGGTGCTTTCATTGAGAGTTCCTCTGTGTCGTCGCTGTCAGGCTCGATGGCTCCTTCAATCATCATCAACGACGCTGTATAGGGCGAGACTTTCCTCCCCGGACAGATCTTCGTGTTCGGCGGCTTCACACTGCGTGCCAACTCGCTTGGCCATCTGGAGCAGATCGACAGCTACGCCCCTGGCCACCAGATCAGGTTCGGAAACCTGAACTACACGGCAGACATCCGCGGATACTTGATCTTCGATGGATTGTGGCCTATGCCAGGAGCATCAGACAGTCACAACGAGCACGGCTTAGACCTGCCGTCGGACGAATCTCGGTGTATCACCCCCGTAGTATCCTCGGACCTAGATCCGGAGCAGGCTGCGCTGCCTAAGGACGGAGGGATGGACCCCGCCCTGCAGGTCGCACACTCATCGGGTGGTGGAGCCGAACACGGGTCTTACCTCTGCGGTGGCCTGTGACTCCGAACCCCCGGATTCGTTTCCGGACGTTGGTTCCAGTCCGCACACTCCCGAGCCCGTCGGGCCAGGATGGGCTCCAGTAATGGAGTTCAGTGCTGCGGATATCTTCCAGCACTCGCCCTTTGGCGACATGCTGGACTCATTAAAGTCTCTGTCTTTGTCAGGAGGCTCTTCACCAAACTATGTCCGGCTCGAGTGGGAGGCAGGCGAAGAAGGAATTCGTTGCCCACCCACCACCCACTTCATTACCACGGTCGATGACTTAACTGAGGTACTGAACTTCGACTCTGAAGACATCGACGGTATGGAAGACGATGCAGGAGAAGAACATGAACCACCGCTCACTAGGCGGTGGACAACCACCTCTTCTTATGATATATATATGGTGGACACTCCGAAGGAAACAAATGGCGATGAGGCAACGGAGGATAATACCTTAGGGAAAAAAGCAAAGAATGGGCGTCGTCGGTGCCACTCCAAGCCCCGCCACACCAATACCGGCCCAGGAGATGAAAACCATCCGAATGGTGCCGAAGAAGAATACAAACCTGATCTGCCCGCCTTCAAGCTGACCGAACAGGAGGATGAGCAGGTCAGCCCAGAAGAACAGGCGACGGACGAATACCCGGAGGAGGACAGCTACATGCCCCCCTCCGAAGATGAGATTAGCCTCGGCGACGATTAGGCGTGCCCGAGGATCCCGTAGAGCAGGAGCGCTTCAAGCGTCGGCTTATAGCCACTGCGAGGAGCCTGAAAAAGAAGTAGCAGCAACTCCAAGCTGATCAAGACCTGCTCACAGATAGATGGACTGAAGTCCTGGTAGCCGAGGAATATGGACTCGAGCACCATATGGCTGATCGGCCACCTCGTGGCCGGGATAAAACGGCATACCAGTCCGCATACTAGCCAACACCCCCACGCCAACATACTACGGCCCGGGGCAACAAATCAGGACAGCCAAGATCGATCTACGGATCGCAGGGGCGAGCCTCTGTACGCGACGAGGACCGTCACGCCGGACACACCTTCAACAAGTCCGGCCGGGCCGAATATAGCCACCCAGAGCAATTCGACCTGTGTAGCCACATAGCCCGGCACAGTGGCGCCGTGCACCCCCTCTGCTTCATTGACGAAGTAATGGATCATGAATTCCCAGAAGGGTTCAAACCCGTAAACATCGAATCATACGATGGCACAACAGACCCCGCAGTATGGATCGAAGATTTTCTTCTCCACATTCACATGGCCCGCGGAGACGATCTCCATGCCATCAAATATCTTCCCCTTAAGCTCAATTGACCAGCCCGGCACTGGCTAAACAGCCTGCCAGCAAATTCCATTGGCAGCTGGGAAAACCTGGAAGACGCATTCCTCGACAACTTCCAGGGCACATATGTGCGACCACCCGACGCCGATGACTTGAGCCACATTACTCAACAGCCCAGAGAGTCAGCTAGGAAATTCTGGACTCGGTTCCTAACTAAAAAGAACCAAATAGTCGACTATCCGGACGCTGAAGCCCTGGCGGCTTTTAAGCATAATATCCGTTACGAGTGGCTCGCTCGACACCTCAGCCAGGAAAAACCCAAGTCCATGGCAGCTCTCACAACACTAATGACCCGCTTTTGCGTGGGTGAGGACAGTTGGTTGGCTTGCAGCAGCACTACGCCACATTCTGGCAATTCGGATGGCCGCGACAATAACGGCAAGCCACGGCGTAACAGACATAAGAGACGGAACAACGACGACAGCACTGAAGACACGGCAGTCAACGCCGGATTCAGCGGATCCAAGCCCGGTCAGCGGAAGAAGCCGTTCAAAAGAAATAATCAGGGACCGTCCAGTCTGGACCGCATACTGGAGCGCTCGTGCCAAATTCATGGCACCCCGGACAAGCCAGCCAACCACACCAATGGAGATTGCTGGGTATTCAAACAGGTCGGCAAGATAAACGCCGAAGACAAGGATAAGGGGCTGCACAGCGACGATGAAGAGGAGCCCCAACGTCCGAACACGGGGGGACAGAAGAAATTTCCCCCCAGGTGAAAACGGTCAACATGATCTACGCCACGCACATCCCCAGCGGGAACAGAAGCGGGCACTAAGGGACGTCTATGCGATGGAGCGAGTCGCCCCCAAATTCAACCCATGGTCAGCTTGTCCGATCACCTTTGATCGTAGGGATCACCCTACTAGCATCCGTCACGGCGGCTCGGCCGCATTGGTCCTAGACCCAATCATTGACGAATTCTACCTCACGCGCGTCCTTATGGACGGTGGCAGCAGCCTGAACCTGCTTTACCAGGACACAGTGCGCAAAATGGGCATTGACCCTCCAAGGATCAAGCCCACTAAAACCACCTTTAAAGGTGTAATTCCTAGAGTAGAGGCCTGCTGTACGGGCTCTATAACATTGGAAGTGGTCTTCGGATCTCCGGATAACTTCCGAAGTGAAGAGTTAATCTTCGATATCGCCCCTTCCGCAGTGGTTACCATGCACTGCTCGGACGAACCGCATTCGCCAGATTCAATGCGGTACCACACTACGCATATCTCAAGCTCAAGATGCCACGACCACGCGGGGTCATAACGGTGAACGGAAATATGGACTGCTCTCTACGAACAGAAGAACATACCACAACCCTTGCAGCGGTAGTACAATGCGGCCTTCTCCGACAAACCAATCAAGCGAGTCAAGCGAGTCCGGAGCACCCCGCAACAGGATCATCAGGCACGCCAAGAGCGTGATTAGCAGTCCGGCCTCCGCTTAAGCCCCATCAAAGCAGCATTTGTGCCATGGGCACACAATTACGCACTTAAAATACCATTGGGATAGGCGGAGGCGCATCAACGACTCATTCAATAGTGTGGGTAACCGCCAAATACTTTCATACTCTTTCCCTCTTACCTTTCAAGACACCGCGTTGGCGCAGCATCCTCAAAAGAGCCGAACTGCCGGACTTATAGGGGAGAGACATCCAAGGAGGCAACAAACGTTGTGCACAGAAGGAAATCCCCAGGTGGAATCTATTTAAGATAATTATACCTGCTTTATCTATTTGAACACAGCCTGCCCCTGGATAGGACATGTTAAATAGTTCTATTTTATCTCTGCTTAACGCATCCATTGTAAACGTACGCTTAAACGTATTTTTCATCGATGGGAGATTATATATAGCGTCAACTTATTATTCTTATTTGAGCATTTTTTCTCTTAAAATGTTTATTTGATATTGCATCCGTACACCTTGGTGCGGTCAGTTTGCCAGGGGCTTCTCATTGCACCCTGTAATATGGCAACTAAAAGTCCGAACACTTTCAACAGTGCGGCACCCCAAACTTATAGCACTATATGCATTAGCTCCGAATCATGTCTTGGGTCTACAGTTGGGATAGCACGGCTCCCTTGTTTTGGTGCCTTACATTCCGTTATATCGGCTAAGGTAGCGCAGGGAGAACTACTGCGATTGTGTCCCGGTTCTTCCGGACGAGCACCTCAGTAGAGAAAGCCGAAAACTGACCGGCATGATGTGGCGAGAGCTGGTCGCTGTTCGAAAGGTTTTAAAATCCTTAAAGATTTTCCGCCTTAGGCGATAAATCGGCTTCGTCCGATCTAGGCGTGTATAGCGCCCCGATTCGGTCTTCCGGATTCTAGGGGCTTCGCCAAAATTTAAAATTGTAGACTTCTATGGCTAAGTGAAAGTTACAAAGCCGCATAGTCTGATTGCCTTGTTCGCTGCCTTGGACACCTCCTTAAGGGACCAAACATTTGGATAAAGAGTGTCCGGGTTTTCCACGAACACCCCAGTGCTAGTCACGTGGGGGCGGAAGTCAACGGCTGGCCTACTTTCAGGATTTTATAAACAACCGCACAGAAGGTATTATTTTAAATAACAAAAGCGCTACATAGTGCAAGTAACTTCGTCTTTAATTAAAAACATGACAGAAGTAACTTCGTCCTAGGTACACTCATCGGCAACGAGATGAGCACCCTTCATCACGCCATCATAGTACATTTCGGGATGGCGATGCGCCTTGCCCTCCGCTGGCCCGTCCTTGACTAGCTTCTCCGCATCCAGCTTGCCCCAATGCACCTTGACGCGGGCAAAGGCTCGGCGGGCACCTTCGATGCAAACAGATCGCTTGATCACTTCAAGCCGCAGGCAGGCATCCACCATCCGGTTGATCAGGCCAAAGTAGCTACTGGGCAGGAGCTCACCAGGCCACATCCTGACTATGAAGTCCATCATAGCCAGTTCGGCCGCCCTGTTGAGTTTGATCAACTGCTTCAGTTGGTCGCTCAGAGGCATCGGATGATCGGCCCCAGCATACTGGGACCAGAACAACTTCTCCGTTGAGCTCCCCTCCTGGGCACGGTAGAACTCCGCAGCGTCTGAGACGCTGCGTGGCAGATCTGCAAATGCCCCTGGAGAGCTCTGAATTCGAGTAAGTAAAAGAAACGCCTCCTCCACATGTTTGCTTTGCATAAAGAATTTCTTACCCGCTGCTATCTTTTTGGCCTCCTGGATCTCCTGCTGTGCTTTCTCGGCTTCGGCCTTGGCATCTTTCAAATTCAAAAGGGCCTTCGCAAGCTCGGCCTCCTTCATCTTCAGATCATGCTCTACGGACTGGCACTTATTGTCGAGGTCCTCGAGCTCTTGTTGTACCTCGCCCACTCTAGCACTTTGCTTTTCGCTCTGCTTGCATTCGAAGGCCACTTTGTCTTCGGCCTCGAACAACGCTTTCTTCAGGGACGCCACTTCGGCGGTGGCTCCTGTTACACAGTCACGACGCTTTGGCGTTAGACTGACAAATTTTGCCTATCTTTAAATACATACGAACGGGGAATCGCTTACCTTTATTCTCCTCGAGCTGCCTCTTCGTGAGGCCGAGCTCTCCCTGCGCCTGCTCCAGATACCGCTTCAGTTCGGCAACTTCGGCAGTACGGGCAGCAGCGGCAAGCAGCACAGCCTGCTTATTCTCATAAACGCTTTTTAGACTCCTGCGGATTGTAATTGACCCTCCGTTTGGCTTTTCTTTCCGAACACCAACCAGAGTATCAGGGGCTACTACCTATCGGGTGGTAATTTCATACATTTTTATTACTTACCTCAAAGGCCGTCAGGAGGCTTGTGCAGGCTTCGGTTAGTCCACTTTTGGCGGACAGAACCTTTTGAATCACCGCACTCATAAGAGTATGGTGCTCTTCTTCCATGGAAGCGCCTCGAAGCGCTTCCACGAGGTTATCCGGCGCCGTTGATGCGACGGAAGTCCTCGGCACGGGTGGCTTGCCCTCCCTAACGAGGGGCTGCCCACCTAAGTCCGGAACCGTCGGAGGTTCCGGAGCAGTGTTCGGTCGAGGGTCCGCCTTGTTGCGGCTCTCATCGACGCGATCCGCGGGGATCTTGAACCCCGCATGTCCAACATTTGGAAGTCCGCCTTGGGGCGTCTCCAGGGTCACCTCCCCTTGCTCGGGGAACCTTTGGGACAACACCTCCGTGTCATCCGCAGGCTGAGGAGTGGTGGCCGTCGGGAGCGAGTTCATCTCTGAAGCGCTCAAAGACCCATCCGAAGACGACACCTCCGGATGAGCCTTGGCCGGACTGCATATATGTTCGGCGTTATTAAATAGTTATGACGTAAAACCACGGTAGAGTGCGGACACTTACAATCGCGCTGGGGGCTTCCCCCTGGCAAGCCACCCTTCATCGCTGTGAGCGGCCGTGGTGGAGTAGTCCGGAAGGGATGTTTTCCCCTTCTTGGACGCCCCAGCCTCCCCCTCCGGGGCGGCTTTTCTCTTCTTCTCCCCCCAGTGTGGGGAGGTCGAATGTCTTCTTGATTCCCCCCGCCTCTGCGGGAGGAATCTGTCTCATCGTCATCAGACAACAGGGGTATAACGGCCTTGCGTCGAGGGCCTCTTCCGGCCCCCTAGCCCGCTTTGCCGGGACCCTCATCCTTTCCGGATGGGGCGTCTTCTTCTTCCTCCTCCTCCCCTTTGTGGGAGGAGTCTGCCTTGTCCTCCTCGGACGAGGCTTCTGGCGCAACCTTACGCCGGAGACCCTTTTGGGTCCCCGGGGCCTTCTTCTCCGGCACCTTGTACGGTGCCGGGACAAGCATGTCCGTCAGGAGAGCGTCAGCTGGGCCCTCTGGCAGCAGAGCCGGACAGTAAACCTGCTCCGCTGTCTCCACATAATCCTGAGGCAAATATGTATAACTACTTAAGGATCTCCCTTGAACATATTGGAAAAAACCAAGTCCAGTGGTAGTCTGAGAACTCACCTTACTAGGAGCCCGCGCGGAGTGAAGCCCGCAGTCCTCGGATACGGGAGGAGGCACTTCGGAGTCCTTGAACAGCACCTTCCATGCGCCTTGCTGCGTCATGTCATAGAGCTTCCGGAGCGTCTGGTGTTCGGCCGGGACGAACTCCCATAGATTGACTGCCCGCCTTTGGCAGGGCAGGATCCGGCGAACAAGCATGACCTGGATCACGTTGACAAGCTTGATGTTCTTGTCCTTCATGCTTTTGATGCATGTCTGGAGTCCGGTCAGCTCCGTAGAATCGCCCCAAGATAGGCCCTTCCTTTCCCAGGAGGTGAACCGCATGGGGGCTCATGAGACCTGAATTCGGGGGCCGCCGCCCAGTTGGCGCCGCGCGGTTCGGTTACGTAGAACCACCCCGATTGCCATCCTTTTACGGTCTCCGCAAAGGAGCCGTCCAGCCAGGTGACATTAGGCATATTGCCCACCATGGCCCCTCCGCACTCCGCTTGCTGGCCACTTACAATCTTCGGCTTCACGCAGAAGGTTTGCAGCCATATGCCGAAATGAGGCCGGATGCGGAGGAAAGCTGTCAGGACCCCGATTCCAAGTCACAACGATCTAGCCGGTAACACCTCATATCACTTTGCGGCCTCACGCACGGTATTCCCACGGGTGTTTCCTTACCATGGCCCGGGACCGTTTGCGCCTTTTGGCTCATCTATATGATAGTGTCGCTAGCGTCCATATAATAGAGAACCCGGGCCGACATGGCTAGTCGTGAACCCAAAGCGGCACTAACCCATGGGGACAGGCATACATGAATCAACTTCGACCATGTCGGTCAGCAGCGTGTGAATCCGGGCTGTAGCACTGGGCTAACAGGACTCCGGGAACCCGGGCTGTAGCAGGCTAGGCAGGACTCCGGATGTCACCGCGTGACATTTCCCCGAAGGGATAGACACAGGAACGAAGTGAAACACATGCCGACCAGTCAAGTGTCCTGAGCAGTAGTGCTGGGCTAGCAGGACTCCGGTGAACCGGGCTGTAGCGGACTACTATGGCACAAGGAAGCACTAGACTACATTTCCCCATAAGAGAGGCTGCCAAGGATAAACAACTAGATTATCGGATCCCACACATACCAAGCATTTCAAACATACAGACAATATGCTCGATATGTGTAAATACAACATGGCATCACAACATAACTCTACGACTCAAGTATTTATTCATTAGGCTCCGAGGAGCGAGATATTACAAACATGGGTCTCATGACCCAACATTCAGAGCATACAAGTCAAAGCACATGCGGAAGCTTAACATGTCTGAGTACAGACATCTACAAATGAAAATGGCTGAGAAGCCTGACTATCTACCAGATCCTGCCGAGGCCACAAGATCGTAGCTGCGGTATCAAGCTAAACATCGAAGTCCAAACGGAAATACTAGCGAGACTGACGTCTCTCTGCAAAAACATAAATTAAGCAAAGATGAGTACAAATGTACCCAGCAAGACTTAAATCAGAACTAGCTACATATGCATCAGTATCAACAAAGGGGGTGGTGGAGTTTGACTGCAGCAAGACAGCTTTGACTCGATGGCTATCCTGAACTACAACTGGAAGTAACTCTTTTGAGGTGGCGCACACGAGTCCACAAATTCACCATATCAATACACCACTATGGATCCGCTCCCGTCTTCCTATGAGAACGCCATCCATAGCACTCACGCTTATCTTGCGTATTTTAGAGTATCGACTTTCACTTGTCTATGAACTATACAGGCAACCCAGAAGTCCTTTACCACGGACACGGCTATTCGAATAGATAATGCTAACCCTGCAGGGGTGTACTTCTTCACACATGCTCTCACCACTTACCGCCATGTACACCTCATGTATCTCGGCAACCTTCAAGCGGAAGCCTGGCGAGGGAGTTGGCCACGACCTGACTAACCACAAAAGTCTCTCGTCCAGGTTTATCGCCTATTCGGGTTCCATCCGCAAGGAGGTCCGGCCGGGGTGTCGCTCACGGCCCCAAACGATGTGTACAGGGTTCCAAGCCCACCAAATGGGTGACGCTTGGCATACCCGCCACGGTGCCTAGTCTGTCCTAAGCCCACCTGCAGGTGCCACCGTAGACTACTAACACTACCTACAAACACCAGAAACTAGTTGCAACTCCTGGACAGAGATCAAGTTGATTAATAAGCCGAGAGGGGCCGAGTTACCGGAACCCAATGTGTGGTAGTAACTGTTCATGGATCACAAACACAGAACTCAGTTCCTGAGGACGGTTGCAATGAGACAACCCACCATGTACTCCTACATGGCCTCTCACCGTTACCTTTACCAAATCGTGTTCACACACTTAGCTCTCAATAGTAGGACATGTTCACACACCTCCATTTCATCCCCGATGAATCAGACCTGACTCAACTCTAAGCAGTAGTAGGCATGACAAACATGCATGTATGAGTAGGCACATCAGGGCTCAAACAAATCCTACTCATGCTAGTGGGTTTCATCTATTTACTGTGGCAATGACAGGTCATGCAGAGGAAAAGGGTTCAGCTACCGCAGCAAGTAACAAATATGTCGTTGTTGTCCTAATGCAGTAAAAGAGAGCAGCAGCGAGAGAGTGGGATTGTATCGGAATGATCAAGGGGGTTTTGCTTGCCTGGCACTTCTGAAGATAATATAGTTCTTCATCGGTGTCATCGAACACGTCGTCGGAACATCGTCTACTGGGAGGAGATAACACCGGCAAACAAGAAAGAACACAATCAATGCAATGCAACAATATGATGCATGAATGTGACATGGCAATATGATGTCGATTGAGCTAATGCATCTAGCAACAAGTTAAATGAAGTTGGTTTGAACCCTAGTTTCAAATTCAAACTCCATATGTGAAACTTTAAATGCCCTTTATATGATTTGTCTAACATGCATGAAAATGATACAGATGGATAGATTGGATTTTTCTGATAATTGTTCATATATAAATTGGTTGATTTGGAGTTACGGTTGAAATACTATGAATTTTTTGAAGTTTGCAACATTTTCTGGAATTTCCTGTAAGAATAAATCCAGAAAATGATTTACTGCGTCAGCATGATGTCACTGTGATGTCAGCAGGTCAACAACAGCAGTCTACCACTGGTCAGTGACACGGTGCTGTTCAGTGTCAATGACAGGTGGGGCCTGGTCAACGGCCATGTCAGCCGGGTCAGCACTGACTTGTGGGGTCGGTCAACGCTGAGGTGGCAAGGTCAAACAGACCGGTGGGGCCACGGTCATTAGCTTAAATTAAACAGGGAATAACCCTGTGGTTAATTAACGGGTGGTGCCCGTCTGTCAGCGTCTGCTAGGGAGGGATTAGTGGTGATTAGCCTTAATTAAGAGACCACGTCAGCGGTCGACGCCGGCGACAAAAAGCACGGCGGTCGCTCGCCGTAGATGCTCAGTACGGTGCTACAGTGCATCGTTTCACTCGTGGTTTGGGGCTACGGCGAGTTGGGAGACTTGCGCATCCAGCGGTGGCAAGAGCTCGAGTTGGGGTGGCCGGAGCTCACCGGAATGGAGCTCGCGGCGGCGCCGGAGTTCGGCCCCGAGCGGTGCGGGGTGCTGTGGTGCAAGTCAGGAGCTTCGAGCGGCGGCGTTGGGTTCTTGGGGACCCACTGAGCTCGCGGCAGTGCTCAAGTGCGAGTTGTGGCCGCGGTTACCACGGTGGCGCCATGGGCGGCGGCGGTGAGCTTCTGCCGCGCTGAGGATTGCAGCTACAGCGAGCAAATGAGCGCGGGGAGAGGGGGGAAAAGAAGAGGAGCTCACAGCGGGGTCGATGACTGTCTCAGAGGGCTCGGGGAGGCGCTGGACGTGGCAAATCAAGCGGCGGGGATCGTCGGCATCCGAGGTTGAGGACAGCGGCGTTGGCGGCGTTGTAGGGGCTCCCGGGGTGCGTTGCTCGGCGAGGAGGAAGAGGTGGTCGAGGCGGATCTGTTGGAGCAGGCAGAGGGACGAGGGGAGCCCAGTGGACGCGGTGGATGGTGTCGGCGGCGACGAGCTCCGCTCGGTGGTGCTCGGGGAAGAGGGGCAGATGAGGGAGAGACACGGGAGAGAGGGGAGAGTGACCAGGGGGTTGCGTGGCGTCGTCCAGAGTGTCGGGGAGAGATGCAGGCAGGCAGGAGGTGGCGTCGTCGGCCGCGCACGTGCACGCACGCAGCTGCTTCTCCTCCTGGCAGGAGGAAGAAGACGGTGTTGCCCCTGTGGGCTGGGCCAGAACAGGAGTTGGGCCAGGCAGGTAAGTCGGGTAAGGTTCCTTTCTTTCTAATTCTGTTTTCTATTTCTATTCTTTTCTCCGTTTTGATTTAGTAATAAAATACCAAACCATTTTGTAAAATGCTGAAAATATTTGTGGGCACTTTTGAAATTATTTCCAACAGCCCTCAACTAGTTTCACCATTATTAGAACATTTAAACTATTTATAGAATTTAAATGCCCCAATTCAAATACAATATGGATTAATTCAAAAATCCATAAATGGCCAGGAAATATGCTCATCATTTTTGGCAGAGGTTTTCACCTTTATCAAAAATCATGAACATTTCCAAAGGCATTTTGGGTTCATTGAAGATTATTTTAGGTTGAACCTATTTGATTTGATCTCGTGCTAGGGTTTGAACAATCCCCACTTCAAGTTTCCATGAAAGTTAAACATGATGCAAGCAAGATGCAAACACTCGGCAGCACTAGAAGCTAGGGATGTGACAAAAGCCTCGCATACGACGATGAACGCCGAGATGTTGAGGACGAAATTCGGGGCTAGATTATGGAAATCTAGCCCGTAGTAGAACATGAGCCCGCGGACGAAGGGGTGAAGTGGAAACCCCAGTCCACGGACGAAGTGGGCGACGAAGACGACTCTCTCATGGGGTCCCGGGGTCCGAATGACCTGCCCAGCGTCTGGTACCCGGTGCGCTATGTCTCATGCTGGCAAGTACCCGCCGCTCAAGATTTGTGATGTGCTTCTCCTTGGACGGTGGAAGCCACCCACTTGCCTCCTGCTCCGGACATATCTAGCTGTGCGTAGGAGAGTTCGGCTTGGTTCTGGAGCTCGAGGGGGCAAGAGTGGGCAAAAGGAGGAAGAAGGCGTGGGTAAAAATGGGGAAATCTTATCCCTTTATAGAGGCGACGAAAGCGGTGCGCCTCCCCACTTGCCCGTTTTGAATCGCTTGCTTCCCAAGCGCCACGATTAATGATGTGGTGGGATTACCCGTACCCGTATTGATGAGAATCCCGTGATATGGGGGCACGATCTCTGCTTTGACAAGATGTGTCAAGGAAACCTCCTCGCAATATGCGTTGTGGCTGGTTGTGGGAAGACGATTCGAATAATGACCCGACCGTAATGACACGTCGCATTGCCTAAAAAGTTGTCAGCAGATTGCATTTGTGAAACATCATTCTCCCTATGGTGGCATGCGAAGATCACGTTGTGGATCCGGACACGGTTTGAGTGTTCGATAATTACCTTGGAGTATTCGGAGGAGGAACCCGCCCTTCAATGCCGAAGACAAGATTGCACGCTGGACTCATCGTCATAGAAGCCTGGTTCAGGGGCTACTTAGGGAGTCCTGGATTAGGGGGTATCCGGACAGCCGGAGTGTATACAACGTCCGGGATATTGAAGCGTGAAGATACAAGACTCAAGATGATGCGGAGCATCCTACGGTCATCCCCATGTACACTTCGACCACTCCCCAAGCCCCAAGAGGACATATGATGAGACCTCGACCATACGCCATTGGACACAAGGTGAACTCACTCCTCTTCGAACCGTCACTTTTCACATATGAGACATGGCTACTACCTCATGCATGGACCTTGGATACACTCAGGTACAACCGAGATGACCATGGAGGATCCAAGGACCAAGGCCAGGCATGGAAGAGGAGAAGGAAGAAGAAGCAGGGACAAGCTTCTGGAAAGCCCGGACCTTCTGGCCTCTGCCCGGAACTTCTGGCCCCCGGACCTTCCGGCCTGCGCGTGTAACATCCCAAAATTCTAAATTTTGGAATGTTATAATAAATAGATAGGTTTGATTGATTGTTTGATTGATTGAGTGAAATTCGAAACTTTTCGAAAGTTAAATGAGACGGAATAAAAGGACTTTCCCAAACTTTCATTTTATTTTCTGATCTTCATGAATTCAAATTCTTTTCAAATACAAAACCCTTGAGCGAAGATGATATGACTTCTTCCATTTAATTAAATGAAAGGGTATTTGAAAATATTTGAATTTCATTTGGAAATATTTCGATTCATAAACTTCATGCAACTCAATGATTTTCATGAGAGAAGATAAAATGACTTCTACAAATTATATGAAATATGAGTTGGGAGTTTTCAAAGAATTAAATTCAAAGTTATTTTGAATTTATTTTCAATTTGGAGGTATTTGAGTTTTATTGAAATTATTTTTCTCCAAAAATAAAATACATGGAAAATAGGGTAACATGATTCACTACAATAGAAAATTGGAGAGAAATAAATTTGAATTAATTATGGTATTTTTAAAATGATTTTTATTAGATTTTATTAGAGCAGGAGCACTGTTTGAATTATTAGAATTTGTGTGTATTTTATTTCATGCTATAAAAATGTCCATGTTGTAGAAAATCTTTTTCTGCAAATCTTGATATATTATATACCTATAGTATATTTTAGTTTATTTAGTTTTATTTCTTCTTCTGTAGAAATAAACGTTTAAAAAAAAGCTTCCTCCGACTGGGCCAGCCCAGCTAGCCAGCCAGGCCCAGCCCAGCCGCATCGTCTCCGCCTCCCGCACGGCGACCGCCGCCGCCGCGCCCCGTGTCCGACCGGGACACGCCCCCGCCGCCGCCTTGCGCTGCCCCCTCCTCCAAGCTTCGCGCCGCTCCTCCCCTCTATATAATCCAGAGCCGTGCACAATGGCAAGAGCTTTGACAAGGTCGTCCAGCGAGACGGGAGGCCAATCGCCGTTGATGGTTACTGGGGGAGTCCTGGATTAGGGGGTGCCCGGATGGCCAGACTATAACCTTTGGCCGGACTCCTGGACTATGAAGATACAAGATTGAAGACTTCGTCCCGTGTCCGGATGGGACTTTCCTTGGCATGGAAGGCAAGCTTGGCGATACGGATATGTAGATCTCCTCCCATTTGTAACCCACTCTATGTAAACCTAACCCCCTCCGGTGTCTATATAAACCGGAGGGTTTTAGTCCGTAGGACGAACAACAATCATACCATAGGCTAGCTTCTAGGGTTTAGCCTCTCTGATCTCGTGGTAGATCTACTCTTGTACTACCCATATCATCAATATTAATCAAGGAGGAGTAGGGTTTTACCTCCATCAAGAGGGACCGAACCTGGGTAAAAACATCGTGTCCCTTGTCTCCTGTTACCATCCGCCTAGACGCACAGTTTGGGACCCCCTACCCGAGATCCGCTGGTTTTGACACTGACATTGGTGCTTTCATTGAGAGTTCCTCTGTGTTGTCATCTTTAGGCCCGATGGCTCCTCCGACCATCAACAACGATGTGGTCCAGGGTGAGACTTTTCTCCCCGGACAGATCTTCGTATTCAACGGCTTTGCACTGCGGGCCAATTCGCTTGGCCATCTGGAGCAGATCGAAAGCTTCGCCCCTGGCCATCAGTTCAGATTTGGAAGTTTAAACTACACAGCTGATGTTCGCGGAGAGTTGATCTTCGACGGATCCGAGCCACAACCGTGCGAGCCGCACTGTTACGATGCGCATGATCTAGCTCTGCCACGAACAGTGCCTCGAGGTCGCATTTCGCGTTCCCGCTCCATTGTTAGCTCGGAGCCGATCGCGCCAACCGAGGGCGGGTGGCTGGACACCGCTTAGGGGCTGAAATCTCTCTGGCGATCGAGCGAACACCAAGCCTTGTCCTCGCCGAAGCCCGTGACTCCAAAGTGCCGGACTCCTCTCCGGACTCGAAACTTCCGCCCCCCAATCGAATCAGATTGGGCGCAGATCATGGAGTTCACCGCCGCGGACATCTTTCAGCACTCGCCCTTCGGCGACATCCTGAATTCACTAAAGTCTCTCTCTTTATCAGGAGAGCCCTGGCCGGACTATGGTCAGCAAGGTTGGGATGCGGACGATGAAGAAATTCAAATCCCACCTACCACCCACTTCATAGCCACTGTCGATGATTTAGCCGACATGCTTGACTTCGACTCCGAAGACATCGATGGTATGGACGATGATGTAGGAGATGAACAGGAACCAGCGCCTATAGGGCACTGGACAACCACCCCATCTCACAATGTATACATGGTGGACACACCTAAAAGAAACGACGACGAGGAACAAAGGGACACAACGAGGGATCGTTCCCTCGAAAAGTAGTCAAAGCGGTGGCGTAAGCGCCGCTCCAAACCCCACCTCGACAGAGACAGCAG
Organism: Aegilops bicornis; assembly: GCA_021605145.1. NCBI lineage: Eukaryota > Viridiplantae > Streptophyta > Magnoliopsida > Poales > Poaceae > Aegilops > Aegilops bicornis. Next base: position 420,608,357 of record CM038675.1, on the reverse strand, counting down.
TCATACAGACCCAGCCATAGAGCAGGGCGAACCGGCAGACGCATTTAACATGCCATCGAAAGCAACCGTCCGAACAGGGCAACTTGGATAAACAACCCGCCCCATGAAGACAACAGTCCGGACAACCTCACGCCGGACAAGCTACCGGAGCAGAAGAACCTCCACAAAAGGCTCGTCGCCACTGCGAGTAGCCTGAAAAAGCAGAAGCGGAAGCTCAAAACAATGGAAGATGCACTCAGAACTAGATGGAGCAAAGTACTCAACACCGCAGACAAATACGGGCGACGATGCGCCGCACAAAGAGCTACCCGAAGCGAAAATTACTGCCGGAATTTGATGAGGAGGCCTTAGAGGCCCCATAATCAAAAAATAAGGAAGCCACCCGGTCGGGTGAACAACCCCATGGCCAACATAGAGCAGCAAAGGGCGCCGCACACAAGACGACACGCGATCCGCACAAGGATTCGCATCAAAAAGATGGCCCAGCTAGATCTATCTACGGGCCAAGAAAGCAAGCTCTACTAAGCAATGCAACGCATCAAGTATCCGAACATCACAGTACACCCAAATATAGGGGTGCAACACCCCCCCTATGTTCCACCGATGAGGTGCTGGATCATGAATTTCCAGCGGGATTCAAGCCCGTAAACATAGAGGCATCTGACGTAACAATGCACCGGAGTCTGGATTGAGGACTACATCCTCCACATACACATGGCTAGAGGAGATGATCTCCACGCCATAAAATACTTACCCCTCAAGCTCAAAGGGCCAGCCCGGCATTGGCTTAAAAGCCTTCCCGAAAACACCATTGGAAGTTGGGAAGAGCTCGAGGATGCTTTTCGGGCAAATTTTCAAGGGACCTATGTACGGCTTCCGGATGCAGACGATTTAAGTCATATAACTCAACAACTCTGAGAGTCAGCCCGGAAACTCTGGAACAGATTTCTTACTAAAAAGAACCAGATAGTCGACTGTCCGGACGCCGAAGCCTTAGCAGCTTTCAAACACAGCATTCGAGACGAATGGCTCGCCAGACACCTCGGCCAAGAAAAGCCAAGAACAAAGGCCACATTAACAAGCCTCATGACCCGCTTTTGCGGAGGAGAGGATAGCTGGTTGGCAAGATGCAGTACCAGCGACCCAAGTACATCCGAAGTTAGGGATGGAAACGGGAAACCGCGACGCAACAAGGACCAGCGCAGGACCAAGGGAAACAGCCCGAAGAGCACGACAGTCAACGCCGGATTCAAAAGCTCTCGGCAGAATCAGGAAAAGCTGCCCCTCAAGGATAACAGGGACGAGCTATCTAACTTAAACAAAATCTTGGACAAGCTATGCCAAATCCACAAGACTCTGTGAAGCTGCGAACCATACCCACAGAGATTGTTGGGTCTTCAAGCAATCCGGCAAACTCAACGCCGAACACAAGGGACTCGACACACCAGGCGAGGACGATGACGAACCCCACAAGCAGAGCACCGGAAAACAAAAAAATTCCTACAAGAAGTCAAAACAGTAAATTCACTTCACGTGACAAAAGGGAAGAATAGAGTGGCGCCCATAGAGATACGCACCATACGGCCTATCCCAGAGGAGTCCCGCCACTGGTTGTTAAAACCAATCACCTTCGACCATCAGGATTACTCTAGAAGTATCCGAATGCAGTCGACTGCCTTGGTATTAGATCCGATAATTGACGGACTCCACTTTACACAAGTCCTAATGGACGGCGACAGTGATCTAAACCTGCTATATCAGGACACAATCCGCAAAATCGGGGTAGACCCAACAACAATTCGCCATAGCAACACTTCCTTTCAAGGGGTAACGCCAGGCCCAGATGCCCATTGTACGGGCTCTCTCCTGCTAGAAGTTATGTTCGGCTCACCCGACAACTTCCGCCGCAAAAAGCTAACCTTCCACATCGCCCCATTTACAAGTAGCTATCTAGCACTACTAGGACGCGAAGCTTTTGCCCACTTTAACGCAATACCGCATTACGCATCTCCTACACTTAAAATGCCCAGTCCGCGAGGCATCATCTCATTAAAGGGAAATATCGAGTGTTCCTCGAGTGCGGAAGATTGTGCGGCTGCCTTAACAGCCACACACTAAACCGGCTTCGCTAATAAAAGTGCCTAAACAGGTCGTTCAGACCCCAGAAACGGCTAGATGAGTCCGGCGTAAACATACAAGGGCTTACTAGCCGCATACCCCCGTACAAGGGGCTCCGCGCATGTACAACAAGAGACAATAAAGCTCAATTTTATTTATTTTCGAATTGTACTTTGTTTATTTAATATAACGTACATTTTTGCACGATCTTTTTCAACTAAGTTCCTCTCTTTTACAGATGAACACCGTGCTACACCCGTCCAGGATACGGCACAACGGAGACACATGCGTAGACGTGCAGTAGGGACCCGTTCCAAGGATTCTTTTCAGATTAAGACCCTGCGTAAACCTTTTTTACTGTCTCTTGTTGATACACATCCCCCGGTTTCTTGCTATAACCGAGGTGGAGGCTGGCTTCTTGGCATGTGGCCACGTCAGAATTTTGCGCGTACCTGGACACCAGGGGCTTATTACTAAGGGCGTGCTTCAGCCCGTTTTCATAAAGACCGAATACCTTAGGGAGTGTTCGGCATCGCGAGTTTGGCCTTATATGCATCAGCTCCGAATCATGTCTTTGGTCAAATGTTGGGTTTGCCCGGCTCCTGTGTTTTGCTGCCTTATGTTCCGCTCTAACGGCTAAGGCGGCACCAAGAGAACTATCGCGATTGTGCCCGTTCGCCAAAGCGAGCACCTCAAAGAGAGAAAGCCGAAAACCGATCGTCATGATATAGCATGAGACTAGTCAACCACTGATGACCCGCCGAATCTTTTAGGATTCCTCCGCATTAACGAAGGGTCGCTTCCTCGCCAGTGCACACACGCCGCCCCAAATTCGGGGTGAGTTGCGGTGCCCCGAGGCTATATAGTAGCCCCAATCGCCAAACTCCTATGGCTAAGTGAAAGTGATAAAGCATTATAGTCCGGTTGCCTAGTTCATCGCGCTATCACCTCCTTTATAGGACCAAGACGTTGGATCAAGTGTGAAAATGAGCCTTCTCTTAACACCCCGCATTATATGCGTGGGGGGAAAGCCGGCAGCGCCATCTTTCGTGTTATATATACATATACATTAACGGCCGCACAGAGGTATTTTAATTCTTGAAGGCACAAGTATAAAAAGCTTTTATATTCCCTCGAAACATTGTTTTACAATAATACATGTTATTCGAACATAATATCCTTCGAGCACTGCGTTTCTATTAAACGAGCGCCCTACAGAACTTCCTGAAAATAGTGCTCGGCAGGTACTCGGCTCCCGTCCGAATCTTGGGATGCAACATCGGTGGCCTTCATCTCCGCCCAGTATGTCTTGACACGGGCAAGAGCCATCCGCGCACCCTCTACGCATGCTGACCTCTTCATTGCATTGATATGCGGCACCGCACCAAGGAATTGCTGCACCAAGCTAAAATAACTCTTCGGCTCGGGCCTTTCCGGCCACAGATGACTCACGACATACTTCATGGCGAGTCCGGATAACCTATTCAGCTCACCACGCTGCCAAACGATCGGTTAATGGAAGTGGGCGCCTGGATTGTGGAACTGCGACCAAAAAAGCTTTTCCACTTCTTGATCCTTTTGATCTCGGAAGTGTTCGGCCGCGTCCGCGGCACTCGCCGCCAAGTCCAGGTAAGTGTCCGCCGCACTCCACAACCGTTCCAACGGAGCATATTTAGGATCCGCGAACTTCATCCGCGGCATAAAGGGCTTTCCAGCCGCGATATCTCCGGCCTGACATAGCTCCTCCTTCATAGCTCTCATCGCAGAGCGAGCATCCTTGGCCTTGGTAGAGGCCTTCTTCAGGTCCTTCTGTTCCGCCTGATCTTCTTTTTCAAGAATCTTGTAGCGGTCGGCAGCATTCTTCAACTTCACAGCCATCTCTGCCATTTCCTTCTTGCTTTGGCAGTGAGTAGCCTGTTCGGCTTTCAGCTCTTCAGTCGCCTTTAAGGCAGCCGCATCGCTTCTCCTGGCCTGCTCCTTGGCTCGGGCAAGTTCCGCCTGAAGGTTCTCCATGGCAGCAGCACCATCTGCATCAAGCACACATGTTGTAAGGTACGGGCATCAAGCTCCTCTTACCGGGTGTCTTCAGAGAAATTACATACCTTGTGCCTCATCAAGCCGCTTGTTAACAAGCGCGATGTCGGCATCTGCCACGGCAAGTTGCCGCTTTAGCTCGGCAAATTCATCAGTCCGGCTAGCCACCGGACACTTCGCCACCTACATAGCAATGGCGACATGTTATACCTGGGACAATGATCCTCGGCGCGCCGTCATTTTTGACAATGCACCGAGTCTCAGGGGCTACTATCTATACAGGGCGCATCTTTTATATGCGGAACTGTCAAAAGGTATATCATTTCGCGTACCTCAAAACCTGTCAGTAAACTCCTGACGGCCTCGTGCAACCCACTCTCCGCGGATGAAATCCTTTCAATCACCGTGGCCATCAATGCACGGTGTTCTTCTGAGATAGACGCTCGCCCGAGCAGATCCTTCAGCTCCTCCGACCGTGCACCAGACGGTGCCGGACTCGTCCGATGGCCTTTTTCGAAGGCCGTACATGGAGGGCTTTGGGGGGCCATACGACTGCCTTCCGGCCCTGCCGGATTTGGAGAAACCCTCCATGACGACACATCAGGGTCGCCCACCTCGCACGACAGTACGGCAGGGGGAGGCGTTCCGCTCTCCATCATCTCCGGTCGAAGATCCCCTGAAGATGAGCTCTGCTGAGAAGGGCTGAGATCCGAACTACAAGGTAAAAATTCTGTTATCTTCCTCAGAAAATAGAACAGGGATATCTCTTATTTTAAAACTCCCCTCTCTACTTACGGCTCGCTAGAGGGTTGATCCCCTTGGGGGCACAGTGCGGCCGAGGCATCTCCGGGCGCAGGACCCTCTGACGAAGATTCCCCCCCCCCCCGCTTTGAGACCATGGTCTCCGGGTCTTCAGAGGCGGTCCTCTTCTTCCCCCGGATGGAGGGATTCTCGATTCCTCCTTTCCTGCCAGCCTCCTTCGGGGAGGCGGTAGCTTCTTTGTTCCCCCCTTCGCCTTCTTCCAAAGGCGCAACCTCCAGCATCCTGGTTAACACGGGATCCAGCGTGGTCTCAGGGAGGGGGGCCGAACACCTGATTAGCTTTGCTTTCGCTATCCACTCCTGTATAAGGGACAACTCTTTTAAGGGCAATTTTATGATAAATATGCGGATGGCGTGTCCGGGTACAGGACTACTTACTTGAGTATCCGGGCGATTTGTAGCTCAGACCTGCGTCTTCGGTCGAGTCCGGACACATTGTTTGTGATCCGAAGAACAATTTGTACATCTCCATGGGCGTCGCGCCCGTAAAATGTTGGAGAGCTCGTGGTCCCTCCGGATTAAACTCCCACAGGCGGAGGGGGCGACGTTTGCAGGGCAAGGTGCGGCGAATCAACATGACCTGCGTCACCGCGACCAGATTGATGTCTCTCTCTAGGAGATCTCGAATGCGGCCCTGCAACAAGGGCACGTCCTTGGACGACCCCCAGTTAAACCCTTTATTGACCCATGACGCTAGCTGTGGTGGGGGACCCGAGCGAAAGGCAGGTGGCGCCACCCAGTTGGTGCCCCTGGGAGCTGTGATATAAAACCACTCTCGTTGCCATAAGCTGAACTCCTCTTGAAAAGAGCCCTCGGGCCATGGAGCATCATCATCCTTGCTTATAACAGCGCCTCCGCACTCCGCGTGCTGCCCCTCGATCATCTTCGGCTCTACTTTGAAGGTCTTAAGCCACAATCCGAAGTAAGGAGTAATGCGGAGGAAGGCTTCGCACACGACGATGAATGATGAGATGCGGAGGATGGACTCCAAAGTCAAGTCGTGAAATTCGAGCCCATAATAAAACATGAGCCCCCTCATGAAGGAGTCCGTCTGGAAGCCTAGCCCCCGAAGGAAGTAAGACACGAACACCATGTTCTCACCAGGCTTGGGAGTGGGAATAACCTGCCCTTGAGCAGGCATCCTATGCGAGATTTCGCCGGTTAGATACCTGGCATCTCTCAGCTTTAGCATGTCTTCTTCCGTAACGGAGGAAGGCATCCACCAGCTTTGGAGGCTGGAGCCGGACATCATCGAAGGTCCGAAGCTCTTGAATCTGGAGCTTTGGGTGTTGGAACTAGAGGTGAGAGGCGGAATTGATTGAGATTGAAAGAAAGGAGTAGAGCCTTGGTCTCTTTATAAAGAGGTTGAATACCAAGAGCCCTCCCCGTGACCGTTTGGGACTCGCCTTCGATTGAGGAAATATGCCAACGGGCACGATTGGCATACCCACGCCCGTATTGATGAGAATCCCGGAATAAGGGGACACGATCTCTGCCTCGACAAGACGTGCCAAGGAAACCGCCTCGCTAAACGCGCTAAGGTGAGACAGTAAAAACGATTCGAATAAAGGCTTGGCCGCGGCGTGATGTCACGCTGCGGAATACGTCAGCAGATTGGATTTGTACATATATTATTCTCTCTACGGTGGTATGTGGAACTTATTTTCTAGAGCCGGACACTATCCTTGTGTTCAAAATCTTCTGTGAAGTATTCGGAGGAGGAACCCGCCTTGCAATGCCGAAGACAATCTGTGCGCCGGACTCGTCGTCATTGAAGCCTGGTTCAGGGGCTACTGAGGGAGTCCTGGATTAGGGGGTGTCCGGATGGGCAGACTATAACCTTTGGCCGGACTCCTGGACTATGAAGATACAAGATTGAAGACTTCATCCCGTGTCCGTATGGGACTTTCCTTGGCGTGGAAGGCAAGCTTGGCGATACGGATATGTAGATCTCCTCCCATTTGTAACCGACTCTATGTAACCCTAACCCCTCCAAAGGTATATATATAAGCAGAGGGTTTTAGTCCGTGGGGCGAACAACGATCATACCATAGGCTAGCTTCTAGGGTTTAGCCTCTCTGATCTTGTGGTAGATCTACTCTTGTACTACCCATATCATCAATACTAATCAAGAAGGAGTAGGGTTTTACCTCCATCGAGAGGGCCCGAACCTGGGTAAAAACATCGTGTCCCTTGTCTCCTGTTACCATCCGCCTAGACGCACAGTTCAGGACCCCCTACCCGAGATCCGCCGGTTTTGACACCGACAGTTACCATCAGCACTTCGCCAGCAAAATGGTCGTCATGCGCCGCCATATCACTGTTGAGCGACAGCACGCAGCGACCGAAGGCAGGACGGACCTCAGGATCTCAGGCTCGGAGATCCGCGTTGACCGGGGACATGATAGTGAGCTTGAGTATAGGGAGTACAGGAGGGGGATTTGGGGGAACTGGTGTAGGAATCCAGATTACAGAGGTGGGGAGGGGCGGGAGATGGGGGACGAAAAGGTAGCTTGAATTTTGAACACGCGCCAATATGCTCTCGGCGTGCAAGCGCACGAAAACACCGGTGGCGCCCACTTGTCAGCCTAAGAGTCCTTATTCTTCCTTTTTTGGAGAGCCCGACCTTTTTTTAGGATGTTTTGAGACCCGGCGTGAGAGTCATAATTGACATGTTTGGCATTGCATTACTACTCGGCCCATATTAAATGACACCTCACTGGCCCAAACAAGTGTACATCATCGAAAATACACTGAGCTCAAATTATATAACTTGAAAAAAGGAGATACACTCCGAACAATGGAGAATGGTGATGTCCTCATTTAGCCCACCAGTAGTTCGAGACAACAAACAGTTCGAAAGAATGATATATACAACATTCAAACACTTACTAGTGACTACTACTGACATAAATAGCAAGACATGATAGTTCATAAGAAGTCTTGCTACACCACCAAAACGCACCCATCTGCAGCTGCAGGCTATATCATTGACAATTAGGTGAGTTTGCTCCCGAACTCCTAGGGCTCGCCGTGTAGACACAGTTTTCCATAGCAAGCAGAGCCTCTCTGCCATCAAGGTCCTTGCCAATGGTTAATCGGATAATTGAGTCTGAGAAACAGAGAGTGTGAACCAAGGTTGTTTACCCGCCTCCAACTAAAAAATCCTAAAGGCCCCAACAAGCTGGTATCCTGCTCATAGACATAACAGCCACTGTCCAAATACTCACTTATTTCACGGTGCTTGTATACAGTGGGGTTTTTGCAATATAACTTTTCCGGCCCATGTGTCCAAATGATCATCAGTCTTTTGTCGTCGTCTGATCGAGCGAGGAACCAGATGTGCTTCCCTGTTTTTGGCAAAGGTGGTGTGATTACAAAGGGCGATGCTTGGGACACTGCATCATATCAAAACGGACAGGCATTGTTAATGTAAGATCAGCATTGTTCAGAGTATGAGTAGGATAATGCAAGAAACAACATTGATATGTCCCTATTGGAACGGGGAGGAAAATATAGGAAAATGTATACTGGGTTCGAAAATATAGAAGTGGCATGCATGGTTATACTCATGTTATCTCGCAATCGATTCTTCACAGGAAACTACCATGTCATGCATGTTATGTAATCATGTTCTGTCCTCACAAACAAATTCTTCAAGGTAACTAACAGACCATGCATTGTTATATACTCGTGTTCCGTGGGCAAATTTTGTGAGGATATTATTCTAGCCATTGATTGGTGAAGGGCTTAATATAAGTATGTACACACAGTAAGCATTACAGGATTTCACTACTTCCAAATATAGAGTTCTCCATATGCACATTTACTTCCCTAATGTATGGTTAGATGAAACCAACAGTGTGATGCATGTTTCTACAACATGAAAATGAGGAAACTAACATGGCCATTGATACACACTCATATTTAGTAGTAGTATATAGATTATCAGTAAAATAAGGAGAATATCCATATATTCCTAACCGTTTGATTATTCAGGGGTACAAATTGGCTGTAATGACATGATCACAATCACATGAATTAACTCATTCCAAATATAGCTGATTTACAGCGTCTCTAATACATTGCCATAGTTCTACTCAAATTCTGCTCAAACAGGGATACGCCAATCATCACAAAAAGTTCAAACAGTGTCATGGCGTCATCATTAACATGAGATGGAAACAACTTGGACGCGCCATCCCAGCAATACGTGGTGCCATCTGCTTTGTCGATTGCGTAGATGATGCCATTCTGTTCAATAGCATCACAGAAGTGTGTATGAGCTTTGATGATGATCCACTGCGAGCTGAGTTGTCTCCAGCTAAAGAAGGCACCGGCATAAAGATAGGCGAGTCCGCTGTCGAACAAGGCAATTAGCTTGAAGTCTGCGTAATTCGCATGTCGTGTGGGCACTTGGTAGATTACAATCTTCTGCAAAACAAGGTCTGTCCAACTGATGTGGTAATATAGATGACTAGGACCGCGATGGTAAAACTCTATATAATCCAATGGAGGAAGGATAATCTCATGGGAGGTCTGGAAGTTCACGAGCACCAACTTTTTACCGTCTTCTCTGAAGGCAGCCATCCAGTGCGAGTTCATGCCGACCCAGCACATACCTTCCAAGAAGTTTAGGGCGATGGTGATCGGATCGAAGTCGAGGGAAATGATGTACGGCGACCCACTACATACCTACAAAGAAGTTTCGGCTAATGGAGATCAAATTGAAGTCGAGGGGCATCATGTACGCCTCCGTATCATGGTGAGCCAATCTCGCAAGACCAGATAGCAGCAAGCAGGGTGTCTTGAAAAGCTTTGGCCTCGCTTCGATGATGGTCGTGTGCATGCCCCTCGAGCATGCAGCCAGCCGTAGGGCGTTCAACATATCCATACACGAACAACAGAGGTCGAGGTTGTCACTGGGGAGATTGCTCCAATCGTGGCTCATATGGATCTGCCCGGTTCGCGCTCGGCCATGGTGGAGTTTGGAAGGTGCGGTTTTGGGGGGCTTGATTTACGGGGGAGAAGGCTGTCGGTGCTGGAGCGGCTAGCAAGGGAATAGTGGTACTGGGGGAGGTGAGCGAGGCGAGGGTACGCGGGGGCACAGTGAAATGATGAAGAGTGACCTCAGGATCTCTAGCGAGACAGAGATGGAGATGGAGTGGTGATAGGGGAGAGTGAGACGAGGCGAGGCATGCTATGCAATGGCGGTGACAGTGACTGCATAGTGCACAAGGTGAGGCTGACTTTGGTACCCGGACACGCCACCTGGACTGGTGTCACCTCGGGTGCAGGGTCATGTCACTTCACTATGAGGACCGGATGAATAATAGAATTTTGACCATCAAGTGTACCACAGCTGTACTACTACTACTAGTAGGAGTAGTAGGAACATGAGTAGTACTCCCGTGCTAGCATTCCTTTGGGTTCACTTCATCCTCCAGCTATCATCCATATTGCGAGCAGAACCAAATTCTCGTGTGTGCGGAAGCGCGAAGAAGGTCTTTTCTTTTTTGAGGATAACCGCATATTCCTTAACCATAGTAGGAACATGAGTAGTACTCCCTCCGGTCCTCTTTTGTCTGCGCATAACTTTTTTTCTGTATTTCCCTAATTAGTCTGCGTATATACGCTTTTGCATGCGCCCATTTCCCTCCATGCCCCGCATTCACAACATTAGTTAGCGTATGCCTGAGCAGCTACAGCCAGACTCCAGCCAATAAACGGCAACATGCAAGTGGGCCATTCTGCGCGCGTGGGAGAGAGAAAAGGCAACCGAAGAGCCCGTCCAATCCATTGCATGCAGTAGTCAAACCACCACAGCTCTCCTCATGCATGCGCATAACTTCTCCCATTTACATCTCCAACGGGAACCGATTTTCCTCGGCTTTTTCACTACTCCTTGATCTTCATTTGTATCAAAACCACACTGCATTCACATTGTTTTAACCTCTTCACATCCTCTTGGAGTAATTCTGAAGCCCCTATAAATAACCATCTTCTTCAGCTAGACTAGCCATCTAATCCTAATTCTCCAAACAATAGCCCTCCAGTCCGGCAGTTCCAAATGGCGAAAGAGATCGAGATGTAGGTTTTTAGCATCCAACATGTCCTCGTCAAAGGCTCGTTGAGCATAGTTGTACAGTCACCGACCACCCAAGGGTTGTTCGGAAGTGGATGAACAATGTATCCAACTCCCTCCAAAAGGTGGAGATGAAAGTCATCGGTCTCGATGCAGAGTACATGGAGCGTGCCACTAGGAAGATCCAACGCGCTGATGTCCTTCAGCTGTTCCTCGAAGATGATGTTTTGGTGTACCACATCATACACGCGCCCTCCATACCAGGTGAGCTTCACGAATTCTTGTCTCGGGAGGACATATACTTCTGTGGGGCAGCCATCGCAGGGAAAATCAGGAGTTGGAGCCGTACAACCTTGATTTGAAAAGCAGCGCTGACCTACAAACCAAAATTAAAATTCCTGTAGAAGATTGTGACAAACCGACACCATCCCTATTCGACGTAGCAAATTTTGTGCTAGGAACAAATCTTCAGAAGGGTGACGAGACGCTGGCATTAAGGTCGTCTGGATGGGAGAATTATCCCTTGACGTACGAGCGGATAAAATATGCTGCCCTCGATGCCCGTGTGAGTTTCGAGATAGCTGCAAGGTCCAGAGAGCTTGTTGCGAAGCCGTCTTCCGCAAAAAATGAGAACAAGAAGAAGAAGAAGAAGAAGAAGAAGAAGAAGAAGAAGAAGAAGAAGAAGAAGAAGAAGAAGAAGAAGAAGAAGAAGAAGAAGAAGAAGAAGAAGAAGAAGAAGAAGATGTTGTACCAGCAGCAGGGCATTATTGATGGATGAACTATTTCCTCTCTTGTAAAAAAATATTCCCTCTCTATGTATACTGATATAGATGGACTATTTCGATGGTGTGCATGTATTTGGAACAAGTAGTAGTGAGGGTCCGCTTGACTATAAGGAACTATTTATCCACCTAGCTTTCTCTACTACTCCTTCCAGTGATCGGTATCCAATGCATGTGTCCGTAGACATGACAGCTTGTCCATGGAAGTTCAACTACGGTGACCATCACGTTTCATCCACTGCCACTTGCGATTCCAACGACGGTGCTCCAACCCACGGCACCACGTTCCCCGACGTGCGCCTCACCCCTCTCGGCCGCACCACCCCTATGCCTTTGTGTGCATGACATGTGGGCCACCTTAAATGCGGCGAGCATCAAGTTTCTACCACAGCGACACGTGATTCCCATGATGCCGCATGAACCCATGACAACACACGTCCCCCGACCTGCGGCTCACCCCTCTCGGCCCCACTGCCCCTCTAAATTTGAATTTGAAACTTATAAAACAAAAAGATTCAAAACAAATAAACTGGGAGAGAGGGAGTATCTCGTAGGATGTGTCCCATACAAAACAAGTCCCCTGGTTTGTCACCGCGAAGATGCGGTTAGAAAGGAGCACAGCGTCTTCGTACTCGTACGGCAACAAATCGGCCGCAGACAACATGGTCCTCCTTTGACCGCCATGTGCAAGGTTTGTGCTATCTTATTCAATCTCACCGTGGTTCTAGCATACTAATTCATGCGGTGGCCCATTGCATGGCTGCTCCCAATGTTGGACAAAGGTTCTACGGGAACGGTGTCACCGTTGTAAATGTTGTGCAAATTGATGTTGGTACCCTCCCGTACATATGCAAGCCAATCTCCACTCACACGGAGCCTAACCTGTGAAACAGTGGGCAGGGGGAGAATTAGGAAATGGACACAGAAGTAGTCTTTGGAATGCATTTACTACGTGATCAAACTCATCTTACCTACTCATCAGAGGAAATCTGAGTGCCCCTCAACGTCGGCATCTCAAGGGGTGTCAACTTGCAACTACAGCCACGCCGCGCTGGAGAGACCCCCAAGGAAATATCCTCGAGCATTCCACGGAACATCAAGATGCATTTGTGTGAGTAGTTTATCTTGTGAGAGAAAAGGATGAACGAGGGAAGGCCTCTAGAGATAGAGATAGACACTACTACTACCAATGTGCTGGCCCGTGCGTTGCAATGGATCCAAAGTAGTAGAATAATACTTGTTCACGTGCTTGAAATATAAACATTCTAGTTTTGATATACATGACAGCTTGTCCATGAAAGTTGAACCACGGCGACCATCACGTTTCTTGTTTCTACCACTTCCACACCCACACACGATTCCCACAACGCCGCTCCAACCCTACCTGTAAGGACGACATCCCCTGACGTGGACATGGATCATCTGACGTGGCTATCACTACCTTACCCTGCCTTTCCTTCGCTGACTGGTGGGACCCACACTTGTGGGTCCCACATGTTAGTGATAAAATGGTAGGATTGTCCATGTTAGGGGATCCTCATGCCCCCGACGTGCGCCTCATCCCTCTCGGCCCCACCGCCCCTCTGCCTTTGTGTGCATGACATGCGGGCCAGCTGAACTGCGGCGACCATCAACTTTCTACCACAGCCACACCCGATTGACGCGGTTTGCTCTGCTCCATTGCGTGCTCGATCCGTACTCCCGCACCATCGAATTTTTATCCAGCGGCTGTGACACATTACGACCCTCGGATCAATCCTCAGCTGGAGAACTTCTGTACTACAGCTAGTGCACGCTGGTGTGGCCATGAACGCCTCGTAACGCCCGACGCCTTGTGGCACCCTCGCCACGGCCATGCCACCACCGGCCGGTTCATCTCGAACAAGTGACTCGCGAAGCACGCCACCACCATGAGAATGACATGTGGGCCAGCCGCATTTAAGGTCCGCATGTCATTGACTCATAGGACGGGCACTAAGCCACTGAAGTTCGGTCCCATGGGCCCCGAGAGGGAAATGTAACTCCTGCGGGAGGCCTTGTGCTGCTCCCGCAGTACGAGCTCGTGCCAAACCGAAAATTTGTTTCTTACTACTACCAACTACTAGTAAGGTACACGTGCATTGCACGCATGAGATTCTGGTGGTTTGTGCATTATGCGTCTACATGTGGGGTCTTCTAGATTCTACATGTGGCAAAATCTGGTGGAATGTAGATGATATCCAACGGCTAGTAGTGCTTGGATTTGCCATCTTTGTCCCATAGGATTGGCTTCGTCCAACGACCAACTTTCAAAGTTAGAGCATGATTGGTTTGATTCCAAAAGTTGGCATGCCAATATTTGGCAAATGGCAAATGTTGGCTAGTGATTGGTTGGCTACCAACTTTTCTTCTCAACCTCACAAAAAGTTACCAACATTCGGCAAATTTTGATTTTGCCAAATGTTGGCTTGCCAAACATTGGCAATGCCAATTGTTGGAATCAAACCTATTATGTTCACACACTATATAGGGGTATAGATGTTTGGTTTGCAGCCTAAGGTTGCCACGCCTAAGCTTAGGCGTGCCACAAGTGTGTTTGGTTGCGTTCTCGTCTCAGCATAGTTGTTCCCTCTTCATGCATGCTCAACTCAACACCCCTCTTCATGTATGCTCTGTTCATGCATGCTTCTAGTGTATTTATGCTAATCGAGTGTGGACTCATGCACCCTCCATACACTCTACCAAACACCCAAAAGTGGGTCGAGAAGGGAACTCTTGGGATCATGCACCCTTCATACACCCTACCAAACAAACCAGGCATGTGTTTGGTTCATTGCTACACTTGTGGCTTGCCACACTTTTCTAGCTACATGGTCCACATGTCATAGACTCAACTTCTTGCAAAATCTTGCCACACTTGTGGTGGCCATTTTGTTAGCCACATTTTTGTGGCAGACACACTTTGCCTAAGCTTAGTTGTGGCAAAGTTAGTCATGAATGAAGTTCAACCATGGAGTCTTCTAGATTCTACATGTGGTAGAATCTGGTGGAATGTAGATGATATCCAACGACCAGTAGTGCTCGGATTTGCCATCTTTGTACTGTCGGATTGGCTTCATTCAACGACCAACTTTCAAAATTATTCACACACTATATAGGTGATATAGATATAGATGTGCCAGCCCGTTGCAATGGATCCAAAGTATATCTATTTAGTGGAGTGCACTCTAAATACATTTTATATATATATATATATATATATATATATATATATATATATATATATATATATATATTCTCTAACCTTTCGTAGCCATGCAACCAAGCCACATAAGCTTCATGGGTGCCCCCCACATCATATTGTTCATACTACATTGACTGAAAAAAAGATATATCACCCAAAACAAGATCTTCCCGTTTTTTGTTCCTACGATGTTGTGCCGCAGTAACGCATTTCTACTAGTTGTATAGTGGTAGTACTAGTTGTATAGTACAAACTTGGTACTAGTAGGAGTAGAGTAATCTGAATGCTCCTACTCTATCAACGAGCCCCATCGACACCAAATTTTTGGCTCCGTGCTACAGCCTAGATCTTCCCTCGTTTACATTTTCCAACCCGGGCGGCGGGTGCGGTTTGCCAATAGTCGGTTTGCTCAACGGCGGTCCCACATGAAAGTGAAAATGCTAGGCAACACGCCTTCCCTAAGCTATGTGTCGTGCCGGAGGCGCCGTGGAGTGCTCCTGATTCCCGGGCGTGTGTGGGGGGAGTGCGACGCGAACATGGCAGCCTTTTCTATTTACTGGCAATGTGCCCGTACGTTGCGACGGATCCAAAGTAGTAGAATAGTAGTACTTGTTCACAAACTTGAAAGAAATCACCCTTGTTTTGATATACTCCTATAATATTACTCCCTCCATTCCTGAATATTTGTCTTTTTAGAGATTTCAAATGGACTATCACATACGGATTATATAGACATATTTCAAAGTGTAGATTCACTAATTTTGCTCTGTATGTAGTCACTTATTGAAATCTCTAGAAAGACAAATATTTAGGAAAAGTGGGAGTACATTTCACTCAAAATATATTTCTCAGGATGTTTTGATGAGGTGAGGGAGGGATGTGGTTGCTTTCAAGATAATAAGGGGTTTTCTGCAAATTGGAGCTGACAAGTGGGCTATTGTTGCAAAAATGCCAAAACTTACCTCACAACTGTTAAACGCAGATCTAATGGTCAGAAACGACAGTGTGCAGATACACCACCATCACCAACTGAGTCTTCTATAGGAGTAGGAGTAGAGAAATATGTATAAATTGTAACATTTTGGTTCTGCTCCTTGGCACGATCGATAGATAGAAATAACGATTGGAAACGCTAGGACGGGGCTATTTCCGCCAGATAAGTAGGGTACATAGTAGCTAGGTTGGCGCATCATCGATTTGGTCACATGCGGTCCGACATGTTCTACTATTTCTAGCAAGATGCCCGCGCATTGCACGAAGTTAATGGAAAAGGTAAGCACAACTTATAAATTGACGGATGCATATAATTAAGCAAAGGGATTGCACATGTCGGTATTGACTGGAACGAGAATGCAACAGCACAATAAGAATTAAGTCCATGATGATGATGCGATCGCAGTGGTGGTTACAGAAGGCAAGAAGAAAGATGCATCCATCAACGTACGACCTCCTCCTCCTCAACTTAGTCTGCGCAGGCCACCGACCGCGGCCTAAGGAAGCGCGGCTTTTGTGGCGAGGTTGAGGTGCATCTCAGCAAAGGCATCCAAGGCTTCCAGCCGGTTGCGGAAGGCCAATGTCGTAGCGTCCTCACTGGCCTTGTAGATACCTATGTACACGATTTGCTCGTACACGTGGATGTGTAGGTCGACGAATTCTAGCAGGGCGAGGCACCTCGTGGCGAGCACGACCTCTAGGTGGACATTCTTCGTGGCGTCGGCGGGCAGTCGCATGGCCACCAGTGCTTGAAAGAGGTTTCGGCCATGGAGGCCGATTAGGGTGGCAGGCAATGAGGAGGTCGGGCGCGCGGGCTGGAGGAGTACTGCGATGTCGTCCACGAGCTTCTTGAGGACAGTGAACTTGTTGGTGGTGGCTACAATCATCTGGTCCAACTGAGAGTCGTAGTTGGCATCAACGGCAGCCATCCACTAGCCAATCTCCAACACCGTCTGGAGACGATCCTCGGCGCCATGCCGCAGGCAGACGTTGTGGACCATCTGGCACAGCCGCTGGCCGCTCGCGTGCATTGCCGCCATAGGTCTGGAGTGAGCTCTTTTGCGCTTAGTGTAGGTGCTTAGGCAAATGTTTTGGTGCGTACGATGTGGTAGATGCATTGGAATGGAGGGGTGCCTTTATATGAGGGCAAACTGCGTTGCATTGACATCGTGCAGCCTCTTTTCCCGGTCCTCCTCCCATTACTTCCCTCATGCATTAATTGAAGGAGGATGCATTGGCCATTCAACATTTTGGGAACTGCTACTCCCTCCCTCGTCTGCATTAAAGCCGTATCGGGAACTGCGCCGCCAGCTGACAAATCGAATAGTACTGCACCGCCCGCTGCACGCCCGGCTGAACACGTCTCCTTCCCTCCATCAAACCCCTCCGTTAAACCCGCATGCAAACCGAGAAACCTACTCCAGACACACGTCCGTTCATGAGCGGGCCAGAATTAAACGCAACACCGGCCGAGCTCCTCCCGTCCGCCCTCAGTTTAAATGAGGCCAGACGCCGGCCGAGCTCCTACCTTCCGCCCTCTATTTACACGAGGCCAGACAGACAACGGGCAAGAATCGCACCCCTCCGCCACTCCCCCATCTCCTCCTTCACCATTTTCTCCAGTCTTCTGATGGCTTCAGAGGAGCCGTTCTCCGGCATATTACACGGCTGGGTGGCCCGCCGAGCTCTCCGGATACGAGCGAGGCCACTCGGTGCTTCACCAACCTCGCTTGGCCCGACGGAGCCAGTTGGCACCCCAAGCATGCGCGTGGTTCCGCAACTCGCCGCTCCAGTTCAGCTCGATGAGGAGTGGCGAGTTGCTCGACGCCGGCACAGGCGTGTCGCTGCCGCGTTGTACCGCGCCACAAATGTCTGCGGTGCCGCGCCTCCCGTGTCTGTGGGCGCGCCTCCCGTGCCTGCGGCAGCGCCATGCAGGCAGAGACAGAAGCCGGGGTGCATGGAGAGCGACGAGTCGGTGGCCAGCTTCTCCGTGTCCGCCGCCATCATCGAGGAGAAGTAGAACATGGGCCGCCGCTGCCACTTGGGTCCAATGAAGGCCACTGCCAAGGTGACAACTGTGCATTCAGGTGGTTTCTTTGCTTCTTCGTCTCTTCCGAGGACCTTCGTCAACCCCGCAAAGTGTCTGCCGGACATGAGGAAGACAAAGGGATCCACGGGCGGCCATTTAGATTATGTACTCCTCTCCAGCTGGCGGGAAATTTTTGTTCTAAGAATGGATAAAATGTATGTATCTATAACTAAAATAAGTCTGGATACATCCATTTCTGGGACTCCTGACGGAGGGAGTATTAATTATACCAAGAGAGACGGAATTGCACCGCTTAGTTCATGTAAATGTAATGAAATCCATCATGTTTATATGAAGATCCGGCTTTTTATACGAAATCCTTCATGCTTATATGAAATCAGTCCTTGTTTGCACAAATTTCATCTAGTTGGTTAGAGTTGTGAAAATGTATGCCACTGGCGTTTGATGTTGTCCTCTGCGGAAGGAAGCGGGAGGAAATTTGCCAGCTGCCGTTGGAGATGCTCTTATGCTGGAAATAATAGAGTGACATCCAATCCATTTGAGTTAATTGTGTGTATGATTGTCCCTCTATAAAAAGTTAATTGCATGTACAGTGTACACGTGACTTGCAGGGTGGCTACAGCTTCGTACAAAAAGTTAAAAAGAAACAAGTCCATCCTTAATCTTGTATTCTAAGTACTCTGTGGTTTCCACTGTAAGTACAATAGAGAAAGAAGTATATATTAAATAAGTAATATATAATATAAAAATCTAAATTTAAAGACAGAATTTGAACTCATGTCATCGCGTTGCGAGCATCCGACGCTAACTAGTCCAGCACATTTTTGTTGTAGACCATGCTGGAGATATATCTCCATGTCTACTCTTATACTCCATCCATTCCTAAATATTTGTCTTTTTCAGATTTCAAATGGACTACCACATACGATGTGTATGTAGACATATTTTAGAGTTTAGATTCACTCATTTTGCTCCATATGTAGTCACTTGTTGAAATCTCTAAAATGACAAATATTTTGGAACGAAGGGAGTAGAAAACAGAGTTGGTGATGATGGTGTGTGTGCCATCCTGCAATATAGGCCGTCGGATTTATATCTAACGTATAGGAAGAAAACTATGTCAATTTTGCAAAAATATATCCACACCCCTCTCCACGTTCGCAAATATGGCCTTCCCTCGTTCATCCTTTTCTCTCACAAGATAAACTACTCATACAAATGCATATTGATGTTCAGTGCAACACACGGGCATCTAGCTAGTTTCTTTTAAAATAGTTACTGCGATAATTGGGTCGACGTGATATATTTTATGTCTGCCTCGAATGATTTCAGATTCACTAGTAGTAACGAAGAAAAGGTTGCCTTGTTAATTAATAGAAAACAGGGTGAAAACAATCACATGAGGTTGGTAAAAACGAGGCACACTGGGTTCAGCGTCATCGTCACTACAGCTGTGCGCGCGCGAGAAGTCTACATATTGAGGGGGCCACTGAGAGAGGCACAGAGACACAATGTTCGAGAGAGAAACCAATTGACAGTCTTGCAATTTGTGTCAAATGCATGCCTTGCCCATGTTTTTTTGGTATTGCAGTAAGCCACTCCCAAGCTTCCTCTCTTTCAGCTCTAAGATCATTCATTGCAATATTAAATTTGTGTTCATTGTAGGCATAGCTAGCATTATCCATGCACTTCTTAAGATCTTCACCCCTAAACCCAGCATTTTGGAAATTTGCATATAAATGTCTAAGGCAGAATCTTTGGTTGCAATTTGGAAAAACAGCATTCACTGCATTCAATAACCCCTGACACAAACAATTTAACAAGTCTAAGCTACAAGCTAAAGAAATATGCACCAATGAAAATCTAAGCTCAGTAAACACTTGTTCAAAACAGAATGAAATATGCAAACACATACCTTTTGTCTATCTGACATTATAGTATAAGCTCCAAACTTTCCCACTTCTCCCCCTAGGCAAATTTTCAGTTGGTGTAGAAACCAACACCAACTAGGTGTGTCCTCTTGACCAACTATGCCAAATGCCAGTGGATATATGTTGTTGTTGCCATCTCTACCAGTGGCAGCAATTAGTTGAGCACCTGTAGTGAGCTTAATGAAGCATCCATCAACACCTGCATAATCAACATTTCCAAGTGAGATACAATATGGATTACTCTACAATATGTAAATGGTTCACACAAGGTTCAAGAACTAACCAATGAAAGGCCTACACCCATTGAGAAACCCCTCCCTTGCTCCATTAAGGCAAAAGAACATGGCATGGAATCTTGGGCCTGGGTGGGGTATTTTTGCATTTGGTACTTGGAGTATGATGAGTCACTATTACTCTACTCCTGTGGTTTGTGTCCATGACAGTCTGAGCATAGTCTTTAAGCCTAGGATATTGCTTCTTGTGATCTCCTAACACAGCTTCAATAGCTATGTTCTTTGCCCTATATGCCATGCACTTGGGCACATCTACACCATATTTTTCATTGCATGCATCAATTATAGTCCTAATACCGATGAGTTATATCAGATCTAAAGAGTTGCTCATATTTCTGTGCTAGCCACTTAGCACTAACCACAGTGCTCTCAGTGGTACTAGGGCAAGTGTGCTCTAGTCTCATCTTCTTAATTACAAAGGTTTTCTCCCTTTTATAATCACGCCACAATTAAGAACTGGCATTTTTTATCTACACACTCAACAATTATACTTTGATCTGAATTCCTGTGATACCTGAAATTCCTAGCCTGAGTGATGTGCAAATTCAACAAAGCATCTCTGAATTGATGCTGATCCCTAAAACAGAACTTCATACACAGTTGCTCATGTGGTTGCTCCATTTTCTCATTATACCACTTCCTAGCATGCCTTTTCTTTGCCCTACTCTTCCTTTTCTTTGGTAGGACAAAAGAGAGTGGCTCAAAACCATCATCATCACTCTCCCTTAACAACCCCTTCTCTTCTTCATCTGATGATGGTCTGAAATCAGGTTCAACCTCTGGTAGCTCACTACATTGTGACCTAGTGGTTGGGCCTCTTCTAACTGGCGGCTTCTGCTTGTTCTTCTGAGTTCAACTATAGTTTCTTCTTCTTGTTCAAAAGTCCTATCTTCCTCTACCTCAAATGGGTCCTCAACTTCAGTGTCACCCTCATAATGCAGCATTTCTTCCTCTTACGATTGATCATCATCTGATTCTTCCTCTTGTACTTCTAGCTCTCTCTGTCTCTTTCCCTCTTCCACCTCTACATCTTCATCATCAACCATGTAATTAGGGTCACTTCCAATTTGACCATCCTCATCAGAGGCATCACTGTCCTCATAAGACTCAAATCCTTGATATCCCTCTTCTTCTTCTTCCAAAACTGCTTTCAAATTATGCATTGCATTTTGCTTTCTTGTGTGCAAATACCGGTGGACCAGCGGGGTGATGTGTGCTACATTGACTCTCAAAAACTACTCCTTCCTTATCAACAGCTAAGATAGGAGGCTCACTCAGATCATAAACAACAGGCTCTTGGTACACCACAGTGAACAAGTCCGGCTTTTCAAAATGCTGCCTCTCAAAATCGATGTCGGGGGTGCACAAGCCCTGACTAGCAAATTAAGCACCAATTAGTCCTGGATCTTACTCTTTATCATCTTTAATTCTGCATGAATGTCTACCAAATCCAGCCCTTTCTCTCCTAAAGATGGATTTTCAATGTGAAACAAACAATCATATGCATTAAATCCTTGGGTTTCCATCACGCAACCAAATTCAGATAAGTAATATATGAACCACAGCTTCATCTCCAATGGTTCTCTTGCATCAAAATGGATCCTTACTTGCCAAATGTCTTCATCCAAACTACGTAACAAATTAAATTTCATGTATTCATTATAATCACTCTTAATTTGGAGAGCAACAGATGCAGTACAACATAATTTAAAGTAACACTGTAAGTCTATTATTTATTTATTGAGCACAATACCAAAATTTGGAGAGCAACAAGACAAAGATGTAACAATTTAAAGTAATGTGATGCAGGACATTACAGTAACAATTTGGAGAGCCACAATAATCCCAAATTTTCTTGTCATTGAACTAATTTGAGAGTGCAATACACTATGTTACTAGGTTAGTTTAATTGTCCTATACTAGTCACTTCAATTGGATAAAACCTCATCCCCAACTGGATAAAGCAGAAGATGAACAAACCCTAAAAATGCCAAATTGGATAAATCAGAGGAGGAGTATGACAAGGGTACTTCCAGCACGCCGCCAAATCCATGCGTCAACTCATGGCTGCTGCTAGGGTTCGCCACCCACTAGTGCGCCAACCGCAACCGCTGCTCCATGGTGAGTGACATCGACTCCTCGTTGTCGGTCGAGTACGCGGAGCTGGTGTCGTCGCTGCCATCCCCGTCGACGCCAGCCGTTCCGCTAGGAGGCCAGAACAGCAGCTCACCGCCGCCGTGGACGCCCTTGCTGCCGCCTGGCGGAATCGCCGACGCCATGGACTAGGGTTCGAGCGAGGAGGGGGAGGGGAAGGGAATGGTGGGGCCGGGTTCTAGCTGGTGCGACCGGACCAGGTTGTAGCGCACCGGCTCGTCCTAGTCGGCGTCTTGAGCCGCACGCGCCGATTAACCCGGCGTGGCTTTGTGACGGGTGGGCCCGAGCTGTCGGATCGGGCGTCAATACGTATAAATACGCGTTTTAGCCTAATTTGCAAAAACTTACACCAATGTTGGTACTGACACGCAAAAATTAGCAATCGTGGTACCAATCTGCATGTGATGCCCGAATTGTGGTACTTCTGTGCAATTAACTCACCTCCAGGTGTTGCCTGGCTTCGCGCGAAGTGGGGAGGGGCCTTGCTCCTGGCTCCCTTCCGGCGAAAGGGATGCTGGTGCGCCGGGGTCGTCGACCGACGCTGTGACCTGATTCACTTGCAGCCCATGGTTAGCGTTAGCCTGCTCCTGAGAGATTAGTGGTACCCTGTAGTTGTTGCTGCTGGCGCGATCGTTGCGGTTCTCCGTCGGTTCCTGGAAGGCTTCGACTTCTAGCGCTCCTTCTTCCCAATCTTCTCCGAGGAAAGAGCGAGGGTCGTCCTCCGGCGCGTACTCCTGGTCCATCGTGCGGGGCATGTAGGCTTCCGGGGCCGTTACCCCGAACACCTCGCCGTGGTGCCCCACACTCCATGTTGCCTGGCCCAGCGTGGCGTCCTGAGGATGGTAGCGCGGCATCTCACTGGGACCATGGGAGGCGACGCTTGTGCCCATACTTGTCGCGGGCGGCATGGGGGCGGTGGAGCCCCCGGCGCCGCCGGCCGTGCTGGTGTTAGCCGAATCCCCGAGCACACCGAAGTGCGTGGTTCTTGGCGAGCCGCCGTGAGGCCCCGTAGTGGCCTGAGTGGGAAGCTGATAGCAGAAGGGCGACGCTCCCGATGCCACCGCATCCTGCAGCTCGGCGACGCGTTCCAGCAGTGCATCCCGGCCGCTCTCCATCAATCGGCACCGCAGCAGCTCTCGCGCCACCGTGAGTGTTGCTCGCATGTTCGACTGCTCCCGCCATGTGTGCGGTGCCGTTGCTGCGGCGTGGCTTGCTGCCCTTGCAGCGTCTCGCACTTGCCGTGGAGTGAGGGTGGACGACGCCTGGCTGCGCTGCCCGCGCCCCGCAGCATTGAACGGTGCTCGCGCCGCTTGGAGCGCGGGGTCGAGGTCTTCATGGGCAGGTGACACCGCTGAGGCTGGCCAAGCTGCCCAGCGGTCAGAGTCTGGCCTTGGATTGCCGGACATCGGGGCGTGGAGCGTCAGTGGATCGATCGGCGGGGAATAGGCTCTGGTGCAACCCTACCTGGCGCACCAAATGTCAGATCTCGGGTTCCGGCAAAACCCTTAAGGTTCGAACTCTGGGGTGCGCGCGTAGTTCTTTCCCTCCTACCGATCCACGCCCTAGCTCGCTAAGATCTCACAGACGAACTTGACAAACTCGCAACACAAGGGACACAAGATTTATACTCGTTCGGGCCACCGTTGTGGTGTAACACCCTACTCAAGTGTGGTGGTGGTGGATTGCCTCTTAGGCTAATGAAGAACAGTACAAGGGGAAGAACGACCTCCTGAGGTTGGGGTGTTCTTGCGTTCGGTGTGGCTAAGGGTTGGCTCTTGATCAGATGAGATCAAGCTACCTCCTTGGGTGGTTGTCGGAGAGATGGGCCACGGGTAGGCAAACCCGAGCCCCTGGACCTTTCAAAACATCGGGGCAGACTGCGCCCCTCAAGACCCCAAGACGAAGTGCCGCCTTCTGAGAGTCGGCGGCAGAGCCGCCGACTGCCCGTCCCAGCCGAGTCCCAGAGACGGCCTCGAGATGAGCCGACTCCCAACTAGCGACTTCCGGAGAAGCCAGCTATGGGGAGTCAGCCCGCGACTCCAACCACCTCCTGCCTATTCAACTACGGATGTGATGGGATGTGGCCGCCGCGCGGCCCATCCCAGCCCTGTTCACTAAGGGCAGGCGTGGCCCAGTCGCGCCGTGCAAGCGGAGATCTCCGTCCGCGCTGGCATCTGTTGCCACGCCGGCCTGACATCAGCCCCCGTGGGCAGATCCTCGCACTCCACGACGGCCTGTCTACTCTGAACCGAAGTCGGCGGGAGTCACGAGAAAAGGCGGTGAGCGCCCCAAAGACGGACCAGCTGGAGTCGGCCCCAAGAGTCGGCCGGCCCCTCCCATGGGCTCCGCACGCCATTAACCAGATAAGGCGAGGAATGGCGGCGGTGATACGCCCGTCGGTGGCGGCATCATTGCCATGACCCCATGACCAAGCCCGCGTCATTAGAAGCGCGGCTACAGTAATCCGCAGCCGGCAAGACCCGCCCGCGGCGGACAAGACTTGTCGGCCCCATGCTGGACCGTTGGTGGGGCCCACTAGTTGGCGGGCCCTAGAGGTCGGCGGAGAAGACGGCGGCCTAAGAGACTGACGGCTGGGACCCGCGCCCAGCCGGATTACCATTGTACCCCCGGGGGGGTAGGCCTATATAAACCCCCCGGGGCACCCATGCAAGAGGTTGGACCCTAATAGTTTTAAACTCACATAGAGGGAAGAGAAGAGCTAGCCTTGCCCTTCTCCTTCCTCACCCCGAACAGCTCAAGGGGCAACTTTGTACCCACTTTTCCATAGTGATCATGCGGAGACCCCTTGAGCAGCGATGGGGTGTTATCTCCACGGAGAGCCACAGGCTGGGTAAGATCCGCCGGCGTGCATGCCTTCGCCTCATCCCGTTTCCAGGCACCGGTGACGTTCTACTCGCCCCCACCATGATAAGCCATCCTTTGGCATATGTCGCACCCAACCCCCGACATTTGGTGCCCACCTTGGGGCTAGGTGCACCGTCGTCCGGAGACCTGCTCTGGACGGGAACCCTTTTCCTCCCTGGCGAGCGCAGCCAGCCCGGCACGCCAGACGGAGTCTGCGCCGACGCGCTGCATGGCGCTGAGATCACCTGCGCGGCGAGCTGCCTCGCCGAACTTATCGGCGAGGTTCGCCTCTCTGACGAGCCTGCATCCGACGCAGGCACGGGCGGCCCCGAGAGCCTCCTCGCGGGCCTCCTCGGCGACTCCACGCCACCGCGAGCCTGCCGCGGACTTGGAGTCTCAGAGGCTCCACAGACCCGATGCTGGTCGACTACGACACCGTGTCGCTCGGCGCGTTCCCCTGGCGTGGTGTTCTCTGACGAGCCACTCCCTCACGAGGGCGGCGGGAAGCACCGTCTCGAAGGTGCTCGTCATCGGTCATAGCGAGCATTCCGGCGAAGGAGCTCCACGACCCCCTCGGCCAGCGGCTCTGCGAGACCTGACCGCGCCTATTCGTAAGACGCCGACGCCGAGATGCTGGAGGCACGCCGCCTTCAGCTCGTCGAAGGCGCGAGAAAGCTGGCAAGCATGAGGCGCTTGTCAGAAGCCTACCAGCGCGAGATGCATCGCGCTGTGGGCGGCTCTCCGGCCCCGACGGGTCCTAGCCGCCTAGGCGCGGTCTAGCAGCGCGGCGTAGCCATCATCAACCTGTTCGGGGCCAATCGCCTGTATGCATACGCCCTGCGGAGAACATCCGCGCGCCCGGCGGCGGCGGATGAGCTGGACAACCGAGGTGAGGAGCGCCGCTGATGACGGGCGAAGTCCGGCAGCCTCGGCGCTGCCGCCAGACGGCAGATTTGCCTGCCGCCGCAGGCGCCGCGACGACAAAACGACGACATGCCTCCCCGCCGAGAACAAGGCGCGACGTCTCGGACACCGACTGGCAGTGTCCGCGGGAGAAAAAACAAGGATCCGGCTGTCAGCCACAGTCGGACTCACATCTCCATCGAGCGCGACCAAGACTGCCGCCCGAGAGCAGTGGAGCGGCGGGGCGACTATCTGCCTCCTCCTCCCGGCAGAGAAAGGCGAGTCTCTCCACCACCCGTCGAGCATCCGACTCTCGGCGACCGCCTTGTCCGCCGAGAGGGAGTCGGAGAAAATGACGCCCGCCATGAGATCGACCGACTCCACAGATGCCTGGCGCTGGAAGAAGAAGACGAGCTGGGCCCGCCCTGTTTCGGACCTCGCATCCGAGACGAGCCTTTCCCCAGAGGGTTCAGACTCCCCCGAGACACGCCCAAGTACACCGGCTCCATAAAGCCGGAAGACTGGCTAGTTGACTACTCCACGGCTGTCAACATAGCGAACGGCAACAAGCATGTTGCCGTGAAGTATGTTCCCCTCATGCTCCAGGGCACGGCCCGGACATGGCTGAACAGCTAGAAGCCCCGCAACATCAACAGCTGGGTCGACTTCACCGAGGCCTTCGTCCGCAACTTCACGAGAACGTACCAGCGACCTCCCAAGCCTCGCCAGCTGTCCTTGTGCGTGCAAGTCCAAAACGAGTCGACTCGCGACTACCTCACGCGCTGGACCGAGCTCCAGAACTCCTGCGAGAGCGTGCACGAGGTGCAGGCTATCGAGTACTTCACCGTCGGGTGCAGAGAAAGCACCCTCCTCAAGCACAAGCTCCTTTGCGACGAGCCGGAGACCCTCGACGAGCTGCTAATCATAGCAGAACAAATGCATACGCCACCGACTCCTCCATGAAGACGGAGATTGGAGTCGGTCTGTTGGCAAGGTGGCTCCTCGGGCTCCCGAACTCCGGTACGGAGACACCCGGTCGGCGGCAACAACAAACGATCCTGGCGCAAGGCCCCCACAGCGGCTTCTAGCAGCCGGCGGTGGCGGCCGGTCGAAGACGAGCAACCGGAAGGGGCAGCCTCCGATAGCGACCGAAAGGCGGCAAGTCCAACTGGTTGCCGCCTTCTCTTACGAAAGCAGACTCTAGATGGTCCTCGCAAGTTCCATAGCGGCGCCAAGCCGTCAAACCACACCACCCGAAGTGTCATAGGCTCACCAGATCGCCAGGAGACGGCCTCCTGCCTCCCCGCCGCTGGGCGCCGCCTCCACCGCCGCCCGAATGCCGGCTGTCGGCCCGGCGCCGTGCAGGACGAGTACCCAGAGGAGCATGGAGCTTATGTGGTGTTCACCAGTGTGGCCGATGACCGACGCAGCAGGCGGCTGCAGTAGCATGAAGTGAATGCAGTAGCATAAGATACTCTAGAGTTCATGCACTGGTCCGAGAAACCTATCAGGTGGAGCAGAGCTGATCACCCAGAGGTGATGCAGAATCCGGGCTCCTACGCCCTGGTCTTGGGAGCCACCCTTGCCGCGGATAGGCGGGCCGCTCGCTTCATGAAGTCTTGCGATAGACGGAGGCAGCGACATCAACATCCTGTATGAGGACATGATGGAGAAGTTAGGAATCAAGCAAAGATAGCTTCAGAGTAGCCGGACTGTGTTCCACGGCATTGTACCTGGCCTTTCCTGCTCACCGATCGGCAAGATCCTGATAGACGTCCTTTTTGGGGACAAATATCATTTCCGCCGAGAGCCAGTCTGGTTCGAAGTGGTGGACCTCAGCCCGTACCACGCTATGCTTGGCCGACCTGCTTTGGCCAAGTTCATGGCGGTCCCCACCTCGCCTACCTCAAGATGAAGATGCCAAGTTCCAAGGGATCCTGACCGTGGCGGCGACTACTGAAAGTCATCCGCTTGTGCGGTGAAAGCAGTCGGTGGCGAGTCCACGGTGATCGCAAATGAGAAGCGGCTTCTTGATCGGGTTGTGGCGATGGCCGGCAAGCAGCCCGAAATATCGCCCAACCCCAAGGAGTCGGAAGCTGAGGGCTCGTTCAAGCCGGCCAAAGAGACGAAGAAGATACCCTTGGACTCGGAGCACCCGGAGAAGTACGCTGTCGTAGGTGCAAACCTTGACAGTAAATAGGAAGGCGAGCTCGTCGATTTACTCCGTGACAATCGGTATATTTTCGCATGGTCCCCTAAAGACATGCCAGGTGTACCGACGGAATTCGCCGAGCACAAGTTACATGTCCGGTCTGATGTGAAGCCCGTCAGGCAGCCCTTGCGCCGCCCTATCAAGAGAAGAGAAGAGTTGTTGGAGAAGAGATAGCCCGGCTCCTAGCAGCGGTTTCATCATGGAAGTGTTCTTTCCAGAATGGTTAGCAAACCCGGTCTTGGTACTGAAGAAGAACAAGCAGTGGCGGATGTGTATTGACTACACAAGCCTCAACAAAGCTTACCCCAAGGACCCGTTCGCTCTGCCGAGAATTGATCAGGTGATAGACTCCATAGCCGGATGAGAGCTGTTGAGCTTCTTAGATGCATATTCAGGATATCACCAGATCAAGCTGAACACGGCCGACAGACTGAAGACCGCCTTCATCACGCCGTTTGGAGCCTTCTGTTACCTGACCATGACGTTCGGCTTGAGGAATGTCGGCGCCACCTTTCAGCGTTGCATGCAGAAGTGCCTGCTCAAGCAGCTCGGCAAGAACGCCCACGTCTACGTGGATGATGTGGTGGTGAAGAAGGAAAAGCGAGGGACGCTGCTGGAAGACCTCAAGGAGACCTTTGAGAACCTGCGCCGATTCCAGATCAAGCTCAACCCTGAGAAGTGCGTCTTGAAGTACCGGCGGGCAGCTCCTTGGTTTCCTGGTCTCGAGCAGCGGCATAGAGTGGAACCCGTGAAGATCAAGGCCATCGAGAGGATGGAAGTACCTCGCCGACTGCTAGATGTGCGAAGTTCACCGGTATTGGCGTCCATCGGCCGATTCATCGATCGGTTGGGCGAAAAGCTCTCCCGTTGTACCAGCTCATGAAGAAGACCACCTTCTCTGAATGGAACCACAAAGCGGATGAAGCTTTTCTCCGGTTGAAGAAAATGCTGACTACTCCCCGTCTTTGGCGGCCCCGACTCCTAAAGAGCCCATGCTCTTGTACATTGCCGCCACCAATGAGGTAGTCGACACGATCATTGTAGTTGAGCGCAAGGAGGAAGGCAAGGCGCTACCTGTCCAGAGACCAGTATATTACCTGAGAGAAGTACTGTCGACTTCCAAGCAGAACTACCCACACTACCAGAAGATGTGCTACGGCGTGCACTTTGTCGCCAAGAAGTTGAAGCCTTACTTTCAAGAGCATCCAATCACTGTGGTTTGCACAGCCCCACTTGCCGAGATCATCGGAAGCCGAGACGCTTACGGCGAGTTGCCAAATGGGCCATAGAGCTGGCCCCTACACCATCTATTACCAGCCCCGCACCGCCATCAAGTCGCAAGCACCGGCCGATTTCCTCGTCACCGGGCCGAGACCCGATACACCGCCAAATACCGACTCCACCCATTGGCAGATGCATTTCGATGGCTCCAAGATGCGCACCGGCTTGGGAGCCGGTGTCGTCCTCACTTCCCCCAAAGGCGACAAGATCAAGTATGCGCTGCAGATCCATTTCGCCGCCTCCAACAACGTCGCCGAATACGAGGCGCTCATTCACGGGCTCTGGCTTGCCAAAGAACTTGGCATTCGCCGGATCCTGTGTTATGGCGACTCCGACTTGGTAGTCCAACAGTCATCCGGCGACTGGGACGCCAAAGATGCAAACATGGCGAGCTACCGTTTCCTGGTACAACAGTTGAGTGGATATTTTGAGGGGTGCGAGTTCCTCCACGTGCCAAGAAATGACAACGACCAAGCGAGATACCACAGCAAGAATCGGCTCCACCCGCCAGTAATACCATCCGGCGTCGCCCTTCAGCGCCTCCTCAAGCCATCTATCAAGCCTTCACCAGAATCAGACTCCATTTTTGTGCCGCCTCCCCCTGAGGAAGTCGGATCCGACTCCAAAGCGTCAGCAGACGGCACGAGAATTCTTGCAGACGGCCCTAAGAATGCCGCAGTCGAAGCCGGCCCGGGGACTCCAGAGCCCGGCCCGGGGACTGCGGCGACCATCGCAAAGACTCCAGAACTCGGCCCGGGGACTGCACCAGTCAGCCCGGGTCTTCATCAACCCAGCAAGCGGCTGCGGACTCCAACCCGCCGCCTCCCAGCCCAGCCGCCCTCGTCCAAGTGGCAGTACTGGCAGTTGAAGAAATAGCAGCACCCTCATGGGCCCAGCCCATTCTGAAGTTCCTAGTAAGCGGAGAGCTACCAACCGATGAAATCCTGGCTCAACAAGTACAAAGCCGAGCGGCAGCCTACACTATAGTCAACAGAGAGCTGGTCAGGCGCAGCGTCACTGGTGTCTACCAGCGTTGCCTCAACCCAGAAAAGGGCCAAGCGATTCTCGAAGACATTCATCAAGGCGAGTGCGGCCACCATGCGGCCTCAAGAGCACTCGTCGCCAAAGCCTTCTAACACGGTTTCTTCTGGCCAACTGCCCTAGAAGAGGCCAAGGAATTAGTTCAAAAATGCAAGGGGTGCCAGATGTTCCACTCCAAGCTGTTTCAGCCGGCTTCCGCACTCAAGACTATCCCCATCGCCTAGCCCTTTGCTGTTTGGGGCCTGGACATGGTGGGACCATTCAAAGCAGCACGAGGCGGCCTAACTCACTTACTTGTCGCGATGGACAAGTTCACCAAGTGGATAGAAGTAAAGCCCATCAAGAAGTTGAATGGTCCAACTGCAGTGACTTTCATCGCCGACATCACGACTCGGTACGGCGTACCACACAGCATCATCACCGACAATGGCACAAATTTTGCCAAAGGCGCCCTGGCTCGTTTCTGCGCGACGCAAGGCATCCGACTGGACTTAGCGTCCGTTGCCCATCCGTTGTCAAACGGCCATGTGGAGCGAGCGAACGGCCTCATCTTGTCTGGCATCAAGCCACGACTGGTCGAACCACTGGAGCGTTCGGCCGGCTGCTGGCTTGAGGAATTGCCAACTGTCCTCTGGAGTTTGCGCACGACTCCAAACAAGTCAACCGGCTTCACACCCTTTTTCCTCGTCTACGGTGCCGAAGCCGTCATCCCAACGGATATAGAGTTCGACTCCCCGCGAGTCACCATATACACCGAGGAGGAAGCGGAAGAAGCACGACAAGACGGCGTCGATCTGCTGGAAGAGGGCCGGCTGTTGGCACTCAGCCGGTCCAGCGTCTACCAGCAGAGGCTGCGCTGCTACTACAACAGGAAGGTCAAGCCTAGATCTTTCCAAGAGGGCGACCTTGTACTCCGGCTGATCCAGCGAACAGCCGGCCAGCACAAGCTGTCGGCGCGTTGGGAAGGCCCCTTCATTATGAGCAAAGTGCTGGGCAACCACTCCTACTACTCCGATCGGCCTTTCGAAGCCCGAAAGCACGTAAGAGGGACGACTCCGGCAAAGAGACGGAGCGGCCATGGAACGCAAATCTTCTCCGAAGATTTTACAGTTGATGCAGTATGTACCACGCTACCTTTCGTGTTAAAGTACCAAGACTTTGGGCCCCCCGAGACGAGCTCGGGGACTGCCCTTTTCTGTTATCTGTATGATAAGAATTATGCCTTCGAGTATGTTACTCTTTGTTATGCCGCTTGGCACCGGGCTCGACTAGTCGGCCCGGGGACTCGCCGCCTTGCGCTATGAATGCTTCCTGCAGTCGGACAAGTAGTGTGCGGTGCCTAAGCCGTCTCCTGTCAGAAGCCGCAGCTCGCAGAGCGACTGATTGGTGGGCAGGAGTAAGGAAGAATGGGCGCCCACATGAAAAATGGCTAAGGACCCAAAGCATAAACATAGCTTAAGCTGGCTTCCAGCCCCTTTTTGCAAAAACCGACTCTTGAGTAGTCGGCCTGCCGCTTTCTATCCAACTTGTTTAAAAGACTCTAAAAAATGGCCAAGTACTTGCCTTCCCAAGAGTAGCCAAGCACTTGATCCAAGCAGCGATCCAGAGCGGTTCTCCGATGCGCAAGGCAGCGACTAAGGGAAGGCGGCAAAGGAAAGAGCCATAAGAGCTAGAGCAAGGAAAGATAGAATTAGATAATATTTACACGGCATAGGCCCTTGGCCGAATCTTCGAGCAGAAGTTTAGAATACACCCCTCGGGTGGAATTGTGCGAATTAACAAGTTTTTTCAAAAGACTACCAAAGAAGATAAAATAAAGACGAGACAGCAGCCT
Organism: Aegilops bicornis; assembly: GCA_021605145.1. Classification (NCBI taxonomy): domain Eukaryota; kingdom Viridiplantae; phylum Streptophyta; class Magnoliopsida; order Poales; family Poaceae; genus Aegilops; species Aegilops bicornis. Next base: position 420,575,737 of record CM038675.1, on the reverse strand, counting down.
AGGAAGCGACAGACGGGTTTGGAGGGCCGGAGGAGACGGCTGCGTCAGGCGCCGGAGCGGCCAGCTGGGCAGTCCCGGCTTGATCACCTCCGGCGGCAGCCGGCCCAGACAGGCGCGACTCGTTGTTGGAGGCGCGGTCGAGCTGAGGCTGGTCGCACGCTCCGTCTTCTGGCGCCTCCATCTCATCTCCGTCCTCCGCCTCGCCTTCCTCCTCGGCGCAGGAGCCGATCACCTGCGCCGAGTCCTCGTCGTAATTCGGGTTCATCCCGAACCACTCCGGCGGTGCCTCCCTGCCATCCTCAGCCCGCTCAGGGACGAAGACGCTGGTGTCCGTGTAGTCGGCGATCGTCGCCGTCGTCCACTAAGAAGGTCGCCAAGAAGATCCGGCCTGACTGCTCAGCAGTCGGCCCGAATCTCGGGGACTACAGGCCGCGGGTGCGCCAGCGCACCCCCGCGAAGAAGAAAGAAGACTCACCCCGGCTTCTCGACAAGTCGGTGGTCCGCTTGCCCAGCTCCTCAACGTTGCGGTTGAAGGCAGTGGCGCGGAGGTTGTGATACTCCTGCGATAAGCATTTCAGACAAGGTAAAAATTTGGAAATCGACAGATAGAGTTCCGAGCCGCCTGCTCAGCAGCCGGCCCAAAACTCGGGGACTACACCCAGTGGGTGCGCTGGCGCGCCCCCATAGAGAAGAACAAGGAAAAATTCAAAGAAGAAACATACCTGAACAGCGGTTCGTGACGCCAAGTGCGCCTTGGTGCAGTTTTGGATGGCATCGCCTTCAGCTCACAGCTTCGCATGAACATCCAGAAGTGCCTGGTTTAGCGGGCCTGTGCCGCCTCCTCGCACCCACCCAACGGGCGCGGCGCTTGTCGCCTCGGCGTCTGGAATGGCCTAGCTGGTGGCGCCGGTCTCCAAGGGGCGTGGCGCCGAAGTCGCCTTCTCAAGACGGCGGCGTGCTGGCGAGGCGACTTGAAGGAGCAGCTTTGCCACAACTTCATCTTCAGTCGGCGCCGCCGATGGGTCCGCCTGTTGTTTACCTCGCGCGCTCTCAGACGGCGGCGGAGGCGACGGCGACGGCGCCACCGTGCCCGACATGGAGGCCTCGCCTCCTCCCCTCTCCATGATGGGGAACTCACTGCCGGCTCCCTCCGTCTGCACCGTGAACTCCGGCGGTGGCGGCGCAGCGCTCAGCGGGGTGACGAACAGCGCTGATTGGAGGCACGCGGCCTCCTCGGCTCGCCGCTTAGCCGCGACGGCGGCCTCGGCCTCCTCCAGCTTCTTCTGCGCGGAAGCCGCCGCCTTCTTGGCCTCCGCCTTCTCCAGGCGGGCGGCCTCCTCCTCGTCGCGCTTCTCCTGCGCGTTCCACTCCGTCGCCTCCCGGAGGTCGGCGGCAGGGTCAATCCGCCGAGTATTAGCGGACGTCTCTGCCGACCCTATGATGGAGGCGGCGGCGGCCCTCTCTAGAGTAAGAGGATCCCTGATGCGAAGAAGACATATAAAGATTTGGACAAGATGAATCAGAAGAAAACAAGACAAAGTAAAAGTACTTACGCGGAGACCAGAGGCAGCTTCTTCACTACCTTGCGGAAGCGGTTAGCCTTCGCGACCGCCTCTTCCCGTTGGGTCGCGACGGCGGTCCCCTTAAACTTTTTCGGCCGGCCGCCTAGCGAGCTCGGCCCGGCCCGGCGCTTCTTCGCGCCGCCTCGACCACCCAAGCCGACGGAGGAACTCGCGCCCGGATGGCCGACCTTCGGTTGGCGGCGGGGGACGACTTCCCTCTCGCCGTCATCTTTAGGCCAGTCGGCGAAGGTAGCCGAGGGCCTGAAGTCGTCAGCCCCTCCTCCTCCCTGTCCTTCGGCGTCGGCCTCCATCGCCGCCGCCACCAAGTCAGGGTCGTCCATGTCACTCTCCACCCGGTCAGGGACGAATTCGCGGGCCGGCCCCGTGGTGCCGGCTGAGGGTTGCAAGAGGGGATTCTGACTCGGAAAAACCAAAAAAGATAAGAAGTCGGATTCGGCTGAAAAAGAAAACAGAAGAGGAAAAGAGATGACTTACCATAGGCGGGGGGTTGGCGTGCGAGTATGGCTCCTTGCCGAACTGCCAGTCCGCCGTAAGGTTACAGTTCGCCAGGAAGTTCACCGTGTCCTCCACCTCCGCGTGGGGCATGTCCTTGGAGCACAGCTGACTGGGGTCCCGATGTCCTTGGAGCGGAAGGACTCGGCGCGCCATGAAGGCGGCCAGCAAGTCGGCCCCAGTCAGGCCCTCCGACTGCGTCAGCTCTCGGAGTCGCGCGACGGCGGCGGTGCCTGCAGGAGTCAGCGTCCTGGCCCGATGGGACCAGCTGGGGAGCCGCCCCGACAGCACGCCGGCTTCGTAAAGCGGCAGATTGACCCAGTCGCCTTCCGGGGCGACGTTCTTCACGTAGAAGTAGGAGCGCTGCCACATCTTCACCGACTTGATCAGCGGGATGGCGGGGAAAGGGTTGTCGCCCACCGGCCTCGGCATCACGATGAAGGTGTCGCACGAAGCCGGCACGCCGGCGACGTGCGTACCGAGCTTGGCCTGGAAGAATTCCCCCCACAACTCGATGGTGGGGAGAACGCCGAGGAAGCCCTCGCACAAGGAGGCGAAGGTGGCCAGCAACACCACCATATTCGGAGTGAGGTGGTGCGGCTGGAGCCCGTGGAACTCCAAGAAAGCACGGAAGAAGCCGCTCGCCGGCAGCCCCAGACCGCGCATCAGGTGCGAGCGGAATATGACCCGCTCGCCCTCCTCCGGTGCCGGCCTTATTTTGCCCGCCGGCGCGGCGCGGGTCTTCACTAAGTTCTTGCCGGGGATGCGGCGAGTCTGGCGGAGGAAATCTATGTGGTCGTCGTCCACCTCGGAGCCGTCCCACACGCCGGAGCGCGGGGCGGGAGGCACATCGGCGGATGAGGAGCTCATCTCCGCGGCGCGGCGTGGTTCGGTGCGAAGGCGGCAAGAAGATGAAGAAGCGAGAGGAGGAAGAAGCAAGAGGAAGCGGGAAGCGGGAGATGGGTGCGCGTGCCGCGCCCCCTCCTCCCCACCTACTTATAGGCCCACGGGCTGAGAAGCCGATGGGGCGGACGTGGGATTAACTGCGCCCAGTACCCCACGCCCCCCACGATTTAACCCACGTAGTTACTGCACGCAGTAACGACGTGGGGAACCCAACCGCCCGCGCGGCCGCAATGGATCCGCCCGTGCGCCGAGGCACGGTAGTGGTGGGCCCCGCCTGACAGGCCTGTCTCGTCACGCGCGTGGGAGGGCAGACTGACCCTGTCGCGTGGCGTCGCGCGACGGGCCCGGGACGGGCAGCTGCTTGGAAGCTTATCAGGCACGCTGCCTGGACCCCGCCACAACCTTGAACCCTTGGAGGAGCAAGACGGCCTCCTGCGAGTCCGACTCCAGCCAGTCGGCCTAGAGAAAGACGGCGAGCCAAGCCCAGGTTCTTCCATCGGAGGGGATGAAACTGTTGAGGCTCCTCGACATGTTGACCTCTGGGACTACTGTCGGAGAGATGGGCCATGGGTAGGCAAAGCCGAGCCCTTGGACCTTTCAAAACATCGGGGCAGACTGCGCCCCTCAAGACCCCAAGACGAAGAGCCGCCTTCTGAGAGTCGGCGGCAGAGCCGCCCCGCCCAAATGAGTCCCGAGACGGCCTCGAGATGAGCCGACTCCCAACTAGCGACTTCCGGAGAAGCCGGCTATGGGGAGTCGGCCCGTGACTCCAACCACCTCCTGCCTATGCAACTACGGACGTGATGGGATGTAGCCGCCACGCCCATCCCAAATTTCGTTTCACTAAGGGCAGGCGTGGCCACAAGGCACCGCATCGATGGAGATCTCCGTCCGGCGGCGGCATCATACACGCCTGCCCTCGACATCAACCCCGATGGGCAGATCCTCACTCCACAACGGCATGTCCTGTATTTAATTCGAAGACGGCGGGACCCGCCTGTCGACGGGAGTGCAGAAGACGGCGAGAGCGTCCCAAGACGGACCCGCTGGGAGTCGGCCCCCGAGAGCCGGCCGTCCCCTCCCATGGGCTCCGCACGCCATTAACCAGATAAGACAGGGAATGGCGACAGTGATCGCCCGTCAGGCGGCGGCACTGTTGCCATGACCCCATGACCAAGCCCGTGTCATTAGAAGCGCGGCTATAGTAATCCGCAGCAGGCAAGACCCTCCCGCGGCGGACACTTGTCGGCCCCATGCTGGACCGTCGGTGGGGCCCACTAGTCGGCGGGCCCCAGAAGTCGGCGGAGAAGACGGCGGCCTAAGAGACTGACGGCTGGGACCCGCGCCCAGCCGGATTACCATTGTACCCCCAGGGGGTAGGCCTATAAAAACCCCCCGGGGCACCCATGCAAGAGGTTGGACCCTAATAGTTTTAAACTCACATAGAGGTAAGAGAAGAGCTAGCCTTGCCCTTCTCCTTCCTCACCCCGAACAGCTCAAGGGGCAACTTTGTACCCACTTTGCCATAGTGATCATCCGGAGACCCCGCAGAGCAGTAGTAGGGGTGTTATCTCCACGGAGAGCCCTGAAGCTGGGTAAGATCCGCCGGCGTGCATGCCTTCGCCTCATCCCGTTTCCAGGCACCGGCGACGTTCTACTCGCCCCCACCATGATAAGCCATCCTTTGGCATATGTCGCACCCAACCCCCGACAGTGGTGGCTAGTCCTATTTATAGACGCCCTTGTCCTCTTCCCAAATATTAAGCGGGAAGTGAGCCGACAATGGCGGCCAATTTGAAAGGGGACAACTAGTACAAACTATCCGGACAAAAGCGGTCTTCGCCTGCGAAAGGGCTCTAGTGATGACGCTATCTTGGGCTCCACGGTGACCTCCGTCACGCTGGCCTGCTGGTCTTGGTCTTGTTGCACTGATGTGGAAACCTTTGCCTGATGCCTCGGTACTCCGCGCCTGGGCTGGCCTCCTTACCACCAAAGAGGAAACAAGGACACTGCACGCACTGGCGCCCGCCTGATCTTGATCGTCATGGCTCACGTCATGAGAGCCTCGCGAGATTTGCCCTGCCTTGATATCTCTGCTTCTCGCGAGGCAGCCTGATGAGTCCGCTCCTGAGGAGGTCTTGCGTCGTCCGCCTCGCGAGGCTTCGCCCCTCACGAGGGTCTTGACAGCCTTGTTGACGAAGATGGGCCGTACAGGCCCGCTAGCATAGCCACGCCGTGGGCCACAGGCAGGCAAGTCTGGGGACCCCCGTTCCCAGAATGTCGACAACAACCCTCACCTTTCTCACAAGATTCACGTCTAATCATGTGCCCCTAATAGTCCATATCAATACGCTTCTCCCACGCAATTCGCAATTTAAATGCGAACCTTCTTGGGGCTCCTTCTCCTCCGCGATCAATCTGGTCACACCGCTCTAGCCCACTCAACAGTCTCGGAGCACACCAAACTCCGCTTCTCCTCACGCAAAAACCCTCAAGCGCTCTCACTCTAAACTAAAACGCCGGGCCTGTTCCCGCCCTAACGCCAATCTTCGTGAATGTAACTGCAAAAAAATTATCTCCCTGCTTAACCTACGCGAGGAACAAAACCAGCTTTCTTCGGCCAAAAACCAAACCCGCCTAGTCGCTATCAACGTCCTACAAAAAGCCCTCAAAGAAAAGGTCCTTGCATGGGGGTTATGAGCTAAAATTCGTGCCACCATTGAAGGAGGTAAAAACTCAAAGTACTTCATTGCCTCCACCTCTCATAGTCTTAGGTCAAACAAATTCCACTCACTCACACACTTAGGGTAACCTACACTGGGCATGACCAGAAGGCCACGCTCCTTAAAGACTTCTTTACCAGTCTAATTGGGTGTGCCCCAACCACCCACTGGAACTTTGATCCGATCCACCTCTACACCTTCAACATCACAGGCCTTTAGTCACTAATCGATCCTTTTACAGAACAAGAGATTGTAGATGCCTTCATGCAGATGAACCCACTCGCGAGCCCTGGACCGGATGGTTTTGGCCCATCTTTCTACAAAAAGTTTTGGGCTACCGCTAAGTTCACTATCTACAAAGTCTTCCACAATTTTTTCTCTGAACAACTTAACACGGAAAGAATTAATATGGCCCACATTGCCTTGCTCCCAAAGAAAGAGGCTGAAGGCACACCTGAATCCTACAGACCTATCTCCCTTCAAAACTGCCCCATCAAGGCCATTGCCAAGCTCCTCACCAATCGTCTAAAACCCTTTATCCCCAGCCTCGTTCGCGGCGACCAAACATGCTTCATCTCAGGTAGGAACATTGCCGAAAACTTTATTTTCGCTGCTGATCTCATCAGCACCTGTCATGCCAGGAATGCTGCAACTATGATCCTTCAACTGGACTTTTGAAAAGCATTTGACTCTCTATCCTGGGCCTCGCTCGATAAAATACTTCTACTTCGAGGCTTCCCCGCCCAATTCAGACGATGGATCTCCAATATCTTGACTACGGAAAAATCCTCTGTGCTTCTTAACGGCGTCCCAGGCCCATGGATTTCCTGCAAAAATGCGCTGCGGCAGGGGGACCCCATTTCCCCGTTCAAGTTCATTATTGTAGTAGATCTTCTACAAAAGATGATCTCGAAAAACCCCGATCTTTCATGCCTCCACCACTCATTGATAATCGCAGTTGCCTCCCCCTCGGCGGCCACTCTTCTCAAATCCATCCTAAATGACTTCGCGTCTGCCACCGGTTTACAAATCAACTTCTCCATGACCTGCTTCGTCCCTCTACACATGTCCCCTCCGGATCAGCACACAATTGCTGCCACCCTTGGGTGCCCCATCTCGTCCTTCCCTCAAACCTACCTTGGCCTACCTCTCTCCCCCCTTCGTCCACCGCAAAACCTGTTTCTGCCAATTCTAGAACATTGCAAAAAAAATCCTAACACGATGGCGAGCCAAGATGCTCTCTCATGGCGACAGACTGGTTCTAATTATAGCTGTACTCGACTCCCTGCTCACTTACTTCATGTCTGTTTTTGTCTTTCCAAAAAAAGTTATAAAATAGACCGATGCTCTTAGACGTGCTTTCTTCTGGAAAGCGGAGGATACATGCTCAGGGGCTAGCTGCCTTATCGCTTGGGACAATGTTTGCACACCAAAAAAGTTCGATGGTTTAGGCATTGAAAACTTGCATATACAAAACACTTGCCTTCTCATGAAGTTTGCGGTCAAGGTGCTTCTCCCCCCGACACACCTTGGCTAGACTGGCTCTCTTTGCAACACCCAAATGCCTTAGTCTCACACTCCTCCCATAGGTCCTTTTTATGCAAAACCATAAACATGCATATCCCAACACTGCAACATATTTAATTTGTGCTAACAAACAATGGAGCTATGGCTTACTTCTGGCTCGATACTTGGCTTGCTGCACGTCCGCTCTCCATGGTTTGCACATGCCTCTACTCTCACTCCACTAGGCCTTTCTTTAGAGTTGGAAATATTATGCGTTTCGGTATAGACTTTAACCTGCGTGACCGTCTGACCTCTGCGGCTGTCGCAGAATTGTCCTCTCTTCTGTTGTTGCTGCATGGTTTTATGCTGAACGACGAGCAGGACTGACGCTTTCTCGACGGTGGTCATCCATTCTCCACCAAGAAAGCATAAGAGTTGCTGACACAAAGAGTGGACGAAGACACAAACGCAAAGATCTTTTGGCCCACCAGAGTGCCCAACAAGATCAAGGTTTCCGCATGGTTGGCCTTCAAGGGGCAACTAAACACAAAGATCTCGCTCGCAAGACAATCACTCCTAGAGCCACATGCCCGAGATGTTCTCTCCAAGACGAAGATACAGATCACTTGTTCCTGTACTGCCCACTGGCTGTCAGGATTTGGCAACGCTGCGGAATCGGAATCCATGCACTCTCCTTGCATCTACTCTGGGACAATGCCACCGTACCAACGAATCTGGACATGACTGCCTGGCCCTTCGTCCTCTTGGCAATCATGTGGCGCATTTGGGATACCAGGAATGAGCAGGCCTTCAACTCCATCGACGTTCACTCCTCTCTTTCACTTAAGCTAATAGTATCAGACGTGTACTTATGGTCACATCGCTTGCGAAAGCAATGTGATAGGGATGCCGTCTTCTCGTGGCGGTTGTTCCTGTCCTCGCACCTCGGCGTACCTATGTAATCTGCCATGCTTGTGATTCCGCTCTTTCAGTAATATATTCAGGTGGGGAGCTCCCCCCCGGTGATTCCAAAAAAATAGGTCGTTCTCTCTCACCATAAAATAATAAGGAAAATCGAAGGGGTATGGCCCTACCAAAATTTGTCACATGGCAGCTACTTGTAATTCACGTATTGATTTTTCTCGAAAAATGCCCAAACTTTGGAAAAACATATCTCCTGAATCGTATGTCCGAATTCGGTAAATTCTATATCCCCTGATTCGGTAGAACATGTAGCCTCTCATGGAACTGAAAAATATTTCACTTTTGAAAATTTCAAATTTAATTCTGATTTAAAATACGAATTTGAATATATTTCGTATAACTTTTATTCCATAATTTATATGAAAATATTCCCTTAACCAAAATTGATCCTTAGTACCATGCCTTTATGTGAGGACACTTATCACCTTCCAAACATGTTAAGACCCTATTTTGACTTCAAACCTTAATTTTTTGCTTTCATTTAGTTATATTTATTTCCCATTGTAAATTTAATTATGGAATAATTAACTATGATCAAGAAGATTATCACGATTCCTATCGGATCATTTTGTATCCAATCCAAGCATGGAATAGCTCTTCGAATATCCATATGGTCAAACCAAGTGGGGTTTGACATACTATCAATCTAATTGATTTTATAATAAGCTGCAACATACCCTTAATCCCAACTTGTATCAATTTGATACATCCCCGAAATATGATTTATGTCATATTTTCATTCAATCCAACTTGCTCATATCTCAACCCTACCATGCAATAGTAACTAGCTTAGCAATAGTAATTACTAAGTAATTGTATTCTTAATTGTACCTTCTATTTGAATGTTGTGGTGGTTGTGCTAAAGTACTTTATTTCTCATTAGATATATCGTAAGAGAAGGTGAGATGACTACCAGTAGAATGTTTCATCTACAGGAATTCAGGCAAGTTGCAGTTGATAATACCTTGTCCTATATTTTTATAATACACATGAACTATTTTATTATTATGCATGTTTTTACTAAAATGTTTTGCAAACAACTATTGGTAGATAAAGCCCTAGGAACTTGTAGTTATGCTTAGCCATGCTTACAAAGGAAAGGGTTGGGAATCAAACAAGTTCTAAACAATTAAACATGACCTCTTTTGGGCCAACGTTTTGTCAAAACTATTCAAAAGCAAAACTATATACTATTTCATTTCTACTCTCTAGGCGGAATGGTATTGACGGGAGCGTCTGCAAGTGATTGCGCCAAATCAGGGTCTTGCAGTGAATGCGCTAACTGGGGTCTTGCCCATAGGTTTTTGGTGGGGACTGCCATCCAGGAGACTGAGATCTTCCTAGTACAGTTTGATGTAGCTTCCAGCACAACTGCATGCTACTATGCACTATGTCTTAGCTTAATACTAACGGGAAACACTGCACTAGGACAGCCGTCGGAGAGAGGCCTTTGTGCCGAAGTTGCGGGCGGCTTGGTCAGTATAGGGGGCTATTACGAAAAGTGTCGTGGAATTGTCACGGTAGATGTCCTAGTGTGAGGACTTAGTTGTAGAGAAATCGCACTAGGTTAGCTTAAAGGGGTTAAACGGGACAAAGGACACAGGAGTTTATACTGGTTTGACCCCTCGCGGTGAAGGTAAAAGCCTAATCCAGTTTGAGGTGGTATTGCTTAAGCCTCGATTTGTCACATCCCTAGTCAGTGCATGCATTAGAGTGTTTGCATCATGTTTAAATTCTTAGAAACTTGAAATGGGGATGACACAAACCCCAGCACCACTTAATCCAACTAGGGTTACTGAAATACTTTTCCAATGAGCCTGAAATGCCCTTCTAAAATGTTCATCATCTTTGCCTTAGTCAAGAACCTCTGTCAAAATGGTTGACATTTTTCTAGGACAACAATTAAATCATACCTTATTTGCATTTGGGCATTTAAATTTTATATATTATTTTACGTGTCCAAATAATCTTGAACTTAAATGAGGGCTATTGGAAATATTCCCAACAAAGCCCACAATTATTTTCAGGGATTTTGGAAATGCTTTAGCATTTTAATTAAAGCCAAAACAGTTGCAGAATAATAGAAAACAGAAATATTAAATAGGAAGCACTAATTTACCTAGCCTTACCTGACGCCGGCCCAGCTCTTGTTTAGGCCCAACCCACCACCGCAGCCCCCTGTCGTCTTCCTCCCAAGACAGAAGGATAGGGGCGCGTGGTCGTCGCGCGCGAGCACGCGCCCTGGCCAGCTCCTCCCTGCCTGCTAGCCCGGCCTCCCCTGAGGACGCCACGCGACCCCCAGAGCAGTCCGGCTTTCCCTCTCTCGCTCTCGAACGTTCCCCCCTCCCCTAGACCTCTCTCTCCCACCCACCGAACGGGTTCGTCGCCGCCGCTCTCCATAGCCGTGCACACCATGCTCCCCTTGCCTCGCTGCTGCGTCCTAGAGCTCTGCCCCGTCGCCAGCTTCGTCTTCGACAAGCCACGCATCTGGGGAGGCCCTACTTCAACCTCGCTACCGTTGTTTTCAACTCCGAGCGCCCGAGATCGTTGGCGCTCGTTCGTCACCTCCGACGCCCCCCCGAGCCTTCTGATCTCCGCTGCGACTCCGCTATGAGCCCCGCCGTGTTTCCCCTTCTCTCTGAGCTCGTCCTCGTCCTCTAAACGTCGCGTTCTTCAAGACCGAGAATCACCGCCGCCCGCGCTTGTCGTTGGCGTTGCTTCGGTGACATTTTGGTCACCCCATGCTGTCGAACACGCTCACCGCACCGCGTAGTGCCTCTCTAGCCTGCTACTTTGCTTGAACGCAAGCCGTAGCACCAAGCCCGTAACCACCCGAACTCCGGCCACCGCAAAGCTCATTGCTGGCACCTCTATAGGCCACCCGAGCTCCAGCCGCCACCTCCATTCGATGCGGCTCACTCCTAGTAGCATGTAGGACCACGAGTAAAATGGTGCCCTGTAGCGAGCGCATGGTACACCTCCACCGTTGGCTGTGGTCGTCGTAGGTTAACCTCCGGCGATGATGACGTGGCTCCGCCATTAGTGGCTAAATCCCCTTAATTAGCCACCTCATAGCAACTGACAGTGGGCCCCACCACAGGGTCAAACCTAATCAACGCTGGTTTTGACTAGGTTTAGTCCCTGTGTCAATGACATGCAGGTTCCACCGGTCAGTTTGACCTGGACCGGCCCCGTTGACCTCACTGACGTCTCAGTGACGCAACGCAGAGGCAATAAAGCATTTTCTGGATTTAAGTTTATTCAGGAAATTCCAGAAAATGCTATAAACATCAAAAAATCATAGAAATTAATCTGTAACTCAAAATGCAAAGATCTATATATGAAAAATGATCAGAAAAATATGAAGAATCTGTTTATGGCATTCTCATGCATGTTTGAACAACTTACAGCCACTATATATGACAATTTGAATTAATGGTAACTGGAATGCCTCATGTAGAGTTCAAATTTGAATCTAGTGTTTGAACCAACTCCATTTAAATCGTTGCTAGCTGCATTAGCTCAAATCACAGCATATTGCCATGTCACATTCATGCATCATATTGTTGCATTGCATTGATGGTGTTTCCTCTCTGTTGCTGGTGTTGTTCCCCCTCGGTAGACGTTGTTCCGACGTTGTGATCGTTGAAACTGATGAAGACTCAATGCTATCTTCAGAAGTGCCAAGCAAGCAAAACCCCCTTGTTCATTCCAATACAATCCCACTCTCTCACTCCTGCTCTCTTTTACTGCATTAGGACAACAACGATTCAACTGTTGCATGCTGCGGTAGTTGAACCCCTTTCCTCTGCATGACCTGTCATTGCCACAGTAAATAGATGAAACCCACTAGCATGAGTAGGAGTTGTTTGAGCACTGATGTGCCTACTCATTGATGCTTGTTTGTCATGCCTGATATTGCTTAGAGTTGTGTGAGGTCTTATTCATCAGGGACGAATTGGAAAGTTGTGAACATGTCCTACTATGTGTGAGCTAAGTGTGTGAACACGATTTGGTAAAGGTAGCGGTGAGAGGCCATGTAGGATTACATGGTGGGTTGTCTCATTGAAACCGTCCTCAGGAACTGAGTTCTGTGTTTGTGACCCATGAACAGCTACTACCACACATTGGGATCCTTAATTGACTCTCTCGACTTATTAATCGCCTTGATCTCTGTCCAGGAGTTGCAAACTAGTTTCTGGTGTTTGTAGGATCTGTGTTGGAGGCCGTGCATAGTGCTGACCCTAGGGGTGGGATATGATGCGGTAGATGCACCGTGGCCAGGTGTACCAGGCGCCCGTTTGGTGTCTCGGAAACCCTGCACACATCGTTTGGGGCTGTGAGCGAAACCCCGGCCGGATCTCCTCGCAGATGGAACCCGAATAGGCGATAAACCTGGACTAGAGACTTGTGTGGTTAGTCAGGTCGTGGCCGATTCCCTCGCCAGGCTTCCGCTTGAAGGTTGCCGAGATACACAACGTGTACATGGTGGTAAGTGGCGAGAGCGTGTGTGAAGAAGTACACCCGTGCAGGGTTATAAATGATCTATTTGAATAGCCATGTCCGTGATAAAGGACTTCTGGGTTGCTTGTACAGTTCATAGACAAGTGAAAGTGGATACTCTAAAATGCGCAAGATAAGCGTGAGTTCTATGGATGGCGTTCTCATAGGGAGACGGGAACGGATCCATAGTGGTGTATTGATATGGTGAATATGTGGACTCGTGCGCCACCTCAAAAGAGTTACTTGCGTTAAATGAGATTAGGATAGCCACCGAGTCAAAGCTGGCTTGCTGCAGTTAAACTCCACCACCCCCTTTGTAGATACCGATGCATATGTAGTTAGTTCTGATGTAAGTCTTGTTGTGTACATTTGTAGTCACTTTTTCTTAATTTATGTTTTGCAGAGAGACTTCAGTCTCGCTAGTAGTTCCGCGTGGACTTCAATGTTTAGCTTGTTACCTCAGCTACGATCTTGTGCCCTCGGCAGGGTCTTGTAGATTGTCAGGCTTCTCAGCCTTTTCTTTTGTAGTTGTCTGTACTTAGACAAGTTAAGCTTCCTCATGTGCTTGTTGCTTGTATGCTCTGTATGTTGGGTCATGAGACCCATGTTTGTAATACTTGGCTCCTCGGAGCCTAATGAATAAATACTCCGAGTCGTAGAGTCTTGTTGCGATGCCATGTTGTATTTACACATATCGAGCATATTGTTTGTATGATTGAAATGCTTGGTATGTGTGGGATCCGATAATCTAGTTGTTTATCCTTGGTAGCCTCTCTTATGTGGAAATGTAGTCTGGTGCTTCCAATGAGCCTTGGTAGTCCGCTATAGCCCGGTTTATCGGAGTCCTGCTAGCCCAGCACTACTGCTTCGGAACACCTAGACTGGCCGGCATGTGATACACTTCGTTCCTGTGTCTGTCCCTTTAGGGAAATGTCACGCGATGACATCTGGAGTCCTGTTAGCCTACTACAGCCCGGGTTCCCGGAGTCCTGTTAGCCCAGTTGCTACAGCCCGGATTCACACGCTGCTGACCGACATGCTCGATGTTGTTTCATGTATGCCTATCCCCATAAGTTAGTGCCACTTTGGGTTCACGACTAGTCATGTCGGCCCGGGTTCTTTGTCATATGGATGCTAGCGACACTATCATATACGTGAGCCAAAAGGCGCAAACGGTCCTGGGCCAGGTAAGGTGGCATCCGTGGGAATACCGTGCGTGAGGCCGCAAAGTGATATGATGTGTTACATGCTAGATCGGTGTGACTTAGGATCGGGGTCCTGACAGCGTTGGTATCAAAGCCTGACTGCCTGTAGGATTACCAAGCCAAACTGGTCGAAGTTGAGTCTAGAAATTCTTAGTTGTGTAAGAGAATTGATTGTGGAAGGGAACGTAAGGCTCTTTTTACTCCTTTACCTTATGCCCTTTTGATCTAAGTCAAACTCTTCTTTTCTACGGGGATTAAGAACTAGGTTTCTCTTCTTTTTATCAGGATCACTGTCACTAATCCATAGACTCTTAGGATTGATGGGTTCGAGTCTCAGTTCAGTTTCTAGTACTCCGTGTGTTGAAAGTTGGTCTCGCAACCTTGATATTTGATGTTAAGTGGTTATGCCACCAATTTGTAGGATGTCTCAAATCTTTTTGAGCATTTACAGCTGTTATGCTGTCCAAGTCATCCTAGATTTCTAAATAGTCTGATGCATTTGCAAATCCTTTCTTTCTGTTCTCGATGTTCCTTTGGGCCAGATTAACCACACCCATTGTCTGTTGGCGTACTCCATTGCCTTGACATATATGTTGGAGCTAGTATTATGACCCTAGGCATCCTAGAGAACCACCTAGTAATTTTGCAATGCTTTTATTCTCCTAGTGTGACGATTCCGGCCATCATTCTCGAAAGCATCCCGTGATGTTATTAGTTAGTAGGTATTCTATTTCTGGGTTCTTAAGCCCAAGATTCACTCTACTTACCTCGTGTTGATAGTGTTGCTTATACCTTTAGTATATTAGTAACCTTTGCGATATTCCTCGTGGTCCGTGGTATTTCCTTCTTCCAAATACCATGAACTGCTTATGGCAGAAGTTCTTTTGAACCAAAAGATCACAACCAGAGTGCTCTTGATGAGTTCCCCATTCTGTATTGTGATTCTGCCAGTCCTCCTCTCTGCATGGGTTATCCGTAAGAAACCTGTTGAACTTGGTTCGACATACTAATCTATGCATCCACAACTCAGAAAGTTATACGTTCCTTTGAGTGGTCCCTTTTCAAGTTGTATCCTGACCCTCATGTAGAAGTGATAGTCAGGAATAGTTGCACCATCGTGTTCGTCAGTGTCTACTATCCTTGTGGTCCGTCGAGCTGATCTATTTCAGAATGACTAGGAGAAACAAACTCCAGTACCTCATCCATATCTAGGATAGGGTCAAATCAAAATGCCAATCCAGCTTTTGATTATGTTCTACCCTGAAGTATTGTCCTCTTGATGTCAGGAATATCATGAGAATTGCACCAACTCTTATGAATTCTTGATGCAATGATACTTCTCACCATCATCATTCATTCCTCGGTTCCGTGTTGTTGCAACCGGAATACCGACAAGTGAACCGTGACGTGTGAAATCAATACTCCTAGCAACCCCATTGCTTGGTGGTTAATGGACAATAATCTCATTCTTGGTGTGTGGATTATGGAATCATCATCCTAAGATTGATAGTGCCACCTAGTCCATTTTTCCTGGTGCAACCTTCGATCAATGAGTTAGGATTTCAATCCCTTGCTTAATTGATCACATCATCTTGCCTCGGAAGAAACTTTTTCTCGAGCTTAATAACATATTGGTGGTTCGTGATTTTCGGAATATCTTCTCGGAAGTATTACCAGGTTGTCCCCTGACCCATATGTTGAGCTCGTGATCAAGTTGGTTTCTTGCAAACCATCTATTCTCCAAGATTCCGTGTTGGATACCCCTGAGCTAGTTGGTTAATCTAAAAAACAACTTGGAGAGTTATAAGATAAAAGTTTGTCCGACTTAGTTCATTTCTAAGGGATATCTTTTGTGTGTGTGTGTGTGTTGAAGGAAGTTGGTATTTCCAATGGACCTTTCACCTTATCCAATCTTTGATTTGAGTATGGGCCATCGTCAAATCAAATCAGAACCAACGATATTTGTAATGTTGTTTACTCATGGTTGTTTCCTCGAGCATACACCATTATATCCCTTGGGTTTGACCAATGCTATCATCTTGTTCACAAAATTGTGGAATTCCACTTATATGGAAACCTGGATGAATTGTTGTTGAGCCCATCAGCAACATTTTTATCTCCTCCATGATTAGTGTTGAACATTAAATAGTGTTGGAAACTTTTAAAGCATTGCCTTTGTGTTCCGTTCATGAAGCATATGCTCGCATGAAAGAAGTGACTTCCTCTAACACATGTGCATTTGATGCAAGTTGCCGCCGTGAATTCGAGAAAGCCAATGTTGTTTCCTCTGGAATCATCCCAAGCCAGTCATGCACGTGCGAAGTATTCTATGGTTCGATATACTGATCATCTTCCTTCCATATGTATTTCCTAGCATAACAAGCTAATCCGGACTTATGTAAGGACTTCGATATCCTCGTTGATGGTTCCCAACCAGAACTAGGTAGTATTTTGTTGTAAGACTACTACGTGGGCATGCTTGTCTGGGACGGGGTGTTCACGTGTGTGTAGTAGAACCAGCTCGTGTTTTGGAGCTTACTACCGTAATTCATTTCCCGAGAATCATGCAACGTTATCTCGTCGATTTGTGTTTCAACTCTTCCTTTCAGACATGTTGAGTCTGAAGTATCCTATTACTAACCAGATCTGAATCTCAGGCAGATATGATGGTTGGAACAGTCCAACATTTGCATTTAGTTCCCATCATGCACCGCCTTGTGCCCATCTCCCATGGGCTGCCCTTCTTAGTAATTTCTATTCAGGATCAACTCCAAAAGTGGTCCTACCATGGGTCCACTCTATTTCCGATGATAGGCAAAAATCATCCAATGCGTTGTCTTCAACGAGGTAGTCCACATCTTCCATTCCAGTCTGAGTATGCCATCCTTTCGAACCCCTTCAAATGATCGATCGTGATTTGCCTTAGGCTGGTATAAAGAGTTTCAATGATATTGGTATCAAAAGTAATTCTTTTTGCCACTTAAGGGAATAATTCTATGACTCACCTTCCCTAAGGTGCCCCGTTATAGAATCATGGCAATTATGTCATCGCTATCTTGTAGCCATGCACCATCTTCTTTAGCATAGAATTTTTCTTACCCCATTGATCCTTGTCATCTACTTCCTCCATTGATCCTGGTATGTGTTTTGTATATCAACTCAAGAGGTGTTCTTATGTCTCACTCCATGAGTTGATCCTGAGTGCTCTGTCGGATTTCGGGTTCCGGCAGACCCTTGAGGTTCGAACACTGGGGTGCGCGCGGAGATCTTTCCCCTACCAGCTCATGCGTGAACGGTTAGCGAGGGATCTAAACTACGAACGATGAACAACACAGAGACACAAGGTTTATACTGGTTCGGGCCACCGGTGTGGTGTAATACCCTACTCCAGTGTGTGGTGTGGTGGATTGCCTCAGGGGCTGATGATGAACAGTACAAAGGAAGAACAACATCACGAGGGTTGTTCTTAAGCTAGTGCGATGAACTACTTGGGGGAGTTCAGTCGCCTCTCTCTCTCTCTCTCTCTCTCTCTCTCTCTCTCTGGGGGGTTCGACTTGTCTTCAGTCTGTCTCCTCTCTTTGTGGTGGCTAGTCCTATTTATAGAGGGAGGCCCTGGTCCTCTTCCCAAATAATGAGCAGGAAGGGCGCCAACAATTGGCCATTTTGAAGGGGGACATCTAGTACACTTATCCTGACTAAAGTTGGTCTTCGGCTGCCAAAGGCTCTGACGGTGACGCCGTCCTCGGCTCCACGATGACCTCCTTCATGCCGCTCTGCTGGTCTTAGTCCTGTTGCACTGAAGCGGTAACCTTTGCCCGATGCCTTGGCCTGTGCTTGCCTCCTTTGCACCAAAGGGGAAATGAGGACACTGCGCGGGCCGGCGCCCGCCTGGCGCCCGCCTGGCCTCGATCGTCATGGCTTGCGTCACAGGGCACCCTCGTGAGGTACCCTACCTTTATATCTCCGCCTCCTCGCGAGCCCGCCTGACGAGGCTGCTCCTGAGGAAGGTTCCTGTCGTCCGCCCCGCGAGGCTTGGCCCCTCGCGAGGGTCTTGAGCTTGAGCTGATGAAGATGGGCCGCGCTGGGCCCCCACTTGAGCCACGCCCAAGACGCAGCAAGTCTCGAGACCCCGTTCCTGTAAGCCGACAGTAGCCCCCGGGCCCAAGGCGCGCCCGGACTTGGCTTAGCAGAGAAGCGAAGGGGCAAGTGCGAAGCGCCGCCGGCCCCAACAGCCTGCGGCCTTGGGCGCCAGGTGGCGAGTGATCGGTCGTGGGCGTCTCCGCCTCCCCACGACGCCTCGGCAACTTCCCTTCTGACAAAAAGGAGGCCCGGGCCAGGCTTGGTGCTTGTTCTCGCTCGTCTTGCTCCAGATCCCCTTTCTCGCCCTTCTCCTCCTTGCTTCCGAAATCCTCTAGATCTACCTCAATCCTTCCCGTCCTGCAAGCCATGGCGCCTCACAAGACCCCGACCGAGGCCTGGTACCTCCCGGCTCTGGATCCTCCAACTGTGTCGGCGAAGAATCTCGCCCTTGTGCCGGAGGACGGTGGCGCAGGGCAACAAGGGGGCGACTGTGCTCAAGACCGGCTCCGATCAGCCTGAAGGCCAGGGGAGGACCTTCTACCCGTTCTTCGTGAGCGCCATTATCGCCGGTCTGGTCCCTCCTTTTTCTGAGTTCTTCTTCACTGTTCTCCGCCAATACAACTTGCAAGCTCTGCATCTCCACCCCAACTCTGTTCTTCTCCTGGCGATGTTCGCCTACTATTGCGAGGCTCACGTTGGGATTAAACCCTCGGTGGCTTTGCTGCGCCATTACTTTTCCCTCCGGGTATCCCATGGCTCTATTACTGTGTGCGCGAGCTTCGTCGCATACTCCATGTCGGTGAGGCTGATCGTACCCACGGACACCTATGGGGCCTGGCGGAGCGGGTCCCTTTGTGGTTCGGAGGGGGGCGGAGGTCGCACGAAGAGCGGATCGAGGCGATGCACACGGCGGTTTACCCAGCTTGGAGCTCTCCCGAGAGATAAAACTCCCTCTGCTGCTGTTTGATCTATTGTGTTCTTGCTAGGGAGCAATGCCCGCTACAAAACCTAAGCGTGAGTGTATCTAGCCTATGGCGGTCAGATGAACTGAACCTTGCGAAAAGGCCGAATCAACCACAGCCAACCGCAGAACCCCTTCTACGTTGCACTCGGGCCTCATTTTATATGCTCAAGGGGCCTCCGACAGGTGGCAACATAGGCGGGGGTACAAACGTAAAAACAGGGGTTGGTACACCTACTTGAACAGTGTATAGTGCAAAAATACCTAACTTTGACGGCAAGGGACAAAAGCAATAAATGCCTGTCGTTGTCGCCCAAATAGTGTAACAGAGACCGTCAGGTGCGCCTCCGCTCGCCACGATGGCGAGCCTGTCAGCGCCGCTCGTCATTTGCTCTCCGCTGGCTGCCACAATTTGCTAAACCGCGCGCCCATGGGATGGTCCCATGGCGACACGTCGCTAGGTGAGCTGGGCGGAGGCGGAGAAGAGTTGCATGCAGCGGCAAGCGCCTTGCCGCGGCGAATCCTTGTCGTGCCGGAGGCTTGTCGGCGCTCGAGTCTTCCCGGCAAGCTCCTCTTGCCGGGGCCTTGTCTTCTGCGTGCACAGGTGGCCTTCCCGACAAGCTCCTCTTGTCGGGACCTTATCTTCTCAATCTAATACTTTGTTCTTGAATGGCTCCAGGGGAGCCACGGAGGAGATTGGCGGTGACGAGGCAAACCTTGTCGCGGGGCGCTGCAACTGTCCGTGCACGAGTACGGGATACTAGGGTACCCCTACTCTAGTACACCGACACTCCAGCTCCAACTCCATCTCCATGCCCGGGAAGAGGATTGAAGGCTTCAGGAGCAAGTGGGTCACGATGGATGTCAGGCGCATCCATCCCCGACTGGCGCTGCCGTCGGGGCAGCCCGAGGCTGTTGATGCGTGGTCTCGCGCGGAGCTCGTCGATTCTCGCGCGAAGATGTTGCTGAAGAGGATAGACGCGGACCTGAGGCAAGCCAACTTGGGGGCGGCGAAGCTGAACGGGGCCACGCTCCTGAGGGACTTCCTGGAACATCAGGTGGCTCCGCTCTGGGAACATTCGCTTCCGTTGTAGAGGCTGGGGGAGGCAGGCGATGACCTTCGCCTGACCTCCGAGGCCCTCTCTGACGAAGACTTGGCCGCGGCTCTCCATTCCTTGGTCGGGGGAGGGGGGGGGGCGTGGCAATGCCGGAGGGCGCTCCCGTCCCCCTGTTCCTTCGTGATGACTGGGAGCACGTGGTGAGCACCATGCCCACCTTCAATGGTGAGGGGCTGGTGCCCGCCGGGGCTCCTTAGGATCTGGCGATGTTGGCGACGGTGAACGTTTCCTCCAGCAACTCCACCGGGAGCGAGGAGGAAGAAGAGGAGGTGGAAGGAGAAGGTTCTGACTTCGAGGCGCCTGGCGAGGAGTCGGGGGACTCCTTCCCTCGGTGCAGGTCCCGCGCCATTCGCTCCATGCCGAACGACGACGAGGCTGGCGCCAGGCGAGGGGGGGAGGATCCTCCCCTGGTCCCGAGGAAGGGCAGGTCGGGGCTGGTTCTCCCAGGGTCCGTTCTGACTCCGGGGCAGCGTGAAGCCAGCTCCGGCCTTCCCGACGCGCCTACTGCTTCTGGGCCTCCCGAGGCTGACCCTAGCCGCAGGCTTTCTGGCTTCAAGTTTGGTCGGAGGCTGCTTGAGCCCGCGGATGACAACCAGTAAGTGTTTGATCCGTGTTTTGCTTTGCTTATGCCGCCGAGGCTTGACGTCCGTATTCTCTTGGCCAGGTCGGCACCTGCAGCAAAGAGGCCGAAGGGGGCTTCTGCGGCTCTGCTTGAGGCGGGTTCCCCCGCCGGGGCTGCGGCTCCGCCTGCGTGGAAAGGAGGCAGCGAAGCTCGCGCCTCCCCTGCTCGGCCATCCTCGCAAGCCCAGCAGGGGCACTCTGGAGGTGAGTCAGCCCCCATGGTCCCGCTGCCTCCGGAGGTGCCTGGGCTTGACGTTGTTGCTGAGGTGCCCAAGGCCCAGGGGGCTCCTTCTTCCCAAGCCATGATCATGCTGCCATCTTCTACACCTGCTCCGCCGGCTCCAGTCTCTTCTGATCCTTCGGCCATCCTGGATCAAGCTGCCAGCAAGCTGAGCCGGCTGCAAGAGGATCTACAAGACGCTGATCCTCGTCTGGTGGTCGGGCGCTTGGAGCTGGCTTTAGGCTGGGCCTGCTCTGCTGCCTCCGTCCGAGCGGTGCTGAGCCAAGCCGCGTCGGCCTCCAATGGGGATAAGAAAGCCGCTCGCCAGGCCAGGGCCGCTCGCGATGCCGCCCAGGCCACGCGCCATGGACGCCCGGGACGCAGCAAAAGCGGAGGTCGAGCTGCAAGGCTTGCGCGACGAGCTCGCCAAGGAAGTCCGCGGCCACCAGGAGAAGGAGATGAAGGCTCGGGAGGCCGCCGTCAGGGACCGGGACGCCGAGCTTGATAGCTGCCGTGGCCGGTTGGAGATGCTAGAACAGTTGCTGAAAGCGGAGAGGATCGAGCTCGACAGGAAGGCAAAGATCCTGGCTGGGGATCGGGTGGCCTTCGCGAAGTTGGAGGAGAAGGCTCGCGCCACGTTGAAGACGCTCTACGAGGGAGGCCTGGAGAAGTCGTTGGCTGTTGCAGAGGACGGCTCCGCCGAGCTGCTTCCTTTCTTGGTCCGAGCACTTGAAGATGTCGCGGACGGCCTTGGCCCCACGGCCTAAGCCGAGGCGCGTGCCATGTCTTCTTCAGCGCTGACGCGTATCCTCAGCCACGTCTACCTTTGCGACCCCGACGTCGACCTTGACGGCCTGCTGGAGCCTGTGAGCGACGACCTTGCCGCTGCCGCTGCCGAGGCCGTGAAAGGCCGAGCCGAGGCCCTGCTGGGGAAGTTTCGCGCCTTCAGCACCTTGCCTGGGCGTGGTGCCGCCAGCTCTGCGGACTCGGGAGGTGGGGCGCAACAGGAGAGTGATCCCTTCGTAGCTCCTGCTCTGTTTTTAATTCCTGCAACATGCACCATGCCTCGTGGAGGCGTTTAAACTTGTGTTTGGTCTTGTGAAACGACTTATGGCTTGTAATATTTGCTTTGAATTCGCATTCTTCCCTCCTACTTGTGTGTGTTCTACGTCGGCAGGGCCCGACCCCACGCATACCTTAGCCGCCGTTAGCCCCGACCGGAGACCAAGGACGGGACTAAGGAGTGAGGGGCTACGTGGCAAGTTAGGCTCCTGAGTCGCGATACTCAGGAGTCCCCCTTGACGCGTGAGCAGCAAGTAGGGATAGGAGGCATGGGAGTGGATTGGTCGTTCTACGTCGGCAGGGCCCGGCCCCGCGCATACCTAAACTGCCGTTAGCCCCGACCGGAGACCTAGGACGGGACCAAGGAGTGAGGGGCTACGTGACCAGTTAGGCTCCTGAGTCGCGATGCTCAGGAGTCCCCCTTGACGTTCAAACGAATTTTCATACCTTGGCTCCGCTCGGGGAGGCGCGCAACGACCAGGTCCGAGGGACCTGGCTAGGTGGCGTACCTTCGGGCGAGGCCCGAGCGCAGCCCCCGTGTCCAGCCCCCTCGCGCAGCACTCCTGAGGGGAGGCGTTGCGATGGCTCCAGACATTGAGCTCTTGGCTCCCTGAGGTTGATACGGTTGTGAGCCGCCCTCAGTTGTTTATCACCAGCGCGGAGCATAGCGCTTCCGTATGTGTACGGGCATAGCCGCTCCTCGGCAGTGTCGTCAGCCAGCGCGGAGCATGGTGCTTCCACTGGTTCGTGGGAAGGGGCTCCCCTCCGCGAGGAGCCCCCGGGGCGTGTACAGCACCGCCCTGACACATGGCCGGCATGGTAGGGCTAGGAGAGGTGTATCTGGGCACCCGTGAGCCAGCGCGGGACTCACGAGACCCTACCTCGAGGCGGGTTGCGCCTGGCTCTGGGCCTTTATCATTGGTGTGTTCCTGCAGGGTTAGAATGCAAATGCTCTATGTCCTCGGTCCGGCCCTCGGCGAGCTCGGCCGCCACTGGTATGACAGTCAGCGATGCCGTGGGTCAAGGCCGAGGGTGAGGGCTGGAGAGCCAGTAAGAGCCCATGAGTCGCGATGCTCAGGTACCCCCCTTTTAACGTGCAAGCGCTTTGCATTAGGGCGGAGAGGCCCGCGACAAGTAGGAGGCCATAATTGCGTGAATCAGGTTAAGTGCGAAGGGGCAAATCCATCTAGATAGGTGCGGAGAAAGCATACGCCACTGGGTCTGGCCCGAGCAGCTTGGGGATAATGCATCCCGAGGGGCGCCCCCAACAAGGTAAGTAAAGAACATAAGCAAAATGGATACATGCCATGTGGGCGGACCCACGCAGCACAGGAATGATGCAGCCAGGCGCTCCCATGAAAACAAAACTTGGAAAGGTATCACGATATGGTCGGGGTGAAGGGATGTTGAGGTAGTGGGCGGCGTGCGATGAGGGCCGGCCCTCACAAGCCCTCGGACACGGAACCTCGGGAGGCTCGGGGCGCAGGGGGTTCCTCGAGAGCCATCTCCATCTCTGCCAGACCACCACGTTGCTTGACCTCCTGAGCCTCAGGCGCGCCTCGGCCCGGCCGGCGATGGGCGTGGCTGCGTTTGGTAGGCCGAAAGGCATGCGAAGCGTAGCTGCGGCGGACCCTCATAGCGTCCCCACGCGTGAGGGCCAGGCGCTCTGAGATCTTGACTGGTTGAGCCCCTAGTATGTCGATGCAGATTCGCAGCCCAGCATCCTCGCTTTGGATGCGGGGCGCGGCCAAGCAACGACAACCGCGCATGACTCTTGAATCACTGTAGCTCCTGGGTGCTCCTCGCGATGAACTCCCGAGGTTTTGGCCCTCCTTGCCTCCATACCTTCCACGAGGGAAACGTGCCTTGAAGCACGCCTCCAAGTGGTGCCCGAGCGCCTCCCTCGTGACCCCGGCTAGGTCGGTGGCTCGCCATGAAAGAGCCCCGAGCCCTGCCTGAGGAGGGCGCCGAGCGCGCCTTCCTATGGTCAGAGGGTGGTGCCCCTTGAACGGGCGCAGGCCCTGTTGCCATGCCTTCGGAGGTGCTTACCCCATGAGGGCTTGGACCAGGTGAAGTCTTCTTCTTCTTGGGGATCGCCTCGGTAAGTATCCCGCTCCTGTGATCTGGGTCTTCAATTGCTTCGGCTTGGAAGGCATGCTCAAGAGAGCACACTGCATCCCTTTCCTCACAAGGCACTGTGATGACTCCCCCGCTTCCTGGCATCTTGAGGACATTGTAGCCGTGGCGAGTCACTGCCATGAACTTGGCCAAGGCTGGGTACCCGAGGATGGCATTGTATGGCAGGCGGATGTGGGCGACGTCGAAGTCGATGAGCTCGGTGCGGTAGTTGTTGCGCTGTCCGAAGGTGACGGGAAGGCGAACTTGCCCTATCGGGACGGTGGAGCCATCGGTGACTCCAGAGAAGGGCTTGGTCGGCTGAAGATGATCGTATGGCACTTGGAGATCGTTGAATGTCTCGACGGATAGGACGTTGAGTCCTGCTCCGCCATCAATGAGGGTCCTGCTGACTTGCACGTTGCTGATGACTGGTGAGCAAAGCATGGGGAGGACTTCTGCCGTTACCGCGCACTTGAGCTGATCTGCTGAACTGAATGTGATGGCGTGATACGTCTCCAATGTATCTATAATTCTTGATTGCTCCATGCTACTTTATCTATTGTTTTGGACTATATTGGGATTTATTTTCCACTTTTATATTATTTTTGGGACTAACCTATTAACCGGAGGCCCAACCCAGAATTGATGTTTTTTGCCTATTTCAGTGTTTCGAAGAAACGAAATATCAAAGGGAGTCTAAACGGAATGAAACCTTCGGGAACGTGGTTTTCTCACCGAACGTGATCCAGGAGACTTGGACCCTACTCCAAGAAGTAATAGAGGCGGTCACGAGGGTGTGGGCGCCCCCCCTAGGGCGCGCCCTCCTGCCTCGTGGGCCCCCTGTTGCTCCAAGCGTACTCCTTCCTCCTATATATACCTCATTACACCCAAGCGATCGAGCAGGATCCAAAAACCTAATTCCACCGCCGCAACTTCCTGTATCCACGAAATCCCATCTTGGGGCCTGTTAGGAGCTCACGAGGAAGGCATCCATCACGGAGGGCTTCTACATCATCACCATAGCCCCTCGATGAAGTGTGAGTAGTTTACTTTAGACCTTAGGGTCCATAGCTAGTAGCTAGATGGCTTATTCCCTCTTTTTGGATCACAATACAATGTTCTCCCCCTCTTTCGTGGAGATCTATTCGATGTAATCTTCTTTTTGTGGTGTGTTTGTTGAGATCGATGAATTGTGGGTTTATGATCCAGCTTATCTATGAATAATATTTTAATCTTCTCTGAATTCTTTTTTGTATGATTGGTTATCTTTGCATGTCTCTTCGAATTATCCGTTCGGTTTGGCCAACTAGATTGGTAGTTCTTGCAATGGGAGAAGTGCATAGCTTTGGGTTCAATCTTGCGGTGTCCTTACCCAGTGACAGAGAGGGTTGCAAGGCACGTATTATATTGTTGCCATCGAGGATAACAAGATGGGGTATTTATCATATTGCATGAATTTACTCCTCTACATCATGTCATCTTGCTTAAGGCGTTGCTCTGTTTTTAACTTAATACTCTAGATGCATGCTGGATAGCGGTCAATGAGTGGAGTAATAGTAGTAGATGTTGAATCGTTTCGGTCTACTTGTCTTGGACGTGATGCCGATATACATGATCATACCTAGATATACTCATAACTACGCTCAATTCTGTCAATTGCTCAACAGTAATTTGCTCACCCACCGTAGAATACTTATGCTCTTGAGAGAATCCACTAGTGAAACCTATGGCTATTCCTACCTATTATGCCATTTCCATAGCCATTTCCATAGCCATAGGTTTCACTAGTGGCTATACTCAAAACATAAAGTAAAATAAACGATGAAGAAGAGAGAAAATTGCAAAAAATGCTACTCACTGAGATCAAAATGGGATCTCCATGATGGCTCGGGCAAACATGGAGATGATGATCATTTGAAATGCGTGAGTATATGAGGAAGAATACGTCGTGCTACCACCGGGAAGCCCCCCTCGTGTTGCCTCTGTTACTTCTTGGGTGAGGTCCAAGTCTCCTGGATCACGTTGTGGCGTTGAACATTGTTTGGACCTGTTTGATATTTCTTGAAGCTGAAAGCTGGCACTGAAAATCCGGTTAAAAATAGATAAAAAGTAGCATGGGAAACAATAAGAATTATAGATACGTTGGAGATAAAAATAAAGAGGGGAACCCAAAACCTTTTCAAAAAGGAAAGTGAAAGTGAGAAAGACAAGCATTGTTGAAGTGGGAGAGCTCCTTGAACTTTGTTCATGCTCACGGCAACTTTGTGAATCTTGATTACAGAAACTTTTCAACAAAAATAATTATCCTTGAACAATTCCATTGTATTATAAAAATAATGTGCCAAGGTTTGCCTTTAGGATGTTTACGATGCTTGTTGGTTTGTATGCAGTGCAGATGTAAACTTTTGGCTGTAGTCTTGCGATTTTTAAATTTTTACTGGAATGTCAAATGGTTCTTATTATTTTTGCACTGTCTTTCTATCCAATTTTTTATTTTTCCTAATTTTGGCAGAATTTTTCAAATATAAGAAGTATGGTGAATGTTCAGATTTCTACAGACTGTTCTGTTTTAGACAGATTCTGTTTTTGATGCATAGTTTGCTTGTTTTGATGAAACTATCAATTTATATCAGTGGATTAAGCCATGAAAAAGTTATATTACAGTAGACACCATGCAAAAACAAAATATGAATTGGTTTGCAACAGTACTTATAGTAGTGATTTTCTTTATTATACTAACGGATCTTACAGAGTTTTGTGTTGAAGTTTTGTGTGGATGAAGTGTTCGATGATCGAGAAGGTTTCGATGTGAGACGAAGGAAGAGAGGCAAGAGCTCAAGCTTGGGGATGCCCGAGGCACCCCAAGTAAATATTCAAGGAGAGTCAAGCGTCTAAGCTTGGGGATCTTTGAGGAGGCATCCCTCTTTCTTCAACAAATATCGGTATGTTTAGGATTCGTTTCGTTCATGGGATATGTGCAAGTCCTGGAGCGTCTTTTGCAATTAGGTTTTTATTTTTCTTTTATGCACCATGCTGGTATGAGATGGTCCTTGGTTGATTTATAGAATTCTCTATGCACCTCACTTAAATCTTTTGAGTATGGCTTTATAGAATGCTTCATGTGCTTCACTTATATCTTTTGAAGTTTGGATTGCCTGTTTCTCTTTACATAGACAACCGCCATTTGTATAATGCTCTTTTGCTTCACTTATATTTGTTAGAGCTTGGGCATATCTTTTGTAGAAAGAATTAAACTCTCTCGTTTCACTTATATCTATTTAGAGAGATGACATGAACTGGTCATTCACATGGTTAGTCATAAAATCCTACATAAACTTGTAGATCGCTGAATATGATATCTTTAGATTCCTTGCAATAGTTCTGTGATATAAAGGTGGTGATATTAGAGTCGTGCTAGTTGAGTAATTGTGAAATTGAGAAATACTTGTGTTGAGGTTTGCAAGTCCTGTAGCATGCACGTATGGTGAACCGTTATGTAAAGAAGTCAGAGCATGAGGTGTTTATTGATTGTCTTCCTTATGAGTGGCGGTCGGGGACGGCGATGGTCTTTTCCTACCAATCTATCACCATAGGAGCATGCGCGTAGTACTTTGTTTCGATGAATAATAGATTTTAGCAATAAGTATCTGAATTCTTTATGACTAATGATGAGTACATGGATTATCGCACTCTCACCCTTCCATCATTGCTAGCCTCTTGATGCAGTGCATTGCCCTTTCTCACCTCAAGAGTTGGTGCAAACTTCACGGTGCATCCAAACCCCGTGATACGATACACTCATCACACATAAGCCTCATTATATCTTCCTCAAAATAGCCACCATACCTACCTATCATGGCATTTCCATAGCCATTCCGAGATATATTGCCATGCAACTTCCATCATCATCATATACATGACTTGAGCATTCATTGTCATATTGCTTTGCATGATCGTAATATAGCTAGCATGATGTTTTCATGGCTTGTCCGTTTTTTGATGTCATTGCTATGCTAGATCATTGCACATCCGGTACATCACGGAGGCATTCATATAGAGTCATATCTTCGTTCTAGATATCGAGTTGTAATATTGAGTTGTAAGTAAATAAAAGTGTGATGATCATCATTATTAGAGCATTGCCCCAGTGAGGAAAGGATGATGGAGACTATGATTCCCCCACAAGTCGGGATGAGACTCCGGACAAAAAAATAAAAAAAATAAAAAAATTAAAAAAAGAGAGAAAGGCCAAAAAAAGAGAAGGCCCAAAAAACAAAAAAAAACAAAAAAATGAGAGAAAAAGAGAGAAGGGGCAATGTTACTATCCTTTTACCACACTTGTGCTTCAAAGTAGCACCATGTTCTTCATATAGAGAGTCTCTTGAGTTATCACTTTCATATACTAGTGGGAATTTTCATTATAGAACTTGGCTTGTATATTCCAACGATGGGCTTCCTCAAATACCCTAGGTCTTCATGAGCAAGCAAGTTGTATGCACACCCACTTAGTTTCAGTTTGAGCTTTCATACACTTATAGCTCTTAGTGCATCCGTTGCATGGCAATCCCTACTCCTCACATTGACATCAATTGATGGGCATCTCCATAGGCCGTTGATTAGCCGAGTTGATGTGAGACTTTCTCCCTTTTGTCTTCTCCACATAACCCCCATCATCATATTCTATTCCACCTATAGTGCTATGTCCATGGCTCACGCTCATGTATTGCGTGAAAGTTGAAAAGGTTTGAGAACGTCAAAAGTATGAAACAATTGCTTGGCTTCTCATCGGGGTTGTGCATGATGTAAGTATTTTGTGTGGTGAAGATGGACCATAGCCAGACTATATGATTTTGTAGGGATGAGCTTTCTTTGGCTATGTTATTTCAATAAGACATAATTGCTTGGTTGGTATGCTTGAAGTATTATTGTTTTATGTCAAAGGATAGACTATTGCTTTGAATCACTCGTGTCCTAATATTCATGCCATGATTAGACATATGATCAAGATTATGCTAGGTAGCATTCCACATCAAAATTATTTTTTATCATTTACCTACTCGAGGACGAGCAGGAATTAAGCTTGGGGATGCTGATACGTCTCCGTCGTATCTATAATTTTTGATTGTTCCATGCCAATATTATTCACTTTCATATACTTTTTGGCAACTGTTTATATTATTTTTGGGACTAACATATTGATCCAGTGCCCAGTGCTAGTTCCTCTCTGTTGCATGTTTTATGTTTCGCAGAATATCCATATCAAACAGAGTCCAAACGGGATAAAAACGGACGGAGCTTATTTTTGGAAAATATGGAAAATTCCGGAAGAAAAATCCACGCGAACCAGTACCCGAGGTGGTCACGAGGTAGGGGGGCGCGCCTGCGCCCCCTACCCTCGTGAGCCCACCGTAAGGCGATTGACGCTCTTCTTTTGTCGCAAGAAAGATAATGTTCGGAAAAAAATAACGGCGAAGGTTTCAGGCCAATCGGAGTTACGGATCTCCATATATACACGAAACGGTGAAACAGAATGCAGAAACAAAGAGATAGATCCAATCTCGGGGGGGGGGGGGGCTCTCGCCCCTCCCACGCCATGGGAGACAAGGACCAGAGGGGAAACCCTTCTCCCATCTAGGGAGGAGGTGAAGGAACAAGAAGAAGAATGGGGGACCTCTCCCCCTTGCTTCCGGTGGCGCCGGAGCGCTGCCGGGGCCATCATCATCACCGCGATCTTCCCCAACAACTTCATCACAGTCATCAACAACTCTTCCCCCCTCTATGCAGTGGTGTAACCTCTCTCTTACCCGCTGTAATCTCTACTTAAACATGGTGCTCAACGCTATATATTATTTCCCAATGATGTATTGCTATCCTATGATGTTTGAGTAGATCTGTTTTGTCCTAATGGCTATTTGATGATCAAGATTGGTTTGAGTTGCATGTTTTATTATTGGTGCTGTCCTATGGTGCTCTCCATGTCGGCATAGCGTGAGGGATTCAGCTGTAGGGTTTGCAATATGTTTATGATTTGCTTGTAGCGGGTTGCATGAGTGGTTGAAACACAAACCCGAGTAAGTAGGTTGTTTACGTATGGGATAAAGGGACTTGATACTTTAATGCTATGGTTGGGTTTTACCTTAATGAATCTTTAGTAGTTGTGGATGCTTGCTAGAGTTCCAATCATAAGTGCATATGATCCAAGTAGAGAAAGTATGTTAGCTTGTGCCTCTCCCTCAAATAAAATTGCAATAATGATTACCGGTCTGGTTACCGATTGCCTAGGGACAAATAACTTTCTCGTAACAACAAGCTCTTTACTAAAAGTTATTTAGTTGTGTCTTCATCTAACCATCCCCTAGTTTTATTTACGTGCCCTTTATTTTCTTGCAAACCTATACTATCACTCCTATAAAGTACTTCTAGTTTCATACTTGTTCTAGGTAAAGTAAACGTTAAGCGTGCGTAGAGTTGTATCGGTGGTCGATAGAACTTGAGGGAATATTTGTTCTACCTTTAGCTCCACGTTGGGTTCGACACTCTTACTTATCGAAAACTGTTGCGATCCCCTATACTTGTGGGTTATCAAGACCTTCAAGGTATAGGATGAAATTATTGGCCTTGCTTCTATTGACGTGCCTCCTAGTGATCCTTTAGAACACTATTTGCTAGACCATGAAAATGATATGTTCATGAATGAAAGAAGGGAAATAGATGAAGTATTCTTTAAACAGGCATTCTGCAACACATTTTGCCTGTTGAAATCGTAGGGGATCCTCCTCCACCCAATGGTGATCCCGTGTTTGAGCTTAAACCGTTGCCTGATAATCTTAAATATGCTTATCTTGACGAAAAGAAAATATATCCTGTTATTATTAGTGCTAACCTTTCAGAGCATGAAGAAGAAAGATTATTGAAAACTCTGAAGAAGCACCGTGCCGCTATTGGATATAATCTTTATGATCTTAAGGGCATTAGTCCCACTCTATGTCAACATAAAATAAATTTGGAAGCGGATGCCAAACCAGTTCGTGATCCTCAACGATGTTTGAATCCTAAAATGAAAGAAGTGGTAAGAAAAGAAATACTCAAGCTTCTGGAGGCAGGTATAATTTATCCCATTGTTGATAGTCAGTGGGTAAGTCATGTCCATTGTGTCCCTAAGAAGGGAGGTATTACTGTTGTCCCTAATGATAAAGATGAATTGATCCCGCAAAGAATTATTACAGGTTATAGGATGGTAATTGATTTCCGCAAATTAAATAAAGCTACTAAGAAAGTTCATTCCCCCTTACCTTCTATTGATCAAATGCTAGAAAGATTATGCAAACATACATATTATTGCTTTCTAGATGGTTATTCTGGTTTCTGTCAAATACCTGTGTCGGCTAAAGATCAATCAAAGACTACTTTTACATGCCCTTTTGGTACTTTTGCTTATAGACGTATGCCTTTTGGTTTATGGAATGCACCTGCTACCTTTCAAAGATGCATGATGGCTATATTCTCTGATTTTTGTGAAAAGATTTGTGAGGTTTTCATGGACGATTTTTCCGTCTATGGTTCCTCTTTTGATGATTGCTTGAGCAATCTTGATCGAGTTTTGCAGAGATGTGAAGAAACTAATCTTGTCTTGAATTGGGAAAAGTGCCACTTTATGGTTAATGAAGGTATTGTCTTGTGGCACAAAGTTTCTGAAAGAGGTATTGAAGTTGATAAAGCCAAGGTTGATGCTATTGAAAAGATGCCATGTCTGTCGGTGTACTAGAGGGTACCGTAGTATCCCGTACTCGTGCACGGACAGTTGCAGCGCCCCGCGGCAAGGTTTGCCTCGTCACCGCCAATCTCCTCCGTGGCTCCCCTGGAGCCATTCAAGAACAAAGTATTAGATTGAGAAGATAAGGTCCCGACAAGAGGAGCTTGTCGGGAAGGCCACTCCAGGCACGCAGAAGACAAGGCCCCGGCAAGAGGAGCTTGCTGGGAAGGCTCGGAGCGCGACAAGCCTCCGGGCGCGACAAGGATTCAGCCGCGGCAAGGCGCTTGCCGCGGCATGCAACTCCTCTCCGTCTCTGCTCCAGCTCACCTAGCGACGTGTCGCCATGGGACCGTCCCATGGGCGCGTGTCGAGCAGCTGTGCAGCCAGCGGAGAGCAGCAACGAGCGGCGCTGACAGGCTCGCCATCGTGGCGAAGTGAGGCGCACTGACGGTCTCTGTCATAATCGCTTTGGGCGACAACGACAGGCATTTATTGCTTTTGTCCCTTGCCGTCAGAGTTAGGTATTTTTGCACTGTACACTGTTCAAGTAGGTGTACCAACCCCTGTTTTTACGTTTGTACCCCCGCCTATGTTGCCACCTGTCGGAGGCCCCTTGAGCATATAAAAGGAGGCCTGAGTGCAACATAGAAGGGGTTCCGCGGTTGGCGAGGGTTCGGTTCGCGTCTTTGGCAAGGTTCAGTTCATTCGACTGGCCATAGACTAGATACACTCACGCTGGTTTGTGTAGCTCGCATTGTTCCCTAGCAAGAACACAATAGATCCAACAGCAGCGTGATGGGAGTTTTATCTCTCCGGAGAGCTCCGAAGCTGGGTAAACCGCTCGTGTGCATCGCCTCGATCCGCTCTTCGTGCGACCTCTGCCCCCCTCCGAACCACAAAGGGGCCTGCTTCGCCGGCCCCATAGGTGTCCGTTGGTACGATTAGCCTCCCCGACATCTCTGGCGCGCCAGGTAGGGGGCGCCGAGGCCGTGTGAATCTGATCCGGCGTTCACACGAGCAGCGTCATCAACATCTTCCTCAACATGCCACCGAAGAAGAAGGCTTGGCGGCAGCAGAGCCGTCGCGTCGTGCCCACCCTCACCGCAGCAAATGGGTGGCGAGGCAGACAACATGGCGGAAGAGCGGGCGCCGCGAAGGTGCTTCGCGATGTTGCCAAGTCCAAGGACAAAACCTTTGCAAACCTCGGCGTCCGTGCATCCCCAGCGCCCATCTCAGAGACGGGACCAACAACGTCATGGCATTCACAACGCCATACGTTCGTTGGATCGAGACCCTCAAGACCAGCATACGCGCCAACATGCCGGGCACGAGTGAGATACGGCCGCCGGAAGAAGCGCTGCTCCTTCTAACGAGGTTAGAAGTCCGGCGCCGCCCCGCCTCGCATCGTTCTCCAATGCCGCCTACTACTCCAGCGAAGCTCTGGCGAGAGCTCAATCGCTCCTCGACTACCCTCCAACGGCCGACAAGGTCGACGAGTGGAGGGCCACTATCGAGCCTCATCGGCTTTGCCAGCGGCGACGCTCATGCGGCAACCAACGCCATCGTTATCACGGCGAGACGACAAGGCACGAGCCGGTGGTGACGAGATCGTTAGAGGTGCAACCACCGTGCACTCTCCGCCAAGAAGGCCAAGATCGCCGAGCCAACGGATCCATCTCGACAGCGACTCCACTGCATCGTCGGATCCGCGCGCTCGCCGCGATCAGCGCCAAGTTCTTCATGAGCAACAACAAGAGGGGCCTTTCGAACTTCGCATCGAGCGCCCGAAGAGAAGCGCGACGTCGATCCGGCAAGCGCTGGGCCTCCTGTTGACATGCACGCCCGGAGGGGCCAGCGACCTGCCCGTGCAGCGGTAGGTTGCCCTGCGTTCACTCGTGAGCTGCGGCAAGTCCAAAGGGCCCAGCCAAAAAACTTCAAACCGGACATGCCGGAGAAGTATGACGGCAGGGCGCATCCGTCGGAGTTCCTTAGCATCTACACCATGGCGGTGCAGGCTGCGGGGGACGGGCGACAAGATCCTCGCCAACTACTTCCCGCCGTGCTCAAACCCAACGTCGGTCTTGGCTCATGCACTTGCCGGACAGCTCCATATCCTCTTGGTCGATCTCGCCATCGGTTTGTTGGCGCCTTCACGTGTGGCCACAAACCTCATGGCCAAGAGAGCGACCTTCACTTGCTCGCCCAGAGGGAAGGAGAGTCCCTGCGCCAAGTTCATTCGGAGATTCAGCCCGTGTGCACTACAACATCTCGGGCGTCCACCCCGCCAAGGTGATCGGCGCATTTCATCGTAATGTGCGGAACCGCAGGATGAGGAGGAGATGGCGATGTGCAAAGTTAAGGACGTCGTGAGCTGTATGCCCTGGTTGACAAGTGTGCACGTCTTTGAGGAAGGGAGGAGACTCCTCGGGAGAGAATGCGTACAGGATCTCGACAAGAATGACACCGCCCAAGCAAGAAGGGCGGCGAGAAGGCAACAGAAGAAGAAAAGCAGAGAAGTGCTAGGCTGTCGAGCAGTCCGGCAACGGAGGCGGCGACAAGAACGCCAAGGCTGTTGGCTCCGGCAAGGAGGTTGCCGACGCCAACCACCGGTCGGTGGCGGCCGCCCGACAAGCGGGACAGCTCCGACAAGCGATCTTGCAAGATCCACCGCACCAAGGGCCACGACCTCCAGAGCTGCAAGAAAGTCGAGCAGCTTGTCGAAAGCGCCAGAGCTGAGTACGAGCGGCGCGACAAGGAGAAGGCCCAGGAAGGTGCTGGGGGAGCAAGCAAGAAACGTCCCGGCCGGGGAGGACGCCGCGGCAAGGTCAAGCAGCGGCAAGGAGATCGACCTCCCCGCGGCCGCGACAAGGACGAAGATGATGATGACGACGAAGATATGGAGGACGACGACGCCGACGGCGGGAGTTTTGAGAAAGCCACGAGGTTCTCTGCGTTGGCGGGGTGCTTCCTGCATACCTCCCACCGCCAACTCAAACAATGGATGCGGAGGTCAATGCAGCGGAACCATCTGTGGAGTCACGCAAGCCTCTCGAAGTGGTCCAAGACGCCTATCATTTTTATATTGAGGACCACCACGATCGCATAATCGGCGGTCGGGTGCTTGCCGATGTTGGTCTCTCCAACCATCCGCAACCTCAAGGTCACAAAATGTTAGTTAACGGCGGGCCGGCTTGAATCTGATCTCCTCCGCGGTGCTCGAAGCTTCAAATCCTGACGGCGAGCTCGAAGAGACCGGAACCTTCCAAGGAATCAATCCGGGAAGGAGCAAGCGAAGGGAAGATTACGTTGCGGTCACATTTGGCGTGAGCTGAACTTCGGGATCGAGAAGGTTACATTTGACATTGCCGATTTCCCGTTGCCTTACAATGGGATACTTGGCCGTCGGCACTTCGCCAAGTTCATGGCAGCCTCTCACTACGCCTACAACCTACTCAAGATGCCGGGCCCGATAAGCGTCATCTCTGTCCATAGCGACAAGAAGGATGCCCTTATCTGTGCTGACAAGATCTTCCAAGACGCAGCAGCCGCAACAGATTGCCAGACACTTGCCGCTGAAGCTCCCGGGGGGAAGAAGACCAAGTCCAAGTCCGGCAAGGGCTCTGATGCTCACTCCGGCAAGCGCGCCTCTTCCAGTGCTTTGCGCTACCGTCGAGGACGCACCATCGAGCTCCACCGGCAAGTGCGAGAAGATGGTAGCTCCGCCGAAGACCAAGAAGGTGCCCGCCAAGGAGGACAACGCTGGTGGTACCTTCACCATCAGTGCCTCTCTCAACCCCAAATAGGAAGGCGCGCTCGTTGCTTTCCTGCGGGCGAATGTCGACGTGTTTGCATGGCAACCGTCTGATATCCCCGGTGTTCCTGTGAAAGTGATTGAGCACCGCTGGCCGTTTCCTCATCTTGCGACCCGTCAAGCAAAAAGTCGGGAAGAAAGCGTTGGGCGCCAAGAGTTCATAGTCAAGAGATCAAGAAACTGGAAGCAGCGGGCCTTGTCGTGAGGTGCTCCATCCCTACGTGGTTGGCCAATCACAGTAGTCGTGCAAGGCAAATGGGAAATGGAGACTTTGTATTGACTTCACGGATGTTAATAAAGCTTGCCCCAAAGATCCATTTCCCTTGCCGCGCATTGACCAGATTGCTGACTCCACGGCCGGATGTGATTTGCTTTCGTTTCTTGATGCCTACTCAGGATACCATCAGATCTTCATGGCTGAAGAAGATGAGGAGAAGACCGCATTCATCACACCATGCGGCACATACTGTTTCATACGGATGCCTTTCGGTTTGAAGAATGCTGGTTCAACATTTGCAAGGGTGGTCCATGATGCTTTTGAGCCGCAAATGCACATAAATGTAGAAGCCTACATGGATGACATAGTGGTCAAGAGCAAGGACAAAGCAACTCTGGTTCAAGATTTGGACGAGACCTTTGCAAATCTGCGCAAGATCAACCTCAAGCTCAACCCCGAGAAGTGCGTGTTTGGAGTCCCTTCCGCAAGCTTCTCGGGTTCTTCATGTCTCAAATAGCGGGATTGAAGCCAACCCCGACAAGATCAAGGCCATTGAGCAGATTGAAGCACCAAAGCGCGTCAAGGATGTACGAAGACTTGCCGGTTGCGTGGCTGCTCTCAGCGGGTTTATTTCTAGGTCTGCTGAGCGCGCCCTGCCATTTTTCAAGATTTTGAAAAAGGCAGGTCCAGTAAAATGGACCCCCGAAGCGGAGGCTGCGCTGCAGGACTTAAAGAGATACCTGTCCTCTACTCCAACACTTGTCGCGCCTAAGCCACGAGAGAAGTTGCTGCTGTATATAGCGGCGACCAATCAAGTGGTTAGTGCTGCGTTAGTGGCGGAGAGGGAGGCGGATGACGAGCCAGCAACCACGGCAAACACATCCAGCGACAAGCGGGGGCTTCACGACAAGCTCTGGTCCCGACAAGGACGAGTCCGCGAAGACGCATGAGCGGATGAGAAAAAGGATGGTGCGGCGCCAGTCTACTTTGTAAGTTCCCTTCGCACGGGGCTAGGTCAAGGTACTACGGTGTGCAAAACTGCTTTTCGGCCTCCTCATGGCCTCGAGAAAGCTGCGCCATTACTTCCAAGCACACGAGATCACGATCGTCACTCGCTTTCCCACGAAGAGGATACTGCAGAATCCGAGCGGCAGGCGGGATTGTCGAGTGGGCACCGGAGATGTCAAGCTTTGGTCTCAAGTTTGAAAGCACATCAACTATACTAAGCAGAGACTTGGCAGTATTCATAGCAGAATGGAAGCCAACGCCAGATGATGAGATTCCGGAGACGAGCATTCCAGTGAAAGAAGCAAGCAAAGAGTGGCTAATGTACTTTGATGGTGCCTTTCTCGCCAGGCGCCCGGTCTTGCCGGGCGTCTTGCTTATCGCACCCACCGGAGAGCACCTCAAGCATCGTCGTCTGATGCACTTTCCCAAGGAGCAAGCGACAAACAATACCGCAGAGTATGAAGGTTTGCTTGCCGGTCTCGGGATCGCCGTGGACCTTGGGATCAAGAAGCTTATTGTCAGGGGTGACTCGCAACTCGTCGTCCGCCAAGTCAAAAAAGATTACCAGAGTCCGGTTAGGAAAGCCTACGTAGATGAAGTGAGGAAGCTAGAAGAGCACTTTGACGGCTCGCAAATGGAACATGTTCCAAGAGCTCAGAATGATATTGCCGACGCCATGTCAAAGTGCCGCGCTTAAGCTACACAATGGAACCGGGGACTTTCGTGCTCAAGCCGACTCAGCCAACCGTAACACCATCGACGGACAAAGCAAGAAGAGGAAGTTGGCCTCTGGTGACTACTTTCCGGCCAGAGCTTCCCGAAGCCGTCGTTGCAAAGGTCCCCAAGATCAACACCAACAGTCTTTGAGGAGCGATGCTGCTCAGCGGACCCGTGGTTTGTTTCATTGAAGAAGCGCTCCCGACAAGTCTTGCTCCGGCAAGCTTGTCGGGGAGCATCTAGCTCCGGCAGAGCCACCGGCTCTTGCCGTAGAAGCTGATGTTCCCGCAGCAGCAGATGAGCCTTTAGTCCTTGTTGTCGAGCCACAAGCTCCAGCCTGGGCGCAGCAGATTGTCCATTTCCTTCAGACAGGAGAACTTCCCGAAGAGCAGGAAGAAGCGGAAAGAGTAGCCCGGCAGTCAAGTATGTACCAGTTTGTCGACAGACATCTGCATGTAAGAACACTCAACGGTGTGAAATTGAAGTGTATTCCGGGAAGATGGATGTGTTGTTGGCGAGAGATACATGGAGGCATATGTGGTCACCACATTGGGCGCAAGAAGAGCACTTGCCGGCAAAGCTTTCGGCAAGGTTTCTTCCGCCGACAGCCCTCCGTGATGCAATCAAGCACAAGTAACCAAATGTGAAGCATGCCAGTTCCATTCCAAACAGATACACCAGCCTGCTCAAGCTCTCCAGACGATCCCTTTATCCTGGCCATTTTCGGTCTGGGGGCTCGACATCCTCGGCCCCTTCCCCCGAGTTGTCGGGGGCTTTCAGTACTTGTACGTCGCTATCGACAAGTTCACAAATTGGCCGGAAGTGGAAGCGATGAGGAAGGTGACAGCCACGGTCGGCGGTCAAGTTCTTGGTCGATTGTTCCGCCGTTTCGAATCCCTAACAGGGTCATCACCGACAACGGCACACAATTTACGAGTCGCACCTTCATGCAGTACGGCCAAGACCGTGGCGCCAAGGTCTGCTGTGCGAATGTTGCTCTCCCGAGCAGCAACGGTCAAGCAGAGAGGGCAAACGCGGAAGTGCTGCGCGGACTCAAAACCAGAACAATCGACGGGCTGCACAAGTGCGGAAGAAACTGGATCGAGGAGCTGCCGGTGGTTCTTTTGTCGATCAGAACGACACCAAATCGAGCCACTGGCCAGGCACCCTTTGCTCTAGTCTATGGAGCAGAGGCAGTTCTCCCCACGGAACTCGTATACGGGTCGCCTCGAGTGCTCGCTTACGATGAGTTTGAGCAAGAGCAGCTGCGACAAGATGACGCGCTGCTCCTTGAGGAGGATCGTCTTCAGGCTGCAGCGAGCCGCTACCGACAAGCTCTGCGCCGCTACCATGGCCGCAGAGTTAATGCCAAGTCTCGAGGAAGGCGACCTTGTTCTTCGCGCGTTCAATCCGCCAAGAATTCAAACAAGTTGACGCCTTGAAGTGGGAAGGCCCTTATCGAGTGAAACGAGTCACTAAACTGGCGCGCTGTCCGCCTTGAGACCGAAGATGGCATTCCGGTGAGCAACTCACGGAACATTGAGCATCTTCATAAGTTTTACCCATAAGGCGCGGTTGTCGGGACCCGTCCCGGCAACCACCTTTTGTACAAGTCTTGCCGCTGTTGCATGTGATCCTTTGTACAAAGCCGGGCACAGACCCCGTGCATCAGTAAAGCCCATGTGTTGCGCACAACCCGTCAAGTTCATGCTTTCATCAAGTTATTCCATGTTTTGGATAACACTTTGTGCAGCAACCACACCCGGTAAGCAGAATCGAGCCTCTAGGCTCCATGACGTTATTTCCTCTTCTTTTTCTTCTCTCAAAGAAAGGGAGGCTCCCTCGCGCACAAGTTAACCAGGGGGGAGGAGGAGATAATACTATGGACCAGGCACCGCTCGAGGAAGTTTCGCCTCATCGGGAAGCAAGAAATAGAAAAGCTAAGTTGCCAAAGTTTGAGCAATCAATTTTTAAATTTTCGTTATCTTCCTCGAACGATAGTACTTTGTATGGAAAACCTGTGCGCAGAGGAACCAAATCGTGACTGGTCGTGCCCTTACTTTGTTTCGAGTCCGCTCAACAACTTAAGTGAGCTGCGGTTAGTCCGTGACAAGGTTGCTTGTCGGTAGCGACCCTTGACGAAGCTCTTGAAGTTCCGCACTTTTCGGCGCCATGACAAGGGTGCCTGCACCGCAAGTTTCCTGAATGGCGTAGGGCAACAACGTACAAAGGAAGAAATCAAGTAGAGGAAATAACGTTGCATTGATCGATTCACCTAAGATAGAGTATATTACAGAATAACTTGTCGCTGATCTAACAAAGTTTTCTAAACATGATCAGCAGCGACAAGGGAAAGATAAGGTTGGCGGCCTAGTCCACGCGGTCGCCCTCAATCCTCTTGATCTTGTTCACCTTGTCCACAATGGGTGCGACAAGGGCCTTGAGCTCCTCCACATTGGCTTCGGCCGGCAAGGATCTGAGGACGCCATTAAGGTTGAGGCCCGGGTTGCGGAAGGCCACCTTCATCAACACCTTCTCGAGGGCCCCTACGCAGATCTGGGTGATTCCTCGGCCAGCTGCTTCGGGACCTCTTCCCGGAGTCGCCGGAGACCCGTCACCACGCCTTTGAAGAACAGGCTGAGCTTGACGCTAGGTTGGAGATGCTCGTCGGAGGAGTACGCGAGGTCCCCCATCTCCAGCTTCATCAGCTCGTTGTGGATGTCGGCGGCGGTGTCCACAAGGCCTTCGGTCCAGTGCTCCACGCTCTCCCTCAGAGTGTTCTGGACGGAGACGGCATTCGCCAGCAGCTCCTCCTTGGCCTTGATCGCCTCCAACAAGCGCGCCTCCCGCTCTGGCACCATCCAACGTCTGCGTCGAGTGGTCGATTTCACCGCAGATCCGCCTTGGAGTCCTTGGCGGCGTCGAGCTCCTTGGCCTGTCGTGAGAGCGGACTGCAGCTCGCCCAGCGTGTGGGCGTCCTTCTCCGCTCACGCTTGAGCACGGCAAGCTCTTCGCCGCTCTTCTTGAGGGTGGCCTCCAGCTGTGCCACCTTCGCCTTCACCTCTTCCTTGGCGGCCTCGGCGGCTGCAGCGGCGTCGCCGCTTCTGAAGCGCCCGCCAAGCGACTCCTCACGCAGCGGCAAGGTCCTCCTCGTGGCTGTCCAGGTTGACCTTCCGCTGCGCCTACTCGCTTTCTGCACGGCGAAGCTTCTCGGCAGCCAGCCGCTCCTCATCACCGCGGCCTTCTCAAGGATGAAGGCCGTGCGCTCTTACGTGAGCTGCGCCCAGCGCGTCGCCACGTCGCGGGCGCTTCTTTGTTGGCGCTCCAGAGCTCCTCGGCGCGCTTCTCTATGTCCGCTCCCGCCCTCGCGACAAGGACTTCCCGAGTCTCCAACTTGGCCTGACGGGTGCGGAAGAGGGACAGCAGCTTCTTCAGCAGGTGCTCCTCCTCGGACTCGCCGCTGCCGCTGCTTGGCGCATCCACCAGCGTCAACCTAGCGGATGCGAGTAGCTCGCCGTCGAAGGTCTCGCCCTCGACTGGCGCCCTGGAGCTCGGCTCCCAGGGGAGCTTGATGAAGACGCCTTCGCCCGGCCTTGGTAGGCACCGGTGGGGCTCCTCGGAACTGGCGCCCCTTGGCGGCAGTCGGCTGTCGGTGTAAGCGCTTGCCGCTCCTGCGGCCTCGGGGCCGTCGATGCGACCGTCTGACCCCTCGCCGGCCTCTGCGTCGGCAGCCTCGGTGGCCTCCTCGCCAACAGGCTCGTCGGCGACGGCCTCTTCTTCGACGACGATGACCTCTTCTTCCTCGACGGCGGCCTCGTCGGTGTTGTTGCACGTCTCCACCTCGCCGGCGGCCTCGACCTCCATCGGGTCTGCGTCAGACGAAGAAGGAGCAGTCAAGCAGATATCCAAAAAAGAGAAACAAAAGAAAGCAAGCCCAAAGGAGATTTTCGTTTAAGGGAGTTACCTGCAGCGGGATCTGCAGCCATGGCCTCGACCACTGGAGGGTCGCTGGCGCCATCCCTCGCCGGGGTAGCCTCCCTTGCCGGAATGGCCTCCCTTGCCGGGGTGGCCTCCCTTGTCGGAGGGAGCTCCCTTGCCGGGGAGTTCTCCCTTGGCGGCGTAGTGACAGCGGGCAGGGTCTCGGAGGCAGCTTTCGAGCCCTCCTGATGAGGCTGCTCCGCTCCTACACAATTAAACAGTCAGAAATCAGCAAAGAAAGGGCACCCCTGCACACCTAGTAGTAAGGAGAAAAACTGCGCACTTACTCTGGGGGCTGTGCTGGGGGCTGCTCTGGGGAAGGGTTGCCGGGTCCGGCAAGGCGGCCTCGGACGCGTCCCCCGTCGCCACGGGAGAATCGTCCTCAACGTCGACCGTCGGGATCTTGGCCCTCTTCGCTCTTCGGGCGGCGTCACGAAAGGAAAGAGTCGAGCGAAGCAAATCAGATTCAAGATGAAGCAATAAAAATTGAAGACATACAAGCACAATCTCGAGAAGCTTACTCTTCGCCTTCCTCCTCGGAGCTGAGCGCGGAGAAGTCAAACTCCGGCCCGCCTTCGGTGCGATGAGGCGGGGGAGTGGGCTCTCTTGGCCGCTTCGCGGAGGCGTCGGCGGCACGAGAAGATTCCGCCCAGCTTGTCGCCCTTGATGCGGGCGCTCCAGCAACCTCGCTTGCAGCGGTGGAAGCGCGTCGGCGGCGCTACTGTGGGCCGACCTGTCGCCCCGGCTCGTCTCCAGCCCTGCGGAGACGCCTCCTCGGCGGAACCGGGGGCTCCGCTGGTGGCAAGTCGCTTGGCGGCGGGGAAGAAGCACCCTCGGCGGGTCCACTCGTCCCGGCCTCGAGCTTGACAAGCTCGTCCTCGCCCGGCGACCTCCTCGCTCAGCTGAGCTTGCCGCCTTCGCCGCGTCCGCCTCTTCCACGGTGAACCCGAAGACTCCAGCGGCAGCGGCTGCTGCCGCCTCCTCCGCTCTGGTGGCGATCCACGCCATCTCCTGGTAGGTGGTGTCGCGGGTGAGCCCCTTCTGCTCGTCGGCGCGGATCGGCACTTCTTGCAAATCGTCGAAGAATTGCTGCACGACCTCGTCGGGGGGCTCCTGCCAGGTCGGGACGATCCCGTGGGAGTCGCACAGCGGCATCATGGCGCGGATGCGGTCGAGCGCCGAGTTGTTGCACAGTGGGACGACCCCTCGCGGCAACCTGGACCACTCTGGATGTTCGGGGTCGTTCTTGAACAACTCGAGCAGCACTGAATCCAGCTCCATGACGGTGAAGTTCCAATTCAGGCCCGGGCGCAGCCTCATGATGTCCGCCGCATTCTGGAACTCCCAAGCAGGCCTCCTTCTTTCCTGCAAGGGAGCAATGCGGCGGCGAATGAAGTCTGCGCCAACTGCGCCAACAGTTAACCCGGCAAACCTGAGGCGCAGAATTCGGGTCACAGCTATCTTCAGCCTCGCATCCTCCGGCGCCAAGTTACTCCAATCCTTGCCGCACGCAATTGGGGTTTGGCGCACGGCGGTGAAGGGCTGTGGGTCCTCTTCTACGACCCAGCACCAGTTGGCTCTCCACTCCTCCCACTTGTTCCGAAACTCCCCCTCTAGGTAGGCCTCTTTCTTGCCGATCCTGGAGACCCAGGCTATCCCTCCGGCAAGGGGCTCCCCTCTCTCGACGCTGGAACAAAGAAATGGCGGAAGAGTGCCACATTCGGTGGACTCCGACAAAGTTTTCGCACAATGCGCCGAAACGGCCATGGTCAAGATGGCGTTGGGGGTGAAATCAAGGAG
Source organism: Aegilops bicornis (assembly GCA_021605145.1). Classification (NCBI taxonomy): domain Eukaryota; kingdom Viridiplantae; phylum Streptophyta; class Magnoliopsida; order Poales; family Poaceae; genus Aegilops; species Aegilops bicornis. Next base: position 420,532,371 of record CM038675.1, on the reverse strand, counting down.
GCGGAGGCTAAAGGTGTTCACTATGTCGCAAAAGAACTTCGGAATCTGACGGGCAAAGACCGCAATAGAAGAAAAAGGGCGAAGAAAGGGTACCTGTTGGGGCGGATCAGCGGCGGAGGCGGGAGCACCCTCATGCGCGGATGCGCCCGAGTCTCCGTCGACCGAAAAAGATAGTAGGCGTCCGCAGCTCCCGTGCGCCCGAGCTGCGAGGGGAAGACGGCTCGCTCCTTGCGCGCCGCTCCGCTGCGCCTCGGCCGACTTGACGCCCTTCTCCTTATCGGCCTTCGGGCCATGGCGAGGCGGAGGAGGTCGACGGCGGTGAGTGTGCTTGTGGCGAAAGAGGCGGGCGTTGCTCTCTTCGCACCGGAGAAGACGAGGGAGGCGGCGATGGTTTCTTGACAAGGCGACAATGGCAGGAGTGGGCGGCCTGCCTCTGTTTCCTCCGCTTATAAAGAGGGGGAGGGGGCGGACGTTCCGCTTATATTAATAAAGAAACCCCCACGACCGCGCCCACGATATCTCGCACGACGCCACGTCCGGTGCGTGCCGTTAGTGGGGATCATGGTGGGTCCGGGGCGAGTTGCGACGTGGTCGAGGCCGCGTGTCCGTCTGCAGTTCTGGGCCTGGCCCGACAAGCGCTTCGGCACCGTAATGCGACCAGGCCCGGGGGCTGCTGTCGGTGTACTAGAGTAGGGGTACCCTAGTATCCCGTACTCGTGCACGGACAGTTGCAGCGCCCCACGGCAAGGTTTGCCTCGTCACCGCCAATCTCCTCCGTGGCTCCCCTGGATCCATTCAAGAACAAAGTATTAGATTGAGAAGATAAGGTCCCGACAAGAGGAGCTTGTTGGGAAGGCCACTCCAGGCACGCAGAAGACAAGGCCCTGGCAAGAGGAGCTTGCCGGGAAGGCTCGGAGCGCGACAAGCCTCCGGGCGCGACAAGGATTCGGCCGCGGCAAGGCGCTTGCCGCGGCATGCAACTCCTCTCCGCCTCCGCTCCAGCTCACCTAGCGGCGTGTCGCCATGGGACCGCCCCATGGGCGGCGTGTCGAGCAGCTGTGCAGCCAGCGGAGAGCAGCGACGAAGCGGCTGACAGCTCGCCATCGTGGCGAGCGGAGGCGCACCTGACGGTCTCTGTTACACTGTTTGGGCGACAACGACAGGCATTTATTGCTTTTGTCCCTTGCCGTCAGAGTTAGGTATTTTGCACTGTACACTGTTCAAGTAGGTGTACCAACCCCTGTTTTTACATTTGTACCCCCGCCTATGTTGCCACCTGGAGGCCCTTGAGCATATAAAAGGAGGCCCGAGTGCAACGTAGAAGGGGTTCCATGGTTGGCGAGGTTCGGTTCGCGTCTTTGGCAAGGTTCAGTTCATTCGACCGCCATAGACTAGATACACTCACGCTGGGTTGTGTAGCTCGCATTGCTCCCTAGCAAGAACACAATAGATCCAACGAGCAGCGTGGAGTTTTATCTCTCCGGAGAGCTCCGAAGCTGGGTAAACCGCTCGTGTGCATCGCCTCGATCCGCTCTTCGTGCGACCTCCACCCCCCTCCGAACCACAAAGGGGCCTGCTTCGCCGGCCCCATAGGTGTCCGTGGGTACGATCAGCCTCCCCGACAATGTCCCAAGGACATCAAAGGTATAAGAAGTTTCCTTGGTCACGCCGGATTTTATAGGAGGTTCATTAAGGACTTCTCAAAAATTTCTCGGCCTCTGACAAATTTATTACAAAAAGATGTACCATTTGTCTTTGATGATGATTGTGTAGAAGCATTTGAAATACTTAAGAAAGCATTAGTCTCTGCACTGTTGTTCAACCACCGATTGGAATTTACCCTTTGAAATTATGTGTGATGCTAGTGATAATGCTGTAGGTGCTGTTCTAGGGCAAAGAGTTGATAAGAAATTAAATGTTATCCATTTTGCTAGTAAGACTCTAGACAATGCTCAAAGAAACTATGCTACTACCGAAAAGGAACTTTTAGCAGTTGTGTTTGCTTGTGATAAATTCAGACCCTATATTGTTGATTCTAAAGTAACTATTCACACTGATCATGCTGCTATTAAATATCTTATGGAAAAGAAAGATGCTAAACCTAGACTTATTAGATGGGTTCTCTTCTTTGCAAGAATTTGATTTGCATATTGTTGATAGAAAAGGAGCTGAGAACCCCGTTGCAGATAACTTATCTAGGTTAGAGAATGTTCTTGATGACCCACTACCTATTGATGATAGCTTTCCTGATGAACAATGAAATGTCATAAGCACTTCTCGTAGCACTCCATGGTATGCTGATTATGCTAATTATATTGTTGCTAAATTTATACCACCTAGCTTCACATACCAACAAAAGAAAAAGTTCTTCTATGATTTGAGACATTACTTCTGGGATGACCTACATCTTTATAAAGAAGGAGTAGATGGTGTTATTAGACGTTGTGTGCCTGAGCATGAACAGGAACAGATCCTACGCAAGTGTCACTCCAAAGCTTATGGAGGGCACCACGCTGGAGATAGAACTGCACATAAGGTATTGCAATCCGGTTTTATTGGCCCACTCTTCAAAGATGCCCGTAAGTTTGTTTTGTCTTGTGATGAATGTCAAAGAATTGGTAATATTAGTAGACGTCAAGAAATTCCTATGAATTATTCACTTGTTATTGAACCATTTGATGTTTGGGGCTTTGATTATATGGGACCTTTTCCTGCCTCTAATGGATATACACATATTTTAGTTGATGTTGATTACGTTACTAAGTGGGTAGAAGCTATTCCAACTAGTAGTGCTGATCATAACACCTCTATTAAAATGCTTAAGGAAGTTATTTTTCCGAGGTTTGGAGTTCCTAGATATTTAATGACTGATTGTAGTTCACACTTTATTCACGGTGCTTTCCGTAAAATGCTTGCTAAATATGACGTTAATCACAGAATTGCATCTCCTTATCACCCATAGTCTAGTGGTCAAGTAGAATTGAGTAATAGAGAGCTCAAATTAATTTTGCAAAAGACTATTAATAGATCTAGAAAGACTTGGTCCAAGAAACTTGATGATGCATTATGGGCCTATAGAAGTGCATATAAGAATCATATGGGTATGTCTCCGTATAAAATGGTTTATGGAAAAGCATGTCACTTACCTCTCGAACTAGAACATAATGCATATTGGGCTATTAAAGAGCTCAACTATGATTTCAAACTTGCCGGTGAGAAGAGGTTATTTGATATTAGCTCACTTGATGAATGGAGAACCCAAGCTTATGAAAATGCTAAGTTCTTTAAAGAAAAAGTTAAAAGATGGCATGACAAAAGGATACAAAAGCGTGAGTTTAATGTAGGTGATTATGTATTGCTATACAACTCTCGTTTAAGATTTTTTGCAGGAAAACTTCTCTCTAAATGGGAAGGTCCCTACGTCATCGAGGAGGTCTATCGCTCCGGTGCCATAAAAATCAATAACTTCGAAGGCCCAAATCCGAAGGTGGTAAATGGTCAAAGGATCAAACATTATATCTCAGATAATCCCATAAATGTTGAAACCAATATTATTGAAACCGTAACCCCGGAGGAATACATAAGGGACACTTTCCAGACCGTTTCAGACTCCGAAAAGGAATAGGTACGTGGTACGGTAAGTAAACCGACTCCAAAACAATTTTTAAGGCAATATTTCTCCGTTTTGGAATATTTAGAAAAATAGAAAAATAAGTGGCAGTCCGGGAAGGACACGAGGCCTTCACGAGGGTAAAGGGCGCGCCCTACCCCCCTGGGCGTGCCCCCCTACCTCGTGAGCACCGCGTGTGCTCCCCGGACTCTGTTTTCTTGTATGATACGTATTTTGCTCGGTAAAAATTCATTATATATTCTCCCGAAGGTTTTGACTCCCGTATCACGCAAATATCCTCTGTTCTTGTTTTGAGTTGTTGCTGCTGCAGATTAGAGCAAGATGTCTTCTCAAGAGTCGATCGGGAGAGCCGGTATCTAATCCGCACCGCAACCAAGGGCAAACAGCGATGCTGACCACTTTGGGCCAGCAACGGAGGAAGAGATGGAGGCCGACTTGATGAGGGTAGATGCCATGGAGGATCAAGAAGTCACCTCTCGCCTCCGAGCTGGGTTTACGATGGGGGAACTATAGAGCTCAGCTATTCCAAACTCGGTTATCCCTTCCAATGTTAGATTTCTTTCTTATGAAAATATGAGGAGGAGGGTCTCTTGTTCTCCCGCAGCTATGCAACACCCTTGGGTGCAAGGAGCTTTAACTGTTACAGGAAAGCTTCGCAGGGAAATAATGGACCTGAAGCAGCAATTCAATAAGCTCGAGGAGGAGAACCGTATCTTGAGGGGAATCATCGCAAAGAATATTACACCAACAACAAAGAAGGAGATATAATCACATGGGTATGGGCACTCCCTTGGCAACTTCCAAGCTTGGGGAGGTGCCCGGTATCGCATTTACCATCACAACTCCTATCTTTACCGTTTTTCTAAGTTCGATCCTATTAGCAGTATCTTGATCTAGTACAATAAAGTTTATGGCATGATCTAGTTTTGAGTTTCGCTTTATGATCCCTTTATTTAATCGAGTCCGTGAGCTATATATATAATAAAGTTTAGTGTTGAGTCAAGGGCTTGATTATTTTGCCATGATCTTGGGTGAATAAAAGAATAGAAAGAAGAAAAATAAAAAAAAGAAACAAAGAGTTCATATTGATCTTATTGAAAGTAATGACTTCACATAGAAAGAGTATGATGATTAAAAGTTGTTGGGAGTTGGCAAATATAGCTTTGGTCATCGTTGCAATTAATAGGAAGTAATAAGGAAAGAGAGGTTTCACATATAGATATACTATCATTGACATCTTTTATGATTGGGAGCACTCATTAAAATACAACATGCTAAAGAGTTGATGTTGGACAAGGAAGACAACGTGATGAGTTATGTTTTCTTATATCTGAGATAAAGTATGTTGTCATGGATCCTCTAACATGTTGAACTTGCCTTTCCCCCTCATGCTAGCCAAATTCTCAGCACCAAGTAGAGATACTACCTGTGCTTCCAAATACCCTTAAACCAGTTTAGCCATGAGAGTCCACCATATCTACCTATGGATTGAGTAAGATCCTTCAAGTAAGTTTTCATCGGTGCAAGCAATAAAAATTGCTCTCTAAATATGCATGACTTATTAGTGCAGAGAAAATAAGCTTTGTATGAACTTGTTGTGGAAGTAATAAAAGCGACAGACTGCATAATAAAGGTCCACATACAAGGGGCAATATAAAGTGACGTTTTTTGCATTAAGATTTTGTGCAGCAACCATAAAAGCGCATGGCAACCTCTGCTTCCCTCTGCGAAGGGCCTATCTTTTATTATTATCCTATACCTTATGCAAGAGTCACGGTGATCTTCACCTTTCCTTTTTCATTTTATCCTTTGGCAAGCCTAGCATGTTGGAAAGAACATGATATACATATCTAACTGGATGTAGGGGAGCATGAATTATTATTGTTGACATTACCCTTGAGGTAAAAGGTTGTGGGGCAAAATTATAAGCCCCTATCTTTCTCTGTGTCCAATTTAAACTCCGTAACCACAAGTATTGCGTGAGTGTTAGCAATTATGAAGGACTAAGTGATAGTTGAGAATGTGGACTTGCTTTTAAGCACTGACATAGACTCTTTCCGATGTTATGATAAATTGCAATTGCTTCAATGATTGAGGTTATAATTTGTTGGTGCAAAATAAGGTTTCTGATTCATACCTTTGCATTGTGAAAAGATCATCACCTGAACATAAGTAATCATATGACAAAATCTATATATGTTGTTGTTATGAGAACAATCATGATGCCTTCATGTCCGTATTTTATTTTTATCGACGCCTCTACCTCTAAACATTAGGACATATTTATTGTTATCGGCTTTTCGCTTGAGGACAAGCAAGGTCTAAGCTTGGGGGAGTTGATACATCCATTTTGCATCATGCTTTTATATCGATATTTATTGCATTTTGGGCTGTTATTTAACGTTATGTCACAATACTTATGGCTATTCTCTCTTATTTTACAAGGTTTACATGAAGGGGGAGAATGCCGGCAGCTGGAATTCTGGGATGGAAAAGGAGCAAATATTGGAGACCTATTCTGTGCAACTCCAAAAGTCCTGAAACTCCACAGAATATCTTAAAATAAATAAAGAAAAATCATCGCCAAAGATGAAGGCCATGGGGCCCACACCCTCCTCACGAGGGTGGGGGGCGCACCCCCCTACCTCGTGGGCCCCCTGGTGGCTCTCCGATGCCCATCTTCTCCTATATGAAGTCTTTCGATGAGAAAAAACATTAAACAATCTTTCGGGACGAGACTCCGCCGCCACGAGGCGGAACCTTGGCGGAACCAAACTAGGGCTCCGACAGAGCTGTTCTGCCGGGACACTTCCCTCCAGGAGGGGGAAATCATTGTCATCATCATCACCAATGCTCCTCTCATCGGGAGAGGGCAATCTGCATCAACATCTTCACTAGCACCATCTCATCTCCAAACCCTAGTTCATCTCTTGTATCCAATTCTTGTCTCCAAGTCCGGGATTGGTGCTAGTAGGTTGCTAGTAGTGTTGATTACTCCTTGTAGTTGATGCTAGTTGGTTTATTTGGTGGAAGATCATATGTTCAGATCCTTTATGCATATTATTACCCCTCTGATTATGAACATGAATATGCTTTGTGAGTAGTTACGTTTGTTCCTGAGGACAAGGGAGAAGTCTAGCTATTAGTAGTCATGTGAATTTGGTATTCGTTCGATATTTTGATGAGATGTATGTTGTCTAGCCTCTAGTGGTGTTATGTGACCGTCGACTACATAACACTTCACCATTATTTGGGCCTAGAGGAAGGCATTGGGAAGTAATAAGTAGATGATGGGTTGCTAAAGTGACAGAAGCTTAAACCCTAGTTTATGCGTTGCTTCGTAAGGGGCTGATTTGGATCCATATGTTTCATGCTATGGTTAGGTTAACCTTAATACTTTTGTTGTAGTTGCAGATGCTTGCAATAGAGGTTAATCATAAGTGGGATGTTTGCTCAAGTAAGAGCAGCACCCAAGCACCGGTCCACCCACATATCAAATTATCAAAGTACCGAACGCGAATCATATGAGCGTGATGAAAACTAGCTTGACGATATTCCCATGTGTCCTCGGGAGCGCTTTTCCTATTATAAGAGTTTGTCCAGGCTTGTCCTTTGCTACAAAAAGGATTGGGCCACCTTGCTGCACTTTATTTACTCTTGTTACTTGTTGCTCATTACAATTTATCTTATCACAAAACTATCTGTTACCACTTATTTCAGTACTTGCAGAGAATACCTTGCTGAAAACTGCTTATCATTTCCTTCTGCTCCTCGTTGGGTTCGACACTCTTACTTATCGAAAGGACTACGATAGATCACCTATACCTGTGGGTCACCAAGACTCTTTTCTAGCGCCGTTGCCGGGTTTTTGATGCGTAGTACTTGCCGGGTTATAGAATCTATAATTGTGGGAAATACTTATTATTATGCATCTATCAATTAAAGAAAGACATGGAACACTTCCCTAGAAAGAAAATAAAATTACCATATGAATCTATTATGAGAGCCACTTATGGATTGCCTACCAAAGATAGCAATACCTAGATCTATCCTTGCTTTTATGCCTAGCTAGGGGCGTTAAACGATAGCGCTTGTTGGGAGGCAACCCAATTTTATTTTTAGTTTTTTTGCTTATGTTTAGGAATATATAATTCATCTAGCCTCTGTTTAGATGTGGTTTTATGTTTTAATTAGTGTTTGTGCCAAGCTAGACCTATTGGATCTTCTTGGATGATAGTTATCTGATCTTGCTGTAATTTCCAGAAACTTTGCACTCAGTGCCCGAATTGTTAAAAATCACCAGAACGTGATACAATATTGATTCCAAATTCTTCTGATCAATAAATAAATTGTCTAGGTCTTCTGATTTTGGTATAATTTTTGGAGTTTCAGAAGTTTGCATTAGATACAGATTACTACAGACTGTTCTGTTTTTGACAGATTCTGTTTTGCGTGTGTTGTTTGCTTATTTTGATGAATCTATGGCTAGTAAAATAGTTTATGATCCATAGAGAAGTTGGAATAAAGTAGGTTTAACACCAATATAAAGAAAGAATGAGTTCATTACAGTACCTTAAAGTAGTCTTCTGTTTTCTTTCTCTAATGGAGCTCACGAGATATCTATTGAGTTTTGTGTTGTGAAGTTTTCAAGTTTTGGGTGAATACTTTTGATGGATTATGGAACAAGGAGTGGCAAGAGCCTAAGCTTTGGGATGCCTATGGCATCCCCTAGATAATCCAAGGTCACCAAAAAGTCAAAGCTTTGGGATTCCTCGGAAGGCATCCCCTCTTTCGTCCACTTCCATCGGTAATTTACTTGGAGCTATATTTTTATTCACCACATGATAAGTGTTTTGCTTGGGGCATCTTGTATTATTTGTGTCTTTGCTTTTTAGTTTACCACAATCATCCTTGCTGTACACACCTTTTGAGAGAAGCCAATTTGATTAGAATTTGCTAGAATACTCTATGTGCTTCACTTATATCTTTTGAGCTTGATAGTTTTGCTCATAGTGCTTCACTTATATCTTTTGAGCGTGATAATTTTTGCTCTAGTACTTCACTTAGATCTTTTAGATCACGGTGGTGGATTTGTTTTAAAGAAACTATTGATCTCTCATGCTTCACTTAGATTATTTTGAGGGTCGTTAATAGCATGGTAATTTGCTTAATGTTAATATACTTGGTATTCATGATATGTGAAACTTTCTTTTGAGTGCGTTGAATACTAAGATAAGTTTGATGCTTGATAATTGTTTTGAGATATGGAGGTGATAATATCAAAGTCGTGCTAGTTGAGTAGTTGTGAATTTAAAGAATGCTTGTGTTGAAGTTAGCAAATCCCGTAGCATGCACGTATGGTTAAAGTTGTGTAACAAATTTGAAACATGAAGTGTACCTGGCTTGTGCATCCTTATGAGTGGCGGTCGGGGACGAGCGATGGTCTTTTCCTACCAATCTATCCCCCTAGGAGCATGCGCGTAGTACTTGATTTTTTTATGACTTCTAAATTTTTGCAATAAGTATATGAGTTCTTTTGACTAATGTTGAGTCCATGGATTATACGCACTTTTACCTTTCCGCCTATGCTAGCCTCTTCGGTACCGTGCATTGCCCTTTCTCACATTGAGAGTTGGTGCAAACTTCGCCGGTGCATCCAAACCCCGTGATATGATACGCTCTATCACACATAAACCTCCGTATATGTTCCTCAAAACAGCCACCATACCTACCTATTATGGCATTTCCATAGCCATTCTGAGATATATTTCCATGCAACTTTCCACCGTTCCGCTCATCATCATCATAACATACATTACTTCTGTCATATTTCCATTGCATGATCATGTAGTTGACATCGTATTTGTGGCAAAGCCACCATGCATTATTTTTCATACATGTCACTCTTGATTCATTGGACCATCCCGGTACACCACCGGAGGCATTCATATAGAGTCATATCTTGTTCTAGTTTCGAGTTGTAATCCTTATGTTGTAATCAATAGAAGTGTGATGATCATCATTATTAGAGCATTGACCAAAAAAAAGAAAGGCCAAAAATAAAAAAATAAAGGCCCAAAAAAAGAATATAAATAAAAGGGCAATGCTACTATCTCTTTTTCCACACTTGTGCTTCAAAGTAGCACCTTGCTCTTCTTGTAGTGAGTCTCATATATTGTGCTTCAAAGTAGCACCATGTTTTTCATATAGTGAGTCTCATAAGTTGTCTTTCATACTAGTGGGAATTTTTCATTATAGAACTTGGCTTGTATATTCCTACGATGGGCTTCCTCAAATGCCCTAGGTCTTCATGAGCAAGCGAGTTGGATGCACACCCACTAGTTTTCTTTTGTTGAGCACTCATAGCTCTAGTGCATCCGTTGCATGACAATCCCTACTCCTCATGTTTGACATCAATTGATGGGCATCTCCACAGCCCGTTGATTATCCTCGTCAATGTGAGACTTTCTCCTTTTTTGTCTTCTCCACACAATCCCCATCATCATATTCTATTCCACCCATAGTGCTATATCCATGGCTCACGCTCACGTATTGCGTGAAGGTTGAAAAAGTTTGAGATTATTTAAGTATGAAACAATTGCTTGGCTTGTCATCGGGGGTATAGAAGTTGGGAACATCTTTGGGTGACGGAAATAAAGCATAGCCGAACTATATGATTTTGTAGGGATAAACTTTCTTTTGCCATGCTATTTTGAGAAGACATGATTACTTTGATTAGTATGCTTTAAGTATTATTATTTTTATGTCAATATGAAGTTTTGTCTTGAATCTTTCGGATCTGAATATTCATACCAAAATTAAGATGATCTACATTCAAATTATGCCAAAGTATCACTCTGCATCAAAAATTCTCTTTTTATCATTTACCTACTCGAGGACGAGCAGGAATTAAGCTTGGGGATGCCTGATATGTCTCCAACGTATCTATAATTTTTGATTGCTCCATGCTACTTTATCTACTATTTTGGACTATATTGGGCTTTATTTTCCACTTTTATATTATTTTTGGGACTAACCTATTAACCGGAGGCCCAGCCAAATTGTCGCTTTTTGCCTATTTCAGTGTTTCGAAGAAACGGAATATCAAACGGAGTCCAAACGGAATGAAACCTTCGGGAACGTGATTTTCTCACCGAACGTGATCCAGGAGACTTGGACCCTACTCCAAGAAGTAACAGAGGCGGTCATGAGGGTGGGGGGCGCCCCCCCTAGGGCGCGCCCCTGCCTCGTGGGCCCCCTGTTGCTCCACCGACGTACTCCTTCCTCCTATATATACCCTCACGCACTTCAAACGATCAGACCAGGAGCCAAAAACCTAATTCCACCACCCCAACTTCCTATATCCACGAGATCCCATCTTGGGGCTTGTTCCAGAGCTCCGCTGGAGGGGGCATCCACCACGGAGGGCTTCTACATCATCACCATAGCCCCTCCGATGAAGTGTGAGTAGTTTACTTCAGACCTTCGGGTCCATAGCTAGTAGCTAGATGGCTTCTTCTCTCTTTTTGGATCTCAATACAATGTTCTCCCCCTCTCTCATGGATATCTAGTCGATGTAATCTTCTTTTTGCGGTGTGTTTGTTGAGACCGATGAATTGTGGGTTTATGATCCAACTTATCTATGAATAATATTTCAATCTTCTCTGAATTCTTTTATGTATGATTGGTTATCTTTGCAAGTCTCTTCGAATTATCCGTTTGGTTTGGCCAACTAGATTGGTAGTTCTTGCAATGGGAGAAGTGCATATCTTTGGGTTCAATCTTGCGGTGTACGTACCCAATGACAGAAAGGGTTGCAAGGCACGGATTGTATTGTTGCCATCGAGGATAACAAGATGGGGTATTTATCATATTGCATGAATTTATTCCTCTACATCATGTCATCTTGCTTAAGGCGTTACTCTGTTTTTAACTTAATACTCTAGATGCATGCTTTGGATAGCGGTCGATGAGTGGAGTAGTAGTAGTAGATGCGAGAATCGTTTGGTCTACTTGTCTCGGACATGATGCCTATATACATGATCATACCTAGATATACTCATAACTATGCTCAATTCTTTCAATTGCTCAACAGTAATTTGTTCACCCACCGTAGAATACTTATGCTCTTGAGAGAAGCCACTAGTGAAACCTATGGCCCCCGGGTCTATTCTCATCATATCAATCTCCATCACTTTTATACTTGCTGTGTTTTTACTTTGCTTTTTACTTTTCACTTTGTATCTCTATATCAAAAATACCAAAAATATTATCTATCATCTCTATCAGATCTCACTCTCATAAGTGACCGTGAAGGGATTGACAACCCCTAATTGCGTTGGTTGCGAGTAGCTATCGTTTTGTCCAGTGCACGAGGGACTTTTATGTGGCCTCCTACCGGATTGATACCTTGGTTCTCAAAACTGAGGGAAATACTTACGCTACTCTGCTGCATCATCCTCTCCTCTTCGGGAAAACCAATGCAAGCTCAAGACGTAGCAAGAAGGATTTCTGGCGCCGTTCTTTGAGGAGTCTACGCAAAAGTCAACATACCAAGTACCCATCACAATCCCTATCTCTCGCATTACATTATTTGCCATTTGCCTCTCGTTTTCCTCTCCCCCACTTCACCCTTGCCGTTTTATTCGCCCTCCCTTTCCCAATCTCCTCCTCTCTTTTCCGTTTGCCTTCCCGTTGCCATGGCCGAATCAAAAAGAACTACGGGTTTTCTCCCGAGCTCTAGTGCTTTGGATAACCCCTCTATCCTCTCTAAGCTCATAAATAATGATGCTATAGAAAGACCCACCGGGGTCACCAATGAGAGCTTGAATAATTTTGATGAGGATGACTCTGGAAATTTTCGCTATTTACTTGATGAGTCTTTAAAAGATGCTTGGGATAGGTTACTTAGGATTCGGGCTAGCTATGTGCCACAATATCAAATTGAAATTTACTTTAAAAGTTTTTATGTTGGCTTGCCCACTTCCTTCAAACATGTTTTAGATTCCATCTTTGAAGAAGTTTTTCTTGAAGGGGATGCTATAGATACCTATGAAAGAATGAAAACTATATTTGCGCACCCCATGAAAGATAAGGTTGAATCAACTACTCTCTTGTGCTTTTATCAAAATGAAATTATTAAAGAGATGAAGTCTAGTTTAGAGGCAAATTTCCGTAACGTGCTTAATCATACTTCTTCCATTAATGGTCATGTGCTTAACTTAAATAGCAGAATGAATGCCATAGAAAGGAGATCCTCCTCTCCGAATGCCAAAGATGGCAATACCTAGATCTATCCTTGCTTTTATGCCTAGCTAGGGGCGTTAAACGATCGCGCTTGTTGGGAGGCAACCCAATTTTATTTTTAATTTTTTTTTGCTTCTGTTTAGGAATAAATAATCCATCTAGCCTTTTTTAGATGTGGTTTTATGTTTTAATTAGTGTTTGTGCCAAGCTAGACCTATTGGATCTTCTTGGATGATAGTTATTTGATCTTGCTGTAATTTCCAGAAACTTTGCGCTCAGTACCCGAATTGTTAAACATCACCAGAACGTGATCAAATATTGATTCTAATTGCTGCTGGTCAATAAACAAATTGTCTAGGTCGTCTAATTTTGGTAGAAGTTTTGGAGTTCCACAAGTTTGCGTTAGATACAGATTACTACAGACTGTTCTGTTTTTGACAGATTCTGTTTTGCGTGTGTTGTTTGCTTATTTTGATGAATCTATGGCTAGTAAAATAGTTTATGATCCATAGAGAAGTTGGAATAAAGTAGGTTTAACACCAATATAAAGAAAGAATGAGTTCATTACAGTACCTTAAAGTAGTCTTCTGTTTTCTTTCTCTAATGGAGCTCACGAGATTTCTATTGAGTTTTGTGTTGTGAAGTTTTCAAGTTTTGGGTGAATTATTTTGATGGATTATGGAACAAGGAGTGGCAAGAGCCTAAGCTTGGGGATAACCATGGCATCCCCTAGATAATCCAAGGACACCAAAATGTCAAAGCTTGGGGATGCGCCAGAAGGCATCCCCTCTTTCGTCTACTTCCATCGGTAATTTACTTGGAGCTATATTTTTATTCACCACATGATAAGTGTTTTGCTTGGAGCGTCTTTTATTATTTGCGTCTTTGCTTGTTAGTTTACCAAAATCATCTTTGCTGTACACACCTTTTGAGAGAAGCCAATTTGATTAGAATTTGCTATAATACTCTATGTGCGTCACTTATATCTTTTCAGCTTGATAGTTTTGCTCATAGTGCTTCACTTATATCTTTTGAGCGTGATAGTTTTTGCTCTAGTACTTAACTTTTTTAGATCTTTTAGAGCACGGTGGTGGATTTGTTTTAAAGAAACTATTGACCTCTCATGCTTCACTTAGATTATTTTGAGAGTCGTTAATAGCATGGTAATTTGCTTAATGTTAATATACTTGGTATTCAAGATATGTGAAACTTTCTTTTGAGTGTGTTGAATACTAAGATAAGTTTGATACTTGATAATTGTTTTGAGATATGGAGGTGATAATATCAAAGTCGTGCTAGTTGAGTAGTTGTGAATTTGAGAAATGCTTGTGTTGAAGTTAGCAAATCCCGTAGCATGCACGTATGGTTAAAGTTGTGTAACAAATTTGAAACATGAAGTGTACCTGGCTTGTGCATCCTTATGAGTGGCGGTCGGGGACGAGCGATGGTCTTTTCCTACAAATCTATCCCCCTAGGAGCATGCGCGTAGTACTTGATTTTCTATGACTTCTAAATTTTTGCAATAAGTATATGAGTTCTTTTGACTAATGTTGAGTCCATGGATTATACGCACTTTTACCTTTCCGCCTTTGCTAGCCTCTTCGGTACCGTGCCTTGCCCTTTCTCACATTGAGAGTTGGTGCAAACTTCGCCGGTGCATCCAAACCCCGTGATATGATTGTAGCAACCCGACCTCAGATGGTCAAGTCTCTGTGCTTCCGTGTCATCCCTGGATCGGTAATGCTGACACACACAGTACTCGAAGGATTAATAACAAAGTAGCAATCACACACTTATTACATCGAATGTCTCAAAAGAGAACTTATTACAATAATATGGCTTTAGGCCATCTAATACGATAACAGCGGAAGGCTTGGAAGATAAAGTGATTCCATCAACTCCAACGGCATAGCTGAGCTGCACGGCAACGACCTTCGAACCTTACTCCTCGTCTGAAAAGTCTGCAACATAATACATTGCAGCCCGAGAACGGGTCAGCACATGGAATATGCTGGAAATGTAACACAATAGAGCAATAACAGAATAATACTAACACTACATGCATGTTTGGTTGGTGGAAAGCTCTACGGTTACATTTTGCGGAAAGCCAATTTTTTCCTACATCAAAGGAATAAATTTTTATTTAACTATCATGGTGGTTGAAACATCGTTGAGAAGGTATAACCCCAACTCAATCCCAATTAAAGTAATTAACAACCCAACAATTTTAATTTAGAGTGATGAGATACATGTAATTACTCAAGTACTAGATACTCAGAATTGTCCATAACCGGGGACACGGCTAACCATGATTAGATTGTATACTCTGCAGAGGTTTGCGCACTTTTCCCCGCAAGACTCGATCGCTTCCGTTGATTTCTCGCACTACATGGTGTTTGAGAAACGGATGACCGAGACACAGTCTTTCAGAAACATTAACTCTCTACTCCGGGTAGACCATACCAAACCTACAAAACCCACTACCTTCTGATCTACCTCTTCAAGAGCTTCACGTAACTTACTCAACTATGCTAGAGCCCATAATAGCTTGTGGCTGCACACGCAAGTTTCTAGCATGAATAATCTCAGTTCCCTTTGAGCCTGGGTGGCGGTCCATAGGAAGATCACACGGGTACCCCGGAATTCCAAAATAAAAGCATAACACCTTTGGGTTCCCCAGGTGCCTCAATCCACCCAGATGTGTATTAAGTTGCCACCTTAAGTTAACCATTAATTAACAATCTCACATCTGTCATGAATAACTCTCAAACCCAAACCACGTCTACGAGCATAGCATAGCAATATAAGCAACACGTAGAAGTAACTCCCAAGGGTTTGATAGTAACAGGGCAATAGGTTCCTACCTCATTATCTACTTCCCAACCCACAAATTAATGACATCCTAACCATGAAATGTTTGAGGGTTGAACTAATGCATAAAAACTTGGTATGAAAGGAAATATGATCAAGTGTTACTTGCCTTGCTGACGATCCGTGAACCCTAGAGACTCGTAGTAACACGCTTCGCACTCCGGGAATTCTATCGCAAGCAAACAATACATACATAAGCAACAAGCAAAGATGCACAAACGAAACTTCAACTGAAAGAGGTTCACCGGAGAGTTCAACTTAAGAACTCTGGTTCACAAGTAAAATCAAGCCAAACGGAGCAACGAAACTCAAACGGCGAAAGAAACAAGATCCGTTTACTAATCTGAACTAGGGTCAAATTTTACAGAGGCAAAAACTTGTTTGAGCTGGCTATTCAGAAAGACGGTTTCGAGATGAAACTCCAGGCACTTGAATCGCCTGATTCCCATAAACGAGCGAAAAGTTATACTAATATGAACATCGGATCAGAAATCGCGATTGGAAAAATCGCGGAATAAATACGATAAAAGAAAACGACGAACGGCTAAACGAACGAACGTTCGTTAGCAGAAACTAACCGACGAACGCGTTCGTAAAAACGAACGAACGAGCGAACGCTCGCAAAACAAATAAACCAGAGAAATAAAACCGATCTATACAAAAAACGGCTAGGGTTTTTCTTAAAAAAAGCGAAGGGGTTTTCTAAAAAAACCGGCGACGAGGGGCTACCTCCGGCGAGGTCGTCCGGCAGTCGGGCGGCTCCGACGTGGCTCGGCGAGGGGCGCAGGGTGGCGGCGGGGTGCGGGTGGCGGCGGGATGCGGGTGGCGGCGGGAGTGGCGGCGGCGGCGACTTCGGCGGCGCGGCTCGAGGCTCGGGCGGCTCCGGCTCCGGAGGGGCGGTGGTGGTTTAGAGGGGGGCGGTATATAAAGGTTGGAGGTCCGACTTGGGAGGGTCAAGCGGCGGGCGGCGCGAGGACTCTCAGTCCGAGTCCGGCGGCGCAACGGGGAGGCGGTGGCGTGGCGGGCGGCTTTGGCTCGGTGGGCCGTTAGCCCGATCGGTATGGTCCTCTTTAAAAAAAAAGCGTTCACTAAATTTATAAAAATCCTAGAAAAATAAATAAAAATCTAAAAAAACCAAAACAAGTTTTCTTTGTCTAAATAAAATATTTAGAACAAGATGAACTTTTCTTGGCCCCTAAAATGCAATTTTTAAAACATGCAAATTTTCTCTAGGGCAAATAAAATTCCAAATAAATAAAATAAAATCCAAATAATGATTTTAACATTTTTCCTCCGATATTTCAATTATTTTTGGAGAAGTCATATTATCTCCTCTCATTTAATATTTAAAAATGAAATATTTTCTGGAGAGAAAATAATTAAAAATCAAAATCCTCGTCTTCATTATTTGATAAAATTCAAATATGAAAATCGGAAAATCCCCAACTCTCTCGGAGGGTCCTTGAGTTGCTTAGGATTTCGAGCATTGCAAACGAAAATGCAATAAAATATGATATGCATGGATGACCTATGTATAACATGCCAAATTGAAAATTTGGGATGTTACAAAACCTACCCCCCTTAAGATGAATCTCGCCCTCGAGATTCGGGTTGGCTAGAAAATAGGTGCGGATGGTCCCTGCGGATATCATCTTCTCGCTCCCAGGTGGCTTCCTCCTCGGTATGGTGGCTCCACTGAACTTTACAAAACTTGATAACCTTGTCATGAGTGACTCATTGTCGAAATCAAGAATCTTTACTGGCTTCTCCTCATAAGTCAAATTACTATCCAACTGTATCGTCTCTAGGGGAACTGTATCCTTTAACGGTATATCGGCCATCTCGGCGTGGCACTACTTCAGCTGTGATACGTGGAACACATCGTGAACTCCTTACAATCCTTCAGGTAACTCCAGCTTGTAGGCAACTTGTCCCATCCGTTCCAAAACACGATACGGTCCTACAAATCTTGGGGCTAACTTTCCCTTTACTCCAAAACGTTTCACTCCCCTCAAGGGTGATACTCATGAGATAGGCTCTGTCTCCAATTTCATAGGTTACTTCCTTGCATTTTGAATCTGCGTAACTCTTCTATCTAGACTGAGCAATCTTTAGTCTGTCTCTGATTAGTTTAACCTTCTCCTCTGATTCCTTGATCAAATCTGGTCCAAACAACTGACGGTCTCCAACCTCATCCCACATCAATGGTGTTCTACATCTGCGTCCATACAGAGCTTCGAACGGTGCCATCTTCAAACTGGCCTGGTAGCTTTTGTTGTACGAGAACTCTGCGTACGGCAAATTGTCATCCCAACTAGATCCATAATCTAGCGCACAGGCTCTCAACATGTCCTCCAGAATCTGGTTGACCCTCTCTGTTTGTCCATCCGTCTGCGGGTGGAACGCGGTACTAAACTCCAATCTGGTACCCAAAGTATGGTGTAGCTGATGCCAAAACTTTGAAGTAAACTGTGTTCCTCTATCTGATACGATGCTCCTCGGAACTCCGTGCAAACATACGATCCTGGTCATATATATCTTGGCCAACTTGGCACTTGTATAAGTTGTTTTCACTGGGATGAAGTGAGCTACTTTCGTCAAACGATCCACAACTACCCATATTGAATCGTATCCTGCCTTGGTTCTGGGTAATCCGGTGATAAAATCCATGCCAAGTTTGTCCCACTTCCATTCGGGTATTGGCATAGGCTGCAACAGTCCTGCTGGCTTTTGATGCTCTGCCTTCACTCTCTGACATACATCACAAACGGCTACATACTCGGCAATATCCTTCTTCATACCAGTCCACCATAAACGTTCCTTCAAGTCCTAATACATCTTGGTGTTTCCGGGGTGAATCGAGTATGGTGAGTCATGGGCCTCCTGAAGTATTAACTTCCTGATCTCCGAATTGTTGGGCACATAAATCCGGTCCTCAAACCACAAGGTATCATGCTCATCCTCGCGAAAACCTTTTGCTTTTCCTTCGCCCATCTTCTCTCTTATCTCAGTAATCTCTTTGTCCTCCTTCTAAGCTTCTCGAATCTTGTTCAATAACGTCAATTGAACCTCCATTTTTGCAAGAAAACCTCTTGGAACAATCTCCAATCGAAGTTCCATGATCTCCGCAGCTAACTCCTTTGGCAATCCTTTGCTTTCAAGGATATTGGCATAACTCTTCCGGCTCAAAGCGTCTGCTACAACGTTGGCCTTTCCTGGATGATAGTGTAGCTTCATGTCATAATCCTTTATGAGTTCCAGCCATCTCCTCTGTCTGAGGTTTAACTCCTGTGTGAAAATGTACTTCAAACTCTTATGATCCGTGTACACATCACAACGGTTTCCAATAAGATAATGTCTCCAGGTCTTCAGCGCATGTACTACAGCTGCTAACTCCAAATCATGCGTGGCATAGTTCAACTCATGTGGCTTCAGTTGTCGTGAGGCATATGAAACAACTTTTCCGTCCTGCATAAGAACACATCCAAGTCCCAAGCGAGAGGCGTCACAATACACTTGAAACTCCGTATGTATATCTGACAATGTCAGCACTGGGGCTGTAGTCAACCGTTTCTTCAACTCTTGAAAGCTTGTCTCGCAATCCTCTCTCCATTTGAACTTAGTATCCTTCTTTAGCAATTCAGTCACTGGCTTAGCAATCTTGGAAAAATTCTCAATGAATCTCCGATAATATCCTGCCAGTCCAAGGAAACCGCGAATCTCGCCGATCAAGTGGGTGCCAACCATTCAAAGGATCGAATCAACCTTCATCGATCTACCGCTATACCCTCTCCCGATATAACATGCCCAAGAAATCCAACTTCCTTCAACCAAAACTCACACTTGCTGAATTTGGCGATAACTGGTGTTCCCTGAGTTTCTCGAGAACCAAACGTAGATGTTCCGCGTGCTCCTCTTCGTTCTTCGAGTAAACCATAATATCATCAATAAACACCACAACAAACTTGTCCAAATACTCCATGAACACTTTGTTCATCATACTCATGAAATAGGCAGGGCGTTAGTCGGTCCAAATGACATGACCGTATACTCATATAATCCATACCGTGTGGTAAATGCCTGTGGTATATCCTTCTCTCGGATCTTCAATTGATGGTATCCTCGATCGTAGATCAATCTTCGAAACACCTTAGCTCCTTGCAACCGATCAAACAGATCATTAATCATTGGTAATGGATACTTGTTCTTTATCGTTACTTCATTCGTAGCTCGGTAATCAACAACCATCCTTAGGGATTTATCCTTCTTCTCAACCAAAAGTACTGGGGCTCCCCAAGGTGATGAACTTTACGAATGTAACCTTTCTCCAATAGCTCCTTGATCTGCTTCTTAATTTCCTCTAGATCATTTGTGGGCATCCTATAGGGTCTCTTGGATATTGGCCTGCACTGCAATAGTTCTATCAGAAACTCGATGTCTCGATCCGGTGGCATGCCTGGTAACTCCTCTGGAAAAAAATACGGATAATCCTTTACTACAGGTACTTCCTCCTGTACAACTCCCGTGAGGGCATTCACTTGGCTCCCCCTAAGCACATGCCTAGATACATACTTTATCCTTTTTCCCTCTGGGGTGGTAAGATAAATTGACTTGCTAGCACAGTCAATACTTCCTCCATACTTTGACATCCAGTCCATACCTAATATCACATCCAATCCTTGCGACTCCAAGATAATTAGGTCAGACGGAAAAACATGCGTGCCAATGATTAGGGGTATCTGGGGGCACCATCTCGCTAGCCATGTACTCGCCTCCAAAGTAGCTCACTAGAAGAGGGGTCCTAAGGGTTTGGGTTGGTAACTTAAACTTTTCCACAAATCCCCTTGATATGTATGAATGCGATGCACCGATGTCGAAAAAAGAACAATAGAGGTAAATGACTGAACCAAAACTTACCTATTACCGCGTCCGGCTGCTCTTCAACTTCCTCCACGTTAACGTGGTTCACTTGTCCTTTGTTGAATGGATTGGGCTTCTTCCCAGCGCTTCCATTTCCGTTTCCATTCTTTCCTTCAGGGAAGTCATTGGCATAGTGCCCTGTCTTCCCGCACTTGAAGCAAATAACTTGGCCTAAGTCCCTCTTGGCGGGTGTAGCTGGGTTAGAGCGATTCTGATTATTGTTGACTCCATTCCCATTCCCGTTCTTCGCACCATTTTGATTATGCGATCCTCCTCCAAAGATGGTTATGACCTCCATGGTTATGAACAAGTCCTCCCGAGTTCAGGGTTAAGCGAGGCTTCCGTGAGTTCCTGAGTTATACTTCCCTTGTCCATACTTCCTTTTACGGTTCTCAATCTGCTGTTGCTTCCCTTCAATCATTAGGGCCTTATCTACCAACTCCTGGTAGTTGTTGAAAGTTGCCATCATCAACTGCATACTCATCTCATCATTCAACCCTTCCATAAACTTCTCTTGCTTCGCGGCATCTGTGGCCACATCATCAGGGGCATAGCGTGATAACTTGCTAAACTCATCCACATACTGGGACACAGTACGGTTCCCCTGGCATAAGTTGCGAAACTCACGCTTCTTTATCTGCATGGCTCCAGTTGAGACATGGGTCGTGCGAAAAGCTTGTTGGAACTGGTCCCAAGTGACATTGGCTATAGGAAAAGTAGCCGTGTAATTCTCCCACCATGCGGTCTTTGGTCCATCCAATTGATGTGCGGCAAAGCGCACCTTTCAAGATCCGTGCATCCTGCGGTGGTTAACTCCCTTCCAATACAGCGTAGCCAATCATCAGCAACTATTGGCTCGGTGCTACTGGAAAACACCGGCGGTTGTAACCTCAGAAAACGGGCTAAATTGTCCACTGACGGCGGGTTATTGTTGTTGTTGTTGTTGCCCTGATTCTGAACTAGCAACTGCATCAAGGCATTCTGTCATTGGATCAACTGGGTGAGCTCCGTGGGAAAACAAAACCGGGGTCACGTCTCGGAGGCATCTGAGGGTTTAGATGGAAGAGATTAGAATAGAAAGAGGTCTAGCGAGAAGACACTACCCATATGCACATGAGGCAAACACACACATTCATTCAGTCAAGCAAGGGCATACAACACGGTCTAGGGCTATCGCATAAGTGCTCAACTACTACTAGTTACATGGGGGAAAATACTACTATTATATGGTGGTCATCTAGAAATTTTGATCAGTGGAAGACTCCATGATGTCTGCTCCAGCTTCGTCTTCATAGTCATCATCACTTGGACCAGAGTCGGTGTCGTCGATGATGATGTAGTTGTCCGGACAAGTGGGATCTTCTTCGTCCTCTTTCGGTACTGGTCCTCCCATGAAGACTCCGATCTTCTTGACTAGGTCGTCATTCTTCTCCAGTAGGGTCTTGATTTCTTCCTCATATCCATCGCATGTAAACTTGAGTTCTTCCTCCAGCTCGATGATCCTAGTTTTCGCCTTCTTCATCTCCATCATGTCTGCGCACATCTGGTTCTCCTGATGTCGAATGTGTTGGTTTAGCTCATGGATGTAAGCTGCAATGGATCTATCCTTCTTGGTGCTGATTACTTCCCATTGCTCGTCTCGGCGCCCACATATTTAACATATGGTGTCTTTAAGCTCCCTATTGTAGACTTCACCAATGCGTCCCATGGTAATGTGAGCTGCCATGCTCTTTCCCAAACTCAATGTTGGTGCATTGAAAACACACACTATGGGCTCCGTGATTGGCGCAAACGTCCTTCCAGGAACTAGGGATTGAATCTTCCAACACTCTTCTTCTGGTAAGGTGGCGTTGTACGTCCCAGTGAAGCTTGGTATTCTAATATTCAGGTACCTAGTGACTTCCTTCAAGTGGCGTCCAAAAGGTGTGTCTTCATCCGGTTGTGCAAACTTGTTCTTCATCTCCGTCATCCTAGAGTGGAAAAATTGAGAGGAGTCAGAAATGAGTAGAGAAGAGTGACCTATGGTTTTATCTTAGTGGTCGTGTCCTACACTCAGCGTGTGCTCTGATACCATCTTGTAGCGACCCGACCTCAGATGGTCAAGTCTCTGTGCTTCCGTGTCATCCCTGGATCGGTAATCCTGACACACACAGTACTCGAACGATTTATAACAGAGTAGCAACCACACACTTATTACATCAAATGTCTCAAAAGAGAACTTATGACAATAATATGGCTTTAGGCCATCTAATACGATAACAGCGGAAGGCTTGGAAGATAAAGTGAGTCCATCAACTCGAACGGCATAGCTGAGCTGCACGGCAACGACCTATCGAACCTTATTCCTCGTCTGAAAAGTCTGCAACATAATACGTTGCAGCCCCAGAACGGGTCAGCACATGGAATATGCTGGCAATGTAACACAATAGAGCAATAACAGAATAATACTAACACTACATGCATGTTTGGTTGGTGGAAAGCTCTCTGATTCTGCTTTGGAAAGCCAATTTTTCCCTACATCAAAGGAATAAATTTTGATTTAACTATCATGGTGGTTGAAACATCATTGAGAAGGTATAACCCCAACTCAATCCCAATTAAAGTAATTAACAACCCAACAATTTTAATTTAGAGTGATGAGATACATGTAATTACTCAAGTACTAGATACTCAGAATTGTCCATAACCAGGGACACGGCTAACCATGATTAGATTGTACACTCTGCAGAGGTTTGCCCACTTATCCCCACAAGACTCGATCGCCTCCGTTGATTTCTCGCACTACATGGTGTTTGAGAAACGGATGACCGAGACACGCCTTTCGTAAACATTAACTCTCTACTCCGTAGACCATACCAAACCTACAAAACCCACTACCGCTGATCTACCTCTTCAAGAGCTTCACGTAACTTACTCAACTATGCTAGAGCCCATAATAGCTTGTGGCTGCACACGCAAGTTTCTAGCATGAATAATCTCAGTTCCCTTTGAGCACAGGTGGCGGTCCATAGGAAGATCACACGGGTACCCCGGGATTTCCAAAAATAAAACAGACAACACTGGGTACCCCA
The DNA here is from genome assembly GCA_021605145.1 of Aegilops bicornis. Classification (NCBI taxonomy): domain Eukaryota; kingdom Viridiplantae; phylum Streptophyta; class Magnoliopsida; order Poales; family Poaceae; genus Aegilops; species Aegilops bicornis. The sequence goes on along the minus strand of CM038675.1, from coordinate 420,508,632 downwards.
GGTGCCTCAATCCACCCAGATGTGTATTAAGTTGCCACCTTAAGTTAACCATTAATTAACAATCTCCCATTTGTCATGAATAACTCTCAAACCCAAACCACGTCTACGAGCATAGCATAGCAATATAAGCAACACGTAGAAGTAACTCCCAAGGGTTTGATAGTAACAGGGCAATAGGTTCCTACCTCATCATCTACTTCCCAACCCACAAATTAATGACATCCTAACCATGCAATGTTTGAGGGTTGAACTAATGCATAAAAACTGGGTATGAAAGGAAATATGATCAAGTGTTACTTGCCTTGCTGACGATCCGTGAATCCTAGAGACTCAGAGTAACACGCTTAGCACTCGGGAATTCTATCGCAAGCAAACAATACATACATAAGCAACAAGCAAAGATGCACAAACGAAACTTCAATTGAAAGAGGTTCACCGGAGAGTTCAACTTAAGAACTCCGGTTCACAAGAAAAATCAAACCAAACGGAGCAACGAAACTCAAACGGCGAAAGAAACAAGATCCGTTTACTAATCTGAACTAGGGTCAAATTTTACAGAGGCAAAAACTTGTTTGAGCTGGCTATTCGGAAAGACGGTTTCGAGATGAAACTCCAGGCACTTGAATCGCCTGATTCCCATAAACGAGCGAAAAGTTATACTAATACGAACATCGGATCAGAAATCGCGATCGGAAAAATTCCGTGGAATAAATCCGATAAAAGAAAACGACGAACGGCTAAACGAACGAACGTTCATTAGCAAAAACTAAACGACGAACACGTTCGTAAAAACGAATGAACGAGCGAACGCTCGCAAAATAAATAAACCAGAGAAATAAAGCCGATCTATATAAAAAAACGGCTAGGGTTTTTCTTAAAAAAACTGAAGGGGTTTTCTAAAAAAAACGACGACGAGGGGCTACCTCCGGCGAGGTCGTCCGGCGGGCGGGAGGCTCCGGCGTGGCTCGACGAGGGGCGCGGGGTGGCGGCAGGGTGAGGGGTGGCCGCGGGATGCGGCGTGGCGGCGGGAGTGGCGTCGGCGGCTAGAGGCGGCGGCGGCGACTCGGCCAGTGGCTCGGGGCTCAGGGCGGCTCCGGGCTCCGGGAGGGGCGGCGGCGGTGGCGGTGGTGGTTTAGAGGGGGGGCGGCGGTATATAAAGGTTGGGGGGTCCGACTTGGGGAGGGGGTCGGGCGGCGGAAGGCGGAGGCGACCCGGACTCTCCGAGTCCGGCGGTGGCACGGCTGGGGAGGCGGTGGCGCGGGCGGGCCGGCCTGGCTCGGCTGGGCCCTTGGCCCAGTCGGGCGCGGGTCCTCTTTTCTTTTTAAACGTTCCGCCGAAACTTATAAAAATCCTAGAAAAATAAAGAAAAAACTAAAAATACCAAAACAACATTTTTTTGTCTAAATAAAATATTTAGAACAAGATGAACTTTTCTTGGCCCCTAAAATGCAATTTTTAAAACATGCAAATTTTTCTCTAGGGCAAATAAAATTCCAAATAAATAAAATAAAATCCAAATAATGATTTTAACATTTTTCTTCCGATATTTCAATTATTTTTTGGAGAAGTCATATTATCTCCTCTCATTTAATATTTAAAAATGAAATATTTTCCGGAGAGAAAATAATTAAAAATCAAAATCCTCGTCTTCATTATTTGATAAAATTCAAATATGAAAATCGAAAAATCCCCAACTCTCTCCGAGCGTCCTTGAGTTGCTTAGGATTTCGAGGATTGTAAACGAAAATGCAATAAAATATGATATGCATGGATGACCTATGTATAACATGCCAAATTGAAAATTTGGGATGTTACAATGATGCGCTCTATCACACATAAACCTCCTTATATCTTCCTCAATACAGCCACCATACCTACCTATTATGGCATTTCCATAGCCGTTCCGAGATATATTGCCATGCAACTTTCCACCGTTCTGCTCATCATCATCATGACATACATTACTTTTGTCATATTGCCATTGCATGATCATGTAGTTGACATCGTATTTGTGGCAAAGCCACCATGCATTACTTTTCAGACATGTCACTCTTGATTCATTGCACCATCCCGGTACACATCACGGAGGCATTCATATAGAGTCATATCTTGTTCTAGTTTCGAGTTGTAATCCTTATGTTGTAATCAATAGAAGTGTGATGATCATCATTATTAGAGCATTGCCCAAAAAAAAGAAAGACCAAAAAGAAAAAAAAGAAAGGCCCAAAAAAATAAAAATAAAAAGGGCAATGCTACTATCTCTTTTTCCACACTTGTTGGATGCTGTCGGTGTACCCTAGTATCCCGAACTTGTGCACGGGCAGTTGCAGCCCTCCGCGGCAAGGCTTACCAGGTGACCGCCAAGGTCCTCCGTGGTTTCTTTGGAGCCATTCAAGAACAAAGTATTCAAGCCAAGAAGACAAGGCCCCGGCAAGAGGAGCTTGCCGGGAAGGCCACCCAAGGCACCTAGGAGACAAGGCCCCGGCAAGAGGAGCTTGCCGGGAAGGCCCGATGAGCGACAAGCTTCCGAGGCGACAAGACAACAACCGCGGCAAGGCGCTTGCCGCGGCAGACCACCACCCTGTACCTGCGCTCCAGCACATCCACTAACGTGTCGCCCTGGCGAGCGGTGGCGTCCTTAACGGTCCCTGTTTGCACTGTTAGGGCGACGTAGATGGGCATTTAATGCCTTTGTCCCCTGCCGTCAGGGTTAGGTATGATACACTGTACAAGTAGCGGTACCAACCACTCCTTTTCCATTTTTACCCTTGTCTACGTTGCCATCTGTCGGAGACCCCTTGAACATATAAAAGGAGGCCCATGCGCAACGTAGAGGGGGGGTTCGGAGGTTCAGAAGGTTCGAAGCCAGAGAACATCCACGCTCGGTCTCGTTAGCAGCTTGTGTGTACTGTAGCACTCAGCGCTCCTGAGCAAGAACCCAATACACTCAGACATGCAGCAGTAGGAGTGTTATCTCTCCGGAGAGCTCCGAAGCTGGGTAAAATCGCTCGTGTGCTTCGCCTCGATCTGCTCTTCGTGCGACCTCCGCCCCCCGCCGAACCAAAAGGGCTCGGTCCGCCCGGTCCCATAGGTGTTCGTGGGTCAGATCAGCCTCCCGACATCTTTGGCGCGCCCGGGTAGAGGCGTCGAGATTGTGTGAACCTGATCCGGCGTCCACACAAGCTAGATCTTCATCATCTTCATAGACATGCCACCGAAGAAGAAGGCTTCGGCGGCAGATGCTCCGTCCGCGTCGAACCCAGCACCATCGGAGCAAATGGGTGGTGGGGTAGACGCTGGCGGAAGAATGGACGTCGACGGGGGAGCCCATGGTGCTGCCAAGTCCAAGGACAAGGCTGCACAGACCTCGGCGTCCGTACATGCACCGCGCCCGTCTCAGGAGGCGCGGGACCGACGGCGTCATGGTATTCACAACGCCATACGCTCGTTGGACCAAGATCGAGCTGGTGGATCTCGGGATGCGCAAGACCAGCATGCACGCCAACATGCCGGCACGAGCGAGGCACGGTCGCTTGGACGGGATACTGCTCCTTCCAACATAGTTAGAAGTCCGAGCATATCCCGCTCCTCGCGCCGTTCGCCGCTGCCTCCCACCACTCCAGCAGAAGCTTTGGCGAGAGCTCAACTGCTCCTGGATTACCCTCCAACAGCCGACAAGGTCGATGAATGGAGGGCCACCATTCAGAGTCTCATCGGCTTTGCCAACGGCGACGCTCCGCGGCAGCCGAGTGCATCGCTGCCGCGGCAGGACTGCCAGGCACGAGCCGGTGGCGACGAAACCGGTGGGGGTGCAACCACCATGCACTCTCCACCCCGAAGGCCAAGATCGCCGACTCACCGGATCCACCTCGACAGCGACTCCACTGCATCATCGGATCCACGAGCTCATCGCGATCAGCGCCAAGTTCTTCACGAACGACAGAAGAAGACGCCGGACTCGCATCGAGCGCCAAGAGAAGCACGGCGTCAATCCGACCAGCCGCTGGGCCCTCTGTCGACATGCATGCGCCAGGGGAACCAGCGCCTTGTCAGACGCTGTAGGTTGCCCTGCGTTCACTCGTGAGTTGCGGCAAGTCCAGTGGCCCAAAGAAGAAGAATTTCGAGCCGACGCATTCGCAGAAGTACGACGGCAAGACGCATCTGTCGGAGTTCCTCGGATCTACACCATCGCGGTGCAAAGGCTGCCGGGGCGAGACGACAAGATCCTTGCCAACTACTTCCCGATGGTGCTCAAGCCCAATGTCAGATCCTGGCTCATGCACTTGCCGGACAACTCCATATACTCTTGGGCAGATCTATGCCATCAGTTTGTCGGCGCCTTTACAGGCGGCCACAAGCCCCATGGCCAAGAAAGCGACCTTCATCTGCTCGCCCAGAAGGAAGGAGAGCCCCTGCGCAAGTACATTCAGAGATTCAGCCGTGTACAGCACAACATCCCAGATGTCCACCCTGCCGCGGTAATCAGCGCGTTCCATCAGAACGTGCGAAACCGCAGGATGCGGGAGGAGATGGCGATGTGCAAGATCAGAGACGTCAGTGAGCTATATGCCCTGGCCGACAAGTGTGCACGTGCCGAGGAAGGGAGGAGACTCCCCGGAGAGAATACTGAAGCGACAGGATCTGATAGCGAGGAGACCGCCCCGGCAAAGAAAAACTGGCGGCGGAATAACATGAAGAAGAAAGGCAAAGATGTGCTAGTTGTTGAGCAGTCCGGCAACGGAGGTGGCGCCAAGAAAGCCAAGGCTGGTAGCTCCGGCAAGGAGATTGCCGCTGGCACCAACTGCCAGGCTGTGGCGGTCGCCGACAAGCAGGACGGCTCCAACAAACAGTACTGCAAGATCCACCGCACCAAGGGCCATGACCTCCAGAGCTGCCAAAAGGTCGAGCAGCTTGTCGAGCAGCAGAAGGCCGAATACGAACGACGCGACAAGGAGAAAGCCTAGGAAGGTGATGGAGGAGCTAGCAAGAAACGTCCAGGCCGAGGAGGACGCCGCGGCAAGGCCAAGCAGCGGCAAGGAGACAGACCTCCTCGCGGCCACGACAAGGATGAAGACGACGACGATGATGAAGACATGGATGATGACGAGACCGATGAGCAGGAGTTCCAGAAAGCCACAGAGGTCATGTGCGTTGACGGCGGTGCTTCTGCATACTTCACACCGCCAGCTCAAGCGGTGGATGCGGGAAGTCAATGCGGCGTAACCATCCGTCGAGTCACGCAAGCCTCTGAAATGGTCCAGCACGCCTATCATCTTTGATATTGAGGATCACCCTGATCGTATAACTGCGGTCGGGTGCTTGCCGATGTTGGTGTCACCAACTATCCGCAACCTCAAGGTCACTAAGATACTAGTTGACGGCGGGGCCGGCTTGAACCTGATCTCCTCCGCGGTGCTCCAGAAACTCCAGATCCCTGATGGCGAGCTCGAAGAAACCGGCACATTCCAAGGAATTAGTCCGGGAAGGAGCAAGCCGAAGGGAAAGATCACGTTGCCGATGACATTTGGCAGCGAGTTGAACTTCAGGACTGAGAAGTTCACTTTTGACGTTGCTGACTTTCCATTGCCTTACAATGGGATACTTGGCCGCCCAAAGACTCGCCAAATTCATGGCAGCCTCTCACTATGCATACAACATGTCAAGATGCCAGGCCCGATAAGTGTCATCTTTGTCCTGGCGACAAGAAGGATGCTCTTATCTGCACCGACAAGATCTCATCGGGAAGCAGCAGCTGCGATGAATTACAAGCCACTTGCCGCTGAAGCTCCCGGGGCGAAGAAGAAGATCAAGTCCGGCAAGAGCTCTGATGCCCACTCCGGCAAGCGCACCTCTTCAGAGTGCTGCGCTACCGTCGAGGACGCACCATCGAGCTCCACCAGCAAGTGTAATAAGACGATGGCAGCTCCACCAGAGACCAAGAAGGTGTCCGCCAAGGAGGACGGCACTGGTGGTACCTTCACCATCAGTGCCACTCTCGACTCTAAATAGGAAGGCGCGCTCGTTGCTTTCCTGCGGGCGAGCGTCGACGTGTTTGCGTGGCAACCGTCTGACATCCCCGTATTCCCGTGAAAGTAATTGAGCACCATCTTGCCGCTTGTCCTCATGCGCGCCCGTCAAACAGAAAGTCGAAGGTGCAAAGGAGCGCCAAGAATTCATCGCAGAGGAGATCAAGAAATTGGAAGCAGCAGGCCTTGTCAGAGGAGTGCTCCATCCTACGTGGTTGGCCAATCCTGTAGTTGTACGCAAGGCAAACGGGAAATGGAGGCTTTTTATCGACTTTACCGATGTTAATAAAGCTTGTCCCAATGACCCATTTCCCTTGCCGCGCATCGACCAGATTGTTGACTCCACGGCCGGATGTGATTTGCTTTCATTTCTGGATGCATACTCAGGATATCATCAGATCTTCATGGCAGAAGAGGATGAGGACAAGACCGCATTCATCACCCCATGTGGCACATACTGTTTCGTACGGATGCCTTTTGGATTAAAGAATGCTGGTTCAACATTTGCAAGAGTAGTCCATTACGATTTTGAGCCGCAAATGCACAGAAATGTGGAAGCCTCCATGGATGACATAGTGGTCAAGAGCAAGGACAAGGCGACTCTGATTCAAGATTTAGACGAAACCTTTGCAAATCTGCGCAAGATGAACCTCAAACTCAACCCTGAGAAGTGTGTGTTCGGAGTCCCTTCCGGCAAGCTTCTCGGGTTCTTCGTGTCTCAGCGGGGAATTGAAGCCAATCCCGACAAGATCAAGGCCATTGAGCAGATTGAAGCACCAAAGCGCGTCAAGGATGTACGAAGACTTGCCGGTTGCGTAGCTGCTCAGCAGGTTTATCTCTAGGTTCTGCTGAGCGCCACGCCATTTTTCAAAATCTTGAAAAAGGCAGGTCCGATGAAATGGACTCCGGAAGTGGAGGCTGCGCTGCAGCACTTGAAGAGATACCTGTCCTCCACTCCAACACTTGTCGCACCTAAGCCACAAGAGAAGCTGCTGCTATATATAGCGGCAACCAATCAAGTGGTTAGTGCTGCGTTAGTAGCAGAGAGGAGGCGGATGATGAGCTAGCAACCATGGCAGATGCATCCAATGACGGCGTGGGGCTTCACCGGCATGCTCTGGTCCCGACAAGGATGGATCTGCGCAGACGCATGAAAAGATGCAGAAAAGGATGGTGCAGCGCCCAGTTTACTTAGTCAGTTCCCTTCTGCAGGGGGCTAGGTCAAGGTACTCTGGTGTGTAGAAATTGCTTTTCGGCCTCCTCATGGCATCGAGAAAGCTGCGCCATTACTTCCAGGCACATGAGATCATAGTCGCCACTCGTTTTTATTTGAAGAGGATATCGCAAAATCCAGAGGCAACAGTGGATTGTCGAGTGGGCACTGGAACTGTCAAGCTTTGGCCTCAAGTTTGAGAGCACTTCAACTATCCAAAGCAGAGCATTGGCGGAGTTCATAGTAGAATGGACGCCAACACAAGATGAAGAAATTCCAAAAACGAGCATCCCCGTCAAGGAAGCAAGAAAAGAGTGGCTGATGTACTTTGATGGTGCCTTCTCGCTGCAAGGCGCCGGTGTGGGCGTGCTACTTGTTGCACCCACCGGAGAGCACCTCAAGTACGTAGTCCAGATGCACTTTCCCAAGGAGCAAGCAACAAACAATACTGCAGAGTATGAAGGTTTGCTTTCCGGTCTCAGGATCGCAGTAGACCTTGGGATCAAGAAGCTCATTCTCAGGGGTGACTCACAGCTTGTCATCCGCCAAGTGAACAAGAGTTATTAGAGTTCGTTGATGGAAGCTTATGTTGATGAAGTGAGAAAGCTAGAAGAGCACTTTGACGGCCTACAAATGGAACATGTTCCAAGAGCTCAGAACGACATTGCCGATGGCCTGTCGAAGTGCGCTGCACTTAAGTTACACAATGGAACCAGGGATTTTTGTGCTCAAGCTGACTCAACTGCCAAGAACGCCATCAACCGGACAGAGCAAGAAGAGGAAGTTGATCTCTGGTGACTATTTTCCGTAGAGCTTCCAAGTCGCCGTCAAGAAGGTCCTCAAGATCAACACCAAGGGTCTTTGAGGGGCAGTCTGCTCCGCAAGCCCAAGGGTTTGTTCCGTTGAAGCGCACGCTCCCGACAAGTTTTGCTCGCAAGCTTGCCGGAAGCGTCAAGCTCCGGCTGAGCCGCAGTTCACGCCGTGGAAGCGGATGTTCCCGCAGCGATAAATGTGCCTTTAGTCCTTGTTGTCGAGCCGCAAGCTCCAAAGATGGGCACAACATATTGTCCATTTCCTTCAGACAGCAGAACTTCCCGAAGAGCAAGAAGAAGCGGAAAGAGTAGCCCGGCAGTCAAGTATGTACCAGTTTGTCGACAACACACTGTACAGAAGAAGACTCAACGGTGTGAAATTGAAGTGTATTCACCGGGAAGACGGACAAAAGCTATTGGCAGAGATACATGGAGGCATATGTGGTCACCACATTGGCGCCAGAGCACTTGCCAAGCAAAGCGTTCCTAAGAAGGTTTCTTTTGGCCGACAGCCTCCGTGATGCAAGCGCACAAGTAAGCAAGTGTGAAGCGTGCCGGTTCCATTCCAAGCAGATACACCAGCCAGCTCAAGCTCTCCAGACGATCCCTTTATCCCTGGCCATTTTGGTCAGGGGCTCGACATCCTCGGCCCCTTTCCCTAGTTGTTGGGGGCTTTGAGTACTTATGCGTTGTAATCGACAAGTTCACAAAGTGGCGGAAGTGGAAGCGATGAGGAAGGTGATAGCACGTTAGCGATCAAGTTCTTTAGGTCGATTGTTTGCCGCTTCGAATCCCTAACAGGATCATCACCGACAACGCACGCAATTCACGAAGTCGCACCTTCATGCAAGACGTCCAAGATCTTGGCGCCAAGGTTCCGCTTCGCTCGCATTGCTCATCCGAGAAGTAACGGTCAAGCGGAGAGGGCAAATGCTGAAGTGCTGCGCGGGCTCAAGACCAGAACTTTCGACAGGCTGCACAAGTGCGGAAGAAACTGGATTGAGGAGCTGCCGGTGGTTCTTTGGTCGATCAGGACGACTCCAAATCGAGCCATCGCCGGACACCTTCGCTCTAGTCTATGGAGCAGAGGCAGTTCTCCCCACGGAACTCGTATACGGATCACCTCGAGTGCTCGCTTATGATGAGCTTGAGCAAGAGCAGCTGTGACAAGATGACGCGCTGCTCCTTGAGGGGGATCGGTTGCAGGCTGTTGTACGAGCTGCTCGATACCAGCAAGCTTCGCGCCGCTACCATAGCCGCAAAGTTTATGCCAGAAGTCTCGACGAAGGCGACCTTGTTCTTCGGCGCGTTCAGTCCGCCAAGAATTCCAACAAGTTGACGCCAAAGTGGGAAGGCCCTTACCGGGTGAAACGAGTCACTAGGCACAGCACTTGTCGCCTTGAGACCGAAGATGGCATTCCGGTGAGCACCTCCTGGAACATTGAGCATCTTCGTAAGTTTTACTCAGTAAAGCGCGGTTGCCGGAACCTGTTCCGCAACCACCTTTTGTACAAGTCTTGCCGATGTTGCATGTAATCCTTTGTACAAAGCCAGGCGCAGACCCCATGCATAAAGTAAAACTAATGTGCCGCACATCTTGTCAATTTCATGCCTTCTACTTCTATTTTGCATGCATTATCTCGACACTTTGTGCAGCACCTATCCCCAGTAAGCAATAACGAGCCATAAGGCTCCATATCTTTATTTTCTCTTCTTTCTCTTTCTCAAAGAAAGGAAGGTTCCCTCGCCCACAAGTTTGCCGGGGGGAAAGGAGAAGATAATGGTGTGGACCAAGCGTCGCTCAAGGAAGTCTAGCCTCTAGCATTACCGGGAAGCAAGCAGCGAAAAAGCTAAGTTGCTAAAGTTTGAGCAATCAGTTTTAAAAATTTTGAGTTATCTTCCTCGAACGACCGTACTTTGTATGGAAAACCTGTGCGCGGAGGAACCAACTCGTAGCTAGTTGCGCCCTTACTTTGTTTCGAGTCCGCTCAACAACTTAAGTGAGCTGCAATTAGTTGCGACAAGGTTACTTGTCGGAAGCGGCACCGCCAGGCTGGCGACGTCCCAAGACTGCTCATGACCTGTGTGCTCACGCCGACAAGTTCCCTTAAAGAGTAGGGCAAAAAAATACAAAGGAAGGAACCAAGTAAAGGAAATAACATAGCAATCACTACCCGAAATAGAGTTATATTACAAGATAGCTTGTCGCAGCTCTAATAGATTGTTCTCATAACATGACCAGCAGCGGCAAGAAAAAGAGAAAGCGGGCGGCCTAATCTACGCGATCTCCCTCAACCCTCTTGATCCCGCTCCCGAAAAAATACAAAGGGTCTTGAGCGCCTCCACATCAGCATCCGGCGGCAAGGACTTGAGGACGTTGGTGAGGTTGAGGCCTGGATTGCGGAAGGCCACCTTCATCAGCACCTTTTGAAGAGCTCCCGCGCAGATCTGGCGCGACTCCTCGGCCAGCTGCTTTGGGACTTCTTCCCGGAGTCGCTGGAGGGCCGTCACCACGCCCTTGAAGAACAACCTGAGCTTGGCGCTGGGTTGGAGGTGCTCATCGGAGGAATATCCAAGATCCACCATCCCCAGCTCCGCCAGCTCCCTGTCGATGGCTGCAGCAACATCCACGAGACCCTCGGTCCAGTGCTCCACATTGTCCCTCAAGGCATTCTGGGCGGCAGCAGCACTCGCCAGCAGCGCCTCGTCGGCCTCGATCTTCTCCTTCAAGGCCACTCCTGCTCCCTGGCGCCGTCCAGCGTCTGAGTCAAAGTAGTTAGCTTCAACTCAAGATCCGCGTTGGAGTCCTTGGCGGCACTGAGCTCCTTGCTCCTCTCGGCGAGACGGCCCTGCAGCTCGCCAAGAGTGTAGGCGTCCTTCTCGCGCTCATGCTTGAGTGCAGCAAGCTCCTCGCCGCTCTTCTTCAGATTGGCCTCAAACTGCATCACCTTCGTCTCCAGCTCCTTCTTGGCGGCCTCGGCAGCTGCGGCGGCATCCTTTGCTTCCTTGAGAGCCCCGCCAAATGTTTGCTCGCGCATGGCAAGATCCTCCTCGTGGCTGTCAAGATTAACCTTCCGCCGCGCCAACTCGCCTTCCTGTGCAGATAGCTTCTCGGCGGCAAGCCGCTGTTGCTCCTCAGCTTCAGCCTTCTAGAGGAGGAAGGTTTTGCGCTCTTCGGCGAGTTGCTCCCGCTCCGCTGCCAAGGACCGGAGAGCTTCCTGGTTGAGGCCCCGGAGCTCCTCCGCGCGCTTCTCAATGTCTGCTCCCGCCTTCGCGAGAAGCGCTTCCCGGGATTCCAGCTTGGCTTGTCGGGCGCGGTAGAGCGACAACAGCTTTCGTAGCAGCTGCTCCTCCTCAGACTCACCGCTACTGCGGTTTGGTGCGTCGACCAGCGTCAGTCCAGCGGAGGCGAGCAGCTCTTCATCGAAAGTTTCTCCTTCGGCCGGCGCCCTGGAGCTCGACGCCCATGGGAGCTTGATGAAGATGCCATCGCCGGCCTTCAAATAGGCGCCGGCTGGGGTTCTTGAACTGACGCTGCAGCAGCGGAGGGATCGGCGGTCGGCGTAGCGCCTGGCGCTCCTGCGGCCTCAGGGCCGTCAGTGCGATCGCCGGATGCCTCGCCAGCTTCTGCGGCATCAGCTTTGGTGGCCTCTTCGCCGGCGGGCTCGTCAGCGCCAGCTTCTTCTTCGATGGCAGCGGCGTCGTCAGTATTGCCGCGCGCGTCCTCCTCGCCGGCGGCCTCGGTCTCCATTGGCTCTGTGGCAGATGGATCTGACGACCGGAAAATGAAGAGAAGTCAAGCAAATATTCAAAAAGAAAATCAGAAGAAGAAGAACACAAGGAAAGTTTTTAAGCAAGGGGATTACCTTCTGCATTCATGGTCTCCGCCGCCAAGGGATCGCTGGTGCTGTCCCTTGCCGGAGAATGCTCCGTTGCCGGGAAATCCTCCCTTGGCGGTGTAGTCGAAGCAGAAGGCATGTCAGGAGCGGCTTCAGGGCACTCCTGGTAAGGCTGCTCTACTCCTACACAAATCAGCAGTCAGATATCAGCAAAGAAAGGGCACCCATGCACGCCTAACAGCAAGAAGTAAACCATATACTTACACTGGGGGCTGCTTTGAGGAAGAGTTGCCGCGTCCGGCAAGGTGGTCTCGGACGCGCCTCCTGCTGTCACGGTCGGTTCGTGCTCGACGACAATCACCGGGGCCTTGGCCCTCTTCGACGCTCTCTGGGCCAGCGTATTGAAAAGGAATGGGTTCAGAGTGAAGCAAATCAGATACAAGACAAAGCAACAAGCCGAAGAATTATAAATGCTGCAAAGAATCTTACTCTTCTTCTTCCTCGTCGGAGCTAAGCGCGGAGAGATCAAATTCTGGCCCGCCTCCAGTATGACGAGGCGGAGGAGTAGGTTCCCTTGGCCGCTTGGCGGGCGCAGAACCGGTGGTCTGCGAGGGCCCCGCTCCAGTTGCCGCAGCGGCGTGAGGTGCTCCCGCGGCAACAATGCTTGCCGCGGTGGAGCGCGTCGCGCGGCGCTGCGGATGTTGGCCCGTCTGCCGCCCCGCTACATCTCCGGCCTTGCGAAGACGCCTTCTTGGTGGAGCTGGGGGCTCCGCTCGAGGCAAGCTGTTTGAAGGTGGGGAGGAGGCGCCCTCGGCGGGCTCGCTCGACTCAGCTTCAGGCTCGGCAAGCTCCTCCTCGCCGGCAAACTCCCTTCGCCCGACAAGGCTTGCCGCCTCTGCTGCCTCTGCCTCCTCCACGGTGAATCCGACCTCGCCCGCGGCCGCAGCTGCTGCCGCCTCTTCCAGCCTGGTGGCGATGCGCTGCATCTCATCATCAGTGGTGAGGCTCTTCTGCTCGTCGGGGCGGATCGGCACTTCTACCAGACTGTCAAAGAACTGCCGCACGACGTCATCTGCAGGCTCTTGCCAAGTTGGGACAATTCCATGCGAGTCGCACAACAGCATCATTGCACGGATGCGGTCAAGCGAGGAATTGTTGCACAGCGGAACGACGCCCCTCGGCAACCTAAACATTTCTAGATGATCAGGATCGGGCTTGAACAGCTCCAAGAGCATCGCGTCAAGTTCCAAGACGGTGAAGTTGAAGTTGAGGCCTGGGCGCAGCCTCATGATATCTGCCGCGTTCTGAAACTCCCAGGCGGGTCTCCTCCTCTCCTGCAAGGGGGCGATGCGGCGGCGAAGAAAGTCTGCGCCAACGGTACCTACGGTGAGCCCGACAAGTCTAAGCCGCAGGATCTGGGTGACGGCAATCTTCAGTCTAGCGTCTTCCGGTGCCACGTTGCTCCAATCGTTGCCGCGCACTATTGGGGTTTGGCGCTGGGCGGTAAATGGCTGCGGGTTCTCCTCGACAATCCAAAGACCAATCTGCCCTCCATTCCTCCCATTTGCCACGGAGCTCTCCCTCCAGATAGGCTTCCTTCTTGCCGATCCTCGAGATCCAAGCGATTCCTCCGGCAAGAGGCTCCCCTCTCTCAACTTGGGGCATAAAGAAGTGGCGGAAAAGGGCTACGTTTGGATGGACTCCGACAAAGTTTTCGCAGAGATGTGCGAAAACTGCCATGGTCAGAACAACATTGGGGGTTAAGTCAAGGAGGCGGAACCCGTATGTGTTCATGATATCGCAGAAAAATTCAGAGAAAGGCGGGCAGAGCCCGCAGTAGAAGAACAACGCGAAGAAGGGGTACCCATCCGGAGCCAGTTCCGAAGCAGCAGCTGGGAGTACCTTCGTGCGTGGATACGCTCGCGTCTCTGTCGACCAGAAGAGGTAGTAGTTCTCCCTCAGCTCCCTCGCGGCGAGTGTCACGCCCAATATGCGACCCTATCCAAAAGGAACTCGACGGTCCCACCAAGGATAGACCCGCATATTGAAACGCTTTTGCAAGGTGGATATCATTACATCAACATTACATAATAGATGGGGATACATACATAAGGCACAAATGCCACAAGAATACATCAACATCATACAAGATATCAACACCCGACTACGGATGAAACATAAACAGAAGCTCAAACGACATCCATCCTGCTAGCCCAGGCTGCCGACCTGGAACCTATCCCCTGATCGAAGAAGCAGAAGAACAACTCAACACAAGCAAGCATCGCTCTCGCGTCATGATCATCGCAAACCTGTACCTGCAACTGGTGGTGTAGTAATCTGTGAGCCACGAGGACTCAGCAATCCCATTACCATGGGTATCAAGACTAGCAAAGCTTAAAGGGAAAGGAAGGGGTAAAGTGGTGAGGTTGCAGCAGCGACTAAGCATATATGGTGGCTAACATACGCAAATGAGAGCGAGGAGAGAAACAAAGGAACGGTCGCCAACTAGTAATGATCAAGAAGTGATCCTGAACTCCTACTTACGCCGACATAACCCGAAACCGTGTTCTCATCTCGATCAACCCGAAAAAGAGACACTCACGATTACGCACACGGTTGGTGTATTTTAGAAGAGTTTGCTTCAAGTTTACTACAACCGGATATCAACAAATTCCCATCTGCCACATAACCGCTGGCACGGCTCTCGAAAAGTTTATACCCTGCAGGGTGTCCCAACTTAGCCCATGATAAGCTCTCGCGATCAACGAAGGAATAGACCTTCTCCCGGGAAGACCCGATCAGTCTCGGAATCCCGGCTACAAGACATTTCGACAAAGAATAAAACAAGACCAAGAAGACCTCCCGGCGTGCCGACACCTGATAGTAGCCGCCAGATCTCGTCTCGAGCCACGACCGGATGAGCAGTCCGTACAACTAAAACCAAACCTCAAGTTTCCTTGAGGGGGTGCCGCAAAGCACTCTAGTTTGGACCAACACTTAGACAAGCATTGGCCCGGGGCTGAATAAAGATGACCCTTGGGTTAATTACTCCCAAAGGGAAATGTAGGTGGTGGTGAGGCAAATGGTAAAACCAATGTTGGGCCTTGCTGGAAATGTCTTATTCAAAGCGAACTGTCAAGGGGGTCCCATAAATCACCCGACCGCGTTAGGGACGCAAAATCCGGAACATAACACCGATATGACGGAAACTAGGGCGGCAAGAGTGGAACAAAACACTGTGCATAAGGCCGAGCCTTCCACCCTTTACCAAGTATATAGATGCATTAATAATATAAGATATATTGTGATATCCCAACAAGTAAACATGTTCCAACAAGGAACAACATCTCCATGTTCCAACAAGGAACAAACTTCATCTTCACCTGCAACTAACAACGCTATAAGAGGGGCTGAGCAAAGCGGTAACATAGCCAAACAATGGTTTGCTAGGAAGGGTGCAAAAGGTTAGAGGCTGACATGGCAATTGGGATGGCTTGATAAACAAGTAATAGGTAGCGCAGCATAGCGACAGAACGAAGCAACTAGCATAGCAATGATAGTAGTGAGATCCAGGTAGCGGTCATCTTGCCTGAAATCCCGCAAGGAAGAAGAACGAGTCCATGAAGAAGACGAGCGGATGAAGTCGAACCAAGCGTGAGCGAGCGAATCCTCACGATCGGAACGAAACAGGAACTAACAAGAAGAAGCACACAACATAGGTAAACACAACACACATGAACATGACAAGATGCACAACAAGCATGATGCATGACAAAGCTACATGAAGCTACTCATGGCAAGAGATGATGCAAACAAGAGCAACACATCAAGGCAAGTTTAAATGAGGCCGAAAACAACATATAACAATTCTTAAGTCCTCATATGCAAATTTCGAAATTGGTCCAGATCTGAATAAACCTTATGTTCAAGTTGTTAAACAGCAAGTTAAGATGCACCACGATGATCTACACGAAATTCTAGTCAAGTTTTATATAAAGTTCATTAGATTCGGAGCTACGATCTAGAAGATATGAGCAAAACAAGATAAACATGGCATTGATGCACAATGCATACAAACATCAAGCAAACACCTCAAAACAAGGATGCAACATGATAATATGCAACTACATGCAAGATCAAGCAAGTTTCATATAGGGCACACTCAAAACGGAGCAACGGTTCAACACATACACACAATACAAGTTATAGCAACAATCTGTCCAAAACAGCAACTAGGCATATTGCAAGCATCAAATCAACAAGCTACAGCATCTGAACGTAAAAACAAAAGGCATGGGCATGATGTACAGGTAAAGCATGACAAAACATGAACACTGAGCTATCTCCAGAAATCACTAGAACATGCTCAAACACACATGGCAAGATTGCAAATAATAACAGTTTCAGACTTTAGCAGAAATAACATCAGGTTAACAAGTTTAGAGCTATCATACAACATATTACAGGAACTTAACATGGCAAACAAAGGCATGGAATGAATCTACTAATTGCATAGAACAAATGTCCTTTACTGACCATAAGCCAAAAAGGATTAGAAAATATAGTAACAC
This sequence comes from Aegilops bicornis, assembly GCA_021605145.1. NCBI lineage: Eukaryota > Viridiplantae > Streptophyta > Magnoliopsida > Poales > Poaceae > Aegilops > Aegilops bicornis. The sequence goes on along the minus strand of CM038675.1, from coordinate 420,492,171 downwards.
CCATGTCAATATCGCAAGTTATATTACAGATGCATACATGGCAGGAACAACAATAAGTAGGCATGTTGGTGAGCTTGAACCACTCACCACAGAGCAATACATGGCATGGAAAGGCAACTCACAGTAAGAAGACATGGCATAGAACCTATACATGGGAAAAACAACAATATAGCATGCAAGGATCAACTACAACAACCTTGGCAAAATTGAATAACAAGTAAACAATCTGCCAGGAACATTTTGTAGCAAAAGTAGAGCTTGATTGACTCAATCTATGGCACCCCATAATTGCAAACAAGGGCATGGATGGATAGATAAATACATGTATAACAAAACATCCTTACTGAAGTATCTCAAAATAAGCATGGATCTCTCGGTAGCATCAAGTTAACATGGCATAAAAATATCAGCAGAACAGGGCTGAAATCAGCAACATCATGAAGCCTAGTTTGCATGCTTGTGCTAGTCACCACATAGATCACAAAAATACATGGCATGCACCCGTAGAAAGATGGCATGGCATATTACAAAACACATGTAGGACTCAAGTTCATAGGATGCACACATCAATCATGGCAAAAATGACAAAAGTGCAAGTTCTGCTAAGAATCAGAAACTAACATCACATAGCACTCTTCTAACAGCATTTCGGGCATCAAGATGAGCTCAAATGAAAATGATGCAATGAGACGAAATGGTCTACTCATCGGGCGAACGTTTTGACATATTACACGCACAAAACGGAGCATTGATGACGGAGATATGATGCAACGAAAATGCAACAAAATATTCACAGATTTCGGGACTTGGTGGATTTTCTCACCCCGGAGAAAAGTCAACTGGACGACGAGGTACAGGGACGGAGTGGATCGGGGGAGGCGTGGCCGTTTGGATGGGTGTACGGGTGGATCTCATCCACCCCGGGCCGGATCCGGGACGAGGCGTCTCCGGCGAGGAGGAGCCGGCGACGAGGCGGCGGAGGGAGGTGGCCGGCGCCGGAGATCTCCGCGGGCGGCGGCGGGCGCGGTCTCCGGTGAGGACGCTGGGCCGACGAGGTGCAGGGAGGCGCCCGGCGAAGGCGGAGCGGCGGCGGACGAAGCTAAGCGGCGGGCCGGGCGATGGAGCTCCCAGCGGCCAAGGCGCAGCGCGGCGGCGGCCGGGATGGCTGCCGCGGCGCGGCGTCATGGGCGAGGGCGCCGGAGGCGCCATGGGGACGAGGGCCGGGCGGCGCTGGCCCGCGGGCCCGGATGGGCTCCAGCGGGCCGGCGCTGGGACGGCGGGAGGACACGTCCCAAGGCAGAGGAGGTGGGATCTAGGGTTAGGGACGAATTCATCCGCGAATTTCGGGGGAGGGGCTAGTTTTATAGGTAGAGGGAGGTAGGAGAGTCCAAATGAGGTGCGGTTTTTGGCCACGCGATCGTGATCGAACGACCGAGAGCATGGAGGGGAGTTAGATGGGTTTTGGGCCAGTTTGGAAAGGGTGTTGGGCTGCAAAGAGAAAGGAGGGTTTGCGGTTACCCGGTTAACCGTTGGAGTATCAAACGACCTCCAAATGATCCGAAACTTGACAGGCGGTCTACCGGTGCTATACCAAGGCCGCTTGACAAACCTCGGTCCATTCCGAGACCGTTTAACAACCGCTACGAAAAAGAGGCAAAAGGCGCCGGGAGACATAGGAGTGCGGATTGGAAAACGGACAACGGGGAAAATGCTCGGATGCATGAGACGAACACGTATGCAAAATGAAATGCACATGATGACATGATAAAAATGCAGATGATGACATGGCAAAGTGCAACACGCAAGCACATGACATGGCAACGACGGCGAATAAATGGCGGACACCTGGCGCATCGAAACCGGGGCGTTACAACACTCCTCCACTAATAAGAGATCTCGTCCCGAGATCTTAGGACCGAGACGGAAGGGAAAAAGGATGAGGTGAAACAAGAACTCAAGAGAACAAGGAAAGAACCGAGAGCACTCAAGAAGAGGAGAGGAGCGACGAGAATGACGAGAATCGAAAGCTCACGGAATCAGATAGACTATGAAAGCACTCTGGTTAGAACGAGATAAGAAACGAATAAGACTGAAAGGATTTAGGCAGCACACCGGCTAAAACATGGAGGATTAGAACTTGAACTTGAGAGGATGGAATGATACTTGATGAAGACATGACACAAAACCTCCGGAAAGAATTAAAAGAATGGAATTAAAGAACTTAGAAGGAAGGATTGAACGGAATTGTTGAGAAAATCGACAACGAAAGAATAAACTTGTTGTGGACTTATGAATAACCTCTCAAAATTATGAGCTGATCGCCGACCACAAGCAGAAAAGATTAAATAGCTGAGAATGGCGAAAATGCAAAACTTCACTTCAGAAGAAGATGAAGAATTAATTGCACTTCGAAACGCGAGAAGAAAAGATACTTGAACTCCACCAAAATATTGATGAAACTCTTTGGAGAATGAATTAAATCATGACGATCCACCGTGAAGAACTCCGGTAACAAAAGGATGATGAGATAGAATGAAGGAAGAAAGAATAAGATGAGCATTGCGATGATTTAGATGAAGGTTCCAATAAATGGCCGAGAAAATTTAAACTCGGAAAAGAAAATATTAAAACACTTGGAACTAGAATTTATTCATAGAGAATAAACTCCGAAGGAAAGGATTACTCACTTGAATGAAATAAGAATAAGATTTATTGTATGCTTATCCTTCATCAAATTAAATTGATGACAAGCAATGGACTTGGCATGCAACTTATTCTTCTTGAAAAAAAAAGATTAAGGGGAAACATAGCACAAAACTTGAGAAAGTCTTCTTGAACCACCGGTAGGATTGAAAAGAACGAATGGATTAATATGGTAAACAAGGAAAAAGAATCTTGAACGAACCACCGTAAGAATTCGGAAATGACTGACGAAGAGAATGAATCACCGGGAAGAATTAGAAAAGCACGAAGATACTTGAGGAAATTTAGAGGAAAGAGATCGAAGAGATCGCGAACTGATTAATGAATGCTTGAACGCAGCACCGGAAGAATATAGAGACGAACGAAGGGGCACGAATATGGAATAATTGGAGAACGAATTTGAAAAACTTAGAATGGAGAGATATTCCGAAAAGATGGCCTCCGGATGATCGAGAGAGAAAGCAACTCCTGAAATGCTCCGGATGGATGAAAAGAATTTGCAAGACTGGAAACAATTAGATAGGATAACATCGAGCTAGCACCATGAATCTCCGGGAGAACGGACAAAATTTAGAGGAAAAGCTCTTCTTCGATCTTCGAATGCCGACGAGAAAACACCACCAAAATTACTGAGATACTCCGGTAGAATGAAAAGCGAAGAGGTTGAGCCAATAATGAAATGATACGAAATCGACCTTGGAAAAGGCAAGTGATTGATGAAATTCATTCTTACGTCACACTTGAAAAGAATTGGGAATAGCTCCGGGAAAATTAAAAGAGTCAGGTAAGATCCTGGGAAAGACCTGTGGGTTAGGGCCCACTAAAAGAAAACACCGTTGGAAAGGGATGTTGAACAGATAGATGATGCACCGGAAGAACTGAAATATTTGACTGAGGTGACAACCTCGAGTTAATTGGAAGACAGACGAATCTCCTGAGATTTCTTCCGAACTCCGGAATGATAAACTGGCGAAAGACGAACGAGTAGGGAGAACACTTGATTCAGGAAAAGAATGTGATCAACCCGAAAAACTTGAATTGAGTCCACCGGAGAAGAAATGAAGAATGTCGAACAAAAGAGAAATCCACCGGTTGAAACAATTGAGGGAAGACTAAAGAGGCTCCACACGAATGAAATTGATGGTCGGAAGAAACTCGAACTCCGGGAATAATAGGGTGGGAGGGCGGGAAAACAAAGGCAATTTGGAAGGGATACCAAGCGAATATCTTGAAGAGAAAACACCAGTTGAAATCATTGAGGAAAGAAAGCAAAGACTTCACACGAGTAGGATAGATACTGATTACGGACTCAGTTCGAGAAGAAGAAGGGAGGCGGGTGGGAAAAGAAAACAACTGAGGATTGGACTTGGCAAAGATTAAGATGGTCGAGTCGACTTGACGAGAAATGCACCGTATGAAAAGAGATGAGGACCAACTATCGGAAAACCAACTGCGTGATCCTAAAGAAAAATTTGAAGGGGAAGAGGAGTAATTTAAAACACCTACGTCAAGATTTCTCACCAGAGCGACGAAGGGGCAGAGGAGTAAAAAGAATTCCTACACTCCGATATAACTAGACTCAGAAAATAGTTTTCTTCTAGACTCAACAACGACCAAACTACACGATCAATCAAGGGGGCTCCTAGGGTCGGTCGAGGCTCTGATTACCAACTTTTCACGCCCAATATGCGACCCTATCCAAAAGGAACTCGACGGTCCCACCAAGGATAGACCCGCATATTGAAACGCTTTTGCAATGTGGATATCATTACATCACAATTACATAATAGATGGGGATACATACATAAGGCACAAATGCCACAAGAATACATCAACATCATACAAGAGATCAACACCCGACTACGGATGAAACATAAACAGAAGCTCAAACGACATCCATCCTGCTAGCCCAGGCTGCCGACACGAACCTATCCCCGATCGAAGAAGCGGAAGAACAACTCAACACAAGCAAGCATCGCTCTCGCGTCATGATCATCGCAAACCTGTACACACTGGCCCGGTGGTGTAGTAATCTGTGAGCCACGAGGACTCAAAGCAATCCCATTACCATGGGTATCAAGACTAGCAAAGCTTAAAGGGAAAGGAAGGGGTAAAGTGGTGAGGTTGCAGCAGCGACTAAGCATATATGGTGGCTAACATACATAAATGAGAGCGAGGAGAGAAACAAAGGAACGGTCGCCAACTAGTAATGATCAAGAAGTGATCCTGAACTCCTACTTACGTCAGACATAACCCAGAAACCGTGTTCTCATCTCGATCAACCCCGAAAAGAGACACTCACGGTTACGCACACGGTTGGTGTATTTTAGAAGAGTTTGCTTCAAGTTTACTACAACCGGATATCAACAAATTCCCATCTCGCCACATAAATCATGAGCACGGCTCTCGAAAGTTTATACCCTGCAGGGGTGTCCCAACTTAGCCCATGATAAGCTCTCGCGATCAACGAAGGAATAGACCTTCTCCCCGGGAAGACCCGATCAGTCTCGGAATCCCGGCTACAAGACATTTCGACAGCAATAAAACAAGACCAGCAAGACCTCCCGGCGTGCCGACACCCTGATAGTAGCCACAGATCTCGTCTCGAGCCACGACCGGATGAGCAGTCCGTACAACTAAAACCAAACCTCAAGTTTCCTTGAGGGGCGCGCAGAAAGCACTCTAGTTTGGACCAACACTTAGACAAGCATTGGCCCGGGGGGGCTGAATAAAGATGACCCTTGGGTTAATTACTCCCAAGGGAAATGTAGGTGGTGGTGAAGCAAATGGTAAAACCAACTTTGGGCCTTGCTGGAAAAGTCTTATTCAAAGCGAACTGTCAATGGGGTCCCATAAATCACCCGACCGCGTTAGGGACGCAAAATCCGGGAACATAACACCGACGGCAAGAGTGGAACAAAACACCAGGCATAAGGCCGAGCCTTCCACCCTTTACCAAGTATATAGATGCATTAATAATATAAGATATATTGTGATATCCCAACAAGTAAACATGTTCCAACAAGGAACAACATCTCCATGTTCCAACAAGGAACAAACTTCATCTTCACCTGAAACTAACAACGCTATAAGAGGGGCTGAGCAAAGCGGTAACATAGCCAAACAATGGTTTGCTAGGAAGGGTGCAAAAGGTTAGAGGCTGACATGGCAATTGGGATGGCTTGATAAACAGGTAATAGGTAGCGCAGCATAGCGACCGAACAAAGCAACTAGCATAGCAATGATAGTAGTGAGATCCAGGGTAGCGGTCATCTTGCCTGAAATCCGCAAGGAAGAAGAACGAGTCCATGAAGAAGACGAGCGGATGAAGTCGAACCAAGCGTGAGACGAGCGAATCCTCACGATCATAGCAAACAGGAACTAACAAGAAGAAGCACACAACATAGGTAAACACAACACACATGAACATGACAAGATGCACAACAAGCATGATGCATGACAAAGCTACATGAAGCTACTCATGGCAAGAGATGATGCAAACAAGAGCAACACATCAAGGCAAGTTTAAATGAGGCGGAAACAACATATAACAATTCCGGTAAGTCCTCATATGCAAATTTCGAAATTGGTCCAGATCTGAATAAACCTTATGTTCAAGTTGTTAAACAGCAAGTTAAGATGCACCACGATGATCTACACGAAATTCTAGTCAAGTTTCATATAAAGTTCATTAGATTCGGAGCTACGGTCTAGAAGATATGAGCAAAACAAGATAAACATGGCATTGATGCACAATGCATACAAACATCAAGCAAACACCTCAAAACAAGGATGCAACATGATAATATGCAACTACATGCAAGATCAAGGAAGTTTCATATAGGGCACACTCAAAAGCGGAGCAACGGTTCAACACATACACACAATACAAGTTATAGCAACAATCTGTCCAAAACAGCAACTAGGCATATTGCAAGCATCAAAACAACAAGCTACAGCATCTGAACGTAAAAAACAAAAGGCATGGGCATGATGTACAGGTAAAGCATGACAAAACATGAACACTGAGCTATCTCCAGAAATCACTAGAACATGCTCAAACACACATGGCAAGATTGCAAATAATAACAGTTTCAGACTTTAGCAGAAATAACATCAGGTTAACAAGTTTAGAGCTATCATACAACATATTACAGGAACTTAACATGGCAAACAAAGGCATGGAATGAATCTACTAATTGCATAGAACAAATGTCCTTTACTGACCATAAGCCAAAAAGGATTAGAAAATATAGTAACACCCATGTCAATATCGCAAGTTATATTACAGATGCATACATGGCAGGAACAACAATAAGTAGGCATGTTGGTGAGCTTGAACCACTCACCACAGAGCAATACATGGCATGGCAAGGCAACTCACAGTAAGAAGACATGGCATAGAACCTATACATGGGAAAAACAACAATATAGCATGCAAGGATCAACTACAACAACCTTGGCAAAATTGAATAACAAGTAAACAATCTGCCAGGAACATTTTGTAGCAAAAGTAGAGCTCGATTGACTCAAGCTATGGCACCCCATAATTGCAAACAAGGGCATGGATGGATAGAGCAATACATGTGTAACAAAACATCCTTACTGAAGTATCTCAAAATAAGCATTGATCTCTCGGTAGCATCAACTTAACATGGCATACAAATATAAGCAGAACAGGGCTGAAATCAGCAACATCATGAAGCCTAGTTTGCATGCTTGTGCTAGTCACCACATAGATCACAAAAATACATGGCATGCACCCCTGGAAAGAAGGCATGGCATATTACAAAACACATGTAGTACTCAAGTTCATAGGATGCACACATCAATCATGGCAAAAATGACAAAAGTGCAAGTTCTGCTAAGAATCAGAAACTAACATCACATAGCACTCTTCTAACAGCATTTCGGGCATCAACATGAGCTCAAATGAAAATGATGCAATGAGACGGAATGGTCTACTCATCGAGGCGAACATTTTGACATATTACACGCACAAAACGGAGCAACAATGACAGAGATATGATGCAACGAAAATGCAACAAAATATTCACAGATTTCGGGACTTGGTGGATTTTCTCACCCCGGAGAAAAGTCAACTGGACGACGAGGTACAGGGACGGAGTGGATCGGGGGAGGCGTGGCCGTTTGGATGGGTGTACGGGTGGATCTCATCCACCCCGGGCCGGATCCGGGACGAGGCGTCTCCGGCGAGGAGGAGCCGGCGACGAGGCGGCGGAGGGAGGTGGCCGGCGCCGAAGATCTCCGCGGCGGCGGGCGCGCGGTCTCCGGTGAGGACGCGGGGCCGACGAGGTGTGGAGGCGCCGCGGCGAAGGCGGAGCGGGCGGCGGACGAAGCTAAGCGGTGGGGGCGGCCGGGCGATGGAGCTCCGGCCCGGCGGCGTGGGAAGGCGCAAGCGCGGCCCGGGATGGCTGGGCGGCGGCAATGAAGCGGGCGGAGGGCGCCGAGGCGCTGTGAGACGAGCTGGGCGGCGCCGGATCTGGGTCCGCTGGCCCCGGATGGGCTCCATGGCCGGGCGGCGCGGGACGGGCGGAGGAGACACGTCCGGCAAGGCAGGAGGTGGGATCTAGGGTTAGGGACGAATTCATCCGTGAATTTCGGGGGAGGGGCTAGTTTTATAGGTAGAGGGAGCTAGGAGAGTCCAAATGAGGTGCGGTTTTCGGCCACGCGATCGTGATCGAACGACCGAGACAATGGAGGGGAGTTAGATGGGTTTTGGGCCAGTTTGGAAAGGGTGTTGGGCTGCAAAGAGAAAGAAGGGTTTGCGGTTACCCGGTTAACCGTTGGAGTATCAAACGACCTCCGAATGATCCGAAACTTGACAGGCGGTCTACCGGTGCTATACCAAGGCCGCTTGACAAACCTCGGTCCATTCCGAGACCGTTTAACACCCGCATACCTACGAAAAGAGGCAAAAGGGGGCGCCGGAGACATAGGAGTGCGGATTGCAAAGCGGACAACGGGAAAATGCTCGGATGCAAGAGACGAACACGTATGCAAAATGAAATGCACATGATGACATGATAAAAATGCAGATGATGACATGGAAAAGTGCAACATGCAAGCACATGACATGGCAACGACGGCGAATAAATGGCGGACACCGGCGATCGAACCGGGCGTTATAAATGGGGGGAAAGATTGCCGCTCCTTCCGCAGCGCCGCAAGCCGCTGCGCCTCGGCCGACTTCACGGCCTTCCCCTTGTCGGCTTTCGGAGCCATGGCGGAGGCGGTGAGGGAGATCGACGGCGTTGGTGATGCTGGTGGCGATGGGGGGCGGAGCGCTGCTCTCTTCAGCCTTGGGAAGAAGGGGGGAGCAACGGGGATTTTTCGAGATTGGACAGCAAATGGCGAGATGGGCGGACTGCCCCTGTTTCCCCTGCTTATAAAGCGGGAGGGGCGGACGTTCTGTTTTTCCGAATAAAGAAACCACCCACGATCTCGCCCACGATCTCTCACACGACGCCGCATTCGACGCGTGCCGTTCGTGGAGGGCGTGGTGGGTCCGGGTTGAGTTACGGCGTACCCCAGGCTGCGCGTGCCCGTGCCCTGTTTTGGGCCTGGCCCAACAGCTCTCGGCACCGTGTGTGGCCCCGGCCCGGGGGCTCCTGTCGGTGTACTAGAGTAGGGGCACCCTAGTATCCCGAACTTGTGCACGCGATTCTGCAGCCCTCGCGGCAAGGCTTACGGGTGACCGCCAAGGTCCTCCGTGGTTCCTTTGGAGCCATTCAAGAACAAAGTATTCAAGCCAAGAAGACAAGGCCCGGCAAGAGAAGCTTGCCGGAAGGCCACCCAAGGCACCTAGGAGACAAGGCCCCGGCAAGAGGAGCTTGCCGGGAAGGCCCGATGAGCGACAAGCTTCCGGACGCGACAAGACAACAACCGCGGCAAGGCGCTTGCCGCGGCAGACCACCACCCTGTACCTGCGCTCCAGCACATCCACTAACGTGTCGCCCTGGGACCTTTCCAGGCGCGCGTGGCAAGAGGCTGTGCAGCCAGCGGTGCGCGGTGGCAAGCGACGCTGACAAGATTGCCATCTGGCGAGCGGTGGCGTCCCTGACGGTCCCTGTTTGCACTGTTAGGGCGACGTAGACGGGCATTTAATGCCTTTGTCCCCTGCCGTCAGGGTTAGGTATGAAACAACGCATGCTAGCTGTACCAACCACTCCTTTTCCATTTTTACCCTTGTCTACGTTGCCACCTGTCGGAGACCCCTTGAGCATATAAAAGGAGGCCCATGCGCAACGTAGAGGGGGGGTTCGGGGGTTCAGAAGGTTCGAAGCCAGAGAACATCCATGCTCGGTCTCGTTAGCAGCTTGTGTGTACTGTAGCACTCAGCGCTCCTGAGCAAGAACCCAATACACTCAGACATGCAGCAGTAGGAGTGTTATCTCTCCGGAGAGCTCCGAAGCTGGGTAAAATCACTCGTGTGCTTCGCCTCGATCTGCTCTTCGTGCGACCTCTGCCCCCGCCGAACCAAAAGGGGCTCGGTCCGCTGGTCCCATAGGTGTTCGTGGGTCAGATCAGCCTCCCCAACAGATGCACACCCACTAGTTTTCTTTTGTTGAGCATTCATAGCTCTAGTGCATCCGTTGCATGGAAATCCCTACTCCTCATGTTGACATCAATTGATGGGCATATCCATAGCCCGTTGATTATCCTCGTCAATGTGAGACTTTCTCCTTTTTTGTCTTCTCCACACAATCCCCATCATCATATTCTATTCCACCCATAGTGCTATATCCATGGCTCACGCTCATGTATTGCGTGAAGGTTGAAAAAGTTTGAGATTGTTTAAGTATGAAACAATTGCTTGTCTTGTCATCGGGGGTATAGAAGTTGGGAACATCTTTGTGTGACGGAAATGAAGCATAGCCTAACTATATGATTTTGTAGGGATGAACTTTCTTTTCCCATGCTATTTTGAGAAGACATGATTACTTTGACTAGTATGCTTGAAGTATTATTATTTTTATGTCAATATGAACTTTTGTCTTGAATCTTTCAGATCTGAATATTCATACCACAATTAAGAAGATTTACATTGAAATTATGCCAAAGTATCACTCCGCATCAAAAATTCTCATTTTATCATTTACCTACTCGAGGACGAGCAGGAATTAAGCTTGGGGATGCCAGATACGACACCAACGTATCTATAATTTTTATTGCTCCATGCTACTTTATCTACTGTTTTGGACTATATTGGGCTTTATTTTCCACTTTTATATTATTTTTGGGACTAACCTATTAACCGGAGGCCCAGCCCAGTATTGCTGTTTTTTTCCTATTTCAGTGTTTCAAAGAAACGGAATATCAAACGGAGTACAAACGGAATGAAACCTTCGGGAACGTGATTTTCTCACCGAACGTGATCCAAGAGACATGGACCCTACTCCAAGAAGTAACAGAGGAGGTCACGAGGGTGGGGGCGCGCCCCCTGCCTCGTGGGCCCCCTGTTGCTCCACCGACGTACTCCTTCTTCCTATATATACCTACGTACCCCAAAACGATCAGAATAGGAGCCAAAAACCTAATTCCACCGCCGCAACTTCCTGTATCCACGAGATCCCATCTTGGGGCCTGTTCCGGAGCTCCGCCGGAGGGGGAATCCACCACGGAGGGCTTCTACATAGAAAAAGGTCTTGATAACCCACAAGTATAGGGGATCGCAACAGTTTTCGAGGGTAGAGTATTCAACCCAAATTTATTGATTCGACACAAGGGGAGCCAAAGAATTTTCTCAAGTATTAGCAGCTACGTTGTCAATTCAACCACACCTAAAAACTTAGTATCTGCAGCAAAGTGTTTAGTAGCAAAGTAATATGATAGTGGTGGTAATGGTAACAAAAGTAAAGACAACAAAAGTAATGTTTTTGGTATTTTTGTAGTGATTGTAACAGTAGCAACGGAAAAGTAAATAAGCGTAAACCAGTATATGGAAAACTCGTAGGACCAGATCAGTGATGGATAATTATGCCGGATGCGGTTCGTCATGTAATAGTCATAACATAGGGTGACACAGAACTAGCTCCAATTCATCAATATAATGTAGGCATGTATTCCGAATATAGTCATACGTGCTTATGGAAAAGAACTTGCATGGCATCTTTTGTCCTACCCTCCCGTGGCAGCGGGGTCCTATTGGAAACTAAGGGATATTAAGGCCTCCTCTTAATAGAGAACCGGAACAAAGCATTAGCACAGAGTGAATACATTAACTCCTCGAACTATGGTCATCACCGAGAAGTATCCCGATTATTGTCACTTCGGGGTTGTCGGATCATAACACATAATAGGTGACTATAGACTTGAAAGATAGGATCAAGAACACACATATATACATGAAAACATAATAGGTTCAGATCTGAATTCATGGCACTTGGGCCCTAGTGACAAGCATTAAGCATAGCAAAGTCATAGCAACATCAATCTCAGAACATAGTGGATACTAGGGATCAAACCCTAACAAAACTAACTCGATTACATGATAAATCTCATCCAACCCATCACTGTCCAGCAAGCCTACGATGGAATTACTCACGCACGGCGGTGAGCATCATGAAATTGGTGATGGAGGATGGTTGATGATGACGATGGCGACAAATCCCCCTCTCCGGAGCCCCGAACGAACTCCAGATCAGCCCTCCCGAGAGAGAATAGGTCTTGCCGGCGGTTCCGTATCGTAAAACGTGATGAAACTTTCTCTCTGATTTTTTCTCCCCGAAAGCCAATATATGGAGTTGGAGTAGGCGTCGGAGGGTCTCCAGGGGGCCCACGAGGTAGGGGGGCGCGCCTAGGGGCGCCCCACCTCGTGGGACAGGGTGTGGGCCCCTGGTCTTCATCTTTAAGCGAGGATTTTTATTATTTTTATAAGACATCCCATGGAGTTTCAGGTCATTCCGAGAACTTTTGTTTTCTGCACATAAAACAACATCATGGCAGTTCTGCTGAAAACAGCGTCAGTCCGGGTTGGTTCCATTCAAATCATACAAGTTAGATTCCAAAACAAGGGCAAAAGTGTTTGGAAAAGTAGATACTACGGAGACGTATCAACTCCCCCAAGCTTAAACCCTCGCTTGCCTCAAGTAATTCAGTTGACAAACTGAAAGAGAAAAAGAAAAACTTTTACACACTCTGTTTGCTCTTGTTGTTGTACTTATGTCAAGCCAGCATTCAGGTTTTCAGCAACGATCATAACTAACCACATTTGCAATAATTCTCAGGTCTCATGTTTACTCATATCAATAGCATAATCAACTAACGAGCGATAATAATAAATCTCGGATGACAACACTTTCTCAAAACAATCATAATATGATATAAGAAGATGGTATCTCGCTAGCCCTTTCTGAGACCGCGTAAATGCAGAGCACCTTCAAAGATCAAGGACTGACTAGACATTGTAATTCATGGTAAAAGAGATCCAATCATAGTCATACCCGATATAAATTAACAGTAATGAATGCAAATGACAGCTGTGCTCTCCAGCTAGTGCTTTTAATAAGAGGGTGATGTCTCAACATGAAAGTAAATAGATAGGCCCTTCGCAGAGGGAAGCAGGGATTTGTAGAGGTGCCAGAGCTCGGCTTTGAAATAGAGATAAATTATATTTTGAGCGGCATACTTTCATTGTCAACATAACAACTAAGAGATGACGATATCTTCCATGCTAAACAAATTATAGGCGGTTCCCAAACAGAATGGTAAAGTTTATACTCCCCTCCTCCACAAGCATCAATCCATGGCTCGCTTCGAAACAACGAGTGCCTCCAACATTCAACGGGTCCCGGGGAGTTTTGTTTGCAGTTATTTTGATTTAGTTTGCATAAAGCATGGGGTGGGCATCCCGGTGACCAGCCATTTTCTCGTGAGTGAGGAGCGGAGTCCACTCCTCTTGAGAACAACCCGCCTAACACGGAAGATAAGGGCAGCACTAGTTGATATATGAGCTATTCGAGCATGCAAAACATAATGATTATTTGAAGGTTTAGAGTTTGGCACATACAAATTTACTTGGAACGGCAGGTAGATACCGCATATAGGAAGGTATAGTGGACTCATATGGAATAACTTTGGGGTTTAAGGGATTGGATGCACAAGTAGTATTCCCGCATAGTACAAGTGAAGGCTAGCAAAAGACTAGGAAGCGACCAACTAGAGAAAGACAACAGTCATGAACATGCATTAAAATTAATAAACATTGAATACAAGCATGAGTAGGATATAATCCACCATGAACATAAATATCGTGAAGGCTATGTTGATTTGTTTCAACTACATGTGTGAACATGTGCCAAGTCAAGTCACTTAAATCATTCAAAGGAGGATACCAACCCATCATACCACATCACAACCATTTTAATAGCAATATTGGCACGCAAGGTAAATCATTATAACTCATAGCTAATCAAGCATGGCACAAGCAACTATGATCTCTAATTGTCATTGCAAACATGTTTACTCATAATAAGCTGAATCAAGAACGATGGACTCATCATATTTACAAAAATCAAAAGAGGTCGAGTTCATACCAGCTTTTCCCATCTCAGTCAGTCCATCATATATCATCATAATTGCCTTTCACTTGCACGACCGAATGGTGTGAATATTAATAAGAGTGCACGTGCATTGGACTAAGCTGGAATCTCCAAGCATTCAATAAGTAGGAGAAGACAAGGCAATATGGGCTCTTGGTTAAATCAACAATAATGCATATAAGAGCCATCTCAACAATTTAATCATGATCTTCTCCTACTGACCCCCAAAGAAAAGAAAGGAAATAAAACTATTTACATGGGAAAGCTCCCAACAAGCAAAAGAAGAACGGGAAATATTTTTGGGTTTTTTTAATTATTACTACAAAGCAGGAAAAATAAACTACTACTTTTTTTGGTTTTTCTAAGGTTTATTAAACACACAAGAAGAAAGCGGGAAAAAGGAAAATAAACTAGCTTGTATATTACAGTGAAAGAGTATGAGCACCGACATCTAGCAATGAATGTGTGTGAACACGAATGTAATGTCGGTGGGAAATACGTACTACCCCAAGCTTAGGCTTTCGGCCTAAGTTGGTCTATTGCCAGGGATAGCCTGGCTGATATCCGTAGGTGTAGCTGGGGTCGTGCTGCGATGCAGTGGCTATCACCTCCTGAGCTGCAGGGTGGCGTCGAGCTACCTCCGCTCTCCTCTCGTACTCATCTTCCTCCTCTCTGGTAATAATATATCTTCCTCTCGTGCGAAGATGAAAACTCAAACCTCCCCACAAATGAACTTGTGAGGTGACGATACTGGGGGCATTTGTCAACTTCAAAGTCCTCAAGACCGACAGTACGCAAATATGCGTTAAATTCTTCTTTAATTCCCGCTTGATCCATAAAAATTTTAGAAGGCCATTCACAGGGCCTCACAAGAGCGTCTCTTGGTGGTTCCTCGTCAGCATCACGCATTACAAGCCTGGGACCTTGCTTCCTTGAAGAACCACCTTAGAACATCTTCCTAAGCATAATGTTTTCTCTAAAAAATAATTCTGAAATTTTTAGTAACTTCAAAAAAAAGTGAACCAACTTCAATAAAACTGATAGCAACTACTCATACAAGTGCCTAGAGCATATATCAAGCATTAGAACTACTTGGAACCATATAAATTTGACATGCAAGCTCAAGAACATGGTCACCTATGCAGCACAAATTTGCAATGAATAAAGCACTAGAACAAAAACTAATTGGACCAATGGAGGAGTCACATACCAAGGAACAATCTCCCCAAGCAGTTTTGTGAGAGGTGCTTTGAGCAAGGAGATCGAAAATCACAGCAAAAGTGGTTGGAAAACGAGCTTGAGTTGGTTTTTCGGGTTTGTGTGAGGCAGAGGAAGAAGATGGGTGACAGGATAAGTGGAGGAGGACCACCATGGGCCCACGAGGTAGGGGGGCGCGCCCAGGGGGGTAGTGCGCGCCCTCCACCCTCGTGGCGAGGTGGCAGCTCCCCCCGCGGTAATTTTTGCACTAAAAATCCACAAATATTCCTGAAAAAATCATATTAAATTAGCATGGCATTCTGAGGACTTTTATTTTCGGGATATTTTTATATTGCACGGATAAATCAGGAAACAGACAGAAAAATACTAGTTTACTTTATTTCTACTAAAGAACAAAAAAATATAAAGAGGGTATAGAAGGTTGTGCTTCTAGTTTCATCCATCTCATGCTCATCAAAAGGAATCCACTAAAAAGGTTGATCAAGTCTTGTTAACAAACTCATTCCGATAATCATGGAACCGAAGAAATTTCGAATAACACTATGTTACCTCAGCGGGGATATGGACATCCCCAATAATAAGTATATCATATTTCTTCTTGACAGTAGGGAGAGGAAATTCAAAACCTCCAAATATAATTGATGGAATTTTTCCAATGGAGTTGATACTATGAACTTGAGGTTGTTTCCTCGGAAAGTGTACTGTATGCTCATTACCATTAACATGAAAGGTGACATTGCCTTTGTTGCAATCAATAACAGCCCCTGCAGTATTAAGGAAAGGTCTTCCAAGAATAATAGACATACTATCATCCTCGGAATATCAAGAATAACAAAGTCCGTTAAAATAGTACCGTTTGCAACCACAACAGGCACATCCTCACAAATATCGACAGGTATAGCAGTTGATTTATCAGCCATTTGCAAAGATATTTCAGTAGGTGTCAACTTATTCAAGTCAAGTCTACGATATAAAGAGAGAGGCATAACACTAACACCGGCTCCAAGATCACATAAAGCGGTTTAACATAATTTCTCTTAATGGAGCATGGTATAGTAGGTACTCCTGGATCTCCAAGTTTCCTTGGTATTCCACCCTTAAAAGTATAATTAGCAAGCACGGTGGAAATTTCAGCTTCCGGTATCTTTCTTTTATTTGTAACAATATCTTTCATATATTTAGCATAAGGATTCATTTTGAGCATATAAGTCAATCGCATACGCAAAAAGATAGGTCTAATCATTTCAGCAAAGCGCTCAAAATCCTCATCATCCTTTTTCTTGGATGGTTTGGGAGGAAAGGGCATGGGTTTCTCAACCCATGGTTCTCTTTCTTTACTATGTTTCCTAGCAACGAAGTCTCTTTTATCATAACATTGATTCTTTGATTGTGGGTTATCAAGATCAATAGCAGGTTCAACTTCTACATCATTATTATTACTAGGTTGAGCATCATCATGAACATTATCATTAACATTTCCACTAGGTTCATGTTCATTACAAGATTGTGTTTCAGCATCAGACATAGGCATATCATTTGGATTATCAGGTGTTTCAGCAATAGGTTCACTAGAAGTTTGCACAGTTCTATCATTTTTCTTTTTCTTCCTTTTAGAAGAACTAGGTACATCAATATTATTTCTTTGATAATCTAGCTCGATTCTCTTAGGGTGGCCTTCAGGATACAAAGGTTCCTGAGTCATTCTACCAGTTCTAGTAGCCACTCTAACAACATAATCATTTTTCTTACTATTCATTTCATTAAGCACTTCTTTCTGAGCTTTAAGTACTTGTTCTACTTGAGTGGTAACCATAGAAGCATGTTTGCTAACAAGTTTAAGTTCACCTCTAATATTAGCTATATAATCACCCAAGCGTTTAATCATAAAGGTATTCTGTTTTAATTGTCTACCAAAATAAGCATTAAAGTCATCTTGCTTAAACATAAAGTTATCAAACTCATCCAAGCACTGACTAGCAATTTTAGTAGGAGGTACTTCAGCTTTATCATATCTATAGAGAGAATTTACCTTTACTACCCGTGCCGGGATATCGGGATCGGGAGGTTCTTGATGAATAAAGAATTGAGATCATATACTTCTTCAATAGGCGGTAAATTAAGACCATGTATTTCTTCAATAGGGGGTAAATTCTTAACATCTTCACCTTTAATACCTTTTTCTTTCATAGATTTCTTTGCCTCTTGCATATCTTCGGGACTGAGAAATAGAACACCTCTCTTCTTCGGAGTTGGTTTAGGAATAGGCTCGATGGTGGCTCGAATCGCTCAGGAGTTGGCTCAGGAGGTGCCCAATTATTTTCATTTGTCAACATATTATTCAATGGAATTTCAGCTTCATCCGGTGTTCTTTCACTGAAAAGAGAACCATCACAACTATCCAGGTAATCTCTGGAAGCATCATTTAGTCCATTATAGAAGATATCAAGTATTTCAGTTTTCTTAAGAGGATGATCAGGCAAAGCATTAAGTAACTTGAGAAGCCTCCCCAAGCTTGTCTGAGACTCTTTTCTTCAATTTGCAGAAAATTATATATATCCCTCAAAGCAGCTTGTTTCTTATGAGCAGGGAAATATTTAGCAGAGAAGTAATAAATCATATCCCGGGGACTACGCACACAACGAGGATCAAGAGAATTAAACCAAATCTTAGCATCATCCTTTAATGAGAACGGAAATATTTTGAGTATATGAAAGTAGCGCGATCTCTCATCATTAGTAAACAGGGCAGCTATATCATTTAGCTTAGTAAGATGTGCCACAACAGTTTCAGATTCATAGCCATAAAAAGGATCAGATTCGACCAAAGTAATTATATCAGGATCAACAGAGAATTCATAATCCTTATCAGGAACACAAATAGGTGAAGTAGCAAAAGCAGGGTCAGGTCTCATCCTATCTCTAAGAGATTCTTTACTCCATTTAACGAGCAGCCTCTTAAGTTCATATCTATCCTTACAAGCAAAAATAGTTGCAGAAGATTCAGCATCAAATAGATAACCCTCAAGAATGGCAGGCATATTTTCATCATCACTTTCATCATTGTATTCAGTTTCAATAATTTCTCTTTCTCTAGACCTAGAAATTTGTTCATCTAGAAATTCACCAAGGGGCACAGTAGTATCAAGCACAGAAGTAGTTTCATCATAAGTATCATGCATAGCAGAAGTGGCATCATCAATAACATGTGACATATCGGAACAAATAGCAGAACCAGTTTTAGGTGTCGATAGCTTACTCATAACAGAAGGTGAATCAAGTGCAGAGCTAGATGGCAGTTCCTTACCTCCCCTCGTAGTTGAGGGATAAATTGTTGTCTTAGCGTCTTTCAAGTTCTTCATAGTTTCCAGCAGATATAAATCTCAAGTGACTCAAAGAATAGAGCTATGCTCCCCGACAACGGCGCCAGAAAAAGGTCTTGATAACCCACAAGTATAGGGGATCGCAACAGTTTTCGAGGGTAGAGTATTCAACCCAAATTTATTGATTCGACACAAGGGAGCCAAAGAATATGCTCAAGTATTAGCAGCTGAGTTGTCAATTCAACCACACACGGAAACTTAGTATCTGCAGCAAAGTGTTTAGTAGCAAAGTAATATGATAGTGGCGATACTTGGTAACAAAAGTAAAGACTGACAAAAGTAATGTTTTCGGTATTTACGTAGTGATTATACTTGATAGCAACGGAAAAGTAAATAAGCGTAAACCAGTATATGGAAAACTCGTAGGCACCGGATCAGTGATGGATAATTATGCCGGATGTGGTTCGTCATGTAACGGTCATAACATAGGGTGACACAGAACTAGCTCCAATTCATCAATGTAATGTAGGCATGTATTCCGAATATAGTCATACATGCTTATGGAAAAGAACTTGCATGACATCTTTTGTCCTACCCTCCCGTTGCAGCGGGGTCCTATTGGAAACTAAGGGATATTAAGGCCTCCTTTTAATAGAGAACCGGAACAAAGCATTAGCACATAGTGAATACATTAACTCCTCGAACTATGGTCATCATCGAGAAGTATCCCGATTATTGTCACTTCGGGGTTGTCGGATCATAACACATAATAGGTGACTATAGACTTGAAAGATAGGATCAAGAACACACATATATTCATGAAAACATAATAGGTTCAGATCTGAAATCATGGCACTCGGGCCCTAGTGACAAGCATTAAGCATAGCAAAGTCATAGCAACATCAATCTCGTAACATAGTGGATACTAGGGATCAAACCCTAACAAAACTAACTCGATTACATGATAAATCTCATCCAACCCATCACCGTGCAGCAAGCCTATGATGGAATTACTCACGCACGGCGGTGAGCATCATGAAATTGGTGATGGAGGATGGTTGATGATGACGATGGCGACGAATCCCCTCTCCGAGCCCGAGCGGACTCCAGATCAGCCCTCCCGAGAGAGATTAGGGCTTGGCAGCGGCTCCGTATCGTAAAACGCGATGAAACTTTCTCTCTGATTTTTTTCTCCCCGAAAGCCAATATATGGAGTTGGAGTTGGCGTCGGAGGCTCTCCAGGGGGCCCACGAGGTAGGGGCGTGCCCTAGGGGGGGCGCCCCCCATCCTCTTGGACAGGGTGTGGGCCCCCTGGTCTTCATCTTTGGCGAGGATTTTTTTTTATTTTTTATAAGACATCCCGTGGAGTTTCAGGTCATTCCGAGAACTTTTGTTTTCTGCACATAAAACAACATCATGGCAATTCTGCTGAAAACAGCGTCAGCTCGGGTTAGTTACATTCAAATCATAAAAGTTAGATTCCAAAACAAGGGCAAAAGTGTTTGAAAAAGTAGATACGACAGAGACGTATCATCGTCCCTGGCAAGGATCTTGCCGGGGGTCTTGTGGCTCTCCTCGGCAAGTATCTTGCCGAGGACCGTTGTCTTCTAATCCTCATCTAATCTTGAATATTCATTGGTCTTGACAAAGATCTGCATGCCACCATGGAGGTGCCTCCCGAGCCCTAGTTCCAACGTGGTTGGTTGAGTCGGAACCCGTGGGATCGAGGGTGGCTCACTCTGCTGGTGTGGTCGAGCCGCCCCGCCAAGGGTCTTGCCGGGGGAGCCTGCTTCGTCCTTCTACTTCTTTGTGTTCTTGGACTTGGCGTTGCCTTGGCTGTCTTGTACTTCGGCTTCTCTCCGGCTTCCCTCCCTTGCCTTGCTTAGTGTGGCTGTGGCGCGTGGCTCCGACTGCCCGCGCACAAGTAAAGCGGTACAAAGGTGTGCCCCAACTTTTGTACACCGACAGGAGCCCCCGGGCCTGGGCCATACATAAGTGCGACACGTTGTTTGGCCAGGGCAAAAACGGTGTGCGGGTAGGCGGGGCGGAATTTACCGCAGTAACTGCTCATCCGCGGCGACATGGAGGGTCGTGCGTGACGTGGGGGTCATGAGTGATGCGGTTTCCGAACGCATGCGTCACGTCACAGTTAATGGAAAAGGAGGCGGCCCACACCTTCCTCCTAAAAACGAATAGCCGCGGGCCGCTGTTCACTTTACCCCTTCCGCGCCTTCTTCCAAATTTTAGAGCCGCGGCCCCCTTCTCCTTCCTCCCTAAGCTTCGCTCTTGCTCGCCGCCGCCATGTCCCCGTCGTCTTCTGTCTCTTTCTCCCCTAGCCGCCATGGCGCCCAAATCCACCAAGGGCAAGGCCAAGGACACCGGAGCGACGCTGTCAGGACCCCGATTCCAAATCACATCGACCTAGCCGGTAACACCTCATATCACTTTGCGGCCTCACGCACGGTATTCCCACGGGTGTCGCCTTACCATGGCCCGGGACCGTTTGCGTCTTTTGGCTCACGTATATGACAGTGTCGCTAGCATCCACATGACAAAGAACCCGGGCCGACATGGCTAGTCGTGAACCCAAAGCGGCGCTAACCTATGGGGACAGGCATACATGAATCACATCGAGCATGTCGGTCATCAACGTATAAATTTGGGCTGTAGCACTGGGCTAACAGGACTCCGGTATCCCGGGCTGTAGCAGGCTAGGCAGGACTCCGAATAACACCGTGACATTTCCCGAAGAACAGGACATAAGGCAGTGAAACACATGCCGGCCAGTCAAGTGTCCAAGCAGTAGTGCTGGGCTAGCAGGACTCCGGTGAACCGGGCTGTAGCGGACTACTATCGCTCAAAAGCACGAGACTACATTTCCCCATATGAGAGGCTGCCAAGGATAAACAACTAGTTTGTCGGATCCCACACATACCAAGCATTTCAAACATACACACAATATGCTCAATATGTGTAGATACAACATGGCACCACAACATAACTCTCGACTCAAATATTTATTCATTAGGCTCCGAGGAGCGAGATATTACAAACATGGGTCTCATGACCCAACACTCGGAAACATACAAGTCAAAGCACAAGCGGAAGCTAAACATGTCTGAGTACAGACAACTATAAATGAAAAAGGCTGAGAAGCCTGACTATCTACCAGATCCTGCCGAGGGCACAAGATCGTAGCTGAGGTAACAAGCTAAACGTCGAAGTCCAGGCGGAACTACTAGCGAGACTGACGTCTCTCTGCAAAACATAAAATAAGCAAACGTGAGTACAAACGTACTCAAGAAGACTTACATCGAACTAACTACATATGCATCATTATCAAAAGGGGTGGTGGAGTTTGACTGCAGCAAACCAGCTTTGACTCGGTGGCTATCCTAAACTACATTTGCAAGTAACTCTTTTGAGGTGGCGCACACGAGTCCACATATTCACCATATCACTACACTACTATGGACCCGCTCCCGTCTCCCTCGGAGAACGCCATCCATAGCACTCACGCTTATCTTGCGCATGTTAGAGTCTCCACTTTCTCTGGTCTATGAACTGATATAGGCAACCCGAAGTCCTTCTCCGTGGACACGGCTATTCGAATAGATCATATTAACCTGCAGGGGTGTACTTCTTCACACACGCTCTCACCACTTACCGCCGTTTACCACGACATGTACTCGGCAACCTTCAAGCGGAAGCCCAACGTGGGTGTCGGTCACGACCTACCTAAACACACAAGTCCCTAGTCCGGGTTTATCGCCTATTCGGTTCCATCCACAGGAGTCCGGCCGAGGTTTCCATACAGCCCCGAACGATGTGTGCAGGGTTCACGAGACACCAAGCAGGCGAATCGGTACACCAGACACGGTGCCTACCGCAACACAACCCACCCCTATGGTCAGCGTTAAATGCGGCCCCTGACATGCTACAAACACGAAACTACTTGCAACTCCCGGACCGGGAACAAGGGTGGTTAAGAAGCCGAGAGGGTCCATTGGTTTGGGCCCAATGCGTGGTAATAAGCTGTTTCATGGATCACAAACGCAGAACTCAGTTCACGAGGGCCGGCTGCAATGAGACAACCCACCATGTACTCCTACATGGCCTCTCACCGCTACCTTTACCAAATCGTGTTCACACACTTAGCTCACACACAAGAAGACATGTTCACACACCATTCCAATTCATTCCCGATGAATCGGACTGACTCAACTCTAAGCGATGGCAGGCATGACAAACAAGCATGAATGAGTAGGCACAACAGGGCTCAAACAACTCCTACTCAAGCTAGTGGGTTTCATCTAATTCTTGTGGAATGACAGGTCATGCGAGAGGATAAAGGGGTTCAGCTACCGCAGCAAATAACACATGAGTCGTTGTTGTCCTAATGCAGTAAAATAGAGCAGGAGTGAGAGAGTGGGATTATATCGGAATGAACAAGGGGGGTTTTGCTTGCCTGGCACTTCTGAAGACAATATAGTTCTTCATCGGTGTCATCGAACAATCGTCGGAACGTCGTCTACTGAGAGGGGACAAACACCGGCAAACAAGAAAGAACACAATCAATGCAATGCACATTCACATGAATGACATGACATGTTAAGGTACTGAATTGTCCTAATGCAGTAGTAAGCCAAGTTAATTGAAGTGGAATTCAAACAAGGTTAAACTTCAACTCCAAATGCTAGTTCATAAATTACCCTAATCATGATTCATCCTATTCAGTGAGGTTAACTAGTTCAATCATGCATGAAAGTGCCATAAACAGATTCTTCATATTTTTCTGATCATTTTTCATATATAACTTATTTAATTTGGAGTTACAGATTAAAAGTTATGAATATTTGAAGTTTGAACTATATTCTGGAATTTCCTATATTAGAATAAATCCAGTAATTAGATTACTGCGTCAGCCATGCGTCAGAATGACGTCATAGTCAACGGAGACGTCCAGGTCAAACCTGACAGTGGGTCCCGTGTGTCAGGGTAATTAGTTTAAATAAAATTAATTAAAACTAATCCTAAGTACTTAACAGGGCTGGGCCCCACCTGTCATTGACTCAGGAGAGTCAACCAGGGCCCACCCATGGTCAGAGTCAAAGTCGACTGCCGGTGTTTAGCCGCCCGGACGCTGGCGGCGAGTGGTTTTGGCCACTCCGGCGACCAAATGGGCCGCGGAGGGCATCTAGGAGGAGCTGGGGACGAGCCGAAGCTCTTGGTGGGGTTAGCTGGGGTTGGGGTGGCCGGAATCGGCGCCGGCGACGACCTAGGCGGCCGCCGGAGCTCGGGCGAGCTCGGGCTCGACGCTGCGGTGCACGAGCAAGCGGGCTGAGGCGCTAGGGGTGGCCTACGTGATGCGGTGAGTGTGATGGGCGCTAGCCCGGGACCAAATGGTTACCGGAGCAGCGCCGGCGACGAGCGCGGTGGAGCTGAGCTTCGGCTTCAATGGCGGCGGCGGCTACGAGGCGAGAATGACGCGGGGAAGAGAGGGGATCGACCCAGTAGCTCACAGCGCGTCCGATGGCTTCGTCGGCGAGGTCGGGGACGGTCCGGAGCCGACGAATCGGGCGATGGCGACCGGCGGGTCCGCGGAGGGGAAAAACGTTGGGGCGGCGCTTCGGGGCTTCTCCGGTCGCGTGTGACGGCGGGGAGGGCAAGGGCGGCACGGCGGAGCTCTTGAGCTGGTCGGGGAGGCAAGGGAAGGCGGTGGCCGCGCGAACAGCGGCAGTGGCGACGGGCGTGTTCGGTGGCGTCGTGGGGAGCGAAGACAGAGGAGGGAACGAGGGAGAGGGAGAGAGCGAGGGGGTCCACGGGGTCGGGGAGGCGCCGAGGAGAAGGCGCGAGGCGTCTCGGTGAGGCAGGCGAGCAGGGAGGAGGCGTGGCGAGCTCGACGCGTGCGCCGTGTCCCTCCTCTGCCTACTGGCAGAGGTAGGCGGCCAGCACTTGCTGTGGGCTGGGCAGGAGGAGCTGGGCCAGTAAGTGGGCTGCCAGAATCGCCCAAGTGGCTTCTCTCTCTCTCCTATTTCTATTTAATCATGTTTTCTATTATTCTAAAACTTCTGCGGCTTTATTAAAAATATCCAGCACTTTCAAAAATCACCAAACTGTGCATGCCCAATGTATAGAATATATCTAACATGGAACATTTCAGTTTAGGAGTATTTGGACATTTAAAATATTTTATAGAATTTAAATGTCCAAATTCAAATACTTATGATTTAATTCAAAGATCCAAATGTCATGGAAAAATGTGCAACATCTCTGGTTCTTGTTTCGGCATTTTCTAAAATGGTGAACATTTTTGAAGGCCATTTGGGTTCACTGAAAAATATTTTTGGTTGAGCCTATTTGAATTCCTTTAATGCTAGGGTTTAGGCAATCCCCATTTCAAATTTCATGAAAATTGAACATGATGCATGGATGCAATGCCACTAGTTACAAGCAAGCTCTAGGGCTGTGACAGACGGAGCCGACGGAGAGTGCGCTGGCGGTGCAGCGGACGCAGCTCGCCTGCTTCCCCTCAACGGTCGACGTGTTAGAGCTCCAGGAGGCCTTCAAACCATTGTGGGGGTTAATACGGGGGGAGAGAAGACGGGGCATCCAGCCACGCGCGTCATCCCCGCCAATTGCGCCGAGGCCGCTCCAAATCGGTACCCTTTCTTCATCGATTACTTCTCCTGTGGGCTTTGTCCTCCCTTCTCCGACTTCTTCAGCGACGTCATGCACACTTTTGGCTTCCTCCTCTTGGATTTTACCCCGAATGCTGTGGCGTGCGTGGCCCTTTTCGTGCACCTCTACGAAGGTTTCGCCGGGGTGCACCCCAACACGATGCTCTTCCGCCACTACTTCTTCCCTCGGATCCAAATGGGAGGCGCCATTTCCGGTTGCATCACCTGGATCCCAAGGTCCAAGGGAGCGTACTTGGATGGCGCCATGAAGGAGAGGTGGGAAGAATGGCGGGGCCAGTGGTGCTGGATCGAAGAGAAGGACCCGTCGGCGTTCTGCGAAGTTCATCGGGCGCCGCCGGTCCGCTGAAGCGATTGGAGCGACGTCGATGCCGACGACGAGAAGCTCACAATCGCCACTACCAGGATCCTTCAGCTCACCGAGGGCCGGGCTCACCCTTGAGATGACTGGGGCGGACTTCATCCTCCGCCGGATCGCTCCACTTCACAACAAGGGGAGGCCGGCCTGGCTCTTCATGAACGCCGCCGACATCATGCGGCTTCGCCCCGTCCTCGACCACAATTTCACAGTGTTGGGGCATGCCCACTTCTCCCAGCGGCTTTTCCAGGTCGATGTGGGCCGCGACGGTGAGGTCGAGCTGACCGGCAAGGTCGCGAGTGTTGGAAATATGCCCTAGAGGCAATAATAAATTAGTTATTATTATATTTCCCTGTTCATGATAATCGTTTATTATCCATGCTATAATTGTATTGATAGGAAACTCAGATACATGTGTGGGTACATAGACAACACCATGTCCCTAGTAAGCCTCTAGTTGACTAGCTCGTTGATCAATAGATGGTTACAGTTTTCTGACCATGGACATTGGATGTCGTTGATAACAGGATCACATCATTGGGAGAATGATGTGATGGACAAGACCCAATCCTAAGCCTAGCACAAAGATCGTGGTTCAGTATGCTAAAGCTTTTCTAATGTCAAGTATCATTTCCTTAGACCATGAGATTGTGCAACTCCGGATACCGTAGGAATGCTTTGGGTGTACCAAAGCGTCACAACGTAATCGGGTGACTATAAAGGTGCACTACAGGTATCTCCGAAAGTGTACATTGGGTTGGCACGAATCGAGGCGGGATTTGTCACTCCGTGTAAATGGAGAGGTATCTCTGGGCCCACTCGGTAGGACATCATCATAATGTGCACAATGTGACCAAGGTGTTGATCACGGGATGATGTGTTACGGAACGAGTAAAGAGACTTGCCGATACTAGATTGAACAAGGTATCGGGATACCGACGATCGAATCTCGGGCAAGTACAATACCGCTAGACAAAGGGAATTGTATACGGGATCGATTGAGTCCTTGACATCGTGGTTCATCCGATGAGATCATCGTGGAACATGTGGGAGCCAAACTGGGTATCCAGATCCCGCTGTTGGTTATTGACCGGAGAACGTCTCGGTCATGTCTACATGTCTCCCGAACCCGTAGGGTTTACACACTTAAGGTTCGATGACGCTAGGGTTATAAAGGAAGTTTGTATGTGGTTACCGAATGTTGTTCGGAGTCCGGATGAGATCCCGGACGTCACGAGGAGTTCCGGAATGGTCCGGAGGTAAAGATTTATATATGGGAAGTCCAGTTATGGTCACCGGACAAGATTCGGGTTATACCGGAACCGAACCGGGACCCCCGGGAGGGTCCCGGGGGTCCACCATGTGGGGCCCCCGGCCCCGGTGGGCTGCATGGGCCATGGTGGGGCGGGGACCAGCCCCCGGTGGGCTGGTGCGCCCCCCCCCCCCCCACAAGGGCCCAAGGCGCCTAGGGTTTGGGGAAACCCTAAAGGCGCCTCCCTTGCCTTGGGGGCAAGGCAACCTTGGCCCGCCGCCCCTCCTCAGATTGGATCTGAGGGGGCCGGCCCCTCTCCTTGCCCCTATATGTATGAGGGGTGGGAGGGCAGCCAAACCACATGTTACAGCGCAGCCCTTCCCCTCTCCCAAGTCCCTTCTCCTCTCCCGCGGTGCTTGGCGAAGCCCTGCAGGATTGCCACCCTCCTCCACCACCACCACGCTGTTGTGCTGCTGCTAGATGGAGTCTTCCTCAACCTCTCCCTCTCTCCTTGCTGGATCAAGGCGTGGGAGACGTCACCGGGCTGTACGTGTGTTGAACGCGGAGGTGTCGTCCTGTCACAGCCCTAGAGCTTGCTTGTAACTAGTTGCATTGCATCCATGCATCATGTTTAAATTTCATTTAAATTTGAAATGGGGATGACCAAGCCCTAGCACCAAAAACAATTCAAATAGGTTCAACTAAGAAATATTTTCAATGAACCAAATGGCCTTAAAAATGTTCACCATTTTTGGAAAAATCTTTGGAAAGCTTGATAACGGAGATGTTGCACATTTTTCCATGACATTTGGACTTTTGAATTAATTCATATGGTATTTCCATTTGGGCATTTAAATACTATAAAATATTTTAAATGCTCAAATAATCACAAACTGAAATGTTTGTTGTTGGAAATATTCCAAGCAGTGACATTGACCAGTTTCATGATTTTTGGAAATGCACAGCATTTTATTAAAGCCAAACATAATTACAGAGAAAATAGAAAATGGAAATAAAAGAGAGAGAGAATACCTTACACGGCTTACTGCGCAGCCCACAGCCCAGCCTTCTCTCCCCTCCTCCTCGACGGCCCAGCCTGGTGGCCCAGCCCACCACCGCCTCGCCGCTCGTCGTCTTCCTCTGCCAAGATGGCGGCGAGGCGAGGCGTGGCGCTTGCCCGACGCCCGACGCCACCTCCTGCCCGTCTTTGGCGGCCTCCCGACCTCCTCGCGACGCCACGACGACGCCCGTGCCCCCTCGCTCCTCTCCCTCACTCGCTGCTCCCTCTCTTTCCCCCCTCGCCCTCTTCCTGAGCTCACCGAGCGGAGCCGCCACCGACGCCGTTCGCGCGGCCACTTCCACCGCTTAGCCACCCCAAAGCATGTCTAGGAGATCCGCCTCCGTCGTCTCGCCTCCTCAAGGACACACGCACCACCGGACGTCCCACATCATCGTCATCCTCAACATCTTCATCGCCGGCCGCCGGAGATCCCCCTCGCTGCTTCGCTCGCTCCGATGCTTCCCCGAGCCACCCGACACCGCCAAACGACGCGCTGTGAGATTCTGCTCCGGACCCCTCTTCTCCCTCTCTCATTTGCGCCCGCTAGCCTTGTCCCCAACCATGACCGAAGCTCGCCTCCGCCCGAGCTCGTCGTCGGCGCTATTCCGGCGACCTTTTGGTCACACCACCATGTCCAACGGATTCGTGGGCACGCGTATGTCATGCATATGCCGTTAGCTAGTCGATCTGCACGTTGTAGCTATGAAACCGCCGCCAACCGAACCATGGCAGCCGCAAACCTCGTCGCCGGCGCATTTTCCGACGACCCCGAGCCCAACTATCTGCACCACCCGATGCGGCGCTCTTCCAGCTACCCGTAGAGCCCCTCCCGTCCGTTTGGTCGCCGGAGCAAGAAACCCGAAGGCCTCCGCCGTCTCGGCCTCGCCGGCGACTCGACGCCGGTGGATTAGCCCCGGTTGACCAGGGATTTGACCCCCCTGGGTCACTGACGTGTGGGCCCGCCCTGCTAATTAAACCTAATGACTCTGACCCGTGGGTCCCGCGCCACAGGTTTGACTCTGGTCAACCCTGTCGACTTGCTGACGTCACACAGGCATCATGCTGACGCAGTAAAGAATTTCTAGAATTAAAATAAATTCGGAAATGATATATAAATTTCAGAAAATACCCCAAACTTCTAAAATTCATAGTAATTCAACCGTAGCTCAGATTGAAATAATTTATATATGAAAAATGATCAGAAAAATATGAAGAATCTGTTTATGGCACATTCATGCATGTTTGAACAAGTTAACCTCACTGAATAGGATGAATCATGATTAGGGCAATTTATGAAATAACATTTGGAGTTGGAATTTGTTCTTGTTTGAATTCCACTTCAATTAACCTGGCTAGACATTGCATTAGGTGAATTCAGTACCTTAACATGACATGTCATTCATGTGAATGTGCATTGCATTGATTGTGTTCTCTCTTGTTTGCGGTAATTGTCCCCTCTCGATGAGCGGCGTTAAAGCGATTGTTCGATGACACCGATGAAGAACTATATTATCTTCGAAGTGCCGGGCAAGCAAAACCCCTTGTTCATTCCGATATAATCCCACTCTCTCGCTCCTGCTCTATTTTATTGCATTAGGACAACAACGACTCATGTGTTACTTGCTGCGGTAGCTGAACCCCTTTATCCTTTGCATGACCTGTCATTCCACAGTAACTAGATGAAACCCACTAGCATGAGTAGGAGTTGCTTGAGCCATGTTGTGCCTACTCATTCATGCTTGTTGTCATGCACTCTTTGCTTAGAGTTGAGTCAGTCTGATTCATCGGGAATGAATTGGAATGGTTGTGTGAACATGTCCCTCTGCGTCGCGTGAGCTAAGTGTGTGAACACGATTTGGTAAAGGTAGCGGTGAGAGGCCATGTAGGAGTACATGGTGGGTTGTCTCATTGCAGCCGTCCTCGGGGAACTGAGTTACGTGTTTGTGATCCATGAAAGCTTGAGTTACTACCACGCATTGGGCCCGAAACCAATGGACCCTCTCGGCTTCTTAACCACCCTTGTCCTCGGTCAAGGGGAGTTGCAAGTAGTTTACGGTGTTTGTAGTATCTTTGGGGGCGCATAGCGCTGACCGTGAGGGGTGGGTTGTGTTCGCGGTAGGCACCGTGGCCTGGTGTACCGATTCGCTCGTTTGGTGTCTCGGGAACCCTGCACATCGTTCGGGGCTGTATGGGAAACCTCGGCGGACTCCTGCGGATGGAACCCGAATAGGCGATAAACCTGGACTAGGGACTTGTGTGTTTAGGTAGGTCGTGGCCGACACCCACGTTGGGCTTCCGCTTGAAGGTTGCCGAGTACATGTCGTGTAAGCGGCGGTAAGTGGTGAGCGTGTGTGAAGAAGTACACCCCTGCGGGTTAATATGATCTATTGAAGAGCCGTGTCCACGGAGAAGGACTTCTGGGTTGCCTATATCAGTTCATAGACAAGTGAAAGTGGATACCCTAAAATGCGCAAGATAAGCGTGAGTGCTATGGATGGCGTTCTCATAGGGAGATGGGAGCGGGTCCATAGTGGTGTATTGATATGGTGAATATGTGGACTCGTGTGCGCCACCACAAAAGAGTTACTTGCAGTCGTAGTTCAGGATAGCCACCGAGTCAAAGCTGGCTTGCTGCAATCAAACTCCACCACCCCCTTTTGATAATGATGCATATGTAGCTAGTTACGATGTAAGTCTTGCTGATGCGTTTGTACTCACGTTTGCTTATTTTACGTTTTGCGAGAGAGACTTGATCTCGCTAGTAGTTCCGCTTGGACTTGACGGTTAGCTTGTTACCTCAGCTACGATCTTGTGCCCTCGGCGGATCTGGTAGATAGTCGGGCTTCTCGGCCTTTTTCATTTATAGTTATGCGTACTCGAGACGAGTTTAGCTTCCGCTTGTGTTTTGATTTGTATGCTCTGAGTGTTGGGTCATGAGACCCATGTTTTTAATATCTCGCTCTTCGGAGCCTAATAAATAATTGAGTCGTAGAGTTATGTTGTGATGCCATGTTGTATCTACACATATTGAGCATATTGTGTGTATGTTTCAAATGCTTGGTATGTGTGGGATCCGACAAACTAGTTGTTTATCCTTGGCAGCCTCTCATATGGGGAAATGTAGTCTCGTGCTTACGGCGATAGTAGTCCGCTTCTGACCCGGTTCACGAGTCACCTTCTTGACTCTTGCTTGGACACTTATTTGGCCAGCGGCATGTGTTTCCGCCGTTCCTATATACATCGCCTTGAAATGTCACGCGGTGTTATTGAGTCTGCCTAGCACCTTTCTGACAGCCGGGATACGAGTCCTGTTAGCCAGTGCTCTGGCCAATTTATCGTTGATGACCGACATACTCGATGTGATTCATGTATGCCTGTCCCCATAGGATTAAGCGCGCTTTGGGTTCACGACTAGCCATATCGGCCCGGGTTCTTTGTCATCACGGATGCTAGCGACACTATCATATCGTGAGCAAAAGCGAAAAGCGGTCCCGGGCCATGGTAAGGCGACACCGTGGGAATACCGTGCGTGAGGCGCAAAGTGATATGATGTGTTACATGCTAGATCGGTGTGACTTAGGATCGAGGTCACAGCGAGGCAGCTGTCGGGACCCGATTCAAATCATCGACCTAACCGATAACACCTCATATCACTGGCCCTGCAGCAGTTCCCGCTATCTTTGGCTCGGACGGCACATATCATCATGCGTCGATCACATGCGGCGCTAATGAGACATGGACATCGAACTCGATCACCCTGATAAATCATGAAGCGATCCCATACCAAACATTCAATCATACGCAATATGCCTGATATGAGTAAATACAACAAGGCATCACAACAAAACTCTACAACACAAGAACTTTAATAAAAAGGCTCAGAGGAGCCATACAAAACATAGTCATACACATAGGGTTCACATGACCCAACACTCAAGTCATACAAACATACAAGCACATGCGGAAGCAAACTAGTCCTGAGTATGCACTCTAGAAAGAAAGAAAGCTTGTTGGAGCCTTTCTATCTACAATGGCCCTTCACAAGTCTTAGATCGCCACCAGGTGGCTAATTCACTCATCGATGTCAAGGTCTACATAGAACCCATCGGAAAGAGGCGGTGTTGTCGTCTGAAAAACATTAATTAAGCAAACATGAGTACGGAGGTACTCAGCAAGTCTTACCACGTAATCCTATCATACATGCACATTCTCAAGAAGGTGGTGGAGTTATTTGCAAAGCCGACTTTGACTCTTGGCTAAGCTATCCCTCGTGACACCACTTGAAAAGCATTTGTCGCTGCAGGTCCACTAATCACCATCACAATACTCCACCGTGGATCCTCTCTCGTCATCCCACGAGAGGGCCATCCACGATACTCACACTTATCTTGAGGTTTTAGTAGTATCCATTTACTTGTCTATGAACTGATATAGGTAACCCGAAGTCCTTCTCCGTGGACACGGCTATTCGAATAGATCATATTAACCCTGCAGGGGTGTACTTCTTCACACACGCTCTCACCACTTACCGCCGTTTACACGACATGTACTCGACAACCTTCAAGTGGAAGCCCAACGTGGGTGTCGGCCACAGCCTACCTAAACACACAAGTCCCAAGTCCAGGTTGATCGCTTATTCAGATTCCATCCGCAGGGAGTCCGGCCGAGGTTTCCCATACGGCCCCGAACGATGTGTACAGGGTTCCCGAGACACCAAAGCAGGCGAATCAGTACACGGGCCACGGTGCCTACCGCAACACAACCCACCCCTATGGTCAGCGTTGCGGCCCCCAAAGATGCTACAAACACGAAACTACTTGCAACTCCCCGACTGAGGACAAGAGTGGTTAAGAAGCCGAGAGGGTCCATTGGTTTCGGGCCCAATGCGTGGTAGTAACTGTTTCATGGATCACAAACACAGATCTCAGTTCTTAGGATCGGCTTCAATGAAACAACCCACCATGTACTCCTACATGGCCTCTCATCGATACCTTTACCAAAACGTGTTCAACACTTTCACTCTTGAATCAACACAACCTTTCACTCCAGTCCATCATCCTGATGAGCCGGACTGACACAACTCTAAGCATAGCAAGCATAGCATGGTAGGAATCACAAACATGGCTCAATCAACTCCTACACATACTAGTGGGTTTCATCTGAGTTCTTGTGGCAATGACAGTCATGCAAAGGAAGTGGGTTCAACTACCGCATGACACAACAGTTTGAATCGCGTTATCTTAATGCGAGAACGAGAGCGAAGCGAGAACATGGGTTTGTATCGGAATGATCAATGAGTTGCTTGCTGATGGAACTGGGGTAGAGTAATCGCCTTCAGATGGATAGTCGAGGTTATCCTCGAGGCGTAACCTATCATGAAAGCACACAAAAGTAAACACACATGACAATATGCAACAATATGATGCATGCTATGACATGGCAATATGGATGTGTGTTGGCCTAATGCAAGCTGAAATAACAGGATGAACTCATTTGAATCAAGGATTCAAATGATAGCTCATTTGAGTTAGTCCTAAAGGTGCATTATCTTATTCTGGTTAAACAGCATAGTTAACTTGTTTTAACATGCATGAAACCTGTACCAATGGATAGAGTGGATTTTTCTGATAATTTTTCATATATAAATCTTTGCATTTGGAGTTATAGATTAAAAGTTATAAGCATTTGAAATTTGAATTATATTCGGAATTTACTATATTAGAATAAATCCAGAAATTGAATTAATACGTCGGCCATGCGTCGACATGACGTCGAGTCAATCTGGTCGTCGAGTTAAACCTGACAGATGGGTCCCGCATGTCGGGGTAATTAACGTAATTAAAGTTTAATTAAAACTAACCTATTTAGTTAGCGGGGCTGGGCCCCATCTGCCGCTGACCTGCCGGGTCAACGAGGGCCCGCGATGGTCAATGTCCACGTCGGCTGCACCGGCGACTAGCCGCCGGCGAGCCCGACACGGCGGAGAGAGTGTGTTTGGCGATTCCGGCGACCAAACGAGTCGCGGAAGGTAGCTACGGGTAGCTAGGAGCAACCCGCGACTACTGGTGGAGTCAGTTGGGGTCGGGGTGGCCGGAGTTGGCGCCGGCGACGAGCTAGGCGGCCGCCGGGGTTCGGCCAACGACGGGCTTGGGTTTAGAGGGCTCGGTGAGGTGCGGGAAGTACATGGTAGACCCCTCGGAGTGCGGTGAGTGCAACGGACACCATGGGGTGGCGGAGAGTGACCGAGCACGTCGGCGACGAGCTCCATGGCGGCGGTGCGGGTGAGCGTGGCTCGGTTGCTACGTTGCTCGAGGGCGCGAGAGAGGAAGGGGAGTTAGGTAGGCTCACGGGCGACGTGTAGAAGCCCTCGTCGAGGTCGAGGATGAACCGGAGCGGCGGCGGCGGCGAAAGGGATCTCCGGCTGGCGAGCTCGGTTGAGGTCGGTGGGATGGATTGATTGCACTAGAACGAAGCGGGACTCGGCCGGCTAGGTGTAGTGGAGTCTTGTGAGCTCTGGACATGATGAGGAGGAGCATGGACGGCGGGGAGCACGACTACGGCGGTGGTGCGGCGGCGACGGCGTCGGCCAAGATGGGGGAGAGCGAGAGAAGCGAGCCGGGGAGGAGAGGGAGTGTCCAGGGGGTTCGGGAGAGAGGGGGAGGTCGGTCCTCGTCGGCAGCTGGCGGAGGGCGAGAGGCGGCGACCAGGTGCGTGGCACCCATGCGGTGCCAGCCGAAAGCACTGGCTGCCTGGCCGAGCCAAGCAGCTCATTGGCCAGCTTTCTTGGCTGGGCAGCAGGTGGGCCGTGGAGTCGTCGAGTAAGTTTTCTGTTTTTTATCTTTTCTAATTTCCTGCAACTTTGTGGGGTTTTCTAAAATACCAAAACAGTTTTAAAAATCACCAAAATGCTCCTGGTCCCTTGTTGGAATATTTCCAACATGAAACATTTTGGTTTGGCAATTTTGGACATTTAAAATATTTTGTATAATTTGAAATGCTCAAATTCATAACTTGTGAATTAATCCAAGGACCTTTGGATGACCTAGAAAATGATGCAACTCCTTTGACATAGGCTCTGAACCAAAGCAAAGATGATGAGCATTTTGAAGGGCATTTCGAGTTCATTGAAATAATTTTTAGTAAACCCTAGTTGAGTTAAAGGGGGGTGTTACGGGGTTTCCTGCCTTCCCATTTCAAATTCAAATGAAATTTAAACATGATGCACACCCTAATGCATGGTCTAACTGGGATGTGACAAAGCTCTTTTTACTCCTTATACCTCATGGCCTTCTGATCTGAGTCATCCTCTTCTCTTCTACGGGGTTTAAGAATTAGGCTTCTCATCTATCCATCAGGATGACGTGTTACTAATCCATAGACCTTTAAGATTGTTGGTTTTAAGCCTCAGTTCAGTTCCTGCTAATTCTGTATGATAATTTTTGATCCCGGAACCTTGGTATTGTGATGTTGAGTGGTTATGCCACCATTTTTGCAGGATGTCTCAAATCATTGTGAGCATTTACAGCCGTTATGCTGTCCGAGTCATCCTGTGTCTCTAAATAGTCGATGCATTTGCAAATCCTTTTCTTCTGTTCCCGATGTCCTTTTTGGTCGAATAAGCACACTAATCGATGCGTTGAGGTATTTTGTTGCCTCGGCGTAGATGTTGGAGCTATTATTATGACCCTAGGTGTTTAGGAAGTCACCTAGCAATTTAGCAATGCTTTTGTATCCCCAGTGTGATGTTTCTGACCATTATTCTTGAAAGCATCCCGTGATGTTATTAGTTAGTAGGTATTCTATTCATGGGTTCTTGAGCCCAAGATTCACCCTACTTCATGTTTTTAGTATTTGCTAGTCCCTTTAGGATATTAGTAACCTTGCAATAGTCCTCGAGGTTTGTGGCATTTCCTTCTTCCAAATACCATGAACTAGTTATGGCAGAAGTTCTTTGAACCAAAAGATCACAATAAGAGTGCTCTTGAGGAGTTCTCCATTCATAATTGTGACTCTGCCAGTTCTACTTTCTCTGCATGGATTATCCGGAAGAAATGTTGAGCTTTGTTCGACATACTAATCCATGCCTCCACAACTCGAAAAATTATATGTTCCTTTGAGTTGCTCTCTTTAGTTGTATCCCGACCATCCTCTATCAGTTGATAACCAAGAGTAGGTGTGCATTCGCTTATCGATGTCTATTATCCTTGTGGTCCGTCAAGCCATTCTATTACGGAATGACTAGGAGAAACAAACTCGATGCCTCATCCATTTCTAGGATTGGGTCAAAGCGATTTGTATTCCAGCAGATCAAAATGCCAATCCAGCTTTGATTACGCTCTACCTTGGAGTGTTACCATCTTTATGTCAGGAACATTATGAGAATTGCACCTTCTCTTATGAATTCTCGATGCAGTGATACCTCTCGCCATCATTATTCATTCCTCGGTTCCGAGTTGTTGAAACCGGAATGCCGACAAGTGAATTGTGATGTGTGAAATCGATACTCCGAGCAACCCGTTGCTTGGCAGCTAATGGACAATATCCTCATTCTTAGCATGTTGGTTATTAAATCATCATCCTAAGATTGATCGTGCTACCTAGTCCTTATTTCTGGTGCACACTTCGATTAATGAGTTAGGATTATATCAAGTCCTCACTCATTTGATCATATCGTCTTGCCCTCAAAAGCAAGATTGTTCTCGAGCTTAGTAACATACCGGTGGTTCGTGACTTTCCAAATATCTTCTTGGAAGTGTTACGGTTGTTTTTCCTGATTGTTATGTTGAGCTCGTGATCAAGTTGGTTTCTTGTGAACCACCCCTTTCTCCAAGAATCGGTGTTGGATATCCCTAAGCTAGTTGGTTAAGCTAGACAACAACTTGGAGAGTTGGAAGATAAAAGCTTGCCTAACTTAGTTCGTTCGAAGGATATTCTTGTGTAGTGTGTGTTGAAGAAAGATGATATCTTCATCGATTGGTCCTCGTGATCGATTGTCGGACCTATTCTCTAATTAATCCTTTGATTTGAGTGTGGGCTATCGTCAAATCAAATCAGTACCAACGATGCTCGAGATGTTGTCTTACTCGTGGTTGATCCTTCGAGCATACACCATCACATCTTTTGGTCTGACCAATGCTATCACCGTGTTCACATGATGGTGGAAGTCCAGTGATATGGAAATTCCGATGAGTTGCTGTTGAGCCATCAGTAGCATTTTGTCTCCCCCATGAGTCATGTTGAACATCAACCTAGTGTTGGAAACTTGTGTAAGCATTTCTTCGTGTGCCGTTCATGAAGCTTATGTTTGGATGAAAGTAGTGACTTCCTCGAATTCATGTGCTTTAGGTGTAAGTTGCCGCCATGAATTTGAGAAAGGTTTGTTTTGTTTCCCTTGGAATCATCCCAAATCAGTCATGCATATGTGCGAAGTATTCTGTATTGTGGAGACTTGCAACCTTCATTCTATATGTATTCCATAGCACACCAAGCCACTGGTTGAATTGTTCAAGGAAAAGGAGTTGATGTGCGAATACTAGTTCATGCACACGACTTCGATATCCTTGTTGATGGTGCCCAACCTGAACTTCGGTAGTGTTTCATTATAAGACTACCACGTGATCATGCTTGTCTAGGACAGCATGTTCACATGTGTGTAGCGTAACCAGCTCATGTTTTGGAGCTTCTTTGTCGTAGTTCATTCCGAGAATCTCGCAACATCTTTCTGTCGATTTGTGTTGCCAACTTTCATTTTTCTTTCTAGACTCGATGAGTCTGGAATATCCTAACACCAACCAGATCTGAATCTCAGGCAGGTATGATGGTTGGAACATTCCCAGCATTTGCATTTTGTCCCCAGCTTGCACCCTATTGTGCCAACTCCCCATGGGCTGCCTTTCTCAAGGTGATAAGCAAAAGTCATCCATTGCGTTGTCTTCAACAAGGTAGTCCACATCATCCATTCTAGTCTGGATGTGCCATTCCTTGCACCCCACCGAAACGATCCTTGTGAATTGCCTTAGGCTGGTATAAAGAGTTCCAATGATCTCTGAATCAAAAGTAATTCTTTTGCCACTAAAGGAAATAGCTCTTTGCGTCACCTTTCCAAGGTGTTCCGCTATGGGATCATGGCAATTACTTCCTTGCCACCTTGACACCATCCACCATCTTTCTAAGCGTGGGATGGTTGCCTACCAATTTGAATCTTCGTCATCCATTTCTTTACCATCATTCCTAATGTGTGTTTGATGTCTCAACTCAAGAGTTGTTCTTACGTCTCTCCATGAACTGATCTTGAGTTGCTTGATCTTCAAGACGAGTAAATCATGTAGGGTTTTTCCCCTTATTTCTGTTGTCGTGCCAAGTGAAGATCTCGAAAGCAATAACGTCAAGACCAAGATGATGGAATGAATCAACATCTTCGGGAGGGCAAATGGATCATGAAGATTGTGATAGTTTGTGACTTCCCTTTTCCTCTTACCTCACGTCTTGAATCTCGGGGCGAGATTCTTGTTTGGTGGGGGTGAGTTGTCACAGCCCTAGAGCTTGCTTGTAACTAGTTGCATTGCATCCATGCATCATGTTTAAATTTCATTTAAATTTGAAATGGGGATGACCAAGCACTAGCACCAAAAACAATTCAAATAGGTTCAACTAAGAAATATTTTTCAATGAACCAAATGGCCTTCAAAAATGTTCACCATTTTTGGGAAAATGCTTGAAAGCTTGATAACGGAGATGTTGCACATTTTTCCATGACATTTGTACTTTTGAATTAATTCATATGTTTTTTGCATTTGGTCATTTAAATACTATAAAATATTTTAAGTGCTCAAATAATCACAATCTGAAATGTTTGTTGTTGGTAATATTCCAAACAGTGACATTGACCAGCCATGATTTTTGGAAATGCTGGCATTTTTATTAAAGCCAAACATAATTACAGAAAATAGAAAATGGAAATAAAAGAGAGAGAGAGAATACCTTACAGCTTACTGCGCAGCCCACCTGGCCCAGCCTTCTCTCCCCCCCCCGCCTCCGCAACGGCCCAGGTGGTGGCCCCGCCCACCACCGCCGCGCCGCTGTCGTCTTCCTCTGCCGAGGGCAGGCGAGGCGTGGCGCTTGCCCGGACGCCTTGACGCCACCTCCTTCGTCTTGGCGGCCTCCCGACCTCCAGCGACGCCACGACGACGCCCGTGCCCCTCGCTCCTCTCCCTCACTCGCTGCTCCCTCTCTTTCCCCCCTCGGCCCCTCTTCCCGAAGCTCACCGAACGGAGCCGCCGCCACCGACGCCGTTCGCCCTGGCCACTTCCACCGCTTAGCCACCCCAGCATGTCTAGGAGATCCGCCTCCGTCGTCTACGCCTCCTCGAGGACACACACACCACCGGACGCCCCACATCATCGTCATCCTCAACATCTTCATTGCCGGCCGCCGGAGATCCCCCTCGCCGCTTCGCTCGCTCCGGTGCTTCCCCGAGCCACCCGACACCGTCAAATGACACGCTGTGAGATTCTGCTCCGGACCCCTCTTCTCCCTCTCTCATTTGCGCCCGTTAGCCTCGTCCCCAACCATGACCGAAGCTCGCCTCCGCCCGAGCTCGTCGTCGGCGCTATTCCGG
Organism: Aegilops bicornis; assembly: GCA_021605145.1. Classification (NCBI taxonomy): domain Eukaryota; kingdom Viridiplantae; phylum Streptophyta; class Magnoliopsida; order Poales; family Poaceae; genus Aegilops; species Aegilops bicornis. Next base: position 420,452,382 of record CM038675.1, on the reverse strand, counting down.
CGACCTTTTGGTCACACCACCATGTCCAACGGATTCGTGGGCATGCGTATGTCATGCATATGCCGTTAGCTAGTCGATCTGCATGCTGTAGCTACGAAACCGCCGCCAACCGAACCATGGCAGCCGCAAACCTCGTCGCCGGCGCATTTTCCGGCGACCCCGAGCCCAACTATCTGCACCACCCGATGCGGCGCTCTTCCAGCCTACTCAGAGAGCCTCCCCGTCCGTTTGGTCACGGAGCAAGAAACCCGAAGGCCTCCGCCGTCTCGGCCTCGCCCGGCGACTCGGCGCCGGTGGATTAGCCCGATCGACCAGGATTTGACCCCCACAGGTCAGCGGCGTGTGGGCCATACGCTAATTAAACCTAGGATTAGGACTAACTAAAATTAGTTAGTCTAATGACTCTGACCCGTGGGTCCAGCGCCACAGGTTTGACTCTGGTCAACCACATCGACTTCTTGACGTCACACAGGCATCATCTTTGTGACGATAAAGTATTTCTAGAATTAAAATAATTTAGGAAATGATTTATAAATTTCAGAAAATACCCCAAACTTCTAAAATTCATAGTAATTCAACCGTAGCTCAGATTGAAATAATTTATATATGAAAAATGATCAGAAAAATATGAAGAATCTGTTTATGGCAGATTCATGCATGTTTGAACAAGTTAACCTCACTGAATAGGATGAATCATGATTAGGGCAATTTATGAAATAACATTTGGAGTTGGAATTTGTTCTTGTTTGAATTCCACTTCAATTAACACAGCTAGACATTGCATTAGGTGAATTCAGTACCTTAACATGACATGTCATTCATGTGAATGTGCATTGCATTGATTGTGTTCTCTCTTGTTTGCGGTAATTGTCCCCTCTCGGTGAGCGGCGTTAGGCGATTGTTCGATGACACCGATGAAGAACTATATTATCTTCGAAGTGCCGGAAAGCAAAACCCCTTGTTCATTCCGATATAATCCCACTCTCTCGCTCCTGCTCTATTTTATTGCATTAGGACAACAACGACTCATGTGTTACTTGTTGCGGTAGCTGAACCCTTTATCCTTTGCATGACTGTCATTCCACAAGAACTAGATGAAACCCACTAGCATGAGTAGGAGTTGCTTGAGCCATGTTGTGCCTACTCATTCATGCTTGTTGTCATGCCTGCCATCTTTGCTTAGAGTTGAGTCAGGTCTGATTCATCGGGAATGAATTGGAATGGTTGTGTGAACATGTCCTCAAGGCGTGCGTGAGCTAAGTGTGTGAACACGATTTGGTAAAGGTAGCGGTGAGAGGCCATGTAGGAGTACATGGTGGGTTGTCTCATTGCAGCCGTCCTCGAGGAACTGAGTTACGTGTTTTGATCCATGAAAGCAGTTACTACCACGCATTGGGCCCGAAATCAATGGACCCTCTCGGCTTCTTAACCACCCTTGTCCTCGGTCAGGGAGTTGCAAGTAGTTTCGGTGTTTGTAGTATCTTTGGGGGCACGCATAGCGCCGACCGTAGGGTGGGTTGTGTTGCGGTAGGCACCGTGGCTTGATGTACCGATTCGCCTGCTTGGTGTCTTGGGAACCCTGCACACATCGTTCGGGGTTGTATGGGAAATCTCGGCGGACTCCTGCGGATGGAACCCGAATAGGCGAGAAACCTGGACTAGGGACTTGTGTGTTTAGGTAGGTCGTGGCCGACACCCACGTTGGGCTTCCGCTTGAAGGGTGCCGAGGACATGTCGTGTAAACGGGGGTAAGTGGTGAGAGCGTGTGTGAAGAAGAACACCCTGCGGGGTTAATATGATCTATTCGAATAGCCGTGTCCACGGAGAAGGACTTCTGGGTTGCCTATATCGGTTCATAGACAAGTGAAAGTGGATACCCTAAAATGCGCAAGATAAGCGTGATTGCTATGGATGGCGTTCTCGTAGGGAGGCGGGAGGCGGGTCCATAGTGGTGTATTGATATGGTGAATATGTGGACTCGTGCGCCACCTCAAAAGAGTTACTTGCGATCGTAGTTCAGGATAGCCACCGAGTCAAAGCTGGCTTGCTGCGGTCAAACTCCACCACCCCTTTTGATAATGATGCATGTGTAGCTAGTTCGATGTAAGTCTTGCTGAAATGCGTTTGTACTCACGTTTGCTTATTTTACGTTTTGCGAGAGAGACTTGATCTCGCTAGTAGTTCCGCTTGGACTTCGACGTTTAGCTTGTTACCTCAGCTACGATCTTGTGCCCTCGGCAGGATCTGGTAGATAGTCAGGCTTCTCATCCTTTTTCATTTATAGTTGTCTGTACTCAGACATGTTTAGCTTCCGCTTGTGTTTTAATTTGTATGCTCTGAGTGTTGGGTCATGAGACCCATGTTTGTACCAGCAATCAACGGTTCCCTGGTGTTTGAAATTCATTCCCATTTCTTGCATCGGACCTAAGCATGCACCCAAGGACACAAATTTGATTTTTCAACCAATTTTTATGCACTGGAGCATGTGCATGTAGTTCAAATTTGAATTATGCACATAAATGCATTGAAAACTCAGTTAATGCATAAAAATGTCCAAACGAACCCCGAAAAATCACAAAATTGACACAACACTCGTGTTGTTCTATGTTGACACGAGAAAAAAATTGAAAGCAATAAGAGGCAATGGATATCGTTTCGTCCCCAAAGGTGGGACGTTCCCTACCGAAAACAATCATGCTTGTTGTGAGAAGCTCCGGTTTGTGAGAAGCGTATACCCAAACCTGCCCCAAATGGGAAAAAATTCGTACCACGGCATGTTGATGCCACTCCGTGATAGCATTCCAAGTTTCATGAATTTCAGACGATTTTTTGATTTACTAGAATTTAAAAACCAGACATCTGAATGTTGTGCCGGCAATCAACGGTGCCCCGGTGTTTGAAATTCATTCCCATTTCTTGCACGGGACCTAAGCATGCACCCAAGGACACAAATTTTATTTTCAACCAATTTTTATGCACTGGAGCATGTGCATGTAGTTCAAATTTTTATTATGCACATAAATGCATTGAAAACACAATTAATGCATAAAAATGTCCAAACGAACCCCAAAAAATCACAAAAATTAACACAACACTCCTGTTGTTCTATGTTGACACGAGAAAAAAATTTGAAAGCAATAAGAGGCAATGGATATCGTTTCGTCCCCAAAGGTGGGATGTTCCCTACCGAAAGCCATCATGCTTGTTGTGAGAAGGTCCGGTTTGTGAGAAGCATTTACCCAAACCTGCCCCAAATGGGACAAAACTTGTACCACGGCATTTTGATGCCGCTCCATGATAGCATGCCAAATTTCATGAAATTCAGGCGATTTTTTGATTTACTAGAATTTAAAAACCAGGCATCTCAATGTTTTGCCGGCAATCAACTGGGGCCACAGTGTTTGAAATTCATTCCCATTTCTTGCATGGGACCTAAGCATCCACCCAAGGACACAGATTTGATTTTTCAACAAATTTATATGCACTGGAGCATGAGCATGTAGTTCAAATTTGAATTATGCACATAAATGCATTGAAAACTCAGTTAATGCATAAAAATGTCCAAACGAACATCGAAAAATCACAAAAATTCACACAATACTCCTGTTGTTCTTTGTTGACATGAAAAAAATATTTGAAAGCAATAAGAGACAATGGATATCGTTTCGTCCCCAAAGGTGGGACGTTCCCTACCGATAACCATCATGCTTGTTGTGAGAAGCTCCCGTTTGTGAGAAGAATATACCCAAACCTGCCCCAAATGGGACAAAATTTGTACCACGGCATGTTGATGCCGCTCCATGATAGCATGCCAACTTTCATGAATTTCATACGATTTTTGGATTTACTAGAATTTAAAAACCAGGCATCTCAAAGTTTTACCGGCAATCAACGGTGCCCCGATATTTGAAATTCATTCCCATTTCTTGGATGGGACCTAAGCATGCACCCAAGGACACAAATTTGATTTTTCAACCAATTTTTATGCACTGGAGCATGTGCATGTAGTTGAAATTTTAATTATGCACATAAATGCATGGAAAACACAATTAGTGCATAAAAATATCCAAAGGAACCCCGAAAAATCACAAAAATTCACACAACACTCCTGTTGTTGTATGTTGACACGAGAAAAAAATTTGAAAGCAATAAGAGGCAATGGATATCGTTTCGTCCACAAAGGTGGGATGTTCCCTACCGAAAGCCATCATGCTTGTCGTGAGCAGCTCCGGTTTGTGAGAAGCATCTACCCAAACTTGCCCCAAATGGGACAAAATTTGTACCACGGCATGTTGATGCCGCTCCATGATAGGATGCCAAGTTTCATGAATTTCAGACAATTTTTTGATTTACTAGAATTTAAAAACCAGGCATCTCAATGTTTTGCCGGCAATCAACGGTGCCCTCGTGTTTGAAATTCATTCTCATTTCTTGCATGGGACCTAAGCATGCACCCACGGACACAGATTTGATTTTTCAACAAAGTTATATATGCACTGGAGCATGAGCATGTAGTTCAAATATGAATTATGCACATAAATGCATTGAAAACTCAGTTAATGTATAAAAATGTCCAAACGAACCCCAAAAAATCACAAAAATTCACACAACACTCGTGTTGTTCTATGTTGACAGGAGAAAAAAAAATTGAAAGCAATAAGAGGTAATGGATATCGTTTCGTCCCCAAGGGTGGGACGTTCCCTACCGAAGACCATCATGCTTGTTGTGAGAAGCTCCGATTTGTGAGAAGCATATACGCAAACCTGCCCTAAATGGGAAAAAATTTGTACCACGGCATGTTGATGCCACTCCATGATAGCATCCCAAGTTTCATGAATTTCAGACGATTTTTTCATTTACTAGAATAAAAAAACCAGACATCACAATGTTTTGCCGGCAATCAACGGTGCCCAGGTGTTTGAAATTCATTCCCATTTCTTGCATGGGACCTAAGCATGCACCCAAGGACACAAACTTGATTTTCCGACCAATTTATATGCACTGGAGCATCTGCATGTAGTTGAAATTTGAATTATGCACATAAATGCATTGAAAACTCAGTTAATGCATAAAAATGTCCAAACGAACCCCGAAAAATCAGAAAAATTCACACAACACTCCTGTTGTTCTATGTTGACATGAGAAAAAAATTTGAAAGCAATAAGAGACAATGGATATCGTTTCGTCCCCAAAGGTGGGACGTTCCCTACCGAAAACCATCATGCTTGTTGTGAGAAGCTCCGGTTTGTGAGAAGAATATACCAAAACCTGCCCCAAATGGGACAAAATTTGTACCACGGCATGTTGATACCGCTCCATGATAGCATGCCAAGTTTCATTAATTTCATACGATTTTTGGATTTACTGGAATTTAAAAACCAGGCATCTCAATGTTTTGCCGGCAATCAACGGTGCCGCGGTGTTTGAAATTAATTCCCATTTCTTGCATGGAACCTAAGCATGCACCCAAGGACACAAATTTGATTTTTCAACCAATTTTTATGCACTGGAGCATGTGCATGTAGTTCAAATTTTAATTATGCACATAAATGCATTGAAAACACAATTAATGAATAAAAATGTCCAAACGAACCCCGAAAAATCACAAAAATTCACACAACACTCCCGTTGTTCTATGTTGACACGAGAAAAAAATTTGAAAGCAATAAGAGGCAATGGATATCGTTTCATTCCCAAAGGTGGGATGTTCCCTACCGAAAGCCATCATGCTTGTTGTGAGAAGCTCCGGTTTGTGAGAAGAATATACCCAAACCTGCCCCAAATGGGACAAAATTTGTACCACGGCATGTTGATGCCACTCCATGATAGCATACCAAGTTTCATGAATTTCAGACAATTTATGGATTTACTAGAATTTAAAAGCCGGGCATCTCAATGTTTTGCTTAAGCAATCAACGGTGCCTTGGTGTTTGAAATTCATTCCCATTTCTTGCATGGGACCTAATGCACCCAAGGACACAAATTTGATTTATCAACCAATTTATATGCACTGGAGCATCTGCATGTAGTTCAAATTTGAATTATGCACATAAATGCATTGAAAACTCAGTTAATGCATAAAAATGTCCAAACGAACCCCGAAAAATCACAAAAATTCACATAACACTCATGTTGTTCTATGTTGACATGAGAAAAAATTTGAAAGCAATAAGAGGCAATGGATATCGTTTCGTCCCCAAAGGTGGGACTTTCCCTACCGAAAACCATCAATCTTGTTGTGAGAAGCCCCGGTTTGTCAGAAGCATATACCCATACCTGCCCCAAATTTGACAAAATTTGAACCACGACATGTTGATGCCGCTCCATGATAGCATGCCAAGTTTCATGAGAAAAAAATTGAAAGCAATAAGAGGAAATGAATATCGTTTCGTCCCCAAAGGTGGGACGTTCCCTACCGAAAACCATCAATCTTGTTGTGAGAAGCCCCGGTTTGTCAGAAGCATATACCCAAACTTGCCCCAAATGGGACAAAATTTGAACCACGACATGTTGATGCCGCTCCATGATAGCATGCCAAGTTTCATGAAATTCAGACGATTTTTGGATTTACTAGAATTTAAAAACAAGGCATCTCAATGTTTTGCCGGCTATCAACAGTGCCCCGGTGTTTGAAATTCATTCCCATTTCTTGCATGGGACCTAAGCATGCACCCAAGGACACAGATTTGGCTTTTCAACCAATTTATATGCACTTGAGCATGTGCATGTAGTTCAAATTTGAATTATGCACATAAATGCATTGAAAACTCATTTAATGCAAAAAAATATCCAAACGAACCCCTAAAAATCACAAAAATTCACACAACACTCCTGTTGTTCTATGTTGACCCGAGAAAAAAATTTGAAAGTAATAAGAGGCAATGGATATCGCTTCATTCCCAAAGGTGGGATGTTCCCTACCGAAAGCCATCATGCTTGTTGTGAGAAGCTCCGGTTTGTGAGAAGAATATACCCAAACCTGCCCCAAATGGGACAAAATTTGTACCACGGCATGTTGATGCCACTCCATGATAGCATACCAAGTTTCATGAATTTCAGACAATTTATGGATTTACTAGAATTTAAAAGCCAGGCATCTCAATGTTTTGCCGGCAATCAACGGTGCCTTGGTGTTTGAAATTAATTCCCATTTCTTGCATGGGACCTAATGCACCCAAGGACACAAATTTGATTTATCAACCAATTTATATGCACTGGAGCATCTGCATGTAGTTCAAATTTGAATTATGCACATAAATGCATTGAAAACTCAGTTAATGCATAAAAATGTCCAAACGAACCCAAAAAATTACAAAAATTCGCATAACACTCATGTTGTTGTATGTTGACATGAGAAAAACAAAATTGAAAGCAATAAAATTCAATGGATATGGTTTCGTCCCCAAAGGTGGGACGTTCCCTACCAAAAACCATCATGCTTGTTGTGAGAAGCTCCGGTTTGTCAGAAGCATATACCCAAACCTGCCCCAAATGGGACAAAATTTGAACCACGACATGTTGATGCCGCTCCATGATAGCATGCCAAGTTTCATGAATTTCAGACCATTTTCCGATTTACTAGAATTTGCATAGCAGGCATCTCAATGTTTTGCCGGCAATCAACGGTGCCCTGGTGTTTGAAATTCAGTCCCATTTCTTGCATGGGACCTAAGCATGCACCCAAGGACACAAATTTGATTTTTCAACCAATTTATATGCACTGGAGGATGTGCATGTAGTTCACATTTGAATTATGCACATAAATGCATTGAAAACTCAGTTAATGCATAAATATGTCCAAATGAACCCCGAAAAATCACAAAAATTCACACAACACTCCTGTTGTTCTATGTTGACATGAGAAAAAAATTTGAAAGCAATAAGATGCAATGGATATCATTTCGTCCCCAAAGGTGGGACGTTCTCTACCGAAAACCATCATGCTTGTTGTGAGAAGCTCTGGTTTGTGAGAATCATCTACCCAAACCTGCTCCAAATGGGACAAAATCTGTACCACGGCATATTGATGCCGCTCCATGATAGCATGCCGAGTTTCATGAATTTCAAACGATTTTAGGATTTACTAGAATTTAAAAACCAGGCATCTCAATGTTTTGCCGGCAATCAACGGTGCCGTAGTGTTTGAATTCATTCCCATTTCTTGCATGGGACCTAAGCATGCACCCAAGGACACATATTTGATTTTCAAACCAATATATATGCACTGGAGCATGTGCATGTAGTTCAGGTTTGAATTATGCACATAAATGCATTGAAAACTCAGTTAATGCATAAAATGTCCAAACGAACACTGAAAAATCACAAAAATTCACATAACACTCCTGTTCTTCTAAGTTTACACGAGAAAAAAAATTGAAAGCAATAAGAGGCAATGGATATTGTTTCGTCCCCAAAGGTGGGGTGTTCCCTACCGAAAGCCATCATGCTTGTTGTGAGAAGCTCCGGTTTGTGAGAAGCATATACCCATACCTGCCCCAAATGGGACAAAATTTGTACCATGGCATGTTGATGCCGCTCCATGATAGCATGCCAAGTTTCATGAATTTCAGACGAGTTTTGGATTTACTAGAATTTAAAAACTAGGCATCTCAATGTTTTGCCGGCAATCAATGGTGCCATTGTGTTTGAAAGTCATTCCCATTTCTTGCATCGGACCTAAGCATGCACCGAAGGACACAAATTTGATTTTTCAACCAATTTATATGCACAGGAGCATCTGCATGTAGTTGAAATTTGAATTATGCACAGAAATGCATTGAAAACTCAGTTAATGCATAAAAATGTCCAAACGAACCCCGAAAAATCACAAAAATTCACATAACACTCATGTTGTTCAATGTTGACATGAGAAAAAATTTGAAAGCAATAAGAGGCAATGGATATCGTTTCGTCCCCAAAGGTGGGACGTTCCCTACCGAAAACCATCAATCTTGTTGTGAGAAGCCCCGGTTTGTCAGAAGCATATACCCAAACCTGCCCCAAATTTGACAAAATTTGAACCACGGCATGTTGATGCCGCTCCATGATAGCATGCCAAGTTTCATGAGAAAAAAATTGAAAGCAATAAGAGGCAATGAATATCGTTTCGTCCCCAAAGGTGGGACGTTCCCTACCGAAAACCATCAATCTTGTTGTGAGAAGCCCCGGTTTGTCAGAAGCATATACCCAAACTTGCCCCAAATGGGACAAAATTTGAACCACGGCATGTTGATGCCGCTCCATGATAGCATGCCAAGTTTCATGAAATTCAGACGATTTTTGGATTTACTAGAATTTAAAAACAAGGCATCTCAATGTTTTGCCGGCTATCAATGGTGCCCCAGTGTCGGGGAGGCTGATCGTACCCACGGACACCTATGGGGCCGGGCGGAGCAGGCCCCTTTGTGGTTCGGAGGGGGGCGGAGGTCGCACGAAGAGCGGATCGAGGCGATGCACACGAGCGGTTTACCCAGCTTCGGAGCTCTCCGGAGAGATAAAACTCCTACTGCCGCTTGTTTGATCTATTGTGTTCTTGCTAGGGAGCAACGAGGGCTACAAAACCTAGCGTGAGTGTATCTAGTCTATGGCCAGTCGAATGAACTGAACCTTGCGAAAGACGCGAACCGAACCCCTTCTACGTTGCACTCGGGCCTCCTTTTATATGCTCAAGGGGTCTCCGACGGGTGGCAACATAGGTGGGGGTACAAATGTAAAACAGGAGTTGGTACACCTACTTGAACAGTGTACAGTGCAAAATACCTAACTCTGACGGCAAGGGACAAAAGCAATAAATGCCTGTCGTTGTCGCCCAAACAGTGCAACAGAGGCCGTCAGGTGCGCCTCCGCTCGCCACGATGGCGAGCCTGTCAGCGCCGCTTATCGCTGCTCTCCGCTGGCTGCACAGCCGCTCGACACGCGCCCATGGAACGGTCCCATGGTGACACGTCGCTGGGTGAGCTGGAGCGGAGACGGAGAGGAGTTGCATGCCGCGGCAAGCGCCTTGCCGCGGCCGAATCCTTGTCGCGCCCGGAGGCTTGTCGCGCTCCGGGCCTTCCCGGCAAGCTCCTCTTGCCGGGGCCTTGTCTTCTGCGTGCCTGGAGTGGCCTTCCCGACAAGCTCCTCTTGTCGGGGCCTTGTCTGTGCCTAGAGGCCTTCCCGGCAAGCTCCTCTTGTCCGGGATTTGTCTTCAGAATGGCTGCGGAGGGTCTTGGCGGACGCCCGGCGAGGCTTGCCACGGGGACGGTGCGACTGCCCGTGCACAAGTTCGGGGTACTAAGGTACCCCTACTTTAGTACACCGACAGGAGCCCCAGTGCAGGCCACCATACGGTGCGAAGCGCTGTTGGGCCAGGCCCAAAACAGGCACGCGAACGCAGCGGCCTGGGTCCAAACCAAACCCACTCCTGTCCGCCGTCCCCCGTAACGGCACGCGTCGATTGCGGCGTCGTGGGGGAAGCGGGCGGCGTGCGGGGTCGCTCCACTCGTCGCCTCAGTTCTGCATCCCCACCACGTGGTTCCCATGCTCTTGGGGTCACGGACGGTGGAAGTGGGAAACTAGGCCGTTAGAGGCAGCAGGTCGGCCCCGATTCCCTGCTCTTCCTATGCCCTGATTTGTCGAGCGGGGCGGTCGAGCCCCCACCTTGCTTCCTTAAAAAGAGCGGAAGGGGGAGCGCAGAAGCCCGCACTCTCCCACCTCCTCCTTTCCTCAGTTTCGGCTGCCTCTTCTCTCATTCGCCATGGAGAAAAGGGACCTTGGTTCTTCATCGGTGGCGGCGAGGGTCGCCGCTAGACAGCGCTCCCATCCCAACCCCGTGCCCGGGGCGGCAGAGCCAGCCCCAAGAGGAAGAGGGAGGGGGAGAGGTCGTGGACGAGGTCGAGGACGAGGTCGAGGCGCTCGGGGGAGAGGCGGACGGGGCGGCGCGTCGTCTCCGCCTCCACCGGCGGTTCCCCTCCCTGCGGCGGTCCATACCGGGGATGACCCTTGCGAGTTCTTACGTCCCAGGCTGCGTCAGGCGCCTCGTTGCCGCCTCGGCTTCCAGCTCCGTTCTGGCCTTGATGGAGTCGGATCCGCCCGAGACACCGAGATTGCACATGAGGGGCTGTGGAATCAGCGGCATGCGAAGTCTGTGTTGTATTCCCAGCCCCTAATGTGATGTATCTTGATTGTGGGTGGAAGACGTTCACCCGCATCCACAGCTGAGGCGGGGTTTACCCTCCATTTTAAGTTAATGGAGGGTGATATCCTCTCCGTCAAGGTCTTCGGGGATCTTGGTACTCGGGCGAAGTGCTGCGTGGACAGCTCCTCCGACAGCGAAGATTCCCCCTCGAGCGAGAGTGACGAGGAGGAGAGCGACAGCGACAACGAGCTTGGCGGGCCCGACTAGCTGTCGGGCGCCGCTTCGTGCGTCACCGGCGACCCCATCATCCGCGTCGCCGGCTCCCTGTACTCCCCGGGGTCGTCTCCTTGGGCGTGGCGTGGGGAGGCTGCGGAAGGGGAAGAGGGATGGCGACAAGGCCGTCAAGTCGGAGTATGAGGGCGTAGTGCCCTCGACAGCGTGCTGACGTCCTGCCGCCCCGTCTTCGAGCCCTGCTTCCGGCGCTGCCATCTCCATCAAGCCCTCGGGGAGCTCCCGGGATGTTCTCTTGGTGCCTTCTGGCACCCGTAGCTCGTCTAGGCGTTTCTTTTGCCCTTCTCGCCTCCTTGACCTACCTCCTGAAAAGAGGGACAGGAAAGGGATTACGGGCATCGTATCTTTTTAATTTGTAAGCCTTCGGGCCTTATCCGCATTTAAAGCTTGTAATCCTCTCTTTCATGTTTTTCATTCCCCACGGATTGTATCCGAGTAGAATGTTTTTAATGAAAAAGGGATGCTTGAAAAGGGACGAATGGCTTATCTGATATCTCAGCCCCCGGCAACTCTGGCTTGCCGCAGCTCCCGACAACTCTGGCTTGCCGCAGCCCCCGGCAACTCTGGCTTGCCGCAGCCCCCGGCAACTCTGGCTTGCCGCAGCCCCCGGCAACTCTGGCTTGCCGGGGCTTGGGTACCAGCGCGCCCTTCTTCTCCTCTTCGCTGTTATTTCAGTTCTGAGAACGATTTAGCCAGTGCCGCGATAAGTTATTTTTGTAACATAACTTTAATCTGGGCGACATCTGCTACGTTACTTCCTTTACTCGACTCTTGGCTTTGTATGTTATTACCCTACGCTTTTCAGGGAAACTTGCCGGTGCAGGCACCCTTGCTGCGAGCGCCGAGTGCGGAACTTCAGCAGCCTGCTGGCGGGGTCGCTACCGACAAGCAACCTTGTCGCGGACTAGCCGCAGCTCACTTAAGTTGTTGAGCGGACTCGAAACAAAGTAAGGGCGTGACCAGTCACGACTTGGTTCCTTCGCGCACGGGTTTTTCATACAAAGCGCGGTCGTTCAAGGAAGATAACTTTACAAATTTATTACTGATCTGAATCGATCGATGCAATGTTATTTCCTCTATTTGATTCCTTCCTTTGTAGTTATTGCCCTACGCTTTTCGGAAACTTGCGGTGCGAGCACCCTTGCCGCGGCCGAGTCGCGGAACTTCAGACCTTCTTTGGCGGGGTCGCTACCGACAAGCAACCTTGTCGCGGACTAGCCGCAGCTCACTTAAGTTGTTGAGCGGACTCGAAACAAAGTAAGGGCGACCGATCACGATTTGGTTCCTCTGCGCCGGAATGCCATCTTCGGTCTCAAGGTGGACAGCGCCAGCCTAGTGACTCGTTTCACCCGATAAAGGGCCTTCCCACTTCAAGGCGTCAACTTGTTTGAATTCTTGGCGGACTGAGCAGCGCCGAAGAACAAAGGTCGCCTTCCTCGAGACTTCGGCATTAACCCTGCGGCTATGGTAGCGACGCAGAGCTTGTCGGTAGCGAGCGGCTCGCCTGGCAAATGAAGACGATCCTCCTCAAGGAGCAGCGCGTCATCTTGTCGCAGCTGCTCTTGCTCAAACTCATCATAAGCGAGCACTCGAGGCAACCCGTATACGAGTTCCGTGGGCAGAACTACCTCTGCTCCATAGACTAGAGCAAAGGGTGCCTGGCCAGTGGCTCGATTTGGCGTCGTCCTGATCGATCAAAGAACCACCGGCAGCTCCTCGATCCAGTTTCTTCCGCACTTGTGCAGCCTGTCGAAAGTTCTGGTCTTGAGCCCGCGCAGCACTTCAGCTTTTGCCCTCTCTGCTTGACCGTTGCTTCTCGGGTGAGCAATGGAAGCCAGCGAGAACTTGGCGCCAAGGTCTTGGGCGTCTTGCATGAAGGTGCGACTCAGAATTGTGTGCCGTTGTCGGTGATGATCCTGTTAGGGATTCGAAGCGGCAAACAATCGACCAAGAACTTGACTGCCGATCTGTTGTCACCTTCCTCATCGCTTCCACTTCCGCCACTTTGTGAACTTGTCGATGGCGGCGTACAAGTACTCAAAGCCCCGACAGCTTCGGGGAAGGGGCCGAGGATGTCGAGCCCCTAGACCGAAAATGGCGGGATAAAGGGATCGTCTGGAGAGCTTGAGCAGGCTGGTGTATCTGTTTGGAATGGAACTGCACGCTTCACACTTGGTTACTTGTGCGATTTGCATCCTGGAGGGTTGTCGGCCGAAGAAACTTTCTTGGGAAAGCTTTGCCGGCAAGTGCTCTTGCGCCAATGTGGTGACCACATATGCCTCCATGTATCTCTGCCAACAGCTTCTATCCATCTTCCCTGGGAATACACTTCAATTTCACACCGTTGAGTCTTCTTCTGTATAGTATGCTGTCGACAAACTGGTACATACTTGACTGCCGGGCTACTCTTTCCGCTTCTTCCTGCTCTTCGGGAAGTTCTCCTGTCTGAAGGAAATGGACAATCTGCTGCGCCCATGCTGGAGCTTGTGGCTCGACAACAAGGACTAAAGGCACATCTGCTGCTGCGAGAACATCAGCTTCCACGGCGAGGACCTGCGACCCTGCCGGAGCTTGATGCTCCTCGACAAGCTTGCCGGAGCAAGACTTGTCGGGAGCGTCTGCTTCAACGGAACAAACCCTGGGGTCTGTCGGAGCAGACTGCTTCTCAGCACTATTGGTGTTGATCTTGGGGACCTTTGCAACAACGGCTTCGGGAAGCTCTATCGGAAAATAGTCACCAGAGGCCAACTTCCTCTTCTTGCTCTGTCTGGTCGATGGTGTTACAGTTGGTCGAGTCAACTGGAGCACAAAGATCCCTGGTTCCACAGGTAGCTTGAGTGCGACACACTTTGATAGGCCGTCAGCAATATCATTCTGAGCTCCTGGAACATGTTCCATTTGCAGGCAGTCAAAGTGCTCTTCCAGCTTCCTCACTTCATCAACGTAGGCTTCCATCAACGGACTCTGGTAATCTTTGTTGACTTGGCGGACGACGAGTTGCGAGTCACCCCTGACAATAAGCTTCTTGATCCCAAGGTCCACTGCGATCCTGAGACCGGCAAGCAAACCTTCATACTCTACAGTATTGTTTGTCGCTTGCTCCTTGGGAAAGTGCATCTGGACGACGTACTTGAGGTGCTCTCCGGTGGGTGCAATAAGCAGCACGCCGGCACTGGCGCCTTGCAGCGAGAACGCACCATCAAAGTACATCAGCCACTCTTTGCTTGCTTCTTTGACGGGAATGCTCATCTCCGGAATTTCTTCATCTGGCGTTGGCGTCCATTCTGCTATGAATTCTGCCAAGGCTCTGCTTTGGATAGTTGATGTGCTTTCAAACTTGAGACCAAAGCTTGACAGCTCCAGTGCCCACTCGACAATCCTGCCTGTCGCTTCTGGAATCTGCAGTATCCTCTTCAGCGGAAAGCGAGTGACAACTGTGATCTCATGTGCTTGGGAGTAATGGCGCAGCTTTCTTGAGGCCATGAGGAGGCCGAAAAGCAACTTTTGCACACCAGAGTACCTTGACCTAGCCCCTCGCAGAAGGGAACCGACAAAGTAGATCTGGCGCTGCACCATCCTTTTTACGCATCTGTTCACGTGTCTTTGCGGACTCGTCCTTGTCGGGACCAGAGCTTGTCGGCGAAGCCCCCTGCTTGTCGCCGGATGTGTTTGCCGTGGTTGCTGGCTCATCATCCGCCTCCCTCTCCGCTACTAACGCAGCACTAACCACTTGATTGGTTGCCGCTATATATAGCAGCAACTTCTCTTGTGGCCTAGGCGCGACAAGTGTTGGAGTGGAGGACAGGTATCTCTTCAAGTCCTGCAGCGTAGCCTCCGCTTCGGGAGTCCATTTTACAGGACCTGCCTTTTTCAAAATCTTGAAAAATGGCAGGGCGCGCTCAGCAGACCTAGAAATAAACCTGCTGAGAGCAGCCATGCAACCGGCAAGTCTTCGTACATCCTTGACGCGCTTTGGTGCTTCAATTTGCTCAATGGCCTTGATCTTGTCGGGGTTAGCTTCAATCCCCCGCTGAGACACGAAGAACCCGAGAAGCTTGCCGGAATGGACTCCAAACACGCACTTCTCGGGGTTGAGCTTGAGGTTGATCTTGCGCAGATTTGCAAAGGTCTCGTCCAAATCTTGAACCAAAGTTGCTTTGTCCTTGCTCTTGACCACTATGTCATCCATGTAGGCTTCTACATTTCTGTGCATTTGCGGCTCAAAAGCGTCATGGACTACCCTTGCAAATGTCGAACCAGCATTCTTCAAACCGAAAGGCATCCGTATGAAAACAGTAGGTGCCACATGGTGTGATGAATGCGGTCTTCTCTTCATCTTCTTCAGCCATGAAGCTCGATGGTATCCTGAGTATGCATCAAGAAAGCGAAAGCAAATCACATCCGCCGTGGAGTCAACAATCTGGTCAATGCGCGGCAAGGGAAATGGATCTTTGGGACAAGCTTTATTAACATCCGTGAAGTCAATACAAAGTCTCCATTTCCCATTTGCCTTCTTGCGACTACTACGTGATTGGCCAACCACGTAGGATGGAGCACTCCTCGACAAGGCCTGCTGCTTCCGGTTTCTTGATCTCTTGACTATGAATTCTTGGCGCTCCACCGCTTGCTTCCCGACTTTTTGCTTGACGGGCCGCGCATGAGGACAAACGGCCAGCGGTGCTCAATCACTTTCACAGGAACACGGGGATATCGACGGTTGCCATGCAAACACGTCGACATTCGCCTGAGGAAAGCAACGAGCGCGCCTTCCTATTTGGGGTCGAGAGAGGCACTGATGGTAAAGGTACCACCAGCGCTGTCCTCCTTGGTGGGCACCTTCTTGGTATTCGGCGGAGCCACCATCTTCTTGCACTTGCCGGTGGAGCTCGATGGTGCGTCCTCGACGGTAGCGCAGCACTCCGAAGAGGCGCGCTTGCGGAGTGAGCATCGAGCCCTTGCCGGACTTGGACTTGTTCTTCTTCCCCGGAGCTTCAGCGGCAAGTGTCGGGCAATCGGTCGCGGCTGCTGCATTCCGGTAGATCTTGTCGGCACAGATAAGGGCATCCTTCTTGTCGCCATGGACCGAGATGACGCTGATCGGGCCTGGCATCTTGAGAAGCTAGTAGGCGTAGTGAGAGGCTGCCATGAACTTGGCGAGTCTTTGGACGGCCAAGTATCCCATTGTAAGGCAATGGGAAATCGGCAACGTCAAATGTAACCCTCTCAGTCCTGAAGTTCAGCTCGCTGCCAAATGTGACCGGCAACGTAATCTTCCCCTTTGGCTTGCTCCTTCCCGGATTGATTCCTTGGAAAGTTTCGGTCTCTTCGAGCTCGCTGTCAGGGATTTGAAGCTTCTGGAGCACCGCGGAGGAGATCAGATTCAAGCCGGCCCCGCCGTCAACTAACATTTTTGTGACTTTGAGGTTGCGGATGGTTGGAGAGACCAACATCGGCAAGCACCCGACCGCAGATTATGCGATCGTGGTGGTCCTCAATATCAAAAATGATAGGCGTCTTGGACCACTTCTGTAGGCTTGCGCGACTCTACTGATGGTTCCGCTGCATTGACCTCCCGCATCCATTGCTTGAGTTGGTGGTGGGAGGTATGCAGGGAAGCACCTCCGTCAACGCAGAGAACCTCTGTGGCTTTCTGAAACTCCTGCTCGTCGGCATCGTCGTCCTCCATATCTTCGTCGTCATCATCATCTTCATCCTTGTCGCGGCCGCGGGGAGGTCGATCTCCATGTCGCTGCTTGACTTTGCCGCGGCGTCCTCCCCGGCCGGGACGTTTCTTGCTTGCTCCCCCAGCACCTTCCTGGGCCTTCTCCTTGTCGCGCGCTCGTACTCAGCTCTCTGCTGTTCGACAAGCTGCTCGACTTTCTTGCAGCTCTGGAGGTCGTGGCCCTTGGTGCGGTGGATCTTGCAGATCTTGCTTGCGGAGCTGTCACTGCTTGTCGGCCGCCACCGGACCGGTGGTTGGCGTCAGCGGCAACCTCCTTGCCGGAGACACCAGCCTTGGCATTCTTGTCACCGCCTCCGTTGCCGGACTGCTCGACAGCTAGCACTTCTCTGCTTTTCTTCTTCCTGTTGCCTCGCCGCCGGCCCTTCTTTGCCGGGGCGGTGTCATCACTGTCAGATCCTGCTTCTGCATTCTTGAAAGTGCGTTATATCGACTAGAGGGGGGGGGGTGAATAGGCGATTTTTATGAATTCTTCACTGAGGAATTTGCCGGTGAGGAAATTCCTTAGCGAAGAACTACGTGCCGCGGAATAAGTACTCGAAGTAAGCATAACAGATTACAAGCATTGTCATCATGATGAAATGAAGACAATCACAGAGCATGTAAAGCGTAATCACAGGATAACACAAGATGAAGACAAACAGATCAAGAAATTGAACTGAGGAAATTGAGAAAGTCTTGATCAAAGTCTTCAAACACAGATATGAACAAATACTCAACACAAGAATGAGGAAATGAAAGGATTGAGGAAATAGAACCAGTTAGGTTGGTGAAGACAATGATTTGGTAGACCAGTTCCAACTGCTGTCTCGGTTATGCGTCTGGTTGGAGCGGCCGAGTATTTAAACTCGAGGACACACAGTCCGGACACCCGATCACTGAAAGCACGCAGCTCAGACACCAAGTCCTCACCGTATTCTCCTTGAACTAAGGTCACACAGACCTCGTCCAATCACTGTGGTAAGTCTTGAGCGACTTCCAAACCTTCACAGACTTGGTCACTCGGCGATCCACAATTCCTCTTGGATGCTCTAGACCATGACGCCTAACCGTCTGGAAGAAGCACAGTCTTCAAAGGTAACAAGCATCGGATCCACGCAGGATCAATTTCTTGATGATGCTCAATCACTTTGGGTTTGTTGGGGTTTGGTTTTTGGGTTTTCCTCACTTTTGGGTTTTCCTCACTTGATGATTTTCTCTCAAAGTCCTCGGAGGATGGGTTGCTCTCAAATGACAAGTGTCAAGTTCTCTCGGAGCAGCCAACCAGCTAGTGGTTGTAGAAGGCGGCTATTTATAGCCTAGGGAGCAGCCCGACATGATAAGACATAAATGCCCTTCAATGATATGACCGTTAGGTGGATAAGATATTTTGGGACAGGTGGCCTTGACACAACAACGGTCGGAAATATGACTCTCAAATTCCTCGGGGCTATCATGTTCCTCATTTGTGTAGGCAATTACGCCTTTGGCGAATTCCTAACTCCTCGATCGAACAAATTCCTCAGTGACCAGAAGAGCTTCGTCTCTGTCACTGAAGAAATTGACTGAACTGTATGAGATTTCCAAAAGCTTCACTCGAAGGGATTGGTAGGTGTAGGATTTTGAGTTGAGCATCAAATGGAAATTTTTCCTTAGTATTTCCTCGACCCCTTTTAACAAGACGGTGTTTCCTATGACTCAAGAAAGAGAAAATGAAACTACGAAAACAAAATTCTTCACGCTTCATGTTCCTCAAATGAATACCAAGTCTTCAAGGTCACACCAATTTCTTCACTTTCAAAGTCTTCAGAAAGTCTTCAGAATATCAAAGTCTTGGATGAAGAACTTCATTTTTGAGGGTCGACTTTCTCTGTAAATATCAAACTCCTCATAGACTTATAGACCTGTGTACACTCACAACGCATTAGTTACTTAACCTATAAGTCTTCAATACACCAAAATCACTAAGGGGCACTAGATGCACTTACAATCTCCCCTTTTGGTGATTGATGACAATATGGGTTAAGTTTTCAACGGGATAAACATATGAATTGTAAATACTGATAATGAGGAATTTGATTGCAAGATATAGAAGAACTCCCCACGAAGATGTGCATAGTGAGGAATTTGCTTTTGAGGCAATGCACACTTGAAGAATTGAATCATGGAGATCTCCCCTATATCTTGTAATTCATACATGCATTTGACATATAATATGAAGAATTTGAAATGCATGATGAAATATGGTGCTTGATGAAATTCAGCATGAGGAATCATAGCACATAAAGTATCGAGCACAAGTAGATTTGCTATGAAGCATAGTGCGAAATCATAATGCATCAAAAGTATCAAAGCACCATAGGGATTAAGATTACAACTCGATCCAATAAAAGTTTCAGAAGAACGAGAGTTGTAACTTAACAACAAAAAACTGTATATAGGCAATAAACTAGACCCGCTTGAAGACTAACTCAAATTTCTCCCCCTTTGTCATCGAATGACCAAAAGGATCGAAACTGAGGACTAACGCTCTTGAAGAATATCAAGTTGAAGACGGAGCGCCAAAGATTGTCGGGGTTGTTTGTTGAGGTAGGACCAGCCGCGGTGTCTTCCAAGTCTTCATTTTCATCGATGTCGCGAGATGAAGAATAGGAGCTGGCCACCAAGGAAGGAACTTTGACCTTCTTGAATTTCTTGAGGCGGTGCAGACCGGTCAAATTCTTCCTTGAGACCCATTGAAGTCGGTTCTTCTTCACCGTAGACATGTGAAAGAACAGCCCAAAAGCGCTTGAAGGTTTCATGAAGGTAGAAGTGGTTTTTCTTCACCGCATTGTGTGTTGAGGTCATGTTGTGAAGAATTGAACCAAACCGACGCTTGACCCATTTATGATTGCGATCAACCTTCCGATGAAGGCTGAGGAGTAACTCACGATCGATCATCACCATGGGTGCAGTTGCTTGAGGACTTTGCTTGACTGAGGTATTTGCGGCTGAGTCATGTGTGGCAGAGTCATCATTGGTGGAGTAGGAGGCTGCTTTGCGAAACTGTCCATCCAATGGACGAATGCCTTCATCGATCACAGCAGTGGCCTTGCCCTTGTCATCAGCTGAGGTAATAGTCCGTTTGAGGACTTCAATCGGGGGCAGGTAGCTGCAGTGGTTCAAAGTATCATCTTTGTAATTGAGTGAAGACCTTGACCTGATGAATCTCATAATCCAAGGCGCATAAGGCTTCAAATTTCAAATGGTGACATAGCAATGTTTGCCGAGTCCTCATGAAGAAATCATGGAAGTTGACGGAACGCCATGGATGATGTTGAAAAGCATATTCTTCATGATGCCAACGACTTCTTCATCATTCGAGTCGTGACCTTTGATTGGACTCATAGTCTTCGTCAGAATCCGATAGACTGTCCGAGGCACATATAATAATTCCTTGACGAGCAATTTGGTTCTTGGTTCCTGCCTTGGCTTCAAAGGCTTCATCAGCACTTGCATATAGTGATTTGGAAGTTCTTTTTCTTCATAGATACGACGTGCACCATCAAGCGGAGGACTGAGTGGTAGGGCACGAAGCAATTCAATTGCAGTGTGCCTTGTAGTGAGTATTTTCGGTCATCCAATCTAAGACCCATGCATTTACGTCTTCGCGTCTCCGGTGATATGCGAGGTTGCATAGAATCAAGAATTAGTTCTTCATTCCGATCCACAAATATCGGTCAGAAGTTTAGAAGTCTGCGTCGTAAAGAACACCGAGGACTGGCTCAAAGCTGGCAGTGACTCCATATCCACATGAGGAATATGAGCATGATCGAAGATTTTATCCTTGTTGAAGAGCACCGAGGAATAGAAGTTGGCTTGGTGGCAGTCCGAGCGCCTCTTCCTAATGCGAGCGAATCATAAGGATTATATTCAATGAAGAACACGTGCTCGGCAAAGAAATCTTCAGCCTTGAACTTTTGCTTGGTTGAGAACGGATTCTTTTGCTTGGGCGGAGGGTGTCGATGAGTTGCATCACCACCTCGGGAATCACAAGTTCAGTTTCTTGACTGAGGAATTTCTTGCTCCTCAACTTGTGCGGTCGAGGATTAGTAGCAAGAAGCAGTTTCATCAAGCACTAGTGGCTGGAATTTCTTCATGCACGTAATTAGTTGGTTGATTTTCTTCGAGTCGATTCGGACTGTTTGTGCAGGGACCGAGGAATCTGTTGGAGCGGGTGAAGAGAGGAGTATTGGGATGCTGACTTTCCCAAAAGTCATCATTGATAACTGGTGTGGTGCATCCAATATCCACATCTTCATCTTCAATTTCCTCGGCACCAGCCCGAGGAATTTCATAGTCCGATGAGGGAATAATCGGGGTTGAAGGGATGGCATCCACTTCAATTTCTTCATCAAGCTGCTCGACGAAGCGGCCGGTGATGTTCTTCATCGGATCCGATTGGGATCTCATAGCCTTCTCCAAAAGGAACAACTTCCTTTGATGGTATGGAGGAAATTGGAACAGCATCAATTGGAGTTTGAATGAGCTGGTCATTGGCTTCATTTTCTTCATGACCGAAGAATCACGCGGTGATGCTTTCCTTTTCTTCACGCAGCTCGTTCTGCAGCCTTGGTTTTCTTCGCATCAAAAGCGGATGGAAGAATTGGAGTTGGAGTTGGCGCAGGAGGAGCCGAGGAATTTGGTTCGATTTCTTGAGAGCAACTGATGCAGTTCCCTGTCTTGAGCAATTTCTTCAGCGCACCACTAGTGGGTGCCACGGCAATTTCTTCAATGGCTGGAATGGGATCATCAGCCCGAATCAACGTTTTCATCAGCAGGCTGAACGTCATCAGCCGGTCTTGGCATTTTTCTTCAAGAGGGCTGAGCTGAGGCTACAACTGAGGAATTTCATGTTGCATTGGGACAGCAACATTTGTGAGATTCTTCGTCGGGTTGACGAATCGACCTTGGCGCCTTGCCAATCAGCATTGTATGAATCGAAGTTTTCTTTGAGGTTTTGAATTTCAGTCTGGACTCGAGAAGCTCCTTAGGTGTCATCTTGACAACGCTTTTCTTCGTGAACTTCTCCTTCCTGTATTGAGCCTTTTGATTTCCCTCGCCTTTTCATACTTCCATTTTTCTTCAGCTATGAAGTGAGTCAACATATGACTTTGTCCAGGTGTCAAATGAAGGTCGAGGCAGAGGGTATTGGGATCATTGTGCGAGAGATCAATGAAGTCGAGGACTATCTTGGTCAAATAGCAAAGGGCACAGATGTACCTTTGGCTCTAGCGGCCCTTGCTTGACGGTCTCGATGATTTCTGCGAGTTCTTCATCGGATGCCTTATCATCGATGGCACATGGAATGCAACCATTTTCTTCGTCGGGCTAGGCCGAGGACCTCGACCAGTGTTGCTTTGGTCTTCAAATGAGTCGGACCAGTTGAAGAAATGGGAGCCTTTGAGGAACTTGCGAGAGATGCTCTGAGGCAATTGAAAAGCCGCAGTCCTTTGACATGTAGCTAGGTGCACAGGAACTGAAGGTTTTTAGCCAACTGTTGAGGACTTTGGTGGAGCGGCAGCAGTTTGAGGAATTTGCTTGGAAGGTGTCTTTGAGGAACTTGGCCGTGAGGGCGCAGATGATGAAGCACTTGGCTTATGAGCAGGCTTCTTTTGCATTGATTTCCTCGGTTTGACCGAGACCTCTCTGGCGATAGCAATGGCGAGAATCCTCATTGAATTTCTTCATGCCTCCTTTGCTTGCTTTGCCAATTTTGCTTGGCGTTTAGCCCATTCCTCGTGAAAGTCCTCACCTCGTTTGATGCTTGTGGGATCAGCTATTTGGCAGTGCCAAAGGAGCTCTTGGGCATGGAGGATTAAGGCGAATTTCTTCATGTACTTAGGAGTTACATATCTATATTCCTCCATTCCGTGCCGTCTCCGTTCAATCTTCCGAATCGCACCTTGCGTTGATTTTTACTTTCTTCATCCGGTGTGCGATTAGTCGGCATATATATCCTCGTGGATTTCAAATGCTGTAATAACCTCTGGTTTCTTTCCTCCCTTCTGCGGCTTCTTACCATCTCGCCATTTTCTTCGATTGAGGAAATTGAACAATTGAGTTCTCTGAAGAAGTGTGCAGTTTTTCTTCGAGGAACGCTGCAAATGAGTTAAGTTGATGAGAACCTAGTGATTCAAGCGGACATTTGTACCTGTGAATGAGAGTATAGGTGCGAGGAATTTGGAGAGGTCATATGCGTTCTCGTAAGGTTTTTCAAAAGAACAAGTTTTGAGGATTTTGACCAGATGAACCTTGAAGAATTTCAATAAGCGTTCTTTGTCTTAGGTTCCAGAGTTGTATAGATCGAAGATCCACACAATTGAGGAATCTTGAAGAAAATCATAGCTTAGAGAAGCGAGTCAAGAGATTTGAGGTGTTCATCTGTGTGAAGATTTGAGGAATAAACACCTTTGAAGAATTTGAAGAAAATTTGAGAATCAAAGCGAGTAATAAAAGTAACTTTTAATTACCCGAAGTGAAGAACACGACGAACTGAGAAGAACAGTTTGGAAGTTCGTCCGTTCAGATCTTCCACGCCCTAACTTGGCTGAGGAAGACAGCTATGGCGACTGCGGAGTGAAGATTTCAGCGGTCGGCGCGAGTACGTCGGCGACGAGGTCAAGGCAGTGAAGCTTTTCCTCACCGGCGACGATGGAGTAGCAGTGGCGCTAGGGTTTGAGGAACTCGAGCGGGAGAGAGAGGTCGAGCAGAGTAAAAGAGTGAGGAAGGGGAGAGGGATGTTTATAGACGCGGTGAAAAACGGGTCGCTTAGAAGATTTAGGGCGAACATGCCCTGAACATTTCCCTTCTCACGACATGTGTCACCCACGTCTTGTGTAGTGGAGATCGTGTCTGACGTGGGTGAATAAAGTAATGCATCGTGGGATGCGGAGCGGTTTGAGCGGCAAAAAGCGAAGGTTTGGATAAGATTCGTTTTAAAGTTCCGTTCGCAATTTCTTCAGCTGTCAAGGACACAGTGAAGATTTTGAACGAGTTTCAAAGTAGAACGCACATGAGGAATTTGTGAATGGATTGGGTTGAGTATAGCATAGAGGGGGAAGGGTCCGATTACATTCACTGAGCATAAAAAGCGATTTGAGGAAATAGCCATAAGTGAATGCCGTAGAGGACATAAACCCATATATATATATATATATATATATATATATATATATATATATATATATATATATATATATATATATATATATATATATATATATATATATATATATATATAGCCAATGAAGAAAAGGCACGGAAATAGTGAAGATATTGCAAAGTTGAAGAATTTGAAAAGCGAAGAATTTCAAAAGCGAGGAAAAACTCAAACTGAAGATTTCAACTTTGGTGGTGGCGTGACCCACCGTATAAGAATGATGATTTCAGACACCGCATTACAATTGTCGTAGGGTTCTGAGAATCAATTTCTTCATTAATTTCTTCACACTTAGAGTGTTATTCTTCGTTGATTGAAGAAAAACATTTCTTCATGTGTTGCACATCTAAGTCATCAATTTTGCATAAGTGTTAGGATGTGTGTCCTTTTCAAAGAACATTCGAAGATTCTAAGATATTTAGCTCACACCGCAACTTGCTAAATTTCTTCTCGTCCAAGGGCTTAGTGAAGATATCAGCTAGTTGTTCTTCAGTCTTCACGTGCTCGATGGAGATGTCGCCTTCAACACATGATCACGAAGAAAATGATGACGAATTTGAATGTGCTTTGTCTTCGAAAGTGCTGAACTGGGTTGTGAGCAATCTTGATGGCACTCTCATTGTCACAATAGAGAGGCACATTCTTCATGTTGATGCCGTAGTCCTTGAGGGTTTGCTTTATCCATAGCAATTGAGCACAACACGAGCCAGCAGAATGTATTCAGCTTCCGCAGATGAAGCGGTGATCTGTGATTCTGTTTCTTCGAGGACCAATGCACCAAAGATCGTCCGAGGAAATGACAAGTACCAGATGTTGACTTGCGGTCCACACGATCACCAGCATAGTCGAGTCGGAATATCCAATGAGATCAAAAGTAGAGCCCTTGGGGTACCATAATCCTAGTGTTGGTGTGTGAGCTAGATATCGAAGAATATGCTTCACACCTTATGGTGTGATTCCTTCGGTGTAGCTTGAAATCGGGCACACATGCAAACACCGAGCATTATATCTGGCCTAGATGCACATAAGTACAATAAGGAACCAATCATGGAGCGGTATACCTTGTGATCAAGTCAATACCATTTTCATCGATTGCATAGATGGCCATTTTGTGGGCATAGGAATTTTGACACCTTTGCGGTCTTGCATGCCGAATTTCTTGAGGACATCTTTGAGGTATTTCTCCTGAGATATGAATATGCCATTGTGTTGTTGACGAATTTGAAGACCTAAGAAGAATTTCAACTCTCCCATCATAGACATTTGATATTCTTCACTCATCATGTAGGCAAATTCATCACTATAGCGTTGGTCAGTATAGCCAAAGATAATATCATCAACATATATTTGGCACACAAAAAGTTCACCATCATAAGATTTAGTAAAGAGAGTAGGATCGAGTGAACCAGGTGTGAAGCCATTCTTCACGAAGAATTCCTGCAATGTATCATACCACGCCCGAGGGGCTTGCTTGAGGCCATAGAGAGCCTTATTGAGTCTGAAGACTTTGTCGAGTTCTTTGGATCTTCAAAACACAGGGTTGAGCAACATATACTTCTTCCTCAAGCTTACCATTGAGGAATGCACTTTTCACATCCATTTGATATAAAGTGATATTGTGATGGTTAGCATAGGCGAGTAATATGCGAATAGACTCAAGTCTAGCGACAGTGCAAAAGTTTCATCAAGTCAATTCCTTCAACTCATGCGTGTAGCCTTGAGCTACTAGTCGTGCCTTATTCCTCACCACAAGACCATTTTCATCTTGCTTGTTGCGATAGATCCACTTTGTGCCAATGATATTATGCTTGCGAGGATCTGGACGTTTGACCAGTTCGGACATTGTTGAGCTCGAACTGATATAATTCTTCTTGCATGGCCTGAATCCACTCCGGCTCGTAAAAGCTTCATCTACCTTAGAGGGCTCTGTGATAGAGACAAAAGCATAGTGCCCACAAAAGTTAGATAAATGTGAAGCTTTTGAGCGTGTGAGAGGACTGGCGCTTCAATGTCATCGATGATCTTGTCAACTTGCACTTCTTTTTGCAACGCGAGGATGAGCTGGTTGTCGTCGAGGAATTTGATCATTTTCCTCAAAGCACCATTTTCTTCAAAGATTATCTTCAGGTGCATCAGCTCGACGTTCTTCGCGTACAGGAATGAATTCTTCAGCAGTTTCTTCAGTAGGAATGACATCCTCAGTTGCCTTGAACCTGATAGAATCCTCAGGTGCTGGTTCGTCTAACACAGAAGGTAGGTGCTCTCTTTGCGAGCCATTAGTTTCATCGAACCGCACATCTACTGATGTCAACAATCTTGTGAAGAGCGATGTTGAAGACTCTGTAGGTGTGCGAGTCCTTCCGTAACCAAGCATAAAACCTTCATGTGCTTTCGGTGCAAATTTAGAGTTGTGGTGAGGATCTCTAATCCAGCATTTAGCAATCAAGACTTTGAAATAACTTACATTAGGTTTTTTGTCGTTGAGGAGTTCATAGGCAGTCTTCTTGAAGAATTTGTGAAGATATACTCTGTTGATGATGTGGCACGCAGTGTCAATTGCTTCAATCCGTAAACGACTAGGCGTTTTGTATTCATCAAGCATAGTCGAGCCATCTCAACAAGAGTTACATTCTTGCGCTCCACGATGCCATTTCTTTGAGGAGTATAGGGAGCGAGATAACTCATGAGTAATACCAAGTTCATCAAGATAATCCTCAAGTCCGAATTCTTGAACTCAGTTCCATTGTCACTCTGATGTGCTTGATCTTTACACCAAAGTTGGTTGAAGCCCTCGAGGAAAATCGTTTGAAGATTTCCTGCACTTGATTTTTGTAAGTAACAATGTGTACCCATGTGTAACGAGAGTAATCATCAACAATAACAAAGCCATATAGTGATGCTTCATTAACAACAACTGAGTAATGATTGGGACCAAAGAGGTCCATGTGAAGCAATTCGAAGGGACGAGTAGTGGTCATGATAGTCTTCGCTGGATGCTTGGCCTTGGTCTTTTTTCCAGCTTCACAGGCTCCGCATAAGTGATCCTTGAGGAATTTGACATTCTCAATGCCAATGACATGCTTCGTCTTCGCATGGCGTGTGCAAATTCCTCATGCCTGCGTGACCAAGTCGTCGATGCCATAGCCAGCCTTACGAAGCTTTTGCAAGTAGGCACACGGCTGGTTGTGGTCCTCAGAGAGAAGTCAACAATATACAAGTCTCCTCTCCTAAAGCCTTCAAGACTTTGGAATTGTCAGCTTCCATAATCACAACACAACGATACTTGCCAAAGATAACTACCATATCAAGATCACAAAGCATTGAGACTGACATGAGGTTATATCCTAAAGACTCAACAAGCATGACTTTGTCCATGTGCATGTCCTTAGAGATAGCAACCTTACCAAGTCCCAATACCTGACTTTTGCCTTTGTCAGCAAAGATGATATGATTCAGATGTGACGGTGATAAGGGAGCATCCATCAATAGATTCTTGTCACCAGTCATGTGATTTGTACATCCACTATCGAGAACCCACTCAGTGGCTTTGGGTTGATCATCCTGCAGATGAATTAGTACAACTTACGATCTCATATACTTCATCAGTGAAGAATATGATATCAAGTTCATCAGATGAATTTCATCAGTCAGTATCAATCAGATAAGCAGTATGAGGACGTGTGAAATGAAAGTTCATTTCATCATGATTAGCCTGCGTCCTTTCAGGCATTTTGTCAGGCCCCCAGCAAATTCTTCAGACGTTGAGGCACGTCTGGAGACCTGACCCTGCAGAAGAGATTAGTTCTTTTTCTTCACCACCCACATCTGAAGGGGTGGCAAAGAGTTCATCACTCTACGAGCACCATACGAGAATGGTGGCATAGAAGCCAAACCATTTCGTTTCACATAAGAGGGGTTAGGGTAAGCATATGAATAAGCAGAGAAATTCTTCGAGGACTTATGAACATATTGGTTTGAAGAATAATGCACATATTCATAGCCCTTAGCTCTACCCTGCGAAACAGAGTTGTTAGCACGATGATAATCATATGAGGACTTTGATCCTTTTGAGGAATTTGATCCATGTGAGGAATTTGGTACATATGAGGACTTGGATCCATATGAAGAATTTGGTCCATATGAAGAATTTGATCTGGGGTTCCTTTTCTTCACTGGTGGTGTCATGAGGACATTCACTTGAAGATTTTCAAGGCACTTCTTGGGAACCCAGATTTTCTTCATAGGGGAACCGTTCCTGCAGTTAGTGCCAACATATCTAGCAAATACTTCACCATTCTGATTTTTGAACAGTTTATAGTTTGAGTCAAATGACTCATCAACAGAATGAGGAAATTCACATGTAAAACCAGATAAGGTAGATGGATCAACTGGAGGTCCCTTTGCAGCAACCCATGAGGTTTTGGGATACTGCTCAGGCTTCCAGTAAGTTCCATCAGCATTGAGTTTCCTCTCAAAGGCAATACCCTCTTTCCTAGGGTTCCTGTTGAGGATCTGCTTTTTAAGCACATCACAAAGAGTCTGATGCCCTTTGAGGCTTTTGTACATGCCTGTCATGTACAATTCCTTCGATCTGCATCGTCGGTGATACTAGCAATGTCCTCGGATGAGGAATTAATGATAGCGAGGCAGGTGAAGAATTTGTAACAGTTGAAGCATTTGAACATTCGGTGAAGAATTAGCGATTCACGTTCAATGCACTTTAAGCATGGAGGAACAAATTCTTCTTGAGAAGCGCTGATTTGTTGAGCAAGTAATGAATCGCGCTCCTTCAAGATCTTCATAACTCGCTCTTAGCTTCTCAAGATCTTGCTTTCTTTGAAGAAATTCATAAGAAAGTTTCTCATGATCGATTAGGAGAGTGTTATGATGACCTTGAAGGCTGTCATGCCTAGGCTGAAGTTTCAAGATTTTCGATCGAGGGCTTGAGTGCGATCCATTTCTTCACCTAACATATCATCACTCTTATCTAGCATGTTTTGAACCTTTCCAAAAGCCCTTTGTTGTTTTATAGCAATCTTAGCAAGTTTAGAGTAGCTGGGCTTGAGATCCTCATCTGATTCATTTTCACTAGATTCAGAGGAGGTGAAATTGAGTACCTTGGCACCTTTTGCCATGAAGCAATAGGTGGGAGCGTAGTCATCATTTTCCTCATCAGGCTTGTCGGCAGAGTCAGTTTCTTCAGTGTTGAAGATGGACTTGCTAACATAAGCAGTAGCAAGAGCCAGACTGGCCCCACCAGATTCGGATTCTTCAGACTCCTCCTCTTCCTCATTTTCCTCAGATTCAGCTTCAGAGTCCATTTCCTTGCCAATGAATGCCCGAGCCTTTTTGGAGCTGCTCCTTTTGTGAGAAGAAGGTTTTGAGGATTTTGATGATGAAGATTTTGATGATTTCTTCTTCTTCTTCATGTCATCAGAACTGTAATCCTTGTGCTTCTTCTTCTTTAATTCCTTTTCCCACTGAGGACAATCTTGGATGTAGTGACCAGGTTTCTTGCATTTGTGGCAAAGTCTTCTCTTATAGTCACTAGA
This sequence comes from Aegilops bicornis, assembly GCA_021605145.1. Taxonomy (NCBI): domain Eukaryota; kingdom Viridiplantae; phylum Streptophyta; class Magnoliopsida; order Poales; family Poaceae; genus Aegilops; species Aegilops bicornis. Next base: position 420,422,502 of record CM038675.1, on the reverse strand, counting down.
TGAGGAATCACTGCTTCTTGAGGATTTTCCAAAGCGACCACGTCTTGTGAATTTCTGGAATTTCTTCACGAGCAGTGCTAGCTCTGGCCAAATTCTTGAGGATCTCCAAGGCTACTACCGAGTCTTCACTCTCGATTCAGATACAGCCTTGGCCTTCGTGGCACGTGTTTTTCCATAGCCGTAACCATATAGATCTCTCTTTTCAGCAAGCTGGAACTTCGTGAGTATTTAGCCTTTCGAGGATATCGGCAGGATCAAGAGACTTGTAGTCAGCTCGTTCTTGTATCATCGGTGCGGAGTATCAAATGAGGAATCAATCGATCTTAGCAATTTCTTCAACACCTCATGGTCGGTGATTTCATAGTCACACAGTGCTTGAAGCTCATTTGAGATGTCAGTGAGTCGATCGAAGGTTTGTTGAACATTTTCGTTGTCGAGTCTTTTGAAGCGGTTGAAGAGATTCGAAGAACATCAACTCGAGAGTCACGCTGAGTTGAAACACCTTCATTTACTTTGGACAGCCTGTCCCGGATGAGTTTGGCGATTCCAAAGCACTCACTCTTCCATATTGACCTTTGCTCGAGATGGACACATATGATATTCTTCGCTTGAGAATCGAGTTGCTTGAATCTCTTCACATCAGCATCATTCGAGAGAGGGTGTGGTGAGGAAACACCTTTTGTCACAACATACCGTAGATCGTTGTCAATTGCTTCAAGATGCATTCGCATTTTGTTCTTCGATGAGGGTAGTCCGTCCCATCGAAGGTAGGACACCCCGCTGAGACCTTGATCATACCTGCGGTCGACATAACTAAAACTCCGGTGGTTAAACTAAAATCACACAGAACAAGGAGTACCTTGCTCGATACCAATTGAAAGTGCGTTATATATCGACTAGAGGGGGTGAATAGGCGATTTTATGAATTCTTCACCGAGGAATTTGCGGTGAGGAAATTCCTTAGCGAAGAACTATTTACGGAATAAGTACTCGAAGTAAGCATAACAGATTACAAGCATTGTCATCATGATGAAATGAAGACAATCACAGAGTACGAAAAGCGTAATCACGAGGATAACACAAGATGAAGACAAAGCGGTGAAGAAATTGAACTGAGGAAATTGAGAAAGTCTTCAGTCAAAGTCTTCAAACACAGATATGAACAAATACTCAACATAGTAATGAGGAAATGAAAGGATTGAGGAAATAGAACCAGTTAGGTTGGTGAAGACAATGATTTGGTAGACCAGTTCAAGCTGCTGTCTCGGTTATGCGTCTGGTTGGGCGGTGAGTATTTAAACTCGAGGACACAGTCCGGACACCCGATCCTTGAGCACGCAGCTCGGGACACCAAGTCCTCACCGTATTCTCCTTGAACTAAGGTCACACAGACCTTGTCCAATCACTCGTGGTAAGTCTTGAGCGACTTCCAAACCTTCAGACTTGGTCACTCGGTGATCCACAATTCCTCTTGGATGCTCTAGACCATGACGCCTAACCGTCTGGAAGAAGCATAGTCTTCAAAGGTAACAAGCGTCGGATCCACGTAGGATCAATTTCTTGATGATGCTCAATCACTTTGGGTTTGTTGGGGTTTGGTTTTGGGTTTTTCCTCACTTTTGGGTTTTTCCTCACTTGATGATTTTCTCTCAAAGTCCTCGAGAGGATGGGTTGCTCTCAAATGACAAGTGTCAAGTTCTCTCGGAGCAGCCAACCAGCTAGTGGTTGTGGGAGGCGGCTAGTTATAGCCTAGGGAGCAGCCCAACATGATAAGACATAAATGCCCTTCAATGATATGACTGTTAGGTGGATAAGATATTTTGGGACAGCTGGTAGCGACAGCGATCGGAAATATGACTCTCAAATTCCTCGGGGCTATCATGTTCCTCATTGTGTAGGCAATTCGCCTTTGGCGAATTCCTAACTCCTCGATCGTAACAAATTCCTCGGCGACCGGAAGAGCTTCGTCTCATCCTTTGAAGAAATTGGTGAACTGTATGAGATTTCAAAAGCTTCACTCGAAGGGATTGGTAGGTGTAGGATTTTGAGTTGAGCATCAAATGGAAATTTTTCCTTAGTATTTCCTCGACCCCTTTAACGATGCGGTGTTTCCTATGACTCAAGAAAGAGAAAATGAAACTACGAAAACAAAAGTCTTCACGCTTCATGTTCCTCAAATGAATACCAAGTCTTCAAGGTCACACCAATTTCTTCACTTTCAAAGTCTTGAGAAGTCTTGAATATCAAAGTCTTGGATGAAGAACTTCATTTTTAGAATTCGACTTTCTCTGTAAATATCAAACTCCTCATAGACTTATAGACCTGTGTACACTCACAAACGCATTAGTTACTTAACCTATAAGTCTTCAATACACCAAAATCACTAAGGGGCACTAGATGCACTTACAATTCTCTCCTGGGAGTCTCCTCCCTTCCTCAGCGCGCGCACACTTGTCGGCCAAGGCGTACAGCTCGCTGACGTCCTTGACTTTGCACATCACCATCTCCTCCCTCATCCTGCGGTTCCGCACATTACGATGAAATCTTGGCTGATCACAGCGGCAGGGTGGACGTCACAGGATGTTGTAGTGCACACGGCTGAATCTCTGAATGAACTTGGGCAGGGACTCTCCTTCCTTCTGGGTGAGCAAGTGAAGGTCGCTCTCTTGGCCATGAGGTTTGTGGCCACCTGTGAAGGCGCCAACAAACTGATGGCACAGATCTGCCCAAGAGGATATGGAGCTGTCCGGCAAGTGCATGAGCCAAGATGGTGTAGATGCTGAGGAACTCCGACGGATGCGTCCTGCCATCATACTTCTCCGGCACGTCTGGTTTGAAGTTTTTCTGGCTGGGCCACTGGACTTGCCGCAGCTCACGAGTGAACGCAGGGCAACCTACAGCGTCTGACAAGTCGCCTGGCCCCTCCGGCGCATGCATGTCAACAGAAGGCCCAACGCGCTTGTCGGACTGACGTCGCGCTTCTCTTCGGCGCTCGATGCAAGTTCAAGCGTCCTCTTGTTGTCGCTCATGAAGAACTTGGCGCTGATTGCGGCGAACTCGCGGATCCGACGACGCAGTGGAGTCGCTGTCGAGGTGGATCCGGTGAGTCGGCGATCTTGGCCTTCTTGGCGGAGAGTGCATGGTGGTTGCACCTCCGACAGTCTCGTCGCCTCTGGCTCGTGCCTTGTCGTCGCGCCGCGGCAGCGATGGCGTTGGTTGCCGCGGAGCGTCGCCGTTGGCAAAGCCGATGAGGCTCTGGCTAGTGGCCCTCCACTCGTCGACCTTGTCGGCCAGTGGAGGGTAGTCGAGGAGCGATTGAGCTCGCCGTAGCTTCTGCTGGGGTAGTAAGCGGCATTGGAGAAGCGGTGCAAGGAGCGGGACACGCTCGGACTTCTAACTACGTTAGAAGGAGCAGCGCCCGTCCGGCGACCGTATCTCACTAAGCGCCCGGCATGTTGGCGCGCATGCTGGTCTTGAGGGTCTCGATCCAGCGAGCGTATGGCGTTGTGAACGCCATGGCGTTGTTGGTCCCGCGTCTCGAAGATGGGCGCGGGGATGCACGGACGCCGAGGTTTGCGGTGCCTTGTCCTTGGACTTGGCAACGTCGCGAGCACCTTCGTCGGCGCCTGTTCCTCTGCCAGCGTCTGCACCACCACCCGTTTGCTGCGGTGAGAGTGGGTACGACGCGGACGGCTCTGCTGCCGCCGAAACCTTCTTCTTCGGTGGCATGTCGAGGAAGATGTTGAGGACGCTGCTCGCGTGAACGCCGGATCGGATTCACACGGCCTCGACGCCCCCTACCTGGCGCGCCAGAGATGTCGGGGAGGCTGATCGTACCCACGGACACCTATGGGGCCCGGCCGGGCGAGCCCCTTTGTGGTTCGGAGGGGGCGGAGGTCGCACGAAGAGCGGATCGAGGCGATGCACACGGCGGTTTACCCAGCTTCAGAGCTCTCCGGAGAGATAAAACTCCTACTGCTGCTTGTTTGATCTATTGTGTTCTTGCTAGGGAGCAACGAGGGCTACAAAACCTAGCGTGAGTGTATCTAGTCTATGGCCAGTCGAATGAACTGAACCTTGCGAAAGACGAGAACCGAACCCCTTCTACGTTGCACTCGGGCCTCCTTTTATATGCTCAAGGGGTCTCCGACAGGTGGCAACATAGGTGGGGGTACAAATGTAAAAACAGGAGTTGGTACACCTACTTGAGCGATTATGGTGCAAAATACCTAACTCTGACGGCAAGGGACAAAAGCAATAAATGCCTGTCGTTGTCGCCCAAACACTGTAACAGAGACCGTCAGGTGCGCCTCCGCTCGCCACGATGGCGAGCCTGTCAGCGCCGCTTATCGCTGCTCTCCGCTGGCTGCAGAGCCGCTCGACACGCACCCATGGAACGGTCCCATGGCGACACGTCGCTGGGTGAGCTGGAGCGGAGACGGAGAGGAGATGCATGCGGCAAAGCGCCTTGCCGCGGCGAATCCTGTCGCGCCCGGAGGCTTGTCGCGCTCGGGCCTTCCCGGCAAGCTCCTCTTGTCGGGGCCTTGTCTTCTGCGTGCACAGGTGGCCTTCCGGACAAGCTCCTCTTGTCGGGGCCTTATGCGTGCCTAGAGGCCTTCCCGGCAAGCTCCTCTTGTCGGGGATTTGTCTTCAGAATGGCTGCGGAGGGTCTTGGCGGACGCCCGGCGAGGCTTGCCACGGGGATGCTGCGCCTGCCCGTGCACAAGTTCGGGGTACTAAGGTACCCCTACTTTAGTACACCGACACCCGGTGTTTGAAATTCATTCCCATTTCTTGCATGGGACCTAAGCATGCACCCAAGGACACAGATCTGGTTTTTCAACCAATTTATATGCACTTGAGCATGTGCATGTAGTTCAAATTTTAATTATGCACATAAATGCATTGAAAACTCATTTAATGCAAAAAAATATCCAAACGAATCCCTAAAAATCACAAAAATTCACACAACACTCCTGTTGTTCTATGTTGACCCGAGAAAAAAATGGAAAGCAATAAGAGGCAATGGATATCGTTTCGTGCCCAAATGTGGGACGTTCCCTACCGAAAACCATCATGCTTGTTGTGAGAATCTCCAGTTTGTGATAAGACTATACCCAAACCTGCCCCAAATGGGACAAAATTTGTACCACGGCATGTTGATGCCGCTCCATGATAGCATGCCAAGTTTCATGAATTTCAGACGATTTTTGGATTACTAGAATTTGAAAACCAGGCATCTCAATGTTTTGCCGGCAATCAACGGTGCTCCGGTATTTGAAATTCATACCCATTTATTGCATGCGACCTAAGCATGCACCCAAGAACACATATTTGATTTTTCAACCAATTTATATGCACTGGAGCATGTGCATGTAGTTCAGATTTGAATTGTGCACATAAATTCATTGAAAACTCAGTTAATGCATAAAAATGTCCAAATGAACACCGAAAAATCACAAAAATTCACATAACACTCCTGTTGTTCTGTGTTGACACAAGAAAAAAAATTGAAAGCAATAAGAGGCAATGGATATTGTTTCGTCCCCAAAGGTGGGAAGTTCCCTACCGAAAACCATCATGCTTGTTGTGAGAAGCTCCGGTTTGTCAGAAGCATATACCTATACCTGCCCCAAATGGGACAAAATTTTTACCACGACATGTTGATGCCGCTCCAGGATAGCATGCCAAGTATCATGAATTTCAGACGATTTGTGGATTTACTAGAATTTAAAAACCTGGCATCTCAATGTTTTGCCGGCAATCAACGGTGCCCTGGTGTTTCAAATTCCTTCCCATTTCTTGCATGTGACCTAAGCATTCTCCCAAGGACAGAAATTTGATTTTTCAACCAATTTATATGCACTAGAGCATCTGCATGTAGTTCAAATTTGAATTATGCACATAAATGCATTGAAAACTCAGTTAATACATTAAAATGTCCAAACGAACCACAAAAAATTGCATAACACTCATGTAGTTGTATGTTGACATGAGAAAAAAATTGAAAGTAATAAGAGGCAATGGATATCGTTTCGTCCCCAAAGGTGGGACGTTCCCTACCAAAAACCATCATGCTTGTTGTGAGAAGCTCTGGTTTGTCTGGAGCATATACCTAAACCTGCCCCAATGGGACAAAATTTGGACCACGACATGTTGATGCCGCTCCATGATAGCATGCCAAGTTTCTTGAATTTCAGACGATTTTCGGATTTACTAGAATTTGAAATGCAGGCATCTCAATGTTTTGCCGGCAATCAACGGTGCCCCGGTGTTTGAAATTCATTCCCATTTCTTGCATGGGACCTAAGCATGCACCCAAGGACACATATTTATTTTTCAACCAATTTATATGCACTGGAGCATGTGCATGTAGTTCAAATTTGAATTATGCACATAAATGCATTGAAAACTCAGTTAATGCATAAAAATGTCCAAACGAACCCCGAAAAATCACAAAAATTCACACAACACTCCTGTTGTTCTATGTTGACACGAGAAAAAAAATTGAAAGCAATAAGAGGCAATGGATATCGTTTCGTCCCCAAAGGTGGGATGTTCCCTACCGAAAGCCTTCATGCTTGTCGTGAGAAGCTCCGGTTTGTCAGAAGCATCTACCCAAACCTGCCCCAAATGGGACAAAATTTGTACCACGGCATGTTGATGCCGCTCCATGATAGCATGCCAAGTTTCATGAATTTCAAACGATTTTTGGACTTACTAGAATTGAAAACCAGGCATCTCAATGTCTTGCCAGCAATCAACGGTGCCCTTGTGTTTTAAATTCCTTCCCATTTCTTGCATGGGACCTAGGCATGCACCCAAGGACACAAATATTATTTTTCAACCAATATATATATGCACCGGAGCATCTGCATGTAGTTCAAATTTGAATTATGCACTTAAATGCATTGAAAACTCAGTTAATGCATAAAAATATCCAAACGAACCCCGAAAAATCACAAAAATTCACATAACACTCATGTTGTTGTATGTTGACATGAGAAAAAAATTGAAAGCAATCAGAGGCAATGGATATCGTTTCGTCCCCAAAGGTGGGACATTCGCTACCGAAAACCGTCATGCTTGTTGTGAGAAGCTCCGGTTTGTCAGAAGCATATACCCAAACCTGCCCAAATGGGACAAAATTTGAACCACGGCATATTGATGCCGCTCCATGATAGCATGCCAAGTTTCATTAATTTCAGATGATTATTAAATTTACTAGAATTTAAAAACCAGGCATATCAATGTTTTGCCGGCTATCAACGGTGCCCTGGTGTTTGAAATTCATTCCCATTTCTTGCATGGGACCTAAGCATGCACCCAAGGACACAAATTTGATTTTTCAACCAATTTAAATGCACTGGAGCATGTGCATGTAGTTCAAATTTGAATTATGCTCATAAATGCATTGAAAACTCAGTTAATGCATAAAAATATCCAAATGAACCCTGAAAAATCACAAAATTTCACACAACACTCCTGTTGTTCTACTGTGACGCTAGAAAAAAATCTGAAAGCAATAAGAGGTAGTGGATATCGTTTCGTCCCTAAAGGTGGGACGTTCCCTACCGAAGACCATCATGCTTGTTGTGAGAAGCTCCGGTTTGTGAGAAGAATATACCCAAACCTGCCCCAAATGGGACAAAATTTGTACCACGGCATGTTGATGCCGCTCCATGATAGCATGCCAAGTTTCATGAATTTCAGACGATTTTTGGATTTACTAGAATTTAAAAACCAGGCATCTCATTGTTTTGCCGGCAATCAACGGTGCCCCGGTGTTTGAAATTCATTCCCATTTCTTGGATGGGACCTAAGCCTGCACCCAAGGACACAAATTTGATTTTTCAACCATTTTTTATGCACTGGAGCATGTGCATGTAGTTCAAATTTTAATTATGCACATAAATGCATTGAAAACACAGTTAATGCATAAAATGTCCAAATGAACCCCGAAAAATCACAAAAATTCACACAACACTCCTGTTGTTCTATGTTGACACGAGAAAAAAAATTGAAAGCAATAAGAGGCAATGGATATCGTTTCGTGCCCAAAGGTGGGACGTTCCCAACCGAAAGCCATCATGCTTGTTGTGAGAAACTCCGGTATGTGAGAAGCATCTACCCAAACCTGCCCCAAATGGGACAAAATTAGTACCATGGCATGTTGATGTTGTTCCATGAGAGCATCCCAAGTTTCATGAATTTCAGACGATTTCTTGATTTACGAGAATTTAAAAACCAGGCATCTCAATGTTTTGCCGGCAATCAACGGTGCCCTGGTGTTTGAAATCCATTCCCATTTCTTGCATGAGACCTAAGCATGCACCCAAGGACACAGATTTGATTTTTCAACAAATTTATATGCACTGGAGCATGTGCATGTAGTTCAAATTTGAATTATGCACATAAATGCATTGAAAACTCAGTTAATGCATAAAATGTCCAAACGAACCCGAAAAATCACCAAAATTCACACAACACTCGTGTTGTTCTATGTTAATCTGGAAAAAATTGAAAGCAATAAGGATATCGTTTAGGTCCCCAAAGGTGGGACGTTCCCTACCGAAAACCATCATGCTCGTTGTGAGAAGCTCCGGTTTGTGAGAAGAATATACCCCAACCTGCCCCAAATGGGACAAAATTTGAACCACGGCATGTTGATGCCGCTCCATGATAGCTTGCCAAGTTTCATGAATTTCAGACGATTTTTGGATTTACTAGAATTTAAAAACAGGCATCACAATGTTTTGCCGGCAATCAACGGTGCCCTTGTGTTTTAAATTCATTCCCATTTCTTGCATGGGACCTAAGAATGCACCCAAGGACACAAATTTGATTTTTCAACCAATTTATATGAACTTGAGTATCTGCATGTAGTTCAGATTTGAATTATGCACATAAATGCATTGAAAACTCAGTTAATGCATAAAATGTCCAAAGCGAACCCCAAAAAATCACAAAAATTCGCATAACACTCATGTTGTTGTATGTTGTCATGAGAAAAAAACTGAAAGCTATAAGAGGCAATTGATATCGTTTCGTCCCCAAAGGTGGGACGTTCCCTACCAAAAACCATCATGCTTGTTGTGAGAAGCTCCGGTTTGTCAGAAGCATATACCCAAGCCTACCCCAAATTGGACAAAATTTGAACCACGACATGTTGATGCCGCTCCATTATAGCATGCCAAGTTTCATGAATTTCCGATTTTTGGATTTACTAGAATTTGAAAACCAGGCATCTCAATGTTTTCTTTGGCAATCAACGGTGCCACAGTGTTTGAAATTCATTCCCATTTCTTGGATGGGACCTAAGCATGCACCCACGGACACAAATTTGATTTTGCAACCAATTTATATGCACTGGAGCATGTGCATGTAGTTCAAATTTGAATTATGCACATAAATGCATTGAAAACTCAGTTAATGCATAAAAATGTCCAAACGAACCCCAAAAAATCACAAAAATTCGCATAACACTCATGTTGTTGTATGTTGTCATGAGAAAAAAATTCTAAGCTATAAGAGGCAATTGATATCGTTTCGTCCCCAAAGGTGGGACGTTCCCTACCAAAAACCATCATGCTTGTTGTGAGAAGCTCCGGTTTGTCAGAAGCATATACCCAAGCCTACCCCAAATTGGACAAAATTTGAACCACGACATGTTGATGCCGCTCCATTATAGCATGCCAAGTTTCATGAATTTCAGACGATTTTTGGATTTACTAGAATTTGAAAACCAGGCATCTCAATGTTTTGCTGGCAATCAACGGTGCCCTGGTGTTTGAAATTCATTCCCATTTCTTGGATGGGACCTAAGCATGCACCCACGGACACAAATTTGGTTTTGCAACCAATTTATATGCACTGGAGCATGTGCATGTAGTTCAAATTTGAATTATGCACATAAATGCATTGAAAACTCAGTTAATGCATAAAAATGTCCAAACGAACCCCGAAAAATCACCAAAATTCACACAACACTCGTGTTGTTCTATGTTGATACGGGAAAAAAAATTGAAAGCAATAAGGATATCGTTTCGTCCCCAAAGGTGGGACGTTCCCTACCGAAAACCATCATGCTCGTTGTGAGAAGCTCCGGTTTGTGAGAAGAATATACCCCAACCTGCCCCCAAATGGGACAAAATTTGAACCACGGCATGTTGATGCCGCTCCATGATAGCTTGCCAAGTTTCATGAATTTCAGACGATTTTTGGATTTACTAGAATTTAAAAACCAGGCATCTCAATGTTTTGCCGACAATCAACGGTGCCCTGGTGTTTGAAATTCATTCCCATTTCTTGCATGGGACCTAAGAATGCACCCAAGGACACAAATTTGATTTTTCAACCAATTTATATGAACTTGAGTATCTGCATGTAGTTCAGATTTGAATTATGCACATAAATGCATTGAAAACTCAGTTAATGCATAAAAATGTCCAAACGAACCCCAAAAAATCACAAAAATTCGCATAACACTCATGTTGTTGTATGTTGTCATGAGAAAAAAATTGAAAGCTATAAGAGGCAATTGATATCGTTTCGTCCCCAAAGGTGGGACGTTCCCTACCAAAAACCATCATGCTTGTTGTGAGAAGCTCCAGTTTGTCAGAAGCATATACCCAAGCCTACCCCAAATGGGACAAAATTTGAACCACGACATGTTGATGCCGCTCCATTATAGCATGCCAAGTTTCATGAATTTCAGACGATTTTTGGATTTATTAGAATTTGAAAACCAGGCATCTCAATGTTTTGCCGGCAATCAACGGTGCCCTGGTGTTTGAAATTCATTCCCATTTCTTGGATGGGACCTAAGCATGCACCCACGGACACAAATTTGATTTTGCAACCGATTTATATGCACTGGAGCATGTGCATGTAGTTCAAATTTGAATTATGCACATAAATGCATTGAAAACTCAGTTAATGCATAAAAATGTCCAAACGAACCCCGGAAAATCACAAAAATTCACACAACACTCCAGTTGTTCTATGTTGACACGTGAATAAAGTTTGAAAGCAATAAGAGGCAATGGATATCGTTTCGTCCCCAAAGGTGGGATGTTCCCTACCGAAAACCTTCATGCTTATTGTGAGAAGCTCTGGTTTATGAGAAGCATATACCCAAACCTGCCCCAAATGGGACAAAATTTGTACCATGGCATGTTGATGCCGCTCCGTGATAGCATGCCAAGTTTCATGAATTTCAGACGATTTTTGGATTTACTAGAATTTACAAATCAGGCATCTCAATGTTTTGCCGGCAATCAACGGTGCCCTGGTGTTTGAAATTCATTACCATTTCTTGCATGGGACCTAAGCATGCACCCAAGGATACAAATTTGATTTTTCAACCAATTTATATGCACTGGAGCATGTGCATGTAGTTCAAATTTTAATTATGCACATAAATGCATTGAAAACTCAGTTAATGCATAAAAATGTCCAAACGAACCCCCAAAAATCACAAAAATTCACACAACACTCCTGTTGTTCTATGTTGACATGAGAAAAAAATTTGAAAGCAATAAGAGGCAATGGATATCGTTCCGTCCCCAAAGGTGGGGCCGTTCCCTCAAAACCATCATGCTTGTTGTGTGAAGCTGCGGTTTGTGAGAAGCATATACCCAAACCTGCCCCAAATGGGACAAAATTTGTACCACGACATGTTGATGCCGCTCCATGATAGCATGCCAAGTTTCATGAATTTCAGACGAGTTTTGGATTTACTAGAATTTAAAAACCGGGCATCTCAATGTTTTGCCGACAATCAGCGGTGCCACAGTGTTTGAAATTAATTCCCATTTCTTGCATGGGACCTAAGCATGCACCCAAGGACACAGATTTGATTTTTCAACCAATTTGTATGCACTTGAGCATGTGCATGTAGTTCAAATTTGAATTATGCACATAAATGCATTGAAAAGTCAGTTAATGCATAAAAATGTCCAAACGAACCCCGAACAATTCCAAAATTGAACACAACACCCCTTTTGTTTTATGTGGACACTTGGAATACCCAGTTAATGTATAAAAATGTAGAAACGAACCCTGAATAATTCCAAATTTTTTGACGTCACACCTATAGTTGCATGTTCACTGCAGATAAAAGTTCTAACAATTCAAACACCATCCTTTGTAGCTGCGAACCCATTACGTAATTCAAATGATCAAGACGATAAATCAAGTAGATCGCACATAGTTTATTATCACCAACTGTGTGAGATGCAGCACAAAATATGTTGGAGCACCGTCGGTGTATAGTACTATAAATCAAGTAGATCACCCACAGTTAGTCTCCTTTGTGTACCAAAATTATGCAATGACGTGGATGACCACTGTAACCAGGGAAATTCAAACCAAATTTTTTGACGTTCAAACTCAACACACACGGGTTAAGCTATCTGAATCATTTTTGATGTTCACATATCATACATAGTTCTTAATAAGGGACCGTGTCTGATGACACTTTGAATGCCAGATTTTTGGCTGAAGCGATTCCAAATTTTCGGCTACCATTGAAATATCTACCTCCCCGCCCCTCCCCCTTACCAAAAGTCACATTCCCCTCTTTCCGCCTTCCTTTCCAAGTTGAAACCTTCACCCCTTGCTTGCAGTGTCGCCTCCTCCTCGCCGGCGACCCTCCTTCACGCTCCTCGGCCTCGCCTATCCAGGCAGGTAATCCACACTCGACCCCCATCCTCCTCCTCCTTCCACATCCCACATGCCCCTACCGCCGGTGCGAGCGCGACACCTTCCACCCAAATAACCGACCCCTCCACCAAATAAGCGCCGGCCTAAGCCATGGTGCACGCAGTATAGCCAGGACCTCAAGGAGCATTTGGCAGCGGAGAAGCAAATTGCGGCCGCACGCGCGGATGAGGTCGCGATCGCTGCCATTCGTGCCGACCCCCGAATCTTGAAGGAGCACCTTGCCATTTGCTAGCTACGTCGGTTAAGCATGCTCGGTTTACCTGTTGCGTGTGCTGCTCCTTCCTTTCCTTCACAAATTCTAGTGAATTGTGCTATCTAACTTTACCATGCAATCTGTTGCTCTAGTGTATATGTTCTATATGTCGTGCAGTGTGGTGCTCACTTATTAACTGTTTTGTTAATTAGTTGTCGTCTTCAGTTAACTGTTTGGTTCAATTCTGCAAATGTGATGTTCAATTCTTCAGGCTGTAATTTTGTGTTGTCTTCCATGTGAGAAATAAATCGAATTTATCTTTACAAAATTGTGGGTGCATTCTGTTTTTGTATACCATGTGAGGAATAAATTGAATTTGGATGTAGTAAATACATGAGAAACAAATACAATTGCTACAATTGGCTGTAGTTAACTGTTTGGTTAACTGTGTGATCTTCTATTAGGCGTATGTTATATTGTGCAATGTGGTGCTTAGTTAATGTTTGGTTCATTTGTTGTGGTGTTTAGTTAACTGCTTGGTTCAATTCTGCAATGCGATGTCCAATTGTTGTGGATAGAATTTTGTATTGTTGTGCATGTGAGGAATAAATCAAATTTGGCTGCACTTAATACATGAAAAACATATACAAGTGCTATATTTCCTAGTTCTTAATCATGCTTGGTTTGGATAAATGGGTTTTCCGTGTGGCTTCAATTAATCTAATGAATCCGCAATGTGATTATTTTTCATCAACATATTTAACTGATAGCATGCGAACCCTTACTTAACCTGATGACTAACTACCTTATATGTGTTGCAGGGAAACAATGGGAAGCACTGAGGTTTACAATCGAGGTTAGCACGTGCATGGTCTGTTGTCTAATAGCACATTATTGTGCAATTGTAGGAACCATTCTAATATTTAGGTTTTTAACAATTTGGTCCTGGACATGTAGGTCCCTCTTTATCGAGAGGTTTTGACCTTGTTAGACCCTTTTTGCATATGGGGAAATGAGTTGTCCATGAATATCAGTGAAGCCAAGAAACTCAGAAAGATTGTTAGGATAAAGAAATTAGCGACAAAAAACAACAAGATCTTTTTCTGCACAATGAAGAAGACATCAGTTCACTATAGGATGGTACTAACTATTATACCTTGCCTTTTTTATTCCTTTGCCCCATTTCCAATATAGAGAAGATGTTTATGCACATCCTTGTTTTCAGGCCTTTCCAAAGCACTTCACTGATGATTACCTCTCAAACCACCTGTATGTCAGGAGGTGAGGAAGGTATTCATACAACACCCATAGTTCAATATTGAAGTGTTTCTGATGAGGACGAAGGATGGACGGTCAATCATCCACAGGCACTGGCTCAATATTCGCCTTCTGCTTCAGCAGTTTTCCAGATGAGATAAATATGTCTATGTACTGTCTATGATGCTAATTTCGAAAGGTTACAGATGTTGCATGTGAAACTTAGTCCTGGTGTAGTTGTGTAATGGGGTAGTTGAGTGTTGAAGCTATATGATGTTGTACTCTGATGTATTTCAATTATGAAAATGAAGTATATTGTGTGCTTAATATGAACTGTCAATTAGATTAATAAATGGATTATGAATACTCGGATAATTAGCCTGCTAATTGGGTTTTGCTATTGAAAACGGTTGTTGAAAAATACCGTGGGCGATGACCTCAGGCAACGCACACAGTTTCTAGGAATAAACCGTGTTGGATCAATGAACAATCACACACAACTTTCTCTTGAAAACTGTTTGCGTTAGGCCAACTTGCGCAAACGTTTACCACATGAAAACTGTGTGTGATGGACAGCCTTTGCCACACAGTTTCTTCCACGGATCGTTTGTGATATATTCAATAACGCAAGCGATTTAAAGAGAAAAATTGTGTGTGATGTACCTATGAACGAAAACGTTTTCCTTGGAGCGACCGTGTGGGATGTACATATGAACGGAAACGTTTAGCGGGGACTGACTGTGTGGGATGTACTTGCGACCAAAAACAATTTGGCCGTATAATTGTATTTTTTAGCTCTATTGTATGTATTTCCGTATTTGAGCGCTCGTCGGTCGCACACGACCTTATTTTGCCGAACGTGTGTGCCAGGAGGGCATATCCCTGATGGTTTCTGGGTCGTGTGCGAAGGACCCCCCTATCGCCCACACTCACTTGGTGACGGTTCCAAATGCCGTCGCGGAAAGGGGTTAAAAACCATTTGTTTAGGAGCTTGCTAGTGAGGGTTTTACGCCTCACGGTGGCCCGGACCAGGGTAAAAACTGCCCGCGTGATCTCTGTCGTGCTGTTTGTCACAGCCCTAGAGCTTGCTTGTAACTAGTGGCATTGCATCCATGCATCATGTTTAATTTTCACGAAATTTGAAATGGGGATGACCAATCCCTAGCACCAAAGCAATTCAAATAGGTTCAGCTAAGAAATATTTTTCAATGAACCCAAATGGCCTTCAAAAATGTTCACCATTTTTGGAAAATCTTTGAAACAAGAATAACCAGAGATGTTGCACATTTTTCCATGACATTCTGGATTTTTGAATTAATCCATAAAGTATTTGCATTTGGGCATTTAATTACTATAAATATTTTAATTGCCCAAATAATTCTGAAGATGGTTGAGGGCTGTTGAAAAACATTTCAACAGTGCCCACAATTTATTTCAGGATTTTATAAAGTGGTTTAGTATTTTACTAAATCAGAAACAAATGTCAGAATAATAGAAAACTAAAAAAAATAAAAGAGAGAGAGAGCGTGCACGGCCACTTACACAGCGCCCCATCCGGCCCACCTCTGTAGCAGCCCGGTTGGGCAAAGCTAGCCCAGCCCACCTACCCGCCGCTCATCGTCTTCCTCTGCCAGTAGGCAGAGGAGGGGCACGGCGCACGCGCCCGAGCTCGCCACGCCTCCTCCCTGCTCGCCTGCCTCATCGAAGGGCCTCGAAGCCCTCCTCGGCGGCGCTCTGGACCCCCTGGACCCCCTCTGCTTCTCCCTCGCTCTCTGGTTCAATCTCCCCTTCCCTGGCTCTCTCCCGAACACACGCCGTCGCCGCCGCTCGCCACCACCGCGGCCACAGGCCCTCCCTCGCCCAGCCAACATGCCCTAGAGACCCGCCGTGCCTCCCTCATCCTCCCCGACGGCTCACGCGACCGGAGAAGCCCCGAGGCACCGCCCCGCCGCTTTTCCCCTTCTCGGACCCGCCCGCTCGCCGTCCGGGTCGTCGAACTCCGGGCGCCCCAGAGCCCCGACCACCTCTCCCTCTCCACGGTGAACTCCTCTTCCTCTCCCCTAGCTCCCGTGTTTGTTTGGCCTCCGTAGCCGCTGTTTCCACCTCACCGAAAACTCCCCGCGCCCGGCCATGGCGCGCCGTCGTGGCTAGAGCCACAATTGCTCAAAGCCAACCCCACTTCGTGCTCAGCAGCACCAGGAGCTTCGTAGCCACCACCTCCTCCTCCCATGCAATCAGAAGCGCGTCAAACACGACCCACTTGAACCCGGCCGCCGCCTTGGAGCTCGCCACAGTAGATTCCGGCCGCCCAGCTCAATCGACTCCACCAAGAGCTTGGCTCGTCTCAGCTCCACCTAGATGCCCTCCGCGGCCCATTTGGTCGCCGGAGTGGCCAAAACCACTCTCGCCGCCGCGTCGGGCTCGTCGGCGGCTAAACGCTGGCAGCCGACTTTGACTTTGACCACGGGTGGGCCCTGGTTGACTCTCCTGAGTCAATGACAGGTCGGGCCCAACCCTGTTAACTATTTAGGATTAGTTTTAATTAATTTTTAGTTAAACTAATTACCCTGACAACTTGGACCCACAGTCAGGTTTGACCTGGACGTCTCCGTTGACTATGACGTCATTCTGACGCATGGCTGACGCAGTAATCTAATTACTGGATTTATTCTAATATAGGAAATTCTAGAATATAGTTCAAACTTCAAATATTCATAACTTTTAATCTGTAACTCCAAATTAAATAATTTATATATGAAAAATGATCAGAAAAATATGAAGAATCTGTTTATGGTACTTTCATGCATGATTGAACAAGTTAACCTCACTGAATAGGATGAATCATGATTAGGGCAATTTATGAACTAGCATTTGGAGTTGGAGTTTAACCTTGTTTGAATTCCACTTCAATTAACTTGGCAAGATATTGCATTAGGTGAATTCAGTACCTTAACATGACATGTCATTCATGTGAATGCGCATTGCATTGATTGTGTTCTTTCTCGATTGCGGTGTTTGTCCCTCTCGGTGAGCGATGTTTCAACGATGAGTTCGATGACACCGATGAAGAACTATATTATCTTCAGGAGTGCCAGGCAAGCAAAACCCCCTTGTTCATTCCGATACAATCCCACTCTCTCGCTCCTGCTCTCTTTTACTACATTAGGACAACAACGATTCATCTACATTTACTTGCTGCGGTAGCTGAACCCCTTTATCCTCTGCATGACCTGTCATTCCACAGTAATTAGATGAAACCCACTAGCATGAGTAGGAGTTGCTTGAGCCATGTTGTGCCTACTCATTCATGCTTGTTTGTCATGCTTGCTACTGCTTAGAGTTGAGTCAGGTCTGGTTGATCGGGGATGAATCGGAGGTGTGTGAACATGTTCTACTGTGTGTGAGCTAACTGTGTGAACACGATTTGGTAAAGGTAGCGGTGAGAGGCCATGTAGGAGTACATGGTGGGTTGTCTCATTCCAGCCGTCCTCAGGAACTGAGTTCTGTGTTTGTGATCCATGAAACAGTTACTACCACGCATTGGGATCCTTAATTGACCCTCTCGGCTTCTTAACCACCCTTGTTCTCGGTCAGGGAGTTGCAAGTAGTTTTGGTGTTTGTAGTATCTTTGGGGCCGCACTAGCGCTGACCTTAGGGGTGGGTTGTGTTGCGGTAGGCTGCGTGGCCCGGTGTCTGAGTGCCCATTTGGTATCTCGGGAACCACCACACATCGTTCGGGGCTGTATGGGAAACCTCGGCGGACTCCCTTCGGATGGAACCCGAATAGGCGATAAACCTGGACTCGGGACTTGAGTGTTTAGGTAGGCTGTGGCCGACACCCACGTTGGGCTTTCGCTTGAAGGTTGCCGAGTACATGTCGTGTAAACGGCGGTAAGTGGTGAGCGTGTGTGAAGAAGTACACCCTGCAGGTTAATATGATCTATTTGAATAGCCGTGTCCGCGGAAAAGGACTTCTGGGTTGCCTATATTAGTTCATAGACAAGTGAAAGTGGATACTCTAAAATGCAAGATAAGCGTGAGTGCTATGGATGGCGTTCTCGTAGGGAGACGGGAGGCGGGTCCATAGTGGTGTATTGATATGGTGAATATGTGGACTCGTGTGCGCCACCTCAAAAGAGTTACTTGCGTTAAATGTAGTTTAGGATAGCCACCGAGTCAAAGCTGGCTTGCTGATCAAACTCTACCACCCCTTTGTTGATAATGATGCATATGTAGTTAGTTTTGATGTAAGTCTTCTTTGAGTACGTTTGTACTCACGTTTGCTTATTTTATGTTTTGCGAGAGACGTCGATGTCGATAGTAGTTCAGCGTGGACTTGACGTTTAGCTTGTTACCTCAGCTACGATCTTGTGCCCTCGGCGAGATCTGGTAGATAGTCGGGCTTCTCGGCCTTTTTCATTTATAGCTATGCGTACTTTCGAGACATGTTTAGCTTCAGCTTGTGCTTTGACTTGTATGCTCACGAGTGTTGGGTCATGAGACCCATGTTTGTAATATCTCGCTCCTCGGAGCCTAATGAATAAATATTTGAGTCGTAGAGTTATGTTGTGATGCCATGTTGTATTTACACATATTGAGCATATTGTGTGTATGTTTGAAATGCTTGGTATGTGTGGGATCCGACAAACTAGTTGTTTATCCTTGGCAGCCTCTCATATGGGGAAATGTAGTCTCGTGCTTACGGCGATAGTAGTCCGCTGACCGGTTCACCGAGTCACCTTAGCTTGACACTACTGCTTGGACACTTATTTGGCGGCATGTGTTTCACTTCGTTCCTTATGTCTGTCCCTTCGGGAAATGTCACGCGGTGATATTCGAGTCCCGCTTAGCTCAAGCATGTACCGGGATACCGAGTCCTGTTAGCCCTGTTACAGCCCGAATTTATACGTTGATGACCGACATGCTCGATATGATTCATGGATGCTGTCCCCATGGGTTAGTGCCGCTTTGGGTTCACGACTAGCCATGTCGGCCGGGTTCTCTGTCATATGGATGCTAGCGACACTATCATATCGTCGCCAAAAGACATAAACGGTCCGGGCCATGGTAAAGCGACACCCGTGGGAATACCGTCGTGAGGCCGCAAAGTGATATGAGGTGTTACCGGCTAGATCGATGTGACTTGGAATCGGGGTCTGATAGCGTTGGTATCGAGCTTTACTACTGTAGGATTACCAAGCCAAACTGGTCGAAGTTGTGTCTAGAAATGCTTTAGTTATGTAAGGGAATTGATTGTGGAAGGGAACGTAAGGCTCTTTTTACTCCTTATACCTCATGGCCTTCTGATCTGAGTCATCCTCTTCTCTTCTACGGGGTTTAAGAACTAGGCTTCTCATCTATCTATCAGGATGACATGTTACTAATCCATAGACCTTTAAGATTGTTGGTTTTAAGCCCCAGTTCAGTTCCTACTATTTCTGTATGATAACTGTTGATCTCGGAACCTTGATATTGTGATGTTGAGTGGTTATGCCACCATTTTTCAGGATGTCTCAAATCTTTTTGAGCATTTAAAGCCGTTATGCTGTCCGAGTCCTCCCAGGTCTCTAAATAGTCTGATGCATTTGCAAATCCTTTCTTCCATTCCCGATGTCCTTTTTGGTCAGAATAAGCACACTAATCGGTAAGTTGAGGTACTTCATTGCCTCGGCGTAGATGTTGGAACTATTATTATGACCCTAGGTGTTAGGAAGTCGCCTAGCAATTTAGCAATGCTTTTGTATCCCCAGTGTGATGATTCTGGCCATTATTCTTGAAAGCATCCCGTGATGTTATCAGTTAGTAGGCATTCTATTCCTGGGGTCTTGAACCCGAGATTCACCTTACCTCATGTTGTTAGTATTTGCTAGCTCCTTTAGGATACTAGTAACTTTGCGATAGTCCTCGAGGTCCGTGGTATTTCCTTCTTCCAAATACTATGAACTAGTTATGGCAGAAGTTTTTTGAACCAAAAAATCACAACCAGAGTGCTCTTGAGGAGTTCTCCATTCATAATTGTGACTCTGCCAGTTCTACCTTCTCCACATGGGTTATCCGCAAGAAATGTTGAGCTTTGCTCGACATACTAATCTATGCATCCACAACTCAGAAAATTATATGTTCCTTTGAGTTGCTCTCTTTAGTTGTATCCCGACCATCCTCTATCAATTGATAGTCAAGGGTATGTGTGCGATCGTGTTTATCGATGCCTATTATCCTTGTGGTCCGTCGAGCCATTCTATTCTGGAATGACTTGGAGAAACAAACTCCAGTACCTCATCCATATCGAGGATTGGGTCAAAGCAGTTGTATCCCGCAGATCAAAATGCCAATTCAGCTTTTGATGCTGTTCCACCTGGAGTGTTACCATCTTTATGTCAAGAATGTCATGGGAATTGCACCTTCTCTTATGAATTCTTGATGCAGTGATACTTCTTGCCATCATTATTCATTCCTCGGTTCCGAGTTGTTGAAACCGGAATGCCGACAAGTGAATTGTGATGTGTGAAATCAATACTCCGAAAGCAACTCGTTGCTTGGCAGCTAATGGACAATATCCTCATTCTTAGCGTGTTGGTTATTAAATTATCATCCTAAGATTGATCGTGCTACCTAGTCCTTATTTACGGTGCACACTTCGATTGATGAGTTAGGATTATATCAATCCCTTGCTCATTTGATCATATCGTCTTGCCCTCAAAAGCAAGATTGTTCTCGAGCTTAGTAACATACCGATTGGTCCGTGACTTTCCAAATATCATCTTGGAAGTGTTACGGGTTGTTTCCTGACTGTTATGTTGAGCTCGCGATCAAGTTGTTTTCTTGTGAACCACCCTTTCTCCAAGAATGCATGTTGGATACCCCTGAGCTAGTTGGTTAGGCTAGACAACAACTTGGAGAGTTGGAAGATAAAAGCTTGCTGACTTAGTTCGTTCAAAGGGATATTCTTGTGTAGTGTGTGTTGAAGAAAGATGATATCTTCATCGATTGGTCCCTGTGATCAGTTCTTTGGACCTATTGTCTTATCAATCCTTTGATTTGAGTGTGGGCTATCGTCAAATCAAATCAGTACCAACGATGCTCGTAATGTTG
The DNA here is from genome assembly GCA_021605145.1 of Aegilops bicornis. Lineage (NCBI taxonomy): Eukaryota > Viridiplantae > Streptophyta > Magnoliopsida > Poales > Poaceae > Aegilops > Aegilops bicornis. The sequence goes on along the minus strand of CM038675.1, from coordinate 420,401,234 downwards.
TCTTACTCGTGGTTGATCCCTCGAGCATATACCATTACATCCTTTGGTCTGACCAATGCTATCACCGTGTTCACATGATGGTGGAAGTCCAAAGGATATGGAAATTCCGATGAGTTGTTGTTGAGCCCATCGCCAGCATTTTGTCTCCCCCATGATTCATTTTGAACATCAACCTAGTGTTGGAAACTTGTGTAAGCATTTCTTCGTGTTTCGTTCATAAAGCTTATGCTTGGATGGAAGAAGTGACTTCCTCTAATTCACGTGCATTAGGTGCAAGTTGTCGCCATGAATTTGAGAAAGGTTTGTTTTGTTTCCCTTGGAATCATCCCAAGTCAGTCATGCATATGTGCGAAGTATTCTGTAGCCTGGAGACTTGCAACCTTCATTCTATATGTATTCCTAGCACACCAAGCCACTGATTGATTTGTTCAAGGAGAAGGAGTTCCTTCATAAGAGCTAATCCGGACCTATGTAGGGACTTTGATATCCTCGTTGATGGTTCCCCACCTGAACTCGGTAGTGTTTTATGATAAGACTACTATATGGTCATTCTTGTCTTGGACAACATGTTCACATGTTAGTAGCAGAACCAGCTCATGTTTTGGAGCTTGCTATCGTAGTTCATTCCCGAGAATCTCGCAACATCTTCTCGTCGATTTGTGTTGCAAACTTTCATTTTTCTTCTAGACTCGATGAGTCTGGAAAATCCTAACACCAACCAGATCCGAATCTCAGGCAGATATGATGGTTGGAACATTCCAACAGTTGCATTTCGTTCCCAGCTTGCACCGTCCTTATGCCATTTCACTATGGGCTGCCTTCTTAGTAATTTATGTTCAAGATCATCCTCAAAAGTGGTCCTACCATTGGTTCCCTCCACCTCCGATGATAAGAAAAAATCATCCATTGCGTCGTCTTCAACAAGGTAGTCCACATCATCCATTCTAGTCTGGGTATGCCTTTCCTTTGCACTCCACCAAACGATCGTTTGTGATTGCCTTAGGCTGGTATAAAGAGTTCCAATGATCTATGGATCAAAAGTAATTCTTTTTGCCACTTAAGGGAATAGTTCTTTGCGTCACTTTTTCCAAGGTGCCCCGTTACGGGATCTTGGTAAATATTTCCTCGCCACCTTGACACCATCCACCATTCCACCATCTTTCGAAGCGTGGGATTGTTGCCCACCAAATCAAACCCCGTCGTTGTTCCTCATCCCCCTCGATGTGTTTTGTGTCTCAACTCGAGAGTTGTTCTTACGTCTCTCCATGAACTGATCTTGAGTTGTTCGATCTTCAAGAAGAGTAAATCCTGTAGGGTTTCCCCCTTCTTTCTGTTGTCGTGTCGAGTGAAGTTCTCGAACGCAAAGATGTCAAGACCAAGATGATGGATGAATCAACATCTTCGAGAAGGGCAAATGGATCATGAAGATTGTGATAGTTTTGTGACTCCCCTTTTCCTCTTACCTCACCTCTTGAATCTCGGCCAGATTCTTGTTTAGTGGGGGTGAGTTGTCACAGCCCTAGAGCTTGCTTGTAACTAGTGGCATTGCATCCATGCATCATGTTTAATTTTCATGAAATTTGAAATGGGGATGACCAAGCCCTAGCACCAAAGCAATTCAAATAGGTTCAACTAAGAAATATTTTTCAAAGAACCCAAATGGCCTTAAAAAATGTTCACCATTTTTGGAAAATGCTTTGAAGCTTGATAACGGAGATGTTGCACATTTTCCTTGACATTCTGGATTTTTGAATTAATCCATAAAGTATTTTCATTTGGGCATTTAATTACTATAAATATTTTAATTGCCCAAATAATTCTCAAGATGGTTGAGGGCTGTTGAAAACATTTCAACAAAGGCCCACAATTTATTTCAGGATTTTATAAAGTGGTTTAGTATTTTACTAAATCAGAAACAAATGTCAGAATAATAGAAAACTAAAACAAATAAAAAAAAGAGAGAGAGGAACGTACCTGGCCACTTACCTGGCGCCCCATCCGGCCCACCTCTCAGCAGCCCGGTTGGGCAAAGCCAGCCAGCCCACCTACCCGCCGCTCATCGTCTTCCCTCTGCCCGGTGGCGAGAGGAGAACCTGGCAGCCTGGCGCCCGAGCTCGCCACGCCTCCTCCTACTACTTTGCCTCACCGAAGGGCCTCGAAGCCCTCCTCGGCGCCCGCTCTGGACCCCTGGACCCCTCTGCTTCTCCCTCGCTCTCTGGTTCCCTCTCCTTCCTGGCTCTCTCCGAACACACGCCGTCGCCGCTGCCACCACCGCGGCCACAGGCCCTCCTCGCCCATCCAACATGCCCTAGAGACCCAGTGCCTCCCTCGTCCTCCCCGACGGCTCATGCGACGGAGAAGCCCGGCGCCCGCCTGTCGCTTTTCCCCTTCTCGGACCATGATGCCGTTGCCCGATTCGTCGAACTCCGGACGCCCCCGAGCCCGCTGACCACCTCTCCCTCTCCACGGTGAACTCCTCTTCATCTCCCCCTAGCTCCCGTGTTTGTTTGGCCTCCGTAGCCGCCGTTTCCACCTCACCCGAAAACTCCCCGCCGCCGGCCATGGCGCCTTCGTGGCTAGAGCCACAATGGCTCGAAGCCAACCCCACTTCTGTGCTCAGCGCAGCACCAGGAGCTCGTAGCCACCACCCGCTCCTCCTCCCGTGCACCATAGCGTCAAACACGACCCCGCTCGAACTCCGGCCGCCGCCTTGGAGCTCGCCGCCGTCGATTCCGGCCGCCCCGAGCTCAACTGACTCCACCAATAGCTTCGGCTCGTCCCCAGCTCCACCTAGATGCCCTCCATGCCCATTTGGTCGCCGGAGTGGCTAAACCACTCTCGCCAGCGTCAGCTCACCGGCGGCTAAACGCCAAGCCGACTTTGACTTTGACCACGGGTGGGCCCTGGTTGACTCTCTGAGTCAATGACAGTGGGGCCCAGCCACAGTAACTATTTAGGATTAGTTTTAATTAATTTTTAGTTAAACTAATTACCCTGACAACCTGGACCCAAAATAAGGTTTGACCTGGACGTCTCCGTTGACTATGATGTCATTCTGACGCATGGCTGACGCAGCAATCTAATTACTGGATTTATTCTAATATAGGAAATTCCAAAATATAGTTCAAACTTCAAATATTCATAACTTTTAATCTGTAACTCCAAATTAAATAATTTATATATGACAAATGATCAGAAAAATATGAAGAATCTGTTTATGGCACTTTCATGCATGATTGAACAACTTAACCTCACTGAATAGGATGAATCATGATTAGGGCAATTTATGAACTAGCATTTGGAGTTGGAGTTTAACCTTGTTTGAATTCCACTTCAATTAACTTGGCTAGATATTGCATTAGGTGAATTCAGTACCTTAACATGACATGTCATTCATGTGAATGCGCATTGCATTGATTGTGTTCTTTCTCAGTTGCCGGTGTTTGTCCCCTCTCAGTAGACGATGTTTCAACGATGAGTTCGATGACACCGATGAAGAACTATATTATCTTCAGAAGTGCCAGGCAAGCAAAACCCCCTTGTTCATTCCGATACAATCCCACTCTCTCGCTCCTGCTCTCTTTTACTGCATTAGGACAACAACGATTCATCTGTTACTTGCTGTGGTAGCTGAACCCCTTTATCCTCTGCATGACCTGTCATTCCACAGTAATTAGATGAAACCCACTAGCATGAGTAGGAGTTGCTTGAGCCATGTTGTGCCTACTCATTCATGCTTGTTTGTCATGCCTGCTACTGCTTAGAGCTAAGTCAGGTCTGGTTGATCGGGGATGAATCGGAGGTGTGTGAACATGTTCTACTGTGTGTGAGCTAAGTGTGTGAACACGATTTGGTAAAGATAGCGGTGAGAGGCCATGTAGGAGTACATGGTGGGTTGTCTCATTGCAGCCATCCTCAGGAACTGAGTTCTGTGTTTGTGATCCATGAAACAGTTACTACCATGCATTGGGATCCTTAATTGACCCTCTCGGCTTCTTAACCACCCTTGTTCTCAGTCCGGGAGTTGCAAGTAGTTTCTGGTGTTTGTAGTATGCTGGGGGCCGCACACAACGCTGACCTTAGGGGTGGGTTGTGTTGCGGTAGGCATGTGGCCCGGTGTACCGAGTGCCCGTTTGGTATCTCGGGAACCCTGCACACATCATTCGGGGCTGTATGGGAAACCTCGGCCGGACTCCTGCGGATGGAACCTGAATAGGCGATAAACCTGGACTAGGGACTTGAGTGTTTAGGTAGGCTGTGGCCGACACCAACGTTGGGCTTCCGCTTGAAGGTTGCCGAGTACATGTCGTGTAAACGGCGGTAAGTGGTGAGAGCGTGTGTGAAGAAGTACACCCTGCAGGGTTAATATGATCTATTTGAATAGCCGTGTCCGCGGAAAAGGACTTCTGGGTTGCCTATATCAGTTCATAGACAAGTGAAAGTGGATACTCTAAAATGCGCAAGATAAGCATGAGTGCTATGGATGGCGTTCTCGTAGGGAGACGGGAGCGGGTCCATAGTGGTGTATTGATATGGTGAATATGTGGACTCGTGTGCGCCACCTCAAAAGAGTTACTTGCAGTCGTAGTTTAGGATAGCCACTGAGTCAAAGCTGGCTTGCTGCAGTCAAACTCCACCACCCCCTTTGTTGATAATGATGCATATGTAGTCTCGTGCTTCTGAGCGATAGTAGTCCGCTACAGCCCGGTTCACCGGAGTCCTGCTAGCCCAGCACTACTGCTTGGACACTTGACTGGCCGGCATGTGTTTCACTTCGTTCCTATGTCCGTCCCTTCGGGGAAATGTCACGCGGTGATATTCGGAGTCCTGCCTAGCCTGCTACAGCCGGGATACCGGAGTCCTGTTAGCCGATTACTTTCTGACCGAATTTATACGTTGATGACCGACATGCTCGATGTGATTCATGGATGCCTGTCCCCATGGGTTAGTGCCGCTTTGGGTTCACGACTAGCCATGTCGGCCCGGGTTCTCTGTCATATGGATGCTAGCGACACTATCATATACGTGCGACAAAAGACGCAAACGGTCCCGGGCCATGGTAAGGCGACACCCGTGGGAATACCGTGCGTGAGGCCGCAAAGTGATATGAGGTGTTACCGGCTAGATCAATGTGACTTGGAATCGGGGTCCTAACAGTGTTCCACGCTTCTGCGCTCTTTGTGCAACGTGCCATACCCCCACCGAACCAGAAAGGGTCTCTTGGTCCCATAGGTGGTCGTGGTTTCCCATGACACCCCATCTACCGTTTACTCCCTCAGGTCATATTTTCGTAGTGCTTAGGTGAAGCCCTACGAGGATCACTTCACCAACACCTTCACCACACCGTCGTGTTGATGGAACTCATCTACTACCTCGACGTCTTGTTGGATCAAGAAGGCGAGGGACGTCACCGAGCTAAACGTGTGCAGAACGCGGAAGTACCGTGCGTTTGATACTTGATCGGTTGGAGCGTGAAGAAGTTTGACTACATCAACCGCGTTGAAAAATGCTTCCGCTTACAGTCTACGAGGGTACGTAGATACACTCTCCCCCTCGTTGCTATGCATCTCCATGGATAGATCATTGCGTGTGCGTAGAAAAAGTTTTGTTTTCCATGCAACGATTCTCAACAGATTTTCCCTATGTAAAATCATCATTGGCTAGAGTAAACACGTGTCGGCTCCTGGGTGGGCTAGATGTCGTCGGTCCAATGGAGGAGACGTGCCTATAATACGTTGACATGTGGCAGGGCCCAATAGAGGGCCATATAGGTTAAAAAGGCTGGCCTAGTAAAAGGCCCGTAGTATTTACTCAGGTACTAGTGGGACATCCCACTAACGACCTATTTAATTGTTCGTCGAATATTTGGGCCCAATTACGGCCCAGTGACATTTCGGCCTGTTAGAGGCCCGATGTAGACAAGGGCTCATTTCAGGCCGGTGTGTCTTTCAGCCTGGGAATGGCCTGTGCTGCCCATGGGCCATCTATGGTCCAACGTGACATCCGATCCTCTAACGGCCCGTGATCAAGGTGGCTACAGTTCAGCCAAACGTGACTTTGGGCCTGTTAAAAGCCTGTCGTATAATTCGGCCCGTTGATTCCTCTACTAAGCTTTCGGCCTCTTAAAGGCCCATGATATCAGTGGGCCAACTAAGGCCCGAGATATGTTTCGACCTGGTAATGGCCCATCATGTAACTGGGCCAATAATGGCTGGTCACCATTTCAGCCTACTGAAGACCTGTCGACGACTAGTGAAAATTGAGACCCAACATGCATTTCGGCCTGCTAAAGGCCCATGGTTTCTTCTGGGCCATAATAGGCCAGCAGAATATTATCTTGTTAATGGCCTAAATCTACATGGGCCCAACTAAGCGTTGGGTCCACTAAAGTCCAACTAAACTTTGGCCCGAATATAGGCCCATGGAAGTTGTGGGCCTGGCACAAAGTGTGATGGCCCCAATGGCCTTTCAGGCCCGAGAAAGTTGTAGGTCGGGCCAATTGTGGCCTGCTAAAATGCAGGCTCGTTAGAGCCAAATGTTTCGGCCCGGTTGACTACATCAGATTTTCGTTGTTGTTTTTTCGGATATCGAATGATGGCATATACGGTACCTAGTAGGAATTAAGAACAAACCTACTCTATACGATAAAGAAATTATGACATAGTAACTTAGAATAAACATACACTATACAATAAAGGATTTATGGTATATTACATCCACTCATCATCAAAGTTCGCCACAAGTGATCGTAAAGCGCAATGAAGAAGCAGATTACAAAAACTAGGCGCCATTGCAGCGTAACAAAATAATACTAAACCAAGAACACTTCCAAGACAGTTCAAGAAAGGTTAGCCTTGCGCGGGAACTGCTGAGAAAGGCTGTGAGACCGGCCTAGCATGTCAGTCATAGCTTCTAGGTGTATCTGTTTAGCAATGAGGTTCTCATTGGTGTTCTCCGCAATCATTCTTAGAGATAGGACTTCAAGTCAAAGTTGAGTTGCAGAATGCCTTTTTGCAAGAACTTGGGACTGAAGAAGTCAAACTGATTCAGATAGCGAATTATGTGAGCTTGTCTGACTGCTAGTCTCAAGTAACTTGAACACTGCATGAAGACAAGACTTTGGGGTTGTCTCGCTATCTTCAAGATGTTTTGCCTTCTTTGCTGCAATATATGTTGGGTTTGTCTCACAGCCTTCAGTAGACTTGTGCATGCCATCAGGCATATCACCCTGAAACAAACAAAGAGATGACACGTTTTGCACGTGTATAAACAAAGATGGTAACTATGTTGTCAAATCCATCCAATTTCAAATTAGAAAATAAAGAGAAAATATCAATAGCATAATTTGGCATTGTTCATAATGCGGGGAGGTTCACCACACTACTGGATTACCATGTCAAAAAAACAAGCATAGATGAAGGGCAAAGACAATTATATCTATTTTGGTTAATGTGCATGGCATGTTGTTCATATCATCAGCCACATTAGTAAGATAAAACAGGAGATGACAAGGTGCAAACGTGGGCTGCTTCACCACACACTGGATTATAGATCCACAAAAACAAGCATACATATAGGGAGTATTGAGTAATGTGCATGGTATGAATAAGGAATTTGGTTTTACAAGTACAACTTGGAACTTACAGTTGTTGTGAACATGCATTTTGATAGAAACAACAAACTAAACAACAGTTGACGCTAGGTAGTGTGAGCAAATTAAACAGCAGTTGAGGATAAAAGCTTTAGAAGGACTTACTTACATTAACAGTTAACATCGGCTTTATATTGCCCTTACAAGTCAAGGGAAGGATAAGTCAAGAATTTCAGCATAGAATCTTCTTCATAAGCATTGCATGTACTCTACATTATGTAGAGAGTAATTATAGATATGATAATACTGGAAGGGATAGAGGATAATGAAGATAAGATGCAGATTGATGCTACATAATCAACTACCAGTCCCTGGAAGTACAAGCGTTACAGGACAAAATGACTGACAAGAGCAATGGGCTACACTTCTACATTGGCATTGTCTGTGTATTCAACTTTTTGGTGCGATTAAATATAGATCTGATATTTTTAGTAAATGGTGGGCGAGGGAGATAAGATGCAGAATGCTACACAATGAACCAATCCCTCTTCCCATAATATAAGAGTGTTACGAACAATCGGTGTCTTGTACAAAACGCTCTTATATTATTGAACGGAGGGAGTAGCAGTTAATGTAAGTACAGTGATAGACGATGTTCAGTCCTTACAAGAGGACTATAGAGCTAAGCCTCTTCAAAAACATTGGGTTGATTCTGAATTTATGTAAGAGTTGATACGGATCTTATAATGTCCACCAAATGGAGGATACCGAGGCTAACATGTGTAGTAATGCTACATGATCAACCAACTATGAAAGTAAGTATGATCATTCAGGGCAAGAGGTACTCACAAGAGCAATGCAGTGTGCAGTATCGTTGTGAGATTCTGTGGTCCGTTGAGAATGAATATTCTTCTACAAATAGTTTTCGTACAAGTGAGACGTTAAGGCACATGCATAAATGTAGTTCAAATTGTGATGTGATATCATAGACAATACCTTACGCTGCAGACGAGACCAATGTGTAACAAGATTATTGTCACTGTCTGATAAATGTAGCACCGATGACTTTATAGAAATTTCATTTAGAGGCTTACCATTGAAGTGTGCTTGCCTCAGGTAGGAACGATACTTCATCAATGAGTGCCTGAAAAGCACAACCAACCCTTCCTCATCTTGACTATCCAGTTTGGTCCTTGCCTATTTGAAAGAACGTAATCTTGTATCTTCTGTCGGCAGAAACATATGCAGTAATTACCATGAATAACATTAGTACATTACTTACGCATAAGTAGCGGAGGAAGATTGGAAATTGTTCTTTGTCTGTGGTATAATCTTTCTTTGAAGGAAAGGTGCGCAAAAATTAAAGTTCCTCGCAACAATATAAGCTTCATCTTCTAAACTGGCAAGAAGTGGAACATGAGTCCTATTTGCTGCAATTGGGGCTCTCTCTCGTTCGAGAAGGGATTTGGCAACTGGATTTGGCGTACTCTTTGCTGGAATGGGGGTTTTGCATCGTAGAGCTGGTGCTATATCAACTGGCATCATCATACTGTTTGGTGCAGTTGGGGTCTGCTGAGTTGGGGCATCGGAGATGGCCAGTGTAGTAGGGCTAGAGTCTGCTAGAGCTGTGGCCATGTTTTTTGGGTCTGGTGATATTGCAACTACACCTAATGGGCTATTTGATTTATCAGGTGTAACTACCTTTTCCAAATACTTTGTTCATGCTCCTCCGTGGTCAGCAATCGCCCTCTTCCTTTTGAATGTTGTGACACTCCAAAAAAATTCCTTTGGTTTCCTTCAAAATTTTGTTGGATTTGAAGGAGGTCTCCAAAACCCTTCCAAAAATATCTCTCAAAAGCCTTTTCCCTTTAGCAAATATTTTATTTTTGCATCTCCTTCAACTCTGGTGTTTGGTTTTTAAATTTTTCTTCTGATTGCCCTCTTCTCAAGAATTCAAGAAAAATCTTTGAAGTTTATTTCCTTTCAAAAAGAAACTCTAAGAGTTTTTCATCCTCACCCATATTTGACATCATTCATGATTTGGCCATGCACCACATGGTAAAATCTTCCCAAATATATCTCCTTCCACTTTGGGCAATCCAAACATTCTTACTCAACTAGTTCAACCCTCTTCTGAATTTTTTTTATTTCATTATATTCTCTCCCAAATCTTTTCTGTCTATTATTTTGAGACTAGGTAATTTGCAAAGCAAGTACCTTAATGCATTTGAGTTTTGACCTCAAACCAACTCCCTTGGGTAGTCCTTGGTACCCACAACCTAGAACAATCAAGAACCACTCCTCTTCTGCTCAAAGATTTCAAATTATAGTCTCTGCAAGTTTGGACCAGATTTGCCAAATTTGGTGAAATTCATATCTACACTACTCCAAAAATTCCACAAATATTCAGGCAGCCTCTAGATGCAATGATAGGCCCCTCCACCAAAAACCAGCTCAAGGAAAAATCCCTACATGCCTAGATCATTCTGTCGAACACCTTGCATGCAGTGTTTCTGTTCAGCTTTAGTTAAGTTCAGAGTTTCAGTGTCGATCTTCGTCAGTAATTCAGTCACATGCTCACAGTGCACTTGGCACGTTGCTCACGGCCTAGCTTGCTTGTCCGAAGCCTCACACGCGTGCTTGGCGCATTCCTGGCGTCGGTGGCACCTGGCCGCCGCTGCGGCGTGTCTTGCGGTGGCGAACCACCGTGGCAGCGGCCGAGGAGCAAAACGGCGGCATAACGCCGTTCGGCGCCGCCCAAACCCCTGGTGGCTCAGCGTGGCCATTCCCTCGCCAGGCGCCGCATGCAGCACCGTCGCGTGTCACACGCAGCAGCGAGCGCGTTCTTTGCCGCCGACGGGCCGTGCGGCCGTTCCGTCGAGGACAAGCCGTAACCTCGCCCTCCTTGCTGAGTTGGACGCGGGGATGGCACCAGTTCGTCGTCTAGTCGGTGCTCAAGCTCCTAAGCCGACCGTGCAACCACAGCGCCGCCGTAATCACCTCGCCGGAGAACCCCGTTCTCGGCAACCGCCTCGGGGCGGCTATATATAGCACCCCGAGCTAGCTCTCGCCCCTGCACACCTCCACTACCTCTCGAGACCTCGCCAAGTCCCTGGAAGGGCCACGAGGAGCTCTCCTTCCCCGACTCCGGCCACTTCGTTCCGCCTCGGCCTCCACCGTGATTCACTCCGGTGAGGTCATCTCCGGCGCCCTAACCTCGTCAGATACCCTCTCATGCTATCACGAGTCTAACCCCCTCCTCAATTCCACCTCCGCAGCTCTCTCCGACGAGGTCCACGACCACCCGAATCACCGTCCGCCGGAGCAAGCGTCGCCGCCGACGTGGTACTCGCTGGCGACCACCACCACCTCCCACAGATGCGGAATGGCGCCGTGAACACAGAGGTACTCTCCGATCTCCCTGCCTCGCCATGGATCGCTGGCGACCATCATGACTCTCGGCGCCGACGAGCCCCAACTCCCTCGTTTGAAATTTCAAACCTGACGGGTGGGACCCGCCGTCAGCCTCTCTTTGTTTTTTAATCGTTTTCTGAAAGCGTGCTTTGGCAAATACGCTTCCACTCTGAACCGCTTTTTCTGGATTTTTCTGCAAAGCCCCTGGTAGTTTTACGTTTCATTACGGATGGGTCCTCGGGTTAAAACCTTTATAACTTTTTAATGTAAAGGAATTTTTGAGTGATTCTTTTTCTGTCCTCTTCAAATTTGTGTCTAGTTCTTTGTCATATTTATTTGAAAAATATTTGGATCAACTTTCTGTACCCCACGGTATTTACGTTAGCACGTGTATTTTTGTGTACCGTAGATACCGAAGGAGGTGACGGAACCGCGAACTTCGCCGAGCTAGACCCCGACTACTCCGAACCAGGCAAGCAAAGTTTGAACTTTTGATATGATGAGTGTCTGGGCATGTTTGCATTATTTTGTATCATGGCACGTTCATGAGCTTTTCGATGATAGTTCGTCTCGTGAGCATTGAGGCATATGAGCTCAGCAAACCCATGAGTTGTTGGAAACTCGTTGCATGGCCATGAGTTGGCATGAGGATGGGTAAGATGGTAGTGTTGTAGCATGCCAGGCTTATGCCATATCGTTGACCCGGTGTCAACAATAATCAGTCAGATTCCCGTCCATCCTTCCCTTTCATACTACCACCTGTTTCCCGCAAGGGATACGGCTTAGTAAGTTGCAAACCACTTCCTGGTACACACCATTTCGAGAGGCCGGGATGAAGGTTCCATGTCCCTGGATTAAAGCCTTTCATCCGGTCGGGGGCATGGGTGTTTCCGGTTGGGACCGAGAGGGGGGCACCCCTTAGAGCGCGCGTAAATAAATTTGATCCCATGCTAATCGAGATTGTGATCTCCCCGTCTCAAAGTTTTCTTAAACGCTGTCTAGGGTGATTCCTAGCAACGTGAGGTATGATGGGTGTGTACTAGCTAGTTGTGTTTCTTCCAAAATACCATAAACGGAACTAGTCCTTCGTGACTACGGAAATCCGTTGGCTGTGGAAAATTTTTGGTACAAACTCTGCAGAGTCAAAATTCTTGAATTCATCTTATCCATATACAAGTACCGTGTTCATCACATCTTGTCAAGTGTCAGTCTCGGTGACAGAAACTCCTGAGAACCATTGGAGTATCAAATGGTTATTTTCCTGTGAATGGACTAACCCGCTTATTGTCTTGTGATGAGTATTTTCCGTGAGCACTATATCTCGTCAGTTATGAATGATTTATTATAAGCCCTTTCTGCGATGTCGCTCAGACGTCCGACTGCGGCATTGTTGTCATCTATTTCATTATAAGCCCTTTCTGCGATGTCGCTCAGACGTCCGACTGCAGCATTGTTGTCAGTTATTCTATTATAAGCCCTTTCTGCGATGTCGCTCAGACGTCCGACTGCGGCATTGTTGTCAGTTATTTTATTATAAGCCCTTTCTGCGATGTCGCTCAGGCGTCCGATTGCGACATTGTTGTCATTTATTTTATTATAAGCCCTTTCTGCGATGTCGCTCAGACGTCCGACTGCAGCATTGCTGTTATTTATTTTCATTATAAGCCCTTTCTGTGATGTCGCTCCGACGTCCGACTATGGCACGCATGTATTTTATTTCAATATAAGCCCTTTATGAGGTGTCGCTCAGACGCCCAACTGTGGCATGTTTTGCTTATTTGTTCACCCTTCGAGGCGTCGCTTCAGACACCCGATCGGTTTTGAGTTTATCTTCTTTGGGTTTTCGAGCGGACTACCGCCGATCCCCTTCTTATTTATTTTGCTATACTGTTTCATTTGAGCATTGTTAAAATTAATCATGTCGCATTCATGCATACATTTTTTATATCTTTTGTCCGAACTGTCTGGCGAGTACTTTCATAGTACTCACCTGGCTTGTTGATTTGGCTAGATGCCGACGAAGGCGATCTCATGGATGAAGAGTTCGATAGCGAGTCCAACGCCTAGAGGAATCGGTCGGTCTCGTGCGACCCTGGATTAGTCATTGTGATATATCCGCTTCCGCTACCCAAATAAATCCATCGAGCCTCACCTAGACGCTCGATGAGCCGCCAGTGCAGTAGACTTATTAACCACCCCACTGTGTTATTCCACCAACCACTTATATCTCGAGTCAGTAGTATTTCCACCCCACACCATTGTGTCATATCCGCCTTCATGTATAATTATTGGCGTGTTGTAATAATTGGGTGGGCATCTTCAGTCCGACCCCTGTAATATTGTAATGCTACTGGCTTCTTGTATCAAAGTTTTGTCGACCGATATGGAGGATTTTCCTCATATTGGATTTCATAGGTCGGTTGTTCAATAAATATTTTTATTGAGAAACCGGTCGTGACAAATGTCTGATACACAAGAGCAACATTTGAATGGATAAATATGGTATGATGATAGATGTAATATGTACTGAAAATGGATAGGCAGGGCGTATTCATATACACGATCTGTAAACTAAGATAATGGCAGTGCAACAAAGTAGATGCAATGCAAAGCATCAGTTGCAAGATATGTGCGACCAATATAACCTTGGAAAGTTAGAGCAAGCACCTTGACGGGTGAATAAGATAGGGCATCTTCCTCTGACTCCTCCACTAGGGAGCTATAATGACTTAGATATCCCTCTAGCTCAGAATCATTGTTAGGATCATATTCTGAGCATGACTCTGTAGGTGGAGAGCATTTGCATTGCATTGCATCCAGACTTGATTTCAGTCCCTTAATGCCAAGTTTGACAGCCATGGCATTGTTCTGCTTTATTCTTTTCATACGCACAAGCTCATAATCATTATGATGTTGTTCAGTATCAAAGATTCATGAAAACATAAAAAGTAGTCAGATTATCTATGGAATGCATTGCGGATTCAACTTGAAGATTGTCTCCCTACAAACTCCTGCATATACAAAGTTCACCCCCAACCGTGCTGACCAGACCACACACAGAAATACAAACCTCTTAGGTCTCTATAACAGGCAGATACACATTTCAAAACTGAAGTAGGAACATTAGAATCATATCATATTCATATTTGAACAAATAAACTAAGGAATTATGAGTGGCATATTGTTTAGCTTCAAGGGTGGAGTGCTAATAGTGCGCCACAAAGCAAGTAGGCAGATTGTATTCCATGTAAAAGATCGTAGTCTATGTAAAAGGTGGAAATGACACTTTCTTTCTATACAATGCAGTGTTCGTTGCCCACACATGATGGAAGAGATCACACAGAGAAATACTATTCACTCATGTCTGCGGTTCCAGTATTTTGAAAGAGGGTGGTCCACCCTAAAAGAATATTGACAACAAATATGACAAGGCAAGCATAGAGGTAGTGAGTCAAACATTACTAGTCAGCTTACTAGGACAAGTATGCAGAATTGTAACTATAGTAAGAGACCATCCAAAATATGAATCAAGAAGTTGGTCTAGCACTTATTGTTTGTAACTAATCAACGTGAATAATTGGATATCATATCGAATGAGTAAGAAAGACAAGTAAAATTGTCAACAAACCTGGCCTGCAGTAGTAATCTGGGTCAATGTAACTATGACCAACAATCCAAAATGACTAGTATATGTTCCTAGGGCCGGAATTTGGAAACCATGTGAACTTTACATGTACTAAAGATTACTGAAATACATCTGAAGCATTAAGTGTAGGTAGCACTCAGTACACAACAAACCCTAATGACAGTCCTGCCTAACGACTAATGAATAAATTAGAAAATGGGTGATGAGGAGTGGCTGCTGAGTGTTGAGGATGTATCTCAGGATAAATCGGGTTGGCTTAGTGGCTGCTGCACGCCTGAGCCCTGAACGCACTGGTAAGGTAGGCACGGCGGCGCACCCGGGCAGCCGTGACGCTATTGGGCAAGCGGCTCCTGACCTCCTGTTAGTCTGGCGTCTCCTCCTAGAGTCATGCCGTCTTGGGACGGCAAGTTGCCGATGAGGCAGGCGGCTGGGGGCGTGTAGAGATCGAAGTGCGGCAGAACAAAGGGAAATCGGGGCCTGGGCCGACCCAAAATCCTAGGGTGGGCCGCGGCCAATGATACGCCTCAACGTATCTATAATTTATGAAGTATTCATGCCATGATTACAATACTTTTATATGATTTGATTAGAACTAACCCGGACTGACGCTGTTTTCAGGAGAACTACGGTGGTGTTGTTTTTGTGCAAAAATAAAAGTTCTTGAAATACGATGAAAATCAACGGAGAATTTTTCTGGAAAATATGAAAAATACTGGAACAAAAATCTACCGGAGGGGAGTCCCGTGGGCCCCATGAGGGTGGGGGGCCCGCCCACCCCCCTGGGGCGCACCCCCTGCCTCGTGGACTACCCGAGGGCCCCACTGACGTGAAATCAACGCCAACTCCTCCTATAAATATAGAAACCTTCGAGAAATAACCTAGATCGGAAGTTCCACCACCGCAAGCCTGTGTAGCCACGAGAAATCAATCTAGGCCCTCTCTGGCACCCTGCCGGAGAGGGCCATCATCACCGGAGGCCATGGAGGAGGATCCCGGAGGGGCCGCCATCGCCATGAAGGCCAAGGACCTGGAGGAGAACCTCTCCCCATCCAGGGGGGAGGCCATGGAGGAGTAAGCACAAGGGGGAGGACCTCTTCTCCTCTCTCTCAGTGGGGCTGGAGTGCCATCGGGAGGGGAATCATCGCCGCGGTGATCGTCTTCATCAACATCACCATCATCATCACCATCCTCATCTCTTTTACGCGGTCCACTCACCCGCACCCCGTTGTAATCCCTACTTGAACATGGTGCTTTATGAAACATATTATGATCCAATGATGTGTTGCCATCCTATGATGTTTTTAGTAGATATCCTTTGTCCTTGGGTAGATTGATGATCTAGATTGGTATGATTTGTATGTTTTACTTTGGTGCTGTCCTATGGCACCCTCCGTGTCGCGCATGCGTGAGGGATTCTCGCTGTAGGGTGTTGCAATATGTCCATAGTTTGCTTATTGTCTGCGTTGCGTGAGCGACAGAAACACAAACACGGATAAGAGGGACATGGCGTATGGGAATAAAGAGGACTTGATACTTTAAT
Source organism: Aegilops bicornis (assembly GCA_021605145.1). Classification (NCBI taxonomy): domain Eukaryota; kingdom Viridiplantae; phylum Streptophyta; class Magnoliopsida; order Poales; family Poaceae; genus Aegilops; species Aegilops bicornis. The sequence continues at coordinate 420,385,043 of CM038675.1, read as the reverse complement.
GCTATGGTTGGGTTTTACCTTAATGATCTTTAGTAGTTGCGGATGCTTGCTAGAGTTCCAGTCATAAGTGCATATGATCCAAGATGATAAAGTATGTCTCTCCCTCATATGAAATTGCAATAGTGATTATCGGTCTAGTTAACAATTGCCTAGGATAATTCCGCACACCGACCCATCATTATTCCATAGTCGCTATTTATAATATTTATTAATATATTCTAACTTTATGATAACAACACCTACTTTTATATTTTAGCTCTCCGATACCATGCAAAGTTATCCTCTTCATACCCACAACGTAGTTTTATTTCTCGTTTCTAGTTGGAAGCAAACATTCGGTCTACGTAGAGTCGTAGCAGTGGCAAATAGGGCTTGAGAGAATATTGATTTTACCTTTAGCTCCTTGTGGGTTCGACACTCCATACTTATCACTTCCACCTTTGGAAATTGCTATGATGATTCCATGCACTTGGGGATTATCAAGCTCTTTTCTGGCGCCGTTGCCGGGGAGCAATAGCGTGGGGTTTATATTCTCGTGTATGCTTGTTTGCTTTCTTCACTAAGTAGATTTTGTTTTTCCTTTTTGTTTCTGTTTAGTTGTGGGCGAAACATACAAAAAATTTAAAAGAATGAAAATCCAAAAAATTACATGATTTTCTTGCCTAAAAAGTTTTTCAAAAAGAGAAGTGATTGGAAAGTTATGCATTGAACAAGTGATGGTCGACCTTGAGCACTTGTGTTCATGCTCACGGAAACAATGTAGAATTTGTCATGGACGTTTATCTTTAAATAATTATCCCCTTGTGTATATCCATTGTATTATAAAAATAATGTACCAAGCTTTGGTTTTGGGATGATTAGATTGCCTATTTACTTTGTGAAGTACAAAAACAGAAACTTTGGCTGTAGCGCGTGAATTTAATTTTTTTACAGGTAAGTCAAATGGGTATGAAACTTTTTGTACATTACTTCTGTACAATTTTTTTAAATTTTCATATTTTTTCTAGAATTTTGTGGAGTTACAGAAGTATACCAAACTTCCAGATTACTACAGACCGTCCTGTTTTTGACAGATTCTGTTTTCTATGTGTTGTTCGCTTATTTTGATGAATCTATGGGTAGTATCGGGGGGCATGAACCATGGTGAAGTTGGAATACAGTAGATATAGTTATAATATGAAATTGGAATAAGTTTGCAACAGTACCTAAAGGTAGTGATTTGCTTTATTACACTAACGGATCTCACAAAGTTTTTGTTAAAGTTTTGTGTGGATGAAGTGTTCGAAGATCGAGGAGCTATCAATATGAGAAGAATAAAGAGAGGCAAGAGTTCAAGCTTGGGGATGCCCAAGTCACACCAAGTAAATATTCCAAGGATACTCAAGCATCTAAGCTTGGGGATGCCCCGGTTGGCATCCCATCTTTCTTCTTCGACAGTTATCGGTATACCTCGGTTTTTGTTTTGTTCACATGATTTGTGTCCTTTGTGTTTTTCTTTTTATATAAGAACCATGCTAGTATGAGATATCCCTTCATTGATTTATAGAATACTTCATGCGCTTCACTTATATCTTTTAAGTATGATCTTGTAGAATTGCTCTTTGTGCTTCACTTAAATCTTTTGAGTATGGTTTTATAGAATGCTTCGTGTGCTTCACTTATATATTTTGAGCTTGGATATTGGTTAGACTATATTAATTATAGAATGCTCCATGAACTTCACTTATACCATTTTGAGTATGAATAATTTTATCATCTAAAGCGGGTTTGGAAGAGTGTCAACTTAGGAATTAGTGATCCCACTGTTTCGAATGACAAGAATTTTGCTTATGTGGAGAGTAGTAAAATTTCTGTGCTTGTAGATCATGAAAAGAATGCTTTATTTGACGGTTATATTGTTTAATCATTCATGATGCTACTGAAAAATTATTATGAGGGAGGAAAATATGCTTGTAGGAGTTGCAATAATGTCAAGTTTCCTCTCTATGTGCTTAAAGTTTTGAAATTATACTTGTTTCGCCTTCCTATGCTAGTTGATTCTTGTTCCTATAAACTATGTGCTCACAGAATCCCTAGGAATAGGAAGTGGTTAGATTCAAATGTACTAGTCATATTCTTCATGATGCTCTCTTTATGTTTCAATTCTTATCTTTTATGTGAGCATCATTGAAATCATCATGCCTAGCTAAAAGGCATTAAAGAAAAGCGCTTGTTGGGAGACAACCCAATATTTACCCTTACTGTTTTTGTGTGTTTACATGATTAAGATACTTTATTAATCATGTTTTATAGCTTTTGTTTCAATGAAGTGCCAAGTTAGACCTTTGGGAAGACTTGGGTGAAAGTTAATGTGATCTTGCTGTAAAAAACAGAAACTTTGTGCTCATGAGATTAGCAGCCATTTTTTACATAAGAGTGCTTTTGAGTTGATTCTTTTTGAAGAATATTAATAGACAAATTACTCACGTACACCAATTTACTTCATAATTTTTGGAGTAGCAGAAGTATGGTTGCTGTTCAGATCATTACAGGCTGTCTGTTTTTGACAGATTCTGTTTTCATTGTAGAGTTTGCTTGCTTTCTAGTTTCTATGGATTATATTTCTCAATATAAATTGTAGAAATGATATGGTACTGTAGCAATTTTGTGAGAACAATTATGAACCTTGTCTTTGACAGTACCAAAGTGAATGGTTTACTCTTTATCATACTAACCTATCTCACGAAGTTCCGTTAAGTTTTGTGTGATTGAAGTTTTCAAGCTTTGGGTGAGATATCGATATGAGGAGAATAAGGAGCGGAAAGAACCAAAGCTTGGGGATGCCCAAGGCACCCCAAGGCAATATTCAAGGAAGACTCAAGCGCCTAAGCTTGGGGAAGCCCCGGAAGGCATCCCCTCTTTCGTCTTCAAAACAATCAGTATACCTTGCTCGGAGCTATAATTTTATTCGTCACATGATATGTGTTTTGCTTGGAGCGTATTTTCAATTTTACTTGGTGTTTGCATAAAATCATTGGATCTGAAATATTGAATGAAAAAGAATCCTCCCATGGCTAGTTAATTATTTGACTACTCAGTGTCCTTCACTTATATCTTTTGGAGTAGTTTGTCATTTACTCATGTGCTTCACATATATCCTATGAGTAAATGGTTGAACGAATTGAATATCATAAATATGAATGTATATATGTTTCATATGCTTATACCATGGGGAGTAATGACTTCACACAAAATAAGTATAGGTAGTGAACTTATTCACGAAAGTTAGCAAACACAGAGTTCGTCATTTGAACAATTCACGAAAGAATATTGAAGGAAGATAGATTTCACATATAAATATACTATCTTGGACATCTTTTGTAATTGTGAGCACTCAATTAAATATGACATGCTAAAAGGTTGATGTTGGACAAGGAAGACAATGTAATGGGTTATGTCTTGTTATATCCGAAATAAAGTATATTGTCATGGATCATCCGACATGCTGAGCTTGCCTTTCCCCCTCATGCTAGCCAAATTCTTTGCACCAAGTAGAGATACTACTTGTGCTTCCGAATATCCTTAAACCCGGTTTTTCCATGAGAGTACACCATATCTACCTATGGATTGAGTCCTTCAAGTAAGTTGTCATTGTTGCATGCAATAAAAAATTGCTCTCTAAATATGTATGATCTATTAGTGTGGAGAAAATAAGCTTTATACGATCTTGTGATATGGAAGCAATAAAAGCGACGTACTGCATAATAAAGGTCCCTATCACAAGTGGCAATATAAAGTGGCGTTCTTTCGCATTAAGATTTTGTGCATCCAACTATAAAAGCACATGACAACCTCTGCTTCCCTCTACGAAGGGCCTATCTTTTATTCTTGTCTTATACCTTATACAAGAGTCATGGTGATCTTCACCTTTCCTTTTTTTTACATTTTATCCTTTGGCAAGCACATTGTGTTGGAAAGATCCTGATATATATATCCACTTGGATGTAGGTTTTCATAAATTATTATTGTTGACATTACCCTTGAGGTAAAAGGTTGGGAGGCGAAACTATAAAGCCCTATCTTTCTTTGTGTCCGATTAAAACTTTGAACCCATAAATATCACATGAGTGTTAGCTGATACGTATTCAACGTATCTATAATTTATGAAGTATTCATGCTGTTATATTATCTATCTTGGATGTTTAATGGGCTTTATTATACACTTTTATATGATTTTTGGGACTAACCTATTAACCTAGAGCCCGGTGCAGTTTACATTTTTCTCCTTGTTTTAGAGTATCGCAGAAAAGGAAAACCAAACGGAGTCCAATTGACGTGCCACTTGACGGAGATCCTTTCTGAACCAGAAGAAACCCACGGAGTACCAGAAGCAGGTCAGAAGAGTAACGGGCTGCCCACGAGGGTGGGGGGCGCGCCCACCCCCCTGGGACGCGCCCCCTACCTTGTGGACAGCCCGGAGACCTCCCTGACGTGAAATCAATGCAAAACTCTTCTATATATACCCAAACTTCTAGAAAGAAACCTAGATCAGAAGTTCCGCCGCCGCAAGCCTTTATAGCCTCGAGAAATCAATCTAGGCCCTCTCCGGCACCCTGCCGGAGGGGTCCATCATCACCGGTGGCCATGGAGGACTATCCCGGAGAGGCCATCATCGCCATGAAGGCCAAGGACCAGAGGGAGAACATTTCCCCATCTAGGGGTGAGACCATGGAGGAGGAAGCACAAGGGGGAGAACCTCTCCTCCTCTCTTCCGGTGGCGCCGAAGTGCCATCAGGAGGGGAATCATCACCACGGTGACCGTCTTCATCAACATCACCATCATCATCACCATCCTCATCTCTTTTACGCAGTCCATTCTCCCGCACCCCTCTGTAATCCCTACTTCAACATGGTGCTTTATGCTACATATTATGATCCAATGATGTGTTGCCATCCTATGATGTTTTGAGTAGATATCTTTTTTCCTTGGGTTGATTGATGATATAGATTGGTATGAGTTGTATGTTTTATTTTGGTGCTGTCCTATGCTGCCCTCCGTGTCGCGCAAGCGTGAGGGATTCCCGCTGTAGGGTGTTGCAATATGTTCATGATTCGCTTATAGTGGGTTGGTGAGTGACTGAAACACAAACCCGAGTAAGAGGGATTGTTGCATATGGGAATAAAGAGGACTTGATGCTTTAATGCTATGGTTGGGTTTTACCTTAATCATCTTTAGTAGTTGAGGATGCTTGCTAGAGTTCCAATCATAAGTGCATATGATCCAAGTAGAGAAAGTATGTTAGCTTATGCCTCTCCCTCATATGAAATTGCAATGACGGCTACCGCTCTTATTAATAATTGCCTAGGACAATTCCGCACACTGATCCACCATTATTCCAAACTCGCTATTTATAATATTTATTAATATATTCTAACTTTATGATAACAGCACCTACTTTTATATTTTAGCTCTCCGATATCATACAAAGTTATCCTCTTCATACCCACAATGTAGTTTTATTTCTCGTTTCTAGTTGGAAGCAAGCGTTGATTGTAATGAGAGTCGTATCAGTGGCAGATAGGGCTTGAGAGAATATTGATCTTACCTTTAGCTCCTTGTGGGTTCGACACTCCATACTTATCACTTCCACTTGGGGATTATCAAGCTCTTTTCTGGCGCCGTTGCCGGGGAGCAATAGCGTGGGGTTGATATTCTCGTGTGTGCTTGTTTGCTTTCTTCACTAAGTAGATTTTGTTTTTTTTTGTTTTTTTCTGTTTAGTTGTGGGTGAAACATACAAAAAAAATTGAAAGAATGAAAATACAAAAAAATCTTGCCATTCATGCCTAAAAAGTTTTTCAAAAAGAGAAGTGATTGGAAAGTTATGCATTGAAGAAGTGAGGGTCGACCTTGAGCACTTGTGTTCATGCTCATGGAAACAATGTAGAATTTTTCATGGAAGTTTCTCTTTAAATAATTATCCCCTTGTATATATCCATTGTATTATAAAAATAATGTGCCAAGCTTTGGTTTTAGGATGATTAGATTGCTTGTTTCCTATGTGCAGAACAAAAACAGAAACTTTGGCTGTAGTGCATGAATTTACATTTTTTACTGGAAGGTCAAATGGGTCTGAAACATTTTGCACATTATTTCTGTACAATTTTAAAATTTTCAAATTTATTTCATAATTTTATTAGTTACAGAAGTTTACCAAACTTCCAGATTACCACAGACTGTTCTGTTTTTAACAGATTCTGTTTTTCGTGTGTTGTTTGCTTATTTTGATGAATCTATGGCTAGTAAAATAGTTTATAAACCATAGAGAAGTTGGAATACAGTAGGTTTAAAACCAATATAAATAAATAATGAGTTCATGACAGTAACTAAAGGTAGTGATTTGCTTTATTACACTCACGGATCTCACAAGTTTTTGTTAAAGTTTTGTGTGGATGAAGTGTCCGAAGGTCACGGAGCTATCAATATGATAAGAATAAAGAGAGGCAAGAGTTCAAGCTTGGGGATGACCAAGGCACCCCAAGTAAATATTTCAAAAGAATCTCAAGCATCTAAGCTTGGGGATGCCCCGAATGGAATCCCATCTTTCTTCTTCAACAAATATCGGTATACCTCGGTTTTTTGCTTTGTTCACATGATTTGTGTCTTTTGTGATTTTATTTTTCCTTTAAGAACCATGCTGGCATGAGATAGCCCTTCATTGATTTATATAATACTTCATGTGCTTCACTTAAATCTTTTGAGTATGGTTTTATAGAATGCTTCATGTGCTTCACTTATACATTTTGAGTAGTGATATTGGTTAGTCTATATTAATTGTAGAATACTCCATGAACTTCACTTATATCTTTTGGCGTATGAATAATAATATAATTTAAAGTGGGTTTGGAAGAGTGTCAACTTTAGGACTTAGTGATCCCACTATTTTGGACGGTATTGAATCTTAATGTGTTATTTATGAAGTGGATTTGGAAGAGTGTCAACTTTGGCTAGTAGTGATTCCACTATTTCGGAAGAGGTTCCAGTTGAGTATGAGAACAAAGTTGCTATCCATCATTCTACTTAAAATTATTATGAGGGAGGAATACATGCTTGTAGGAGTTGCAATAATATCAAGTTTCCTCTCTATGTGCTTAAAGTTTTGAAGTTATACTTGTTTTGCCTTCCTATGCTAGTTGATTCTTGTTCCCATAAGTTGTGTGCTCACAAAATCCCTAGGCATAGGAAGTGGGTTAGATTTAAATGTGCTAGTCATATTCTTCAAGATGCTCTCTTGTGTTTCAATTCTTGTCTGTTACGTGAGCATCATTGAAATCATCATGCCTAGCTAAAAGGCATTAAATAAAAGTGCTTGTTGGGAGACAACCCAATATTTACCCTTACTGTTTTTGTGTGTTTACATGATTAAGCTACTGTATTAATCATGTTTTATAGCTTTTGTTTCAATAAAGTGCCAAGTAAGACCTTTGGGAAGACTTGGGAGAAAGTCAATGTGATCTTGCTGTAAAAAAACAAAAACTTTGCGCTCACGAGATTAGCTATCATTTTTTTATAGAAGAGTTATTTTGAGTTGATTATTTTTGAAGAAGATTAATAGACAAATTCCTCACTTCTACCAATTTATTTCATAATTTTTGGAGTAGCAGAAGTATGGTTTATGTTCAGATCATTACAGATTGTTCTGTTTCTCACAGATTCTGTTTTCATTGCATAGTTTGCTTGTTTTCAAATTTCTATGACTTATATTCCTCAATACAAATTGTAGAAATGATATGGTACAGTAGGAATTGTGTGAGAACAATTATGAACCTTGTCTTTGACAGTACCAAAGTGAATGGTTTGCTCTTTATCATACTAACCTATCTCACGAAGTTTGGTTATGTTTTGTGTGATTGAAGTTCTCAAGTTTTGGGTGAGATATGGATATGAGGAGAATAAGGAGTGGAAATACCCTAAGCTTGGGGATGCCCAAGGCACCCCGAGGCAATATCCAAGGAATACTCAAGTACCTAAGCTTGGGAATGCCCCGGAAGGCATCCCCTCTTTCGTCTTCAAAACTATCGGTATACCTTACTCGGAGCTATATTTTTATTCGTCACATGATATGTGTTTTGCTTGGAGCGTATTTAAATTTTACTTGCTGTTTGAATAAAATCATTGGATCTTAAATATTGAATGAAAAACAATCCTCCCATGGCTAGTTAATTATTTGACTACTCAGTGTTCTTCACTCATATCTTTTGGAGTAGTTTGTCATTTACTCATGTGCTTCATGTATATCCTATGAGTAAATGGTTGAATAAATTGAATGTCATAAATCTGAATTTATATATGTTTTATATTCTTATAACATGGGGAGTAATGACTTCACACATAATAAGTATACGTAGTAAACTTATTGAAAGTTAGCAAACGTAGAATTGGTCACTTGAACAATTCATGAAAGAATATTGAAGGGAGAGGGATTTCACATATAAATATACTATATTGGACATCTTTTGTAGTTGTCAGCACTCATAAAATATGACATGCTAAAAGGTGATGTTGGACAAGGAAGACAACGTAATAGGTTATGTTTTCTTATATCTGAAATAAAGTATATTGTCATGGATCGCCCAACATGTTGAGCTTGCCTTTCCCCCTCATGCTAGCCAAATTCTTTGCACTAAGTAGAGATACTTCTTGTGCTTCAAAATATCCTTAAACCAAGTTTTGCCATGAGAGTCCACCATACCTACCTATGGATTGAGTAAGATCCTTCAAGTAAGTTGTCATCGGTGCAAGCAATAAAAATTGCCCTCTAAGAATGTATGATTGACTAGTGTGGAGGAAATAAGCTTTATACGATCTTGCGATGTGGAAGAAATAAAAGCGACGGACTGCATAATAAAGGTCCATATCACATGTGGCAATATAAAGTGACGTTCTTTCGCATTAAGATTTTGTGCATCCAACCCTGAAAGCGCATGGAAACCTCTGCTTCCCTCTGCGAAGGGCCTATCTTTTACTTTTATCTCTTACCCTTATGCAAGAGTCATGGTGATTTTCACCTTTCCTTTTTTACATTTTATCCTTTGGCAAGCACCTTGTGTTGGAAAGATTCTGATATATATATCCAGTTGGATGTAAGGCATCATGAACTATTATTGTTGGCATTACCCTTGAGGTAAATGGTTGGGAGGCGAATCTATAAGCCCCTATCTTTCTCTGTGTCTGATTAAAACTTTGAACCCATAAATATCGTGTGAGTGTTAGCAATTGTGAAAGACTAAATGATAGTTGAGTATGTGGAGTTTGCTAAATCAAAGCTCTGACATAGACTCTTCCTGAAAATAAGATGAATTGCAATTGTTTGATGACTGAGGATATTGTTTGTTAGTTTTCAAGAAAGTTTATGATCTATACTTTAACACGTGAATTGCTTGTTACTTGATCATGAAAAGTTTCATGAGATGAGCTATTGTTATGACATCTAATGATGCTAGAAAAAGTGATTAGAATTATAATTGATCAAACTTAAGCACTTACTAGCATTCACACTTCATAAATTATTTCTTTTATCATTTACCTACTCGAGGACGAGCAGGAATTAAGCTTGGGGATGCTGATACGTCTTCAACGTATCTATAATTTATGAGGTATTCATGCTGTTATATTATCTATCTTGGATGTTTAATGGGCTTTATGATACACTTTTATATGATTTTTGGGACTAACCTATTAACCAAGAGCCCAGTGCCAGTTTATGTTTTCTCCTTGTTTTAGAGTATCGCAGAAAAGGAAAACCAAACGGAGTCCAATTGACGTGCCACTTGACGGAGATCATTTTTGAACCAGAAGAAGCCCACGGAGTACCAGAAGCAGGCCAAAAGAGTCCCGGGCTGCCCACGAGGGTGGGTGGCGCGCCCACCCCCCTGGGCGTGCCCCCTGCCTCGTGTACAGCCCGGAGACCTCTCTGACGTGAAATCAACACAAAACTCTTCTATATATACCCAAACTTCCAGAAAGAAACGTAGATCGGAAGTTCTGCCGCCGCAAGCCTCTGTAGCCACGAGAAATCAATCTAGGCCCTCTCCGGCACCCTGCCGAAGGGGGCCATCATCACCGATGGCCATGGAGGAGTATCCCGGAGAGGCCATCATCGCCATGAAGGCCAAGGACCAGAGGGAAAACCTTTCCCCATCTAGGGGGGAGGCCATGGAGGAGGAAGCACAAGGCGAGAACCTCTCCTCCTCTCTTCCGTGGCGCCGAGTGCCATCGGGAGGGGAATCATTGCAACGGTGATCGTCTTCATCAACATCACCATCATCATCACCATCCTCATCTCTTTTACGCGGTCAACTCTCCCGCACCCCGCTGTAATCCCTACTTGAACATGGTGCTTTATGCTACATATTATGATCCAACGATGTGTTGCCATCCTATGATGTTTTGAGTAGATATCTTTTTTCCTTGGGTTGATTGATGATATAGATTGGTACAAGTTCTATGTTTTATTTTGGTGTTGTCCTATGGTGCCCTCCGTGTCGCGCAAGCGTGAGGGATTCCCGTTGTAGGGTGTTGCAATACGTTCATGATTCGCTTATAGTGGGTTGGTGAGTGACTGAAACACAAACCCGAGTAAGAGGGATTGTTGCGTATGGGAATAAAGAGGACTTGATGCTTTAATGCTATGGTTGGGTTTTACCTTAGTTATCTTTAGTAGTTGTGGATGCTTGCAAGAGTTCCAATCATAAGTGCATACGATCCAAGTAGAGAAAGTATGTTAGCTTATGCCTCTCCCTCATATGAAATTGCAATGACGACTACCGGTCTTGTTAATAATTGCCTAGGACAATTCCGCACACCGATCCACCATTATTCCACACTCGCTATTTATAATATTTAGTAATATATTCTAACTTTATGATAACAGCACCTACTTTTATATTTTAGCTCTCAGAGATCATACAAAGTTATCATCTTCATACCCACAACGTAGTTTTATTTCTCGTTTCTAGTTGGAACCAAACGTTCGGTGTACGTAGAGTCGTATCAGTGGTAGATAGGGCTTGAGAGAATATTGATCTTACCTTTAACTCCTTGTGGGTTCGACACTCCATACTTATCACTTCCACCTTTGGGAATTGCTACGATGATTCCCTGCATTTGGGGATTATCATTAGCAATTGTGAAAGATTAAATGATGGTTGAGTATGTGGAGTTTGCTGAATCAAAGCTCTTACATAGACCCTTCCCGAAAATAAGATGAATTGCAATTGTTTGATAACTAAGAACACGGTTTGTTGGTTTTCAAGAAAGTTTATGATCTATACTTTAACATGTGAATATCTTGTTACTTGATCATGAAAAGTTTTATGAGATGAGCTACGATTATGACATATAATGATGCTAGAAAAGGTGATTTAAATTATCATTGATCAAACTTGTGGACTTAGTAGCATTAACACTTCATAAATTATTTCTTTTATCATTTACCTACTCGAGGACAAGCAGGAATTAAGCTTGGGGATGCTGATACGTCTCCAACGTATCTATAATTTATAAAGTATGCATGCCATGTTTACAATAGTTTTATATGATTTTGGTATGATTTGATTAGAACTAACCCAGACTGACGCTGTTTTCAACAAAACTACCGTGGTATTGTTTTTGTGCAGAAATAAAAAATCTCGGAATGCGATGAAAATCAACGGAGAATTTTTCTGGAAAATATGAAAAATACTAGAACAAAAATCTTCCGGAGGGGAGTCCCATGGGCCCCATGAGGGTGAGGGCGCGCCCACCCCCCTGGGGCGCACCCCCTTGCCTCGTGGACTCCCCGAGGGCCCCTCTGACGTGAAATCAACGCAAACTCCTCCTATAAATACAGAAATCTTCGGGAAATAACCTAGATCGGAAGTTCCACCGCCGCAAGCCTCTGTTGCCACGAGAAATCAATCTAGGCCCTCTCCGGCACCCTGCCGAAGGGGGCCATCATCACCGATGGCCATGGAGGAGTATCCCGGAGAGGCCATCATCGCCATGAAGGCCAAGGACCAGAGGGAGAACCTTTCCCCATCTAGGGGGAGACCATGGAGGAGGAAGCACAAGGGCGAGAACCTCTCCTCCTCTCTTCCGGTGGCGCCGGAGTGCCATCGGGAGGGGAATCATTGCAACGGTGATCGTCTTCATCAACATCACCATCATCATCACCATCCTCATCTCTTTTACGCGGTCCACTCTCCCGCACCCCGCTGTAATCCCTACTTGAACATGGTGCTTTATGCTACATATTATGATCCAACGATGTGTTGCCATCCTATGATGTTTTGAGTAGATATCTTTTTTCCTTGGGTTGATTGATGATATAGATTGGTACAAGTTCTATGTTTTATTTTGGTGTTGTCCTATGGTGCCCTCCGTGTCGCGCAAGCGTGAGGGATTCCCGTTGTAGGGTGTTGCAATACGTTCATGATTCGCTTATAGTGGGTTGGTGAGTGACTGAAACACAAACCCGAGTAAGAGGGATTGTTGCGTATGGGAATAAAGAGGACTTGATGCTTTAATGCTATGGTTGGGTTTTACCTTAGTTATCTTTAGTAGTTGTGGATGCTTGCAAGAGTTCCAATCATAAGTGCATACGATCCAAGTAGAGAAAGTATGTTAGCTTATGCCTCTCCCTCATATGAAATTGCAATGACGACTACCGGTCTTGTTAATAATTGCCTAGGACAATTCCGCACACCGATCCACCATTATTCCACACTCGCTATTTATAATATTTAGTAATATATTCTAACTTTATGATAACAGCACCTACTTTTATATTTTAGCTCTCAGAGATCATACAAAGTTATCATCTTCATACCCACAACGTAGTTTTATTTCTCGTTTCTAGTTGGAACCAAACGTTCGTGTCGTGAAATTAAATGTCGATGGTAGATAGGGCTTGAGAGAATATTGATCTTACCTTTAACTCCTTGTGGGTTCGACACTCCATACTTATCACTTCCACCTTTGGGAATTGCTACGATGATTCCCTGCATTTGGGGATTATCATTAGCAATTGTGAAAGATTAAATGATGGTTGAGTATGTGGAGTTTGCTGAATCAAAGCTCTTACATAGACCCTTCCCGAAAATAAGATGAATTGCAATTGTTTGATAACTAAGAACACGGTTTGTTGGTTTTCAAGAAAGTTTATGATCTATACTTTAACATGTGAATATCTTGTTACTTGATCATGAAAAGTTTTATGAGATGAGCTACGATTATGACATATAATGATGCTAGAAAAGGTGATTTAAATTATCATTGATCAAACTTGTGGACTTAGTAGCATTAACACTTCATAAATTATTTCTTTTATCATTTACCTACTCGAGGACAAGCAGGAATTAAGCTTAGATGCCGATACGTCTCCAACGTATCTATAATTTATAAAGTATGCATGCCATGTTTACAATAGTTTTATATGATTTTGGTATGATTTGATTAGAACTAACCCAGACTGACGCTGTTTTCAACAAAACTACCGTGGTATTGTTTTTGTGCAGAAATAAAAAATCTCGGAATGCGATGAAAATCAACGGAGAATTTTTCTGGAAAATATGAAAAATACTAGAACAAAAATCTTCCGGAGGGGAGTCCCGTGGGCCCCATGAGGGTGAGGGCGCGCCCACCCCCCTGGGGCGCACCCCCTTGCCTCGTGGACTCCCCGAGGGCCCCCCTGACGTGAAATCAACGCAAACTCCTCCTATAAATACAGAAATCTTCGGGAAATAACCTAGATCGGAAGTTCCACCGCCGCAAGCCTCTGTTGCCACGAGAAATCAATCTAGGCCCTCTCTGGCACCCTGCCGGAGAGGGCCAGCATCACCGGAGGCCATGGAGGAGGATCCCGGAGGGGCCATCATCGCCATGAAGGCCAAGGACCAGAGGGAGAACCTCTCCCCATCTAGGGGGAGGCCATGGCGGAGGAAGCACAAGGGGGAGGACCTCTCCTCCTCTCACTCGGTGGCGCCGGAGTGCCATCGGGAGGGGAATCATCACTGCGGTGGTCGTCTTCATCAACATCACCATCATCATCACCATCCTCATCTCTTTTACGCGGTCCACTCTCCCGCTCCCCGCTGTAATCCCTACTTGGACATGGTGCTTTATGCCACATATTATGATCCAATGATGTGTTGCCATCCTATGATGTTTTGAGTAGATATCCTTTGTCCTTGGGTTGATTGATGATCTAGATTGGTATGAGTTGTATGTTTTACTTTGGTGTTGTCCTATGGTGCCCTCCGTGTCGCGCAAGCATGAGGGATTCCCGTTGTAGGGTGTTGCAATATGTCCATGGTTTGCTTATTGTTTGCGTTGCGTGAGTGACAGAAACACAAACATGGATAAGCGGGACATGGCATATGGGAATAAAGAGGACTTGATACTTAAATGCTATGGTTGGGTTTTATCTTATTGATCTTTAGTAGTTGCGGATCCTTGCTAGAGTTCCAATCATAAGTGCATATGACCCAAGATGAGAAAGTATGTTAGCTTATGGCTCTCCCTCATATGAAATTGCAATAGTGATTACCGGTGTTGTTAACAATTTCCTAGGATAATTCCGCACACCGACCCATCATTATTCCACACTCGCTATTTATAATATTTAGTAATATATTCTAACTTTATGATAACATCACCTACTTTTATATTTTAGCTCTCCGATACCATGCAAAGTTATCCTCTTCATACCCACAACGTAGTTTTATTTCTCGTTTCTAGTTGGAAGCAAACGTTCGGTCTATGTAGAGTGGTAGCAGTGGCAAATAGGGCTTGAGAGAATATTGATCTTACCTTTAGCTCCTTGTGGGTTCGACACTCCATACTTATCACTTCCACCTTTGGAAATTGCTACGATGATTCCCTGCACTTGGGGATTATCAGCCAACCGTGGGCACCATGTAGATCCACACCCGAGTGACGTACATGCATTTTCAAAACTAAATTATGAACATTTAGCTAACCAATTAAATGACTCTGTTTTAATAATATCAAATTCTTATTTAAACAACTAAGCTTGTTTAGCTTGATGGGTGGAGCAGTGCTATTATGACACGAAGCACATATGCTGATCGTATAGTGATCATAAAAGGGGGGGGACCCTAAGCATGATCAATTAAACCTATTATGACTGTGTCGTGTTTGAAGCTGCAAACCACATAAATGCTATTTAGCAACCATTGTTTGCTTCGAACTAAGAACTAAATTCTAAGAGTTGAAAAGAAAGTACAGTAACCTAGTTACGATCTATTTTCTGATTGAGATCAAAAAGTTGAACAGATATGAAGTACCACCTCTCTTGCGGCGCCGTGTAGGCATCGGGGGTGCAATGGCGCTTGGTGGTGTTGAAGCAGATCTGCGACGGTAGACGGGTGCATATGGGTGTGACGCCCGGATAATTAAGCTACAGTAATCCCACGCTAATGATGCCATGTCACCACTATTACTGTTACTAATCTCACGTTGATCCAAATCCTATTCAAATTCAAATTCAAATAATAAGTGAAATTCTAAAATTCTCAAACATGAAAACTAAAATGTTGATCATGTGGCAAATAATACCTAACTTATTTTGGTGTTGGAACCAACCTTTTTCAAAATGTTTAAATGCCCTAAGCTAAATAAAAACAGTGTATGAAATAACAATTTAATTGCTTTTTAAATTATAAAAATATTAAACTAACTTGTTTTGGTATCAAACTAGGTTTGGCAGTGGCCTATATTAATGATACTAATTTAGGTGCTGGCTCGGTATATTATAAAACTTAAATAAATAGAGACCAAGTTAGAAAAGAAAAATAGATAAAGGGAAAAAGGTCAAACAAAAAGAACACATAAAAACAGAACCCCCCCCCCCCCTGGCCAACTGGGCCATGACCCAGCCCGCCGGCCCATTGGCCCAACCGCACCCCTGGCCTACAAGGCCTCTCACACCCCACCCGAAACCCTAACCGACACCCCCACTCCTCCCACTTGCTCAGTCTCCCCCTCCCCCCGATCCTACTCTGGATCAGGATCAGGCTGACCGCGCCCCGACGCTGGCGCCCCACCTCGTCGCCGCACTCCAACTGCCCCGAGCCGCCACGCCTCGCCGGCGCCGCCCCACCGCCGCTGCCCGAAGACCTCGCCGAGGCCTCCTCGTCTCCTCCTCAAGCCGCTCACTGGACTCCATCGTCGTTGTCGTCCCCGTCAACGCGGCCGTCCTCGTCTTCCTCCCCAAGCACCGCTGCCCGCGAACCCTACACTTCCCCGTGAGCTCCCCCTCTCCTCACCCGGTCACCACGCTGCCCGTCGCCTCACTCGCCTGCAGCCATCCCCGTCCGCACGCGCCCCACCTGCGCCGTTGCTCTCCGCACCGCGCCTCCGGTGCCTCGCGTTACGCCCTTGGCCCGCGCCGCTTGCTGTTGGCCGACCCACCGCGCCCGCTTCGCCGCCCGGCCCCGCTCGTCCCTGCGCCATGGCGGCTCCCTCCTCCCGAGTCCACCGCGCTGCTCGGGCCTCCCAGCGCTGCCCTCGCCAGCGCCGTCCTCGCCCGGCCGTGCCACCGCGCCCACAGGGCCGCCGTCGCCTCGAGGCCTTGCTCATGGCGTGCCCGTTCAGGCGACGCCAGCGCCCGTCGGGCGCCCACGCCCACGCCCGCTAGCGCCCCGCCCGGTTGGCCCCTGGACCAATGAAACGTGGGGCCTATCCCCTGTAAAAAATGAATTGAAAAGAAAGAATTAAAAATAAATGAATTAGTTAATCAATAAATTAATTAATTAACTTTGCTTAATTAACTTAACCTAATTAACCTGCTGATTAACCTGTTTAATTCTTAGTTAGTTAACAGTCTATGACGACCGGGACCCACGTGTCTGGTTGACTGGTCAATGGTGAACTTTGACCACTGACATCACGATGACGTCATGGTGACGTAATAAATTAATTTTTGAATTAAATTAATTCTTCTAAGTCTAAAAATGTTTTAAAAACTTCAAAGATGAATATATAATAATGCGTAACTCGGATGAAAATACTTTGTACATGAAAGTTGCTCAGAACAACGAGACGAATCTGGATACGCAGCCCGTTCGTTTGCCATGCATCCCTAGAATAGCGAACACACAACTTTCCCCCTCCGGTTCACCTGTCCGAAAACGCGAAACACTGGGGATACTTTCTTTTCTCGGATGTTTCCCCCCTTCGCCTGTATTACCTATCGCTGCGTTAGATCACCCCCAGCACCAAGTATTGCCTTGATATATTTTTGTGATGCTTTGTTTGCTCCATATTTACTATTTCTTCCCCCTCTTCTTCTCCGGTAGACCCCGAGACGGGCACTGATGCCACTGTGTACGACTACGTCACCGACGACCCTCCTTCTCGGCTGAACTTCCAGGGAAGCCCCCCCCCCCCCTTGATCACCAGATATTGCCTATTCTTCTCTGTACTGCTTGCATTAGAGTAGTGTAGCATGTTACTGCTTTCTGTTAATCCTATTCTGCTGCATAGCCTGTCATTGTTGCTACAGTTGTTACCCTTACCTGCTATCCTACTGCTTAGTATAGAATGCTAGTGTTCCATCAGTGGCCCTATATTCTTGTTCGTCTGCCATGCTATACTATCGGGCTGTGATCACTAGGAAGGTGATCACGGGTATATACTATATACTTTATATACATGACACATGTGGTGACTAAAGTCGGGTCACTCGTTGAGTACCTGCAAGTGATTCTGATGAGGGGGATGAAAGGACAGGTGGCTCCATCCCTGTAGAGGTGGGACTGGGTTCCTGACGGCCCCTGACTATTACTTTGTGGCGGAGCGACAGGGCAGGTTGAGACCACCTAGGAGAGATGTGGGCCTGGCCCTGGTCGGCGTCCGCGGGTACTTAAAAATAACACACTTAACGAGTTCTTGGTATTTGATCTGAGTCTGGCCATTTGGTCTATACGCACTAACCAACTACGTGGGAAAGTTATGGGCACTCGATGTCGTGGTATCAGCCGAAGCCTTCGTGACATCAGCGACTGAGTGGCGCGCGCCGGATTGGACTGGAACGCCTGCTAGGCTAGGTCTTCTTTCGGCCGCGTTCGCAACGTGCAGGTGTGCAATGGGCGATGGGCCCAGACCCCTGCGCCATAGGATTTAGACCGGCGTGCTGACCTCTCTGTTGTGCCTAGGTAGGGCTGCGACGTGTTGATCTTCCGAGGCCGGGCATGACCCGGAAAGTGTGTCCGTGAAATGGGATCGAGCGTGTTGGGTTATGTGGTGCACCCCTGCAGGGAAGTTTATCTATTCGAATAGCCGTGATCTTCGGTAACAGGACGACTTGGAGTTGTACCTTGACTTGATGACAACTAGAACCGAATACTTAATAAAACACACCCTTCCAAGTGTCAAATATAACCCGGTGATCGCTCTCAGACAGGGCGACGAGGGGAGGATCGCCGGGTAGGATTATGCTATGCGATGCTACTTGGAGGACTTCAATCTACTCTCTTCTACATGCTGCAAGACGGTGGCTGCCAGAAGTGTAGTCTTCGATAGGACTAGCTATCCCCCTCTTATTCTGGCATTCTGCAGTACAGTCCATCGATATTGGCCCTTTACACAGATACCCATGCATATGTAGTGTAGATCCTTGCTTGCGAGTATTATGAGTACTCACGGTTGCTTTCTCCCTCTTTTCCCCCATTCCATTCTCCCTGGTTGTCGCAACCAGATGTTGGAGCCCAGGAGCTAGACGCCACCGTCGGCATTTGACTCCCATCGCACGGAGGTGCCTACTACTACGTGCAGGCCGCTGACGACGACCAAGAGTAGTTTAGGAGGATCCCAGGCAGGAGGATTGCGCCTCTTTCGATCTGTACCCTAGTTTGTTCTAGCCTTCTTAAGGCAAACTTGTTTAACTTATGTCTGTACTCAGATATTGTTGCTTCCGCTGACTCGTCTATGATCGAGCACTTGTATTCGAGCCCTCGAGGCCCCTGGCTTTTATTATGATGCTTGTATGACTTATTTATGTTTTTAGAGTTGTGTTGTGATATCTTCCCGTGAGTCCCTGATCTTGATCGTACACGTTTGCGTGCATGATTAGTGTACGGTTAAATCGAGGGCGTCACAATGGGGATAAGTCTCGTTGCGGTGGATGAGAAGGTCATGGGAACGACCCCGGCAAGGAGGAGGACAACACCGATGAAGCGGGAGGACGCGATGCAAGGCTCCTGGTTCGTCGCCGTGGATGAGAAACGTCCATCTCTAGAAGTGGACGACCCGGTCTTGGTAGGCGCTCCAGCATGGTGGAGGACAGCGTCGATGGATGGGGTGGAGGACGGCAGTGATGGATGGGGTGGCGAAGGGAGGAGGCTGGTGTGGGGATGGGTTTCTAGCACGGAAGGAGTACGGATGGGAAAATGGAGGGAGAGGTACGGGGAACCATGTTTCTGGGACGCGCCTATTCTAAATATGGGAAAGTTACGAACTTAGCCCCCGTTTAAAATTTGGACGTCTCGTCGGTTGGGGATAGGACGGTAATCTCGCATCTCCCCAATATTTTCCCAGAGTGATTTCGGGTGAGGAGACGGTGTTTTGGCACCCACGGTTGGTGCCCATGATGTATGAAGTAGGCTGACAGGTAGGGTGGTTGTGTCACGTCTGAGTGAAGTTACAAACCTGACCCTATTGAAAATATTTGCCTACATCAATTTCGGCCGGGTCGAGTTTGTTTGCCACCCACCGTGTATGAATGGGGAAATGGAGGTAGAGACAGAGGCCTTTCGGACGAGCTTGAATCAAATGTGTTTTGCCACCCACGTTTGGCGCCCACCATGTCTGAATGGGTTCAGAGGCGGTCGTGTCACATCTAGCTGAAGTTACTAACCTACCCATATTGAGAGCAGTGCAAGTCGGGCCGATGGATTGTCCGAGTAAGGGGTAGACAGTAATTTCCATATCGCAAACACTAGCTTTGGGCAGCCGACGAGGGAGTGGATATTTTGCCGCTTCTTTCGAATTTTGGGACAATAAGCATCCACGTTCACCCTGGCAACTAAATTCGTATCCATTTTGTATTCTTATATGAATCTTTATAAATCATTCTATGTGTTTTTATATATATTCAAAAGCACAACAAAGATTTATTCCACTGTCTATATGAATATGTTTTACAAATGTCGATACTCGAATTCAGAAGCTAGAATCCAGTTTAAGGTGAATTCGGATATTTGAAACCACTTTATGTCCAACTCAAGTATCGCACGCAGCATAACGTGTACTCCCATTTAGATATGTACACAAGCAATGTCTCAAGATTCAAAATACCGAGTCAATCAACCAATAATGTACAATAAACACTTATAAAGTATATGGATCAATAATATCAACTAACATACATAAGCCAGGCCGCTGTACTTTTTATGCTAGAAGAGCATCAATTTTTTAGCGAAGCTAGTACAGCATCTTGGCCCTTTCAGATGCGTGACACTTAAGGACTATCTATACTACTATTATTGCTGAATGCACATTCAGCCCGGTTGGCATATTTGTAGGTCTGGCACAACAATCAAAATGAAATGTCTCAGAGTCTTATCAATTAATACAGGCTCATGCTAAAAAATTGCATACCAAAAAATAAAAAACAATTATTACATGATCTCTAAAACAAATGGTTTGATCGATTACATCAACAAACAACACAAAGGTTATTCAACGATGGAAAAAATATTTCACCTATGATTTACAAATTGTGAATTTAATTTCCTTTTTTCCTTCATGACCTTAACAATGCGGTCAGTCTCAGCTTGCTTCATTTTCAAATCCACCAAATATTTAATGGTTGTCTTGAGTACTGCTTGTGATTGTGTTGTATGCTTCCTCAACATGTCAACTTCATCTCTAAGTGCAGAAGCAGAATCTCTTTCTACCAATAGTTTAGCCTCTAGAGCATCAACAGTTGGCAATTCATGATGCACGATTCGGTCGGTGCCACTGTTGTGGGATGATACAACGCCTATGGGGACCTCACTCTTTGATCTTGGGCTAACCTATTTTTCCATTAAAGTTCCGATTGGATTTCAAAAAGTTGAAGTTGGCAAAACATCTCAACTAGGAGTTAGAACAGCAAACTAGTTAAACAAGCAAGGAATTAAAGAGTTTCAATTTGATGTTGAAAAGTAGTTATTAACATCATTGTAACCGGTTGCAGCAGCAAAGCAGTTGAACAAACAAGTTTTGCAAAAGGTGCCTATTGTGGCATTGGAGTTTCTCTTGGATCCTGAAATGTTGAGTAGCCAGTAACGTGATTAGAGCAACCAGTTGCAACAGCAAAGCAGTTAAACAAACAAGTTTTGCAAAAGGAACATGTTGTGGCATTGGAGTTTCTCTTGGATCGTGAAAAGTTGAGTAGTCAGTAACTTGATTAGAGCAACAAGTTAGAGCAGCAAACCTGTTACACAAACATATTTTTCAAAATGTACCTGTTGTGCAATTGGACTTCCAATTGGATCCAAAAAACATGAAGTTGGCAAGATGATTACAGCAACAAGTTACAGCAGCAAACCAGGTAAACAAGGAAGTTTCTGAAAACATACCTGTTGTGCCAATAGAGTTTCAGTTGGATCCTGCAAACTTGAATGTTAGCAATCATAAATAAAGTGTTGCAAGAGCCATAAGAAACTAACATCAAACTAGTAAAACTAACCAGTTTTGGCAACATATTTAATTACACATGAACTAGTAGAACTAACAAGTTCTTGGCAACGTATTAAAGTAATAAGTCGGTATCGTTTACTAGCAACACAGACATCTATAAATTTATTTGATGTACGCAAAATGATTCCAACACACATACACACACACACACACACACACACACACACACACATATATATATATAAGTTAAAAAGACGGGGCCCTCATATAAACCTGACAGTTGTCTATCTATGAACATGCAAATATTACTAGTACTACAAGTGATAACAACAAACCATTTAAACAAACAGGGTATCAGAACGTAAATTACACGTGAATTCTGCTGCATCCTAGAAGTACATATGACCAGCTATCTACGTGCTTAAGTAGCTATTTAAGTTCTCACAAATAGGTAATTCTTAACAGTAAGTATCAAACACATAGATAGGCACAGTCTATAATAGTCTTAACATGCTATGGCATTATGTAATCAGTAGCAAACTAAATTAAGCCAAGCAACGTAATTGAACAATTTTGCGATTAGTGACTAACTAAAATTCCGAGAAGCAGGTAACTGAACTTACGCTAGCTCTTTGTACAGGCACACTACAACTTCTTTTTCGCTTACAAGGTTCTACAAAGGAGTCCATGACATCAATTGCCTGGATACGCAGTCCCAATACTTCTTTCTTCCCACACTGCATTGGTAAGTCAATTGGTTAATCTGATAAGATGGTGCGTCCTTGATATGTTATATGAGGACGGGTTGTCAGACTAGTTGTAGCAACACACATCACACTGGCTTTTACTATATATTTCATGCGATTAAATTTGGCATTTGAGATCTAAGCAATCTACAATTGGATGAAAAGACCGGCATCCTTCACATTATTGGTGAAGTTAGTTCATAGAAACAAGCAATTCAACCATTCTGTGGGTAAATCAAAAGCGCCACTGGAATATTTTTCACTACCCCAATCATACACACAAAAAGGGGCAATGCCACCGTAGGGGCTGGTATGGGCGGCCGCCTCAGGTGGCTGGAAAGTGTGCACCTAGTTTGAGTCATCCAGGTTGGCACATGCTAGTTTTGTTTGTCCCAGCGCATGAGCAGGCAATGTAAAAAATGAAGAAAAATGTTTCAATTTGGATGGGCCTATAAAGTAAGTGCAAGGAAAGCCCTATAGCAGGCTCGCGGCCCAAACGAGCGCCTCCCATATCAATCGACAGCAGGAAAAATCCCAATTCGTTCGCTCCAGCCTCCAGTCTGGTTTGCTCCTAACCTAGCCGCCGCTAGACAGACCGACACAACACTTCCTCGCGCCCTCGTTGGATGCCGGTCGCTGGGCTTCAAGCGAATGGAAGGACAAGAAGATGTAGTCTGCGTGGGAGGCAGCGGCGGCAGCACGGGCATGGCACCGAGCTTGCCCAAATGGACAGACGCAGCTTGCAAGAGCAGCATGCGCAACGAGCAGGTACATCACATCCCTGATTGTATCTAATTCAACTGTTCAATTTCTGGCCAATAGTTAAACCTGACGGTGTTGTAAAACTGCTTGTATGTAGGGAATCTGTAAGAAAATGAAACGAATTTCTACGTACTTTATAACTCCCCCAATCAATACTGAATTAACTGAACCTGATGTGTCTAATCAAGTTTCTGGTGCAAACATACAAGCTCATGTTGTTCTTGAGCCTGAAGTGTCTAATGAACAGACTGCTAATGAAGGATTTGATGCAAATATTTTACATGCTCCTGGTGATGAACATATAGTGTCTAATGAGGGATCTAATGCAAGCATTTTGCAAGCTCCCATTGAAGGATTTAGTGTCTAATGATGATCTTCTATGTTGAGAGAGAGATAGAGATTTGCAGGAATTGATGACAAGCAAATTATAGTGCATTTTCATGGCTTGAGAAAACACTGAGGCCATCTACCAGAAAGTTCTCGTATCATGACAACATAGCATAAATATTTTTCTAATATGTTGTTTGAAACTATTGGCATACTTGTGCAGGATAGATATATTGATATGTAGTTTGTGTACTGGTTATTGGTGCAATTACACTTCAATATTTTCAACCGGAGAGCAAATAATTCAACCAGGTACAGACCATGTTAGTAGTCCTCATAGACCATGTTGCATTTTGTGTTTTTTGGTGCTTACATCATTTAGTGTTTTATAGTCTGGAACTACTTTGGATCATTAGCTGGTTTTCAAAGTGCATGTAGATTCACATTTCTCAAGTTATGTTGATTTCCGGAGTGCAAGTGCCTTCGTATTTTTTAAGTTAAAATTTTGCCCCAGGTAACTTGAATTCGTGGATCTGCCACTACACACAAAGCATACACGCAGGCCAGTACAAATTAAATGAAATGCAGGGACTTACACTAGCTCGTTGTACATGCTCACTGCAAATCTTCTTGCGCTTGGGACGTTCCATGTACAAGTCCATGTTACCACTTGCTTGGATGTGCAGGCCTTGTGCTCCTTACATCCCCCTCTGCATTTTTGACACGACGAATGGTTGATCAAATAAGAGGAATCAACCTTGCTGTTTTACCAGAGGACAGGTACTTACAAGGTTATACCGGTGTGCAGGATGTGTACCAGATCCTGTAGCACCATCATGCTTCGCTAAAAATGGTTTTGCTTGTTTCAGATGATATCTCCAGAAGAAATAAGAGTTAAAGTCAAAGTTGCATAGGTGTGTAAGCTAAGAGAGCAGTAAAAGGATATCCAAACATCATCGTAACAGTGCACAAGGGAGTGATATGTGGATGCCTAGTACGGGTCAGCATTTGGGCATGCTCGCCTAGCTAGAATGCTGGTCACTTTAGAGCCATTGAGGGTGATGTGCCGTCATTGGCGGGCCGTGCACGGATGCTGCAGAGCACTATGGTGCGGTGGACGAGACCGTTGGTGAAGCCCCAACGGCCTCGGGGGGCGGAGGTGCGATGTTGTACTTGGTGAAGTAGCCCCGGTGAGGTGGGAGACGACATCGATGAAGCCCACCTGATGCGGTGGAAGTCGGTGTCTGTGAGGCACGTCAGTTGCAGCAGCCGACGTTGTCGGTGGACCACCCGGTGCGGTGGACGAGGGCGTAGATGAGGTAGCTCCGGTGCGGTGGTGATGCATGATCGTTGTCTTCGTCGTCGTCGTCCAACACATAGGTGGGGAAAGAGACGAGACAAGGGGCGATTCAAACTTTGCTTGGGTTGGCGGAAAATTAGGGATTTGAGCGCTTTGGGCGCGGAAGGGGACGGTGGAGAAGGAAGATTTTGCAAGGCTGGAGTTGGGGCCACCAAATATTTCAATCTGAAACGTGGAAGCGCGAACTTATTTTGTCGTTGTTCTTTTTTTGGGGGGCAGGGGAGGGAGGGAGGGGGTGGGTGGTTGGCTGCTAGCGTCCGTACGACACACGCGACCACAACTACACGACCCTGGTTTGCCTGGTGCGCCTACATTTGAGAATGCAAATGAATCTTCTTTCATTCGCAAACAAATCTGTATGTATTCCCATGCCCGTATTTTCCTTGCAAATAATTAGTCATTCGAAACGAGATACTATAAATTAATTAATGAGGAGCTATTTGAATTAGAGTGTGTGTCACGTAGTGATCTCCAATTCTAACGTGGATTTCACATTTCACGGTATCCATGCTACT
This sequence comes from Aegilops bicornis, assembly GCA_021605145.1. Taxonomy (NCBI): domain Eukaryota; kingdom Viridiplantae; phylum Streptophyta; class Magnoliopsida; order Poales; family Poaceae; genus Aegilops; species Aegilops bicornis. Next base: position 420,359,668 of record CM038675.1, on the reverse strand, counting down.
TTTTAATACAAATTCATATGTCTAAGATGAACACCATGGTAGTGAGGAAACTTTGGATAGATTCAAACATATGACCTACAAAACAGCGCAACAATCGAGTCAATGTCAACTTTTCCAAACCTAGTATGGCACGAATTCACAATAATTACGGAAACCATATGCATGGTCTTTAATTCAAATCTTACAATGTAAACTAAATTGAAATGTCGATAATAAGTCTTGTATTATCTACATTCAAATGTTGTTTTTAGCCCAACCCCCCCTCCCCCCCCCCCCTCCGGCACACATGCTACATACTTCCTGTATCGATCAATCTTCCTCTCCTAACCACCTTAGAAAGCTATCGGTTTCTGACACACGTTCATTCTTTCTCTCCATGTTTTGCTCTCTAACTCTCTCAACTACACAACCCCCTTTTTCCACTATGTTACCAAATGTATCTCTCTCCCACACCCGCCATTGCACTCCATGCCGAGCTCTCTCTCTCTCTCTCCCTCCCACCCTCTCTCGCTAGATACATGCATTGCCTATCTAGACCCCCCTCTCGTGCGCACGCATGCACATTGTCTATCTAGGTCACTCTCTCGAGACTGTCTCACTCTTTCTTCCGCACGGCAGCCCACCCTCACTGAATCTCGCTCTCTTTATGTAAGTCTCGATTAACCTCGCTTTCTCTCACACACAAATGATATGTCTCCCTGTTCGGGCCTCGATCGACACACTCTATACTCTATCATGCAGATTGTCTATCTAGGCCAGTCCATCCAAGCCGACCCCACTCTTTCGACCTCATGGCGGGCCATGCTTGCTCAATCTCTCTCTCTCTCTCTCTCTCTATCTCTCTCTCTCTCTCTCTCTCTCTCTCTCTCTCTCCCTCTCTCTCTCTCTCACTCTCTCTCTCTCTCTCTCTCTCTCTCTCTCTCTCTCTCTCTCTCTGTCGTCCCACTTTTGATGGCTTGACGACCCACACTCGCTCATTCTCTCTCCCTTTATCTATGTAATCGATTGACCTTGCTTCATCCCACGCACAAAATATATCTACATGTCTGTGAATGGATCATTTCTCAAGCTCTATCTTACGGCCCTCACCCTTCCCAAAAGCTCAATCGGACAATATCTCTCCAGAGCATATATATATATATATATATATATATATATATATATATATATATATATCTTTTCTACGAATGCCCGACCACACTCACTTTGTCTCTATCTATCTGTGTCTCGATTTCTCACGCCGTATCTTCCATACATTGAGGCTACCTCTCCATCCCTCGTAGAGCCGGAGCTATTTACATTGCGAGGGGGACTCCAACCTTGGATTAATGTGTGAAGGAATTTATTCTTGTGGGTTTAGATTATATTGCCATAGCATTCGGCCCACAACTACTCCAAACACCATTGCAATCCCCGCACCTCCCCCAATTGATTTCCCTCTGGATCAGTCACCGCTCTCTCGCATGTCCTATCTCACCTTCCACATCGCACCATGGTATTTTTTGCAAAAAACTCTGTTGTTCTCTTTAATTATTACAAATAAGCTACAAAACTACACACCAATAGTCCACCTGTAATGGAACAAATTTCGACCCACAAACCAAAGTGCTACAAACTACACACCGAGGGGTCCACCTGTCATGGAACAAATTTAGACCCATATATAAATTAAAATATAAAAATGAAAAAGGACGAGGATCGAACATGCGACCAGGGCCTTCAAAACGCACGTCAATAGGCAACATAGTAGCAACGTTTGTTGTACCCCCTTTGTTGATATAATGTTTATATATTACCACAGCCTATTTAATGGATAGCATGTTTTAATATTAATTTTAGTACATTAGTGGGACCGGCTCTTTAGCACGTACTATTCGCCTTCACTTACTGGTGGGTTCCATGTCTGCTCTCTATCTCTCTCCTCCCCTTCTACGTTTAGACGCACGGGCAAACACGGACAACGCGCGGGCGATGTTGCCGTTGACCATATCTGGACGCGTTCACAAGTTATGGCACCAGTTTCACGTACTAGTAGTATTATACATGTAACAAGATTAGGAACAAAAGTGACCGTGACGGACAAGTTAGGCTAGTTGTAGTACTATTTATCTACTACTGTGTAATATAAATGCGTGGATAAATAGGTGTACCATCTCGTGCTCGAACAAGGGGACTGGTCGTGCCCTACAAGTATTTGGAATTGACTTCCCAAAAAAATATTTGGAATTGACGTGGTATTTAATACGAAATGTTTGCGATGAGAAGGAATACATGTGGCTTGATGAAATTTTATATTTAATTTGATACGGCTCTAGCAGAACATTCAATCGAACAAACCGTAGATTTTATTCATTCTGACGCCGACTTTACATTCATACGATGATTGAAATAAAATAAATGGAAATGATAACTTCCAAATGTTTGTATTTTAATCATGGCAATCCGAATGTTTTTCATGGCAAATTTAGATTACGCGAGGGCGTCTTGTGGTGGGAAGCGGCTCCTCTGTTGTGCTCTGTCTGTCAATGGGTCACTGGCTGACAACGACGACGGCGGCGGCGTCTTGCACCATTGTTGGACGTTGGCCCTAGCATCAAGGAATGCCAGAATGTTCTGGACTTCGGTCTCCATGAGCGAGTCAACTGGTGGGAGGAGGCGACTGGCCTTGGTGCAAGGAAGCGGTATACAACGGCGATCCATGCCGCTGAGGGGGGCACTGGCACCCACGTGTAGCGACCCGACCTCAGACGGTCAAGCCTCTGTGTTGCTGTGCCATCCCTGGATCAGTATGCTGGCACACATAGTACATCAATGTATATATCAAAGTGCAATCACATGTATAATTAACGTAAACTGATATATACCTCATAAGTCACAGTGAAACAAATAGTCGGGTGTGGAGTCCATCAACGCCATCGGCGGGTTGAGTGTAGACCGTAACCTGCACTGCATCTTACTCGTTGGAAGAAAGTATACGCAACATGATACGTTGCAGCCGTGTAGGTCGATTACATTGAATGTACCGCAAGATCACAACATGAGAAAACAGATGGTAAAACTATACTATATGCAATATGGCTTTTGTGGCTCAGATTCGAGTTTTGTTTGCGTAAAAGCTGGTTTTATTTTCCCTACATCAAAGGAATAAATGAAGTCTGTACTATAGAGTTTTCTATCATGACATGGTTCCGCCAACCGATGTCTCATAGCCCAAATCATCATAAGTTGCCCACAATTAAGTTATCGATCCGGTGTTGAGAGTTCCGAGATAGATCCAAGTCCAGAGGCTCAAATTGTCCGTAAAATCGGGGACACGGCTAATCGATTAGGTTTAAACCCTCTGCAGAGGTTTGTACACTTTACCATAAGATTCGATCCCTCTCTTTACGTTCTCGCACTTCAGGGTGTTTGAGAACAAGATGACTGAAACATGGTCTTCCGAAGAGTTCCTATGACCACTGTCCGGTGCTCATCCAATCCTACCGTAGTTCTACATCTGCTAGCACCGTCCCAGCCAGATTCACCACTAAGGTCAACCAAGCCAGATCCCATATTGACTTGCGGTTGCACAGGTAAGCTTCCGGGCATGAAGTATTCTTCCGTCTCTTTGAGTCTGGGTGAAGCTTTCCGCAAGATGTCATGGCGCTTCTCCATGCATCCCGGCCAACCACTGGTTTCTCCAGGGTGCCCGTCAACCGTCCTTCACCAAGTAGTGTGTATTTAATTCTTGTCTCGAGTCTTGAAGTCTTGAGGCCTTGAAGGTGCAGTCCTTGCAGATTCCATCATGGTGTTGTCGTCATTGACGTAAATCCTCCATTCTCACACCACTCCTGAGCACTCATACCAAACCCCGTCTACTATAGCGTAGCATTAAAACAAATAACGTCCCGGGCTTGGTAACAGGGTGATGGTTCCTACCTCATGCATACTACTCATCTACAAGGATTCAATAACACTACTGAGGGGTGGTTGCAAAGATGCCACTAAATGCAATAAACATAGGTATGAAAGCATGGTAAAAGTGAACTTGCCTTCTTGTGATCTTCGAAAACTAGGGACTCGTGGTAGCAAGCTTAGACTCAGGAAATTCTACCGAGGCAAACAACAATCATAATAAGCATACAACATATGATCACTTAACATAATAGCATTCTATCATAACACACAAAGCACTTGAACCAAAACCCAAAGAAAAACTCAAAGAAATCCAACTCAAAGTTTTCCTACTTCAAGCAACAACTAAAAATAGTTTTACATTACAAAAATTTCTCAACAGAACCTAATCATGGTTTTATGCTAACTTAACAGAAAAGAATGCATTATGCAACTAGGAGCAAAAAGAATCACTTTAAAATCTATTATAAAACTCCTATTAGGCCTAAAGCAAATTTTAGTAAGAAAAATAAAATAAAAGTTTTATTTAATTTAAATAAAAGTTCATGCTCTAAAGTTACAGAAACTAACCTAGAATAATCTATCACATAGGAAAAATAAATTTATTTGCTAAGTAAAACAATAGGAAAATAGTAGCTAGTTAATTAATTAAGAATAACATGATTCTGATTAAAACTATTTTTTATAAATCCTAAAATGCCCAAATAAATTCCTACGGTTAGGCAATGTCAAAACAAAGTTGTGACAAAAGAATCATTAAAAAATAATATTCCTAACTCATTTTATAGCAGATTTACCATTCTGTCTAAATCTAAAATAAAGCAATTTTAAATAATTTTAACATGGCTAATTATATTTTCTACAGAAACTATATGAAATTTTCAAACCAACGAAAAGAGAATCACTTAAAAATATTAAGTAAATTAAAAGATATGAATTTTTCAAATCTGAAACTATTCTGTTAAAACAGAAAACGAAAAATAAAGTTAAAAGAAAAATCGGCGCTAATGGGCCTATCTAGCGCACCGGCGTTAAATAACTAAAAGCATTACCTTGGTCTAAATCGCTTGGGCGGTCTAATAAAAACCCTAACTAAGAACTAAACCGAATAAAAACCGGTTCATTAAAAATAAACCTAACTAAAGCTGTACCCCTTGAGAGGATCTAATCTAGACCCTACGTCTAGATCGGACGGTGAGGCGTTCTCCGGCGACTTACATGGCGGCAGCGACGGCGGTTCGGGCGAAGTGCTCGGCGTCTCCGGTGGTCGAGGCGACGACGGGAGCTCCGGCGGAGTGCGGCGCGACGAGGAGCTCGAGGTCGACTCGGTGGAGCTCGAGGTGGTCGAGGATGGCAGGCGGTCGCATGATGGCGGGCGGCTCGGGTGTCCGGCCGAGGATTGCGGCGAGGAGAGGGTCATGATGGGGAAAAGTGGGGAAGAAGGGTCGAGGGCGGGGGTATTTATAGGGGGGGGGTACCGACTTGGACGATGGGGCGATCGGGGGAGGATCAGGAGGCGATCCCGGAATCCCCGGGATTCCGGCAGCGGCGGCGGTTGGCGTGTCTTGCGGGAGGAGGAAGACGGGGTGGGGCCGGGGTGTCGGTGAGAGAGAGAGGGGGAGTCGGGTCAGGAGATTGGGGCGAAGGGTTTTGGTGAAGGCGCTGGCTCGGTCGGGCCCCATTGGCGGCCGATTATTGCTCACTGGGTCAGCCCTTGGTTGTTGGTCGGGCAGTTGGCCTGGCCGGCGCCCAGGGGCTTTTCTTTTTTTTCCAATTTTTTTTTGAATAATTAGGGAGAGAGAAAATAATATAAATATAAATATTTTATATAGGACATATATATATCAAAATGATCAGGGGAATATTCCCTATCATTTGAACATTTTTCCAGAGGCAAATAAAATATACAAAAATTCTAATAAAGCAAGTAGTTGCATTAAAACCCAACAAAATCATTTTAAAAATACCAAAATGATTTCAAATTTATTTTCTCCTAATTTTCCATTGAAGGGAATCATTTTACCCATATTTCCATTTATTTATTTTAGGAGAAAATAATTTGAATAACATCCAAATAATTCCAAGTTTGAAAGGGATTTTCAAAATATTTTCAAATGACTTTCAATTTGATTCTTTTTAACTTCCAACTCATATTTCATATAATTGAAGAAGTCATTTTATCTTCTCTCATGAAAATCATTGAGTTGCATAAAGTTTTTAAAATTGAAATATTTTCAAACAGAATTCAAATCTTTTCAAAACCCTTTTCATTAATTCAAATGGAAGAAGTCATATCATCTTCTCTCTAGGGTTTTGTGTTTTGAATTGAATTTGAATTCATGGATATAAAAAGGCAAAGTGAAAGTCAGTGAAAGTCATTTCATTCCCTCTCATTCAACTTTCAAAAGTTTCAAATTCCACTCCATTTCACTCAATCAATCAAACAAACAATCCACAACAAGCATAGTTATTTATCTAATATAACATTCCAAAATTTAGAATTTTGGGATGTTACAAACCTACACACTTAAAATGAATCTCGTCCTCGAGATTCAAGAAACTAACAAGAAAGGGTTAGGGGTTGGGGGTCTGCTAGCAAACGTTTGGTCGGAAAGGTCAGGGGTGCTACCACACTTAAAACAAGGTTACGGTTCCAATAAACTCAGATACTTCCTCTGGAGTGCCGACAATGTATGTCTCTTCACATATCTTACAATAGCTCCTTCATTAGCGCTCTTCTGTCAGAAGCATAGAGTTTTCCTCAAAATCTTGGGTCGGTTTGTCAAAGTTGAAGTTCGTCCGAGACTGGATCTTCTTAGCTGATAGGTCTGTGTCCATTCTAGACAACTATCGAAATACTCATGGTGGTCTACAATTCATGGTTTTTCCTGCAGAAAAAAACGGGTCTGGGTTGAACCTCACCGTATGATCTACGATTGGCAACGGTTGCCTGTAAAAGGGTTCCATTGTCCTACCATTCTATGGTTTTATGGCTTGACGTGTCGACACTCTTCTAAGGTTTTCAAGGCTCTCTGATTTTCCATCAACATATGATAGTTCATGATAGAAGTCTCCGGTATGGGGGCCAATCCATCCCGCATTTGAATCATTACCACATACGTAAATATCGAATCACGTATTCTAACACTTGGGCATACTCACAAGCATTGCAGAATTTCTCTTGTTCTCGAACTGGGTTCGAGTAAATCCTTTGGTTCAGCAAGCCAAACAAAACATCTATCGTTACTTCACCACTCTACGGTGTTTGCGTAACCTCCTACGAAGCGTGTCTTTGATTGAATCACCGATTCTTCCAAATTTCTTCCTTCGTCAAGGTTACATCTGTTCCTTTTCAAAATCCTGGGCCTGTGGGTTATGGCCCACTTCAACACTACTGCAGCTTTAACTCATGCTTGGACTAACTCTCTTGTTCCATATTACACCTCCTAAAAATCCAGTAGTACTATGTTTCTTCATACCATCATATCAAAAGCAAAACTCCAACTTTTTTTTTTCTGCGAACTACAGTCCGTGGAATATATATTTTCTTATCCATTAGTCTAGTCTTCTTCACAGGGTACTACCACCCTAAAAATGAAATTCACAAATCCATCCATAGACCATATTTCTCATATCCTCGAAAATGGTCAAAATCCGTGTTCATAGAGTAACAACTCCTACAATTAAACATATGAAAACATGTCACCTTAACTTTATTGATTTCATGAATTCCATACAATCTCTAAGCACTCATTACATAACTCAACTCATCGAACTCATCAAAATGAAATTGCTTTCTACTACTCTTATTATCCATATCAAAATTCCAACTACTCAACTCCAGCTTTCGTCTTGTTGGGACATTTAGTAGCATAATGTCACTGCTTCCTTGCAGCGAAAACAAATGACTTTCGATAAGTCTTTGGGCTTCTTGGAGATGGTGCCTGCTCTTTGGGTTCTTGGCTTCTTCTCTGGACATTTACCAACAGAATGACCTAAATCCTTGCACACCGTAACAAGTGATATTACTCAGGTCCTTCTCTACAGAAATTGGGTTGTTCTGGGGATGCCTTCGTTTCCTCTTCCTGGATTTCTTCGTTCTGATCAAACCTTCTATTCCCTGTGGATCAAACTCTATTGCTTCCGTCGGGAAGTATCCCAAATACTCTTTTCCTTCCTTGATGCAATTATGTGAAAAATGTCCTTCTTCTTCACATGAATAGCAGGCATTGGAGTAAAATCTGTTGAGGCCTTCTCCATCAGGGTCTTCAACACATTCCTTCATCACAAGTTCTTTCATAACTTCTCGAAGGGCTTCTTTCATTCCTTCTTCCTGCTCCTGAATAGTTTGTTGCACCATGGGGTAAATGTGACCTTTGGGTCGGGTAGTGGGTGGTTCCTTCACACAAGAAACAAGTCACTGACTAGTTGGGCATTCCTCACTGTGTTTCTCCTCACAATGAGGGCATCCATCCTTGTGTCCCTCCCAGGTGTGTCCTATTTCTCCATAAATCTTGCGAGCACAAGGTTTATTTCTTGGTGTATCATGTTGCTTCCGGATAAGACGAGATCTTGTCAGGGTCTTCTTGAATTCTTTCCAAGTCTTTGCTCCATTCCATCCCCGTATAGCTTGATGCATCTGCCACCATGTTGCAGCACTTCCTTCAAAATCTTGAAAGAGCGTCACGATACTTCATTCTTCCTTGAAACCAAATTGCTCCAGTGATTCTCCATGTTCCGAATCCATAGCTACGCCTCCACAGTCTTGATCCAGAGAATATCAGTCCAACTTCATTCATCATCTATGGGGTCCAAAAGTTTTGGGATGAGATATGAGAGAGGTGGGAGGGATACACACAATACAAATGATAGTTTTGAAGAAACAAGTTTTACTTTGTGGGCTGTCGGAAAACATCAAACAAATGACAGCTCACAAATCGTCGCATCTAACGTGGGTGTATAACAGGGTTTGGTCTCTAAAGATCAAATAATTCTTCAGAACTTCAAATTCTTCAAGTCTTGAGTCTTCAATTGTTGCAGCTGCAATTCTTCCAACGCATGCTGAAATCCTCTTTACTCTGAAATGGCCATCGGTTGTCCGATATCTTTAATTCTTGGAGCGACTTGAGTTGATCTTCCGTGTGGTCAAAAGGGAAAAGGGGTATATTCTAACTATTTGAGGTGAGAGTGTCTATTTTATAAAATCAGAAAAGATGAGGAGTAAGAATCTTTTTGAAAATAAAGTTTTTGAGATATCCTGTCCAAGGGGCTTTCCGATTTCTAGGGTCACGTCCTACAGTCAACATGTGCTATGATACCATTTACAGAGCGACCCGACCTCGAACGGTCAAGCCTACGTGTTCTTTGTGCCATCCCTGGATCAAGATCTTTGGCACACACAATACATCAATATATATATCAAAGTGCAATCACATGTATAATTAACGTAAAACTGATATATACCTCATAAGTCACAATGAAACAAATAGTCGGGTGTGGAGTCCATCAACGCCATCGGCAGGTTGAGTGTAGACCGTAACCCTGTACCGTACTCTTACTCGTTGGAAGAAAGTATCTGCAACATGATACGTTGCAGCCGTGTAGGTCAGTACATTGAATGTACCGGCAAGATCACAACATGAGAAAACAGATGGTAAAACTATACTATATGCAATATGGCTTTTGTGGCTCTGTATCTGAGTTTTGTTTGCGTAAAAGCTGATTTTATTTTCCCTACATTAAAGGAATAAATGAAGTCTGTACTATAGAGTTTTCTATCATGACATGGTTCCGCCAACCGATGTCTCATAGTCCAAATCATCATAAGTTGCCCACAATTAAGTTATCAGTCCGGTGTTGAGAGTTCCGAGATAGATCCAAGTCCAGAGGCTCAAATTGTCCGTAACCGGGGACACGGCTAATCGATTAGGTTTAATCCCTCTGCAGAGGTTTGTACACTTTACCCACAAGATTTGTTGGGGAACGTAGCATAAATTCAAAATTTTCCTACGTGTCACCAAGATCTATCTATGGAGAAACTAGCAACGAGGGAAGGAGAGTGCATCTACATACCCTTGTAGATCGCTAAGCGGAAGCGTTCAAGAGAACGGGGTTGAAGGAGTCGTACTGTCGTGATCCAAATCACCGGAGATCCGAGTGCCGAGCAGACGGCACCTCGCGTTCAACACACGTACAGCCGGTGGCGTCTCCCATGCCTTGATCCAGCAAGGAGAGAGGGAGAGGTTGAGGAAGACTCCATCCAACAGCAGCACAACGTGGCGTGGTGGTGGTGGAGGCGTGGCAATCCTGCGAGGCTTCGCCAAGCACCTCTGGGAGAGGAGGAGGTGTCACGGGAGAGAGGGAGGCGCCGAGGCTCAGGTGTGGATGCCCTCCTCCCTCCACTATATATAGGGGCAAGGGAGAGGGAGGCGCAGCCTTGCCCCTTCCTCCAAGGAAGGGTGCGGCCAAGAGGGGGAGGAGTCCATCCTCCCAAGGCACCCTGAGGTGCCTTCCCCCTTGAGGACTCTCCCCCTTTTCTTATATCTTGGCGCATGGGCCTCTTGGGGCTGGTGCCCTTGGCCCATATAGGCCAAGGCGCACCCCTACAGCCCATGTGCCCCCCCGGGGCAGGTGGACCCAGTGGACCCCGGACCCCTTCGGCACTCCGTACAATACCGATAAAGTGCGAAACTTTTCAGCGACCAAAATAGGACTTCCCATATATAAATCTTTACCTCCGGACCATTCCGAACTCCTCGTGACGTCCGGGATCTCATCCGGGACTCGAACAACATTCGGTAACCACATACAAACTTCCTTTATAAGCCTAGCGTCGCCAGACCTTAAGTGTGTAGACCCTACGGGTTCGGGAGACATGCGAACATGACCGAGACGTTCTCCGGCCAATAACCAATAGCGGGATCTGGATACCCATATTGGCTCCCACATGTTCCACGATGATCTCATCGGATGAACCACGATGTCAAGGACTCAATCGATCCCGTATACAATTCCCTTTGTCTAGCGGTATTGTACTTGCCGAGATTCGATCGTCGGTATCCCGATACCTTGTTCAATCTCGTTTCCGGCAAGTCTCTTTACTCGTTCCGTAACACATCATCCCATGATCAACCCCTTGGTCACATTGTGCACATTATGATGATGTCCTACCGAGTGGGCGGAGATACCTCTCCGTTTACGGAGTGACAAATCCAGTCTCGATTCGTACAACCCAATGACACTTTCGGAGATACCTGTAATGCACCTTTATAGTCACCCAGTTACGTTGTGGACGTTTGGTACACCCAAAGCATTCCTACGGTATCCGGGAGTTGCACAATCTCATGGTCTAAGGAAATGATACTTGACATTAGAAAATCTTTAGCATACGAACTACGATCTTTGTGCTAGGCTTAGGATTGGGTCTTGTCCATCACATCATTCTCCTAATGATGTGATCCCGTTATCAATGTCCATGGTTAGGAAACCATAACCATCTATTGATCAACGAGCTAGCCAATAGAGGCTTGCTAGGGACATGGTGTTGTCTATGTATCCACACATGTATCTGAGTTTCCTATCAATACAATTATAGCATGGATACTAAACGATTATCGTGAACAAGGCAATATAATAATAACTAATTTATTATTGCCTCTAGGGCATATTTCCAACAGTCTCCCGCTTGCACTAGAGTCAATAATCTAGTTCACATCGTCATGTGATTAACACTGATAGGTCACATCGCCATGTGACCAACACCCAAAGAGTTTACTAGTGTCATTAAACTAGTTCACATCATCATGTGATTAAGACTCAATGAGTTCTGGGGTTTGATCATGTTTTGCTTGTGAGAGAGGTTTTAGTCAACGGGTTTTAGTCAACAGGTCTGAACCTTTCAGATCCGTGTGTGCTTTGCAAATTTCTAGGTCATATTATAAATGCTGCTTCCGCCCCACTTGGAGCTATTCCAAATGGTTGCTCCACTATACGTATCCGGTTTGCTACTCGAGTCACTTTCGGATAGGTGTTAAAGCTTGCATCGACGTAACGCTTTACGCCGAACTCTTTATCACCTCCATAATCGAGAAACATGTCCTTATTTACTCCAAGGATAATTTTGACCGCTGTCCAATGATCCATTCTGGATCATTCTTGTACCCTTGATCGACTCATGGCATGGCACACTTAGGTGCGGTACACGGCATAGCATACTGTAGAGCCTATGTCTAAGGCATAGGGGACGATCTTCGTCCTTTCTCTCTGTTCTGCCGTGGTCGAGCTTTAAGTCTTAACTTCATACCTTACATCTCAGGCAAGAACTCCTTCTTTGACTAATTTATCTTGAACACTTTCAAGATCATGTCAAGGTACGTGCTCATTTGAAAGTATTATTAAGCATTTTGATCTATCCTTATAGATCTTGATGCTTATTGTTCAAGTAGCCTAATCCAGGTTTTCTATTGAAAATCATCTTTCAAATAACCCTATATGCTTTCCAGAAATTCTACGTCATTTCTGATCATCAATATGTCAACAACATATACTCATCAGAAATTCTATAGTGCTCCCACTTACTTCTTTGGAAATACAAGTTTCTCATAAACTTTGTATAAACCCAAAATCTTTGATCAAAGCGCACATTCCAACTCCGAGATGCTTACTCCAGTCCTTAGAAAGGATCATTTGGAGCCAAGATACCTTTTAGCATCCTTAGGATCGACAAAACTTTCTGATTGTATCACATACAACCTTTCCTTACGAAACTGGTAAGGAAACTCATTTTGACATCCATCGCCAGATTTCATAAATGCAGCTTATGCTAACATGATTCCGACGGACTTAAGCATCGCTACGGATGAGAAAATCTCATCGTAGTCAACTCCTTGAACTTGTGAAAAACTCTTCGCCACAAGTCGAGCTTCATAGACGGTGATATTACCGCCCACGTCCGTCTTCTTCTTAAAGATCCATTTATCTCAATGGCTTGCCGATCATCGGGCAAGTCCACCAAAGTCCATGCTTTGTTCTGATATATGGATACTATCTCGGATTTCATGGCTTCTAACCATTTGTCGGAATTTGGGCCCACCATCGCTTCTCCATAGCTCGTAGGTTTATCAAGACAGGATCACCGTACCACTCTGAAGCAGTACGCGTCCTTGTCGTCCTACGAGGTTCGGTAGTGACTTGATCCGAAACTTCATGATCTCTATCATAAGCTTCTACTTCAATTGGTATAGGTGCCATGGGAATAACTTCCTGTGCCCTGCTACACACTAGTTGAAGTGATGGTTCAATAACCTCATCAAGTCTCCACCATCCTCCCACTCAACTTTTCGAGACAAACTTTTCCTCGAGAAAGGACCCGATTCAAGAAACAATCCCTATTGCTTCCGGATCTGAATTAGGAGGTATACCCAACTGTTTTGGGTGTCCTATGAAGATGCATTTGTCCGCTTTGGGTTCGACTTATCAACCTGAAACTTTTCCACATAAGCGTCGCAGCCCCAAACTTTTAAGAAATGACAGCTTAGGTTTCTCTAAACCATAGTTCATACGGTGTCATCTCAACGGAATTACGTGGAGCCCTATTAAAGTGAGTGCGGTTGTCTCTAATGCCTAACCCAAGAACGATAGTGGTAATTCGATAAGAGACATCATGGTACGCACCATATCCAATAGGGTGCAACTATGATGTTCGGACACACCATCACACTATGGTGTTCGGTAGTATTAATTGTGAAAAATTTGCACAATGTCTTAATTGTGTGCCAAAACTTCGTAACTCAGATATTCATCTCTATGATCATATCATAGACATTCTATCCTCTTGTCACGAAGATCTTAAACTTCATTCTGAAATTACTTGAACCATTCAATAATTCAGATTTGTGTTTCATCAAGTAAATACACTCAGTATCTACTTAAATCATCCGTGAAGTAAGAACATAACGATATTCACTGCATGCCTCAGCACTCATTTGACTGCTCACATCAAGATGTGTTACTTCCAACAGGTTGCTATCTTGTTCCATCTTCTTTGAAAGCGAGGCTTTTAGGTCATCTTGCCCATGTGGTATGTTTTGCATATCTCAAGTGATTCAAAATCAAGTGAGTCTAAACGATCCATCTGCATGGAGTTTCTTCATGCGTATACACCAATAGACATGGTTCGCATGTCTCAAACTTTTCAAAAGCGAGTGAGTCCAAAGATCCATCAACATGGAGCTTCTTCATGCGTTTACACCATTATGACTCACATGGCGATTGCCACAAGTAAGTGGTACTATCATTACTATCTTTTATCCTTTTGGCATGAAAATGTGTATCACTACGATCGAGATTCAATAAACCAATCCTTTAGGTGCAAGACCATTGAAGGTATTATTCAAATAAACAGAGTAACCATTATTCTCCTCAAATGAATAACCGTATTAAGCATGCATATAATCCAATCATGTCTATGCTCAACGCAAACACCAATAACAATTGTTTAGGTTTAACACCAATCTCGATGGTAGAGGAGTGTGCGATGCTTGATCATATCAACCTTGGAAACACTTCCAACACGTATCGTCAACTCACCTTTAGCTAGTCTCCGTTTATTCCGTAGCTCTTTTATTTCGAGTTACTAACACTTAGCAACTGAACCGGTATCTTAATACCCTGGTGCTACTAGGAGTACTAGTAAAGTACACATTAACATAATGTATATCCAATATACTTCTTTCGACCTTTCCAGCCTTCTTATCTACCAAGTATCTAGGGTAATTCTGCTCCAGTGGCTGTTCCCCTTATTACAGAAGCACTTAGTCTCGGGTTTGGGTTCAACCTTGGGTTTCTTCACTAGAGCAGCAGCTGATTTGCCGTTTCATGAGGTATCCCTTCTTGCCCTTGCCCTTCTTGAAACTAGTGGTTTCACCAACCATCAACAATTGATGCTCCTTTTTTGACTTCTACTTTCGTGATGTCAAACAACGCGAATACCTCAAAGGATCATTATATCTATCCCTGATATGTTATAGTTCATCACGAAGCTTCTGGCAGCTTGGTGGCAATGACTTTGGAGAAACATCACTATCTCATCTGGAAGATCAACTCCCACTCGATTCAAGTGATTGTTGTGCTCAGACAATCTGAGCACAAGCTCTACGATTGAGCTTTTCTCCCTTAGTTTGCAGGCTAAGAAAATCGTCGGAGGTCTTATACCTCTTGACGTGGGCACGAGCTTGAAATCCCAATTTCAGCCCTCGAAACATCTCATATGTTCCATGACGTTTGAAAAATGTCTTGATTGCCTCAACTCTAAACCGTTTAACCGAACTATCACGTAGTTATCAAAAGCGTGTATGTCCGATGTTCGTGACATCCACAAATGACGTTTGGGGTTCAGACACCGGCGGTGCATTAGGGACACAATCTTTCTCTGTCCGCATAATCGCCATCATCAACTTTCAACTATATTTTCTCTAGGAACATATCTAAACAGTGGAACTAAAGCGCGAGCTACGACATAATTTGCAAAAGGTCTTTTGACTATGTTCAAGATAATTAAGTTCATCTTATGAACTCCCACTCGAGATAGACATCCCTCTGGTCATCTAAGTGATTACATGATCCGAGTCAACTAGGCCATGTCCGATCATCACGTGAGACGGACTAGTCAACATCGGTGAACATCTTCATGTTGATCGTATCTACTATCGACTCATGCTCGACCTTCGGTCTCCGTGTTCGAGGCCATGTCTACACATGCTAGGCTCGTCAAGTTAACCCCAAGTGTTTTTCTTTGTGTAAATCTGTCTTACACCCGTTGTATGTGAACGTAAGAATCCATCACACCCGATCATCACGTGGTGCTTAGAAGCGACGAACTGTAGCAACGGTGCACGGTCGAGGAGAACACTTCTTGAAATTTGTGTAAGGGATCATCTTATTTACTACCGTCGTTCTAAGTAAACAAGATGCATAAACATAATAAACATCACATGCAATTATATAGTAGTGACATGATATGGCCAATATCATATTGCTCCTATTGATCTCCATCTTCGGGGCTCCATGATCATCATTGTCACCGGCATGACACCATGATCTCCATCATCGTGTCTCCATGAAGTTGTCTCGCCAACTTATTACTTCTACTACTATGGCTACCGGTTAGCAATAAAGTAAAGTAATTACATGGCGTTGTTCAATGACACGCAGGTCATACAATAAATCTAGACAACTCCTATGGCTCCTGCCCGGTTGTCATACTCATCGACATGCAAGTCGTGAATCCTATTACAAGAACAAGATCAATCTCATACATCACATATCATTCATCACATTCTTCTTGGCCATATCACATCACATAGCATACCCTGCAAAAACAAGTTAGACGTCCTCTAATTGTTGTTTGCATATTTTACGTGGCTGCTATGGGTTTCTAGCAAGAACGTTTCTTACCTATGCAAAACCACAACGTGATATGCCAATTGCTATTTACCCTTCATAAGGACCCTCTTCATCGAATCCGTTCCGACTAAAGTGGGAGAGGCGGCACCCGCTAGCCACCTTATGCACCAAGTGCATGTCGATCGGTGGAACCTGTCTCACGTGGAAATGCGTGTAAGGTCGGTCCGGCCGCTTCATCCCACAATACCGTCGAAACAAGATTGGACTAGTAACGGTAAGCATATTGAACAAAATCAACGCCCACAACTACTTTGTGTTGTACTCGTGCAAAGAATCTACGCAATAGACCTAGCTCATGATGCCACTGTTGGGGAACGTAGCATAAATTCAAAATTTTTCCTACGTGTCACCAAGATCTATCTATGGAGAAACTAGCAACGAGGGAAGGAGAGTGCATCTACATACCCTTGTAGATCGCTAAGCGGAAGCGTTCATGAGAACGGGTTGAAGGAGTCGTGCCGTCGTGATCCAAATCACCGGAGATCCGAGTGCCGAGCAGACGGCACCTCCGCGTTCAACACACGTACAGCCGGTGACGTCTCCCATGCCTTGATCCAGCAAGGAGAGAGGGAGAGGTTGAGGAAGACTCCATCCAACAGCAGCTGTGGCGTGGTGGTGGTGGAGGCGTGGCAATCCTGCGGGGCTTCGCCAAGCACCTACGGGAGAGGAGGAGGTGTCACGGGAGAGGGAGGCGCCGAGGCTCAGTGTGGATGCCCTCCTCCCTCCACTATATATAGGGGCAAGGGAGAGGGAGGCGCAGCCTTGCCCCTTCCTCCAAGGAAGGGGTGCGGCCAAGAGGGGGAGGAGTCCATCCTCCCCAAGGCACCTCAGGTGCCTTCCCCTTTTAGGACTCTCCCCTTTTCTTATATCTTGGCGCATGGGCCTCTTGGGGCTGGTTCCCTTGGCCCATATAGGCCAAGGCGCACCCCCTACAGCCCATGTGGCCCCCCGGGGCAGGTGGACCCCCCCGGTGGACCCCCGGACCCCTTTCGGCACTCCCGGTACAATACCGATAAAGTGCGAAACTTTTCCGGCGACCAAAATAGGACTTCCCATATATAAATCTTTACCTACGGACCATTCCGGAACTCCTCGTGACGTCCGGGATCTCATCCGGGACTCCGAACAACATTCGGTAACCACATACAAACTTCCTTTATAACCCTAGCGTCATCGAACCTTAAGTGTGTAGACCCTACGGGTTCGGGAGACATCTTGAGACATGACCGAGACGTTCTCCGGTCAATAACCAATAGCGGGATCTGGATACCCATATTGGCTCCCACATGTTCCACGATGATCTCATCGGATGAACCCACGATGTCAAGGACTCAATCGATCCCGTATACAATTCCCTTTGTCTAGCGGTATTGTACTTGCGAGATTCGATCGTCGGTATCCCGATACCTTGTTCAATCTCGTTTCCGGCAAGTCTCTTTACTCGTTCCGTAACACATCATCCCGTGATCAACCCCTTGGTCACATTGTGCACATTATGATGATGTCCTACCGAGTGGGCCCAGAGATACCTCTCCGTTTACACGGAGTGACAAATCCAGTCTCAATTCGTACAACCCAACAGACACTTTCGGAGATACCTGTAATGCACCTTTATAGTCACCCGATTCGTTGTGACGTTTGGTACACACAAAGCATTCCTACGGTATCCGGGAGTTGCACAATCTCATGGTCTAAGGAAATGATACTTGACATTAGAAAAGCTTTAGCATACGAACTACGATCTTTGTGCTAGGCTTAGGATTGGGTCTTGTCCATCACATCATTCTCCTAATGATGTGATCCCGTTATCAACGACATCCAATGTCCATGGTTAGGAAACCGTAACCATCTATTGATCAACGAGCTAGCCAATAGAGGCTTGCTAGGGACATGGTGTTGTCTATGTATCCACACATGTATCTGAGTTTCCTATCAATACAATTATAGCATGGATAATAAACGATTATCGTGAACAAGGAAATATAATAATAACTAATTTATTATTGCCTCTAGGGCATATTTCCAACAAGATTCGATCCCTCTCTTTACGTTCTCGCACTTCAGGGTGTTTGAGAACAAGATGACCGAAACATGGTCTTCCGAAGAGTTCCTCTGACCACTGTCCGGTGCTCATCCAATCCTACCGTAGTTCTACATCTGCTAGCACCGTCCCAGCCAGATTCACCACTAAGGTCAACCAAGCCAGAGCCCATATTGACTTGCGGTTGCACGGGTAAGCTTCCGGGCATGAAGTATTCTTCCGTCTCTTTGAGTGCAGGTGAAGCTTTCCGCAAGATGTCATGGCGCTTCTCCATGCATCCCGACCAACCTTGGTTTCTCCAGGTGCCCGTCGGCAACCATCCTTCACCCAGTAGTGTGTATTGAATTCTTGTCTCGAGTCTTGAAGTCTTGAGGCCTTGAAGGTGCAGTCCTTGCAGATTCCATCATGGTGTTGTCGTCATTGACGTAAATCCTCCATTCTCACACCACTCCTGAGCACTCATACCAAACCCCGTCTACTATAGCGTAGCATTAAAACAAATAACGTCCGGGCTTGGTAACGAGGGTGATGGGTTCCTACCTCATGCATACTACTCATCTACAAGGATTCAATAACACTCTGAGGGGTGGTTGCAAAGATGCCACTAAATGCAATAAACATAGGTATGAAAGCATGGTCAAAGTGAACTTGCCTTCCGACGATCTTGAAAACTATGGACTCGTGGTAGCAAGCTTACGCACTCCGGAAATTCTCCCGTGGCAAAAAACAATCATAATATGCTTAGAACATTTGATCACTTAACATAATAGCATGCTATCATTACACACAAAGCACTTGAACCAAAACCCATAGAATAACTCAAAGAAATCCATCTCAAAGTTTTCAGACTTCAAGCAACAACTAAAAATAGTTTTACATTACAAAAATTTCTCAACAGAACCTAATCATGGTTTTATGCTAACTTAACAGAAAAGAATGCATTATGCAACTAGGAGCAAAAAGAATCACTTTAAAATCTATTATAAAACTCCTATTAGGCCTAAAGCAAATTTTAGTAAGAAAAATAAAATAAAAGTTTTATTTAATTTAAATAAAAGTTCATGCTCTAAAGTTACAGAAACTAACCTAGAATAATCTATCACATAGGAAAAATAAATTTATTTGCTAAGTAAAACAATAGGAAAACAGTAGCTAGTTAATTAATTAAGAATAACATGATTCTGATTAAAACTATTTTTATAAATCCTAAAATGCCCAAATAAATTCCTACGGTTAGGCAATGTCAAAACAAAGTTGTGACAAAAGAATCATTAAAAATAATATTCCTAACTCATTTTATAGCAGATTTACCATTCTGTCTAAATCTAAAATAAAGCAATTTTAAATAATTTTAACATGTCTAATTATATTTTCTACCGAAACTATATGAAATTTGCAAACCAACAAAAAAAGAATCACTTAAAAATATTAAGTAAATTAAAAGATATGAATTTTTCAAATATGAAACTATTCTGTTAAAACAGAAAACGAAAAATAAAGTTAAAAGAAAATAAAAGCTAATAGGCCTATCTAGCGCGCAAGGCGTTAAATAACTAAAAGCGTACACGCGGTCTAAATCGCTTGGGCGGTCTAATAAAAACCTAACTAAGAACTAAACTGAATAAAAACCGGTTCATTAAAAATAAACCTAACTAAACCGTACCCCTTGAGAGGATCTAATCTAGACCCTACGTCTAGATCGGACGGTGAGGCGTTCTCGGCGACTTACATGGCGGCAGCAGCGGCAATGATTCGGGCGGCGAAGTGCTCGGCGTCTCCGGTGGTCGGGGTGTGGCGGGGACCTCCGTGAGTCTTGGCGCGACGAGGGGAGCTCGGGGGTCGACTCGGTGGAGCTCGAGGGTGGTCGGGGATGGCCGGGGCGGTCGCAATGGCGCGGCGGCGGCTCGGGTGTCCGGCGAGGGATTGCGGCGAGGAGAGGGGTCGGGCGATGGGGAAAAGTGGGGGAAGGGGTCGAAGGGGTATTTATAGAAGTACCGACTTGGGCGAGGCGTTCGGGGAGGATCGAGGCGATCCGGAATCCCGGGATTCGTGGCGGCGGTTGGCGTGTCTTCTGGAGGAGGAAGGCAGGGGTGGGGCAGGTGTCGGTGAGAGAGAGAGAGGGGAGTCGGGTCAGCGATCGGGCGAAGGGTTTTATTTGCCGCTGGCTCGGTCGGGCCGGCTCATTGTGGGCCGGGTTAGGTGCTCTGGCCGGGCCGCTGGTTGTTGGCTGGGCAGTTGGCTGGCCGGCGCCTGTGGGCTTTTCTTTTTCCAATTTTTTGAATAATTAGGAGAGAGAAAATAATATAAATATAAATATTTTATATAGGACATATATATATCAAAATGATCAGGGAATATTCCTATCATTTGAACATTTTTCCAGGCAAATAAAATATACAAAATTCTAATAAAGCAAGTAGTGATACAGTTGCATTAAAACCCAACAAAAATCATTTTAAAAATACCAAAATGATTTCAAATTTATTTTCTCCTAATTTTCCATTGAAGGGAATCATTTTACCCATATTTCCATTTATTTATTTTTAGGAGAAAATAATTTGAATAACATCCAAATAATTCCAAATTTGAAAGGGATTTTCAAAATATTTTCAAATGACTTTCAGTTTGATTCTTTTTAACTTCCAACTCATATTTCATATAATTGAAGAAGTCATTTTATCTTCTCTCATGAAAATCATTGAGTTGCATAATGTTTTTAAAATTGAAATATTTTCAAACAGAATTCAAATCTTTTCAAAACCCTTTTCATTAATTCAAATGGAAGAAGTCATATCATCTTCTCTCTAGGGTTTTGTGTTTTGAATTGAATTTGAATTCATGGATATAAAAAGGCAAAGTGAAAGTCAGGGAAAGTCATTTCATTCCCTCTCATTCAACTTTCAAAAGTTTCAAATTCCACTCCATTTCACTCAATCAATCAAACAAACAATCAGACAACAAGCATAGTTATTTATCTAATATAACATTCCAAAATTTAGAATTTTGGGATGTTACACACCTACCACACTTAAAATGAATCTCGTCCTCGAGATTCGAAGAGGCTAGCAAGAAAGGGTTAGGGGTTGGGGAATTACGCTGCAAAGCGTTTGGTCGGAGAGGTCGGGGTGCTACCACACTTAAAACAAGGTTACGGTTCCAATAAACTCAGATACTTCCTCCTGAGTGCCGACAATGTATGTCTCTTCACATATCTTACAATAGCTCCTTCATTAGCGCTCTTCTGTCAGAAGCATAGACTTTTCCTCAAAATCTTGGGTCGGTTTGTCAAAGTTGAAGTTCGTCCGAGACTGGATCTTCTTAGCTGATAGGTCTGTGTCCATTCTAGACAACTATCGAAATACTCATGGTGGTCTACAATTCATGGTTTTTCCTGCAGAAAAAAGCAGTGCAGGTTGAACCTCACCGTATGATCTACGATTGGCAACGGTTGCCGATAAAAGGGTTCCATTGTCCTACCATTCTATGGTTTTATGGCTTGACGATGTCGACACTCTTCTAAGGTTTTCAAGGCTCTCTCGATTTTCCGTCAACATATGATAGTTCATGATAGAAGTCTCCGGTATGGGGCCAATCCATCCCGCATTTGAATCATTACCACATACGTAAATATCGAATCACGTAATCTAACACTTGGGCATACTCACAAGCATTGCAGAATTTCTCTTGTTCTCGAACTGGGTTCGAGTAAATCCTTTGGTTCAACAAGCCAAACAAAACATCTATCGTTACTTCACCACTCTCGGTGTTTGCGTAACCTCCTCTGAAGCGTATGCTTTGATTGGATCACTGATTCTTCCAAATTTCTTCCTTCGTCAAGGTTACATCTGTTCCTTTTCAAAATCCTGGGCCTGTGGGTTATGGCCCACTTCAACACTAGTGCAGCTTTAACTCATCCTTGGAGTAACTCTCTTGTTCCATATTACACATCCTTTAAATCCAGTAGTACTGCTGTTTCTTCATACCATCATATCAAAAGCAAAACTCCAACTTTTTTTTCTGCGAACTACGGTCCGTGGAATATATATTTTCTTATCCATTAGTCTAGTCTTCTTCACAGGTACTACCACCCTAAAAATGAAATTCACAAATCCATCCATAGACCATATTTCTCATATCCTCGAAAATGGTCAAAATCCGTGTTCATAGAGTAACAACTCATACAATTAAACATATGAAAACATGTCACCTTAACTTTATTGATTTCATGAATTCCATACAATCTCTGAGCACTCATTACATAACTCAACTCAGCGAACTCATGAAAATGAAATTGCTTTCTACTACTCTTATTATCCATATCAAAATTCCAACTACTCAACTCCGACTTTCGTCTTGTTGGGACATTTAGTAGCATAATGTCCTGCTTCCTTGCAAATGAAAACAAATGACTTTCGATAAGTCTTTGGGCTTCTTGGAGATGGTGCCTGCTCTTTGGGTTCTTGGCTTATTCTCTGGACATTTACCAGCGTAATGACCTAAATCCTTGCACCTGTAACAAGTGATATTACTCAGGTCCTTCTCTACAGAAATTGGGTTGTTATGGGGATGCCTTCGTTTCCTCTTCCTGGATTTCTTCGTTCTGATCAAACCTTCTATTCCCTGTGGATCAAACTCTATTGCTTCCGTCGGGAAGTATCCCAGATACTCTTTTCCTTCCTTGATGCAATTATGTGAAAAATGTCCTTCTTCTTCACATGAATAGCAGGCATTGGAGTAAAATCTGTTGAGGCCTTCTCCATCAGGGTCTTCAACACATTCCTTCATCACAAGTTCTTTCATAACTTCTCGAAGGGCTTCTTTCATTCCTTCTTCCTGCTCCTGAATAGTTTGTTGCACCATGGGGTAAATGTGACACTGGGTCGGGTAGTGGGTGGTTCCTTCACACAAGAAACAAGTCACCTGACTAGTTGGGCATTCCTCAGCTGTGTGTTTCTCCTCACAATGAGGGCATCCATCCTTGTGTCCCTCCTGGGTGTGTCCTATTTCTCCGCAAATCTTGCAGGCACAAGGTTTATTTCTTGGTGTATCATGTTGCTTCCGGATAAGACGAGATCTTGTCAGGGTCTTCTTGAATTCTTTCCAAGTCTTTGCTCCATTCCATCCCTGTATAGCTTGATGCATCTGCCACCATGTTGCAGCACTTCCTTCAAAAATCTTGAGAGCGTCACGATACTTCATTCTTCCTTGAAACCAAATTGCTCCCAGTGATTCTCCATGTTCAATCCATAGCTACTGCCTCCGGCTGAAGTCTTGATCCAGAGAATATCAGTCCAACTTCATTCATCATCTATGGGGTCCAAAAGTTTTGGGATGAGATATGAGAGAGGTGGGGAGGGATACACACAATACAAACGATAGTTTTTGAAGAAACAAGTTTTACTTTGTGGCTGTCGGAAAACATCAAACAAATGACAGCTCACAAATCGTCGCATCTAACGTAGGTGTATAACAGGGTTTGGTCTCTAAAGGTCAAATAATTCTTTAGGAACTTCAAATTCTTCAAGTCTTCGGAGTCTTCAATTGTTGCAGCTGCAATTCTTCCAACGGATGGTGAAATCCTCTTTACTCTGAAATGGCCATCAGTTGTCCGATATCTTTAATTCTTGGAGCGACTTGATTGATCTTCCGTGGTCAAAAGGGAAAGGTGTATATTCTAACTATTTGAGGTGAGAGTGTCTATTTGATAAAATCAGAAAAGATGAGGAGTAAGAGTCTTTTTGAAAATAAAGTTTTTGAGATATCCTGTCCAAGGGGCTTTCCGATTTCTAGGGTCACGTCGTACAGTCAACATGTGATCTGATTCCATTTCTGTAGCGACCCGACCTCAGACGGTCAAGCCTCTGTGTTGCTGTGCCATCCCTAGATCAGTATGCTGGCACACACAGTACATCAATGTATATATCAAAGTGCAATCACATGTATAATTAACGTAAAACTAATATATACCTCATAAGTCACAGCGGAAACAAATAGTCGGGTGTGGAGTCCATCAACGCCATCGGCAGGTTGAGTGTAGACCGTAACCACTGCGTACTCTTACTCGTTGGAAGAAAGTATCTCGCAACATGATACGTTGCAGCGTGTAGGTCGATTACATTGAATGTACTGGCAAGATCACAACATGAGAAAATAGAAGGTAAAACTATACTATATGCAATATGGCTTTTGTGGCTCTGTATCTGAGTTTTGTTTGCGTAAAAGCTGGTTTTATTTTCCCTACATCAAAGGAATAAATGAAGTCTGTACTATAGAGTTTTCTATCATGACATGGTTCCGCCAACCGATGTCTCATAGCCCAAATCATCATAAGTTGCCCACAATTAAGTTATCAGTCCGGTGTTGAGAGTTCCGAGATAGATCCAAGTCCAGAGGCTCAAATTGTCCGTAACCGGGGACACGGCTAATCGATTAGGTTTAAACTCTCTGCAGAGGTTTGTACACTTTACCCGCAAGATTCGATCCCTCTCTTTACGTTCTCGCACTTTGGGGTGTTTGAGAACAAGATGACCGAAACATGGTCTTCCGAAGAGTTCCTCTGACCACTGTCCGGTGCTCATCCAATCCTACCGTAGTTCTACATCTGCTAGCACCGTCCCAGCCAGATTCACCACAAAGGTCAACCAAGCGAGCCCATAGTGACTTGCGGTTGCACAGGTAAGCTTCCGGGCATGAAGTATTCTTCCGTCTCTTTGAGTCTGGGTGAAGCTTTCCGTAAGATGTCATGGCGCTTCTCCATGCATCCCGGCCAACCACTGGTTTCTCCAGGGTGCCCGTCAACCGTCCTTCACCAAGTAGTGTGTATTTAATTCTTGTCTCGAGTCTTGAAGTCTTGAGGCCTTGAAGGTGCAAATCCTTGCAGATTCCATCATGGTGTTGTCGTCATTGGCGTAAATCCTCCATTCTCACACCACTCCACGAGCACTCATACCAAACCCCGTCTACTATAGCGTAGCATTAAAACACATAACGTCCCGGGCTTGGTAACAGGGTGATGGGTTCCTACCTCATGCATACTACTCATCTACAAGGATTCAATAACACTACTGAGGGGTGGTTGCAAAGATGCCACTAAATGCAATAAACATAGGTATGAAAGCATGGTCAAAGTGAACTTGCCTTCTTGTGGTCTTGAAAACTAGGGACTCGTGGTAGCAAGCTTCAGACTCGGAAATTCTACCGAGGCAAACAACAATCATAATAAGCATACAACATATGATCACTTAACATAATAGCATGCTATCATAACACACAAAGCACTTGAACCAAAACCCAAAGAAAAACTCAAAGAAATCCAACTCAAAGTTTTCGTACTTCAAGCAACAACTAAAAATAGTTTTACATTACAAAAAATTTCTCAACAGAACCTAATCATGGTTTTATGCTAACTTAACGAGAAAAGAATGCATTATGCAACTAGGAGCAAAAGAATCACTTTAAAATCTATTATAAAACTCCTATTAGGCCTAAAGCAAATTTTAGTAAGAAAAATAAAATAAAAGTTTTATTTAATTTAAATAAAAGTTCATGCTCTAAAGTTACAGAAACTAACCTAGAATAATCTATCACAGAGGAAAACTAAATTTATTTGCTAAGTAAAACAATAGGAAAACAGTAGCTAGTTAATTAATTAAGAATAACATGATTCTGATTAAAACTATTTTTATAAATCCTAAAATGCCCAAAAACTTCCCTACGGTTAGGCAATGTCAAAACAAAGTTGTGACAAAAAGAATCATTAAA
The DNA here is from genome assembly GCA_021605145.1 of Aegilops bicornis. Lineage (NCBI taxonomy): Eukaryota > Viridiplantae > Streptophyta > Magnoliopsida > Poales > Poaceae > Aegilops > Aegilops bicornis. The sequence continues at coordinate 420,333,510 of CM038675.1, read as the reverse complement.
AAATAATATTCCTAACTCATTTTATAGCAGATTTACCATTCTGTCTAAATCTAAAATAAATCAATTTTAAATAATTTTAATATGGCTAATTATATTTTCTACAGAAATTATAAGAAATTTGCAAACCAACAAAAAAAGAATCACTTAAAAATATTACGTAAATTAAAAGATATGAATTTTTCAAATCTGAAACTATTCTGTTAAAACAGAAAACGAAAAATAAAGTTAAAAGAAAAATCGGCGCTAATGGGCCTATCTAGCGCACCGGCGTTAAATAACTAAAAGCATTACGCGGTCTAAATCGCCTTCGGGCGGTCTAATAAAAACCCTAACTAAGAACTAAACCGGAATAAAACCGGTTCATTAAAAATAAACCTAACTAAACCGTACCCCTTGAGAGGATCTAATCTAGACCCTACGTCTAGATCGGACGGTGGGGCGTTCTCCGGCGACTTACATGGCGACGACGGGCGATGGCGGTTCGGCGGCGAGTGCTCCGGCGTCTCCGGTGGTCGAGGCGACGGCGGGGAGCTCCGGTGCAGCGCGACGAGGAGCTCGGGGTCGACTCGGTGGAGCTCGAGGTGGTCGGGATGGCCGGGCGGTCGCAATGAGCGCGGGCGGCTCGGGTGTCCCATGAGGATTGCGGCGAGGAGAGGGTGGGCGATGGGGAAAAGTGGGGAAGGGGTCGAGGCGGGGTATTTATAGGGGGGGTACCGACTTGGACGAGGGGGTGATCGGGAGGATCAGAGGCGATCCCGGAATCCCAGGATTCCGCGGCGGGCGCGGTTGGCGTGTCTTCTTGGGAGGAGGAAGACGGTGGGGCAGGTGTCGGTGAGAGAGAGAGAGAGAGGGGAGTCGGGTCGGCGATCGGGCGAAGGGTTTTTGGCAAGGCTGGGCTGGCTCGGTCGGGCTCGGCCATTGGGCGGTTGTGGCTCGCCTGTCTGGGCCGCCTAGGTGTTGGCTGGGCAGTTGGCCAGCCACCAGGGCTTTTTCTTTTTCCAATTTTTTTGAATAATTAGGAGAGAGAAAATAATATAAATATAAATATTTTATATAGGACATATATATATCAAAATGATCGGGGAATATTCCTATCATTTGAACATTTTCAGAGGCAAATAAAATATACAAAAATTCTAATAAAGCAAGTAGTGATACTGTTGCATTAAAACCCAACAAAATCATTTTAAAAATACCAAAATGATTTCAAATTTATTTTCTCCTAATTTTCCATTGAAGGGAATCATTTTACCCATATTTCCATTTATTTATTTTTAGGAGAAAATAATTTGAATAACATCCAAATAATTCCAAATTTGAAAGGGAGTTTCAAAATATTTTCAAATGACATTCAATTTGATTCTTTTTAACTTCCAACTCATATTTCATATAATTGAAGAAGTCATTTTATCTTCTCTCATGAAAATCATTGAGTTGCATAAAGTTTTTAAAATTTGAAATATTTTCAAACAGAATTCAAATCTTTTCAAAACCCTTTTCATTTATTCAAATGGAAGAAGTCATATCATCTTCTCTCTAGGGTTTTGTGTTTTGAATTGAATTTGAATTCATGGATATAAAAAGGCAAAGTGAAAGTCGTGGAAAGTCATTTCATTCCCTCTCATTCAACTTTCAAAAGTTTCAAATTCCACTCCATTTCACTCAATCAATCAAACAAACAATCAGACAACAAGCATAGTTATTTATCTAATATAACATTACAAAATTTAGAATTTTGGGATGTTACACCGCAGGGGGATAGGTGTCGGTGTCAAAACCGGCAGATCTCGGGTAGGGGGTCCCCAACTGTGCCTCTAAGGTCGATGGTAACAGGACACAGAGGATCTGATGTTTAACCAGGTTCGGGCCCTCTCTATGGAGGTAACACCCTACTTCCTGCTTGATTGATCTTGATGAATATGAGTATTACAAGAGTTGATCTACCACGAGATTGTAATGGCTAAAACCCTAGAAGTCTAGCCTGTATGATTATGATGATGCCTCTATGGACTAAGTCCTCCGATTTATATAGACATCGGAGGGGACTAGGGTTATACAAAGTCAGTTACAGAGAAAGGAATCTTCATATCGGACGCCAAGCTTGCCTTCCACGCCAAGGAGATTCCCATCCGGACACAGGAGAGAGTCTTCGGTCTTGTTTCTTAACAGCCCATCAGTCCGGCCCACGTCCAACAGGCCGGACGACTGAGGACCCCTTAGTCCAGGACTCCCTCAGTAGCCCCCTAACCATGCTTTCAATGCCAATGTGTCTGGCGCGCAGATTGTCTTCGGCATTGCAAGGCGGGTTCCTCCCTCGATGACTTCAAAGAGCTGTATTCGGCCTTTCATTTAATGTCATACCCATCGGCTTCTATGCATCCATTGCTTCAGCTTCCACGTATCGAGCGAATATGAGAGGTCAGGGTATATTTTGCATATAACACCCCGTCCATGTAAGAAAAGCATCTATTTAAAGGGATTGGATCTCGGATCTGTTCCACATCACGCGGAAAATCCTCAGATCTTGCTAGGAGAGACCACTCCAACATGACTAGCACTCCCAGTTCTTCCTCCCATCCCCACGGCCCTAAAAAAGGTGATTGGGAGAGATGTTCCGTATCCCACGGTCAGCTAGTGACGCTGCAAACACAGGGATTTCTTTCCCCAGCGGATCTAGTCACCATTCGAGCAGGATTGACTTCCTTCAACGGCGGGGCTCAGGCTGAGAATTTTCCCAATCCATCTAGGGGGAATGAGTGTGCTTCGTTCGCTACCTACTAAGAGGTGTCAGATTCCCAATCCATCCGTTCCTCCGAGGACTTCTGGAGTATTATGGCCTTCAACTTCACAATTTCACCCCTGCTTCCATTCTGCACATCGCGGGTTACGTCGCTCTTTGTGAGCTATTCCTGGGTTGTGAGGCCCATTTTGAATTGTGGAGGAAGCTATTCTGCCTCATCCCTCAGAACCAAGAGGGATCAATATTTTTAGTGGGCGGAGCCGAGGTATGGCGCATCGCCAGGACTGGATACCTGTCCGGCACACCGAAGAAGGCATCTGAAGAGTGGCCTCCGAATGGTTCTATATTGAGGACGTCGCCCTTCCTGACCAAGTCCGAATGGGTCTTCCCGAATTTACAAGTGTTCCGTTGAAGAAACGCCACAGCTGGCGCCCCCGGAGCCTCGAGGAGGAAGATAGTGAGGAAGTCCGTCAACTGATGAGCAAGATAAAGACGCTTCCCTAGTCCGGATTATCGATAGTCGAGGTAATGGCGACATCCATAGTGTGAGGGATTCAGCCACTCCAATACAGAGGGCTTCCCATGTGGCACTATAATGGGGAAGATGACGCCTCCCGCTGCGGTCGGAAGGGTCCGAACACCCCCGCCGCTTTGGCCAAGATACTGGTCGAACTATTCAAAGGGGAGGAAGAGGAATTCATTCATATTAAGCGTATTGACGTATTTTCCATGTACAATCCTCCGAGCTGGGTGAGTTCCAATCCCACTGCTCTACTCATTCTACTCCCTGAGTCACTTTTAATGAACATTAATCTGTCCATTTGCAACAGGAATGGCGAAAGATCACCGAGGGGCTCCACTACCCCGCCCCGCAGCCAGAGGACCACAATCGGGACCTTGATCCCGGATTCAAACAGGATCCGGACATATTCGTGGTGCTCGAGGATGGGGTGTTCTACCAGGCGAGCTATGACGGCACAGAAGTGGCCATCACCGCCGGCTATGCAGGTCTTCTCCCTGCCTCCCACGTAAGTAATCAGGATACATCCCCGAAAGAGTTTCCTCGTCCTGCCTCACCCACCGCACTGTCTTGTGCTCCAAAGGGGAGGCGTTCGGCGCATCATGCTGTACTAGAGGCAACTCCAAAGAGAGCGGCGCCCACATCGGGCAATCCTTCAAAGAGGAAGGCAAACGAAGACACGGCCGAACCTTCACTGAAGAGGTATGGTTCTGTAAATATGCCCCTTGGCAATCGCGTCCAACTATGACTATTTCCGTTTGTGCCTTATCAGGAAAAGCGTTCGCCAGACTATGTCCGGGGGTCCGGCCGGTCATACTCCCAACAACTAGGTTCCAGACCCTGCTAGAAAGACGGGGGCTGATACGGGAGTGATGCTGGATTGTCCTTTGGCAGAGGATTCGGATGATGTATCCGTCACCAACTTGGAAGTGGAGAGCGCCATGAATCATCGGCGCCGGAGGGCCGCCCTATGCGACCCCAGCCTTACAAAAGAGGCATTCAATGCCTTCAGCTCGGCTGATGCATACATCCGAGCTGCTCGAGACAGGCTTAACAGAGCTACAGACCAGCATTTGAAAGATATGCGGGTAAGTTTACATTGTCAAAATATGATAATTATATACCTGTAGCCCCAGATACTTGAAGCAGTTAAGCCAACTAATTTAAGGATCATTGTATAACCAGGTGCTTACTGAGAAGAACAACATATTGTCTCAAGAACTGGAAAAGTGTCGGACCAAGCTGAATGCTGCTATCGTCCAACTGGAACAATCCAAGAAGGCATTGCCTGGTAATATTACTGTCGGGGAGGCTGATCGTACCCGCGGACACCTATGGGGCCGGCGGACCGGGCCCCTTGTGGTTCGGAGGGGGGCGGAGATCGCACGAAGAGCGGATCGAGGCGATGCACACGAGCAGTTTACCCAACCGGAGCTCTCCGGAGAGATAAAACTCCTCTTGCTGCTTGTTTGATCTATTGTGTTCTTGCCCGAGGGAGCAATGCAGGCTACAAAACCTAGCGCGAGTGTCTCTGGTCTCGAGTGGGTCGAATGAACCCAATGAGCCGAACCTGCGGACCTTGCGAACCTTGCGAACCTTGCGAACCGAACCCTTTCTACGTTGCATTCGGGCCTCCTTTTATATGCCCAAGGGGTCTCCTACAGGTGGCAACATAGGCGGGGTACAAATGTAAAACAGGAGTTGGTACACCTACTTGAACACATGCGATTGCAAAATACCTGACTCGACGGCAAGGGACAAAAGCAATAAATGCCCGTCATTGTCGCCCAAACAAAGGTAACAGAGACCGTCAGTGCGCCTCCGCCGCCACGATGGCGAGCCTGTCGCCGCTTATCGCTGCTCTCCGCTGGCTGCACAGCCGCTCGACACGTGCGCATGGAACGGTCCCATGGCGACACGTCACTGGGTGAGCCGGAGCGGAGACGGAGAGAAGTTGCATGCCGCGGCAAGTGCCTTGCCGCGGCCGAATCCTTGTCGCGCCCGGAGGCTTGTCGCTCCGGGCCTTCTCGGCAAGCTCCTCTTGCCGGGTCTTGCCTTCTGCGTGCCTTGAGTGGCCTTCCCGACAAGCTCCTCTTGTCGGGCCTTGTCTTCTTAATCAAATACTTTGTTCTTGAATGGCTCACCGGCAAGCTCCTCTTGCCGGGTCTTGTTTTCGAAAGGCTGTGGAGGGTCTTGGCGGACGCCCGGCGAGGCTTGCCACGGGACGCCGCGACTGCCGTGCGAAGTTCGGGGTACTAGGGTACCCTACTTTAGTACACCGACAGAGCCCCGGTCTGGGCCATACACGGTGCCGGCGCTGTTGGGCCAGCCCAAAACAGGCACGGCACGCGCGCCTGGGTCCAAACCAAATCCATTCCAGTACCCGCCCGCGTTCCCCGTGAACGGCTCGCGTCAATTGCGGCGTCGTGGGGAAGTGGGCGGCGTCGGGATCGCTTCACCCGTCGCCTCGATTCTGCATCCCGCCACGTGGTTCCCATGCTCTTGGGGTCATGGACGGTGGAAGTGGAAAATCGGGCGTTGCAAGCAGAGGCAGCAGGTCGACCCGATTCCCCTGCTCTTCCTATGCCCTGATTTGTCGAGTGGGGCGGTCGAGCCCCACCTTGCTTCCTTAAAAGAGTGGAAGGGGAGCGCAGGCCGCACTCTCCCATCTCCTCCCTTCCTCAGTTTCTGCTCCCCTTTCTCTCATTCGTCATGGAGAAAAGGAACCTTGGTTCTTCATCGGTGGCGGCGAGGGTCGCCGCTAGACAGCGCTCCCCTCCCAACCCCACGCCCGGGGTGGCAGAGCCAGCCACAAGAGGAAGAGGGAGGGGGCGAGGTCGTGGACGAGGTCGAGGCGCTCGGGGAAGAGGCGGACGGGGCGGCGCGCCGTCTCCGCTTCCGCCGGCGGTTCCCCTCCCTGCGGTGGTCCATACAGGGGACGACCCTTGCGAGTTCTTCGTCAGGCTGCGCCGGGCGCCTCGTCGTCGCGAGCGCGATGGAGTCGGATCCGCCCGAGACACTGAGACTGCACATGAGGGGCTGTGGAATTAGCGGCATGCGAGTCCGTGTTGTATTCCCAGCCCCTAATGTGATGTATCTTGATCGTGGGTGGAAGACGTTCACTGCATCCACAGCCTGAGAAGGGGTTTACCCTCCATTTTAAGTTAATGGAGGGTGATCTCCTCTCCGTCAAGGTCTTGAGGATCTCGGTACTCGGGCGAAGTGCTGCGTGGATAGCTCCTCCGACAGCGAAGATTCCCTCGAGCGAGAGTGACGAGGAAGAGAAGCGACAATGACAGCGAAGGGTAGCGGGCCCGATTAGTTGCTCGGGCGCCGCTTGCAAGGCCACCGCGACCCCATCATCCGCGTCGCCCGGCTCCTTGAACTCCCGGGTCGTCTCCTTGGGCGATCGCGAGGGAGGCTGCGGAAGGGAAGAGGGATGGTGACAAGGCCGTCAAGTCGAGTACGAGGCGTAGTGCCCTCTGACAAGATGCCGACGTCCCCGCCGCCTGCCTTCGAGCCCCGCCTCGGCTGCCATCTCCGTCAAGCCCTCGGGGAGCTCCCGGTATGTTCCCTTGGTGCCTTCTGGCACCTGTAGCTCGCCTAGGCATTTCTTTTGCCCTTCTCGCCTCCTTGACCTACCTCCTGAAAAGAGGGACAGGAAAAGGATTACGGGCATCTTATCTTTTTAATTTGTAAGCCTTCGGGCCTTATCCGCATTTAAAACTTGTAATCCTCTCTTTCATGTTTTTCATTCCCCACGGATTGTATCCGAGTAGAATGTTTTTAATGAAAAAGGGATGCTTGAAAAGGGACGAAGGGCTTATCTGATATCGCAGCCCCCGGCAACTCTGGCTTGCCGCGGCCCCCGGCAACTCGGCTTGCCGCAGCCCCGGCAACTCCGGCTTGCCGGGCTTGGGTCTTGCCGCGCCTTCTTCTCCTCTTCGCTGTTATTTCAGTTCCGAGAACGATTTAGCTTGATGCCGCAATAAGTTATTTTTGTAATATAACTTTATTCTGGCAACATTTGCTACGTTACTTCCTTTACTCGACTCTTGGCTTTGTATGTTATTGCCCCACGCTTTTCAGTGGAAACTTGCGGTGCAGGCACCCTTGCCATGGCCGAGTCGCGGAACTTCAAAGCACTTCTTTGGCGGGTCGCTACCGACAAGCAACCTTGTCGCGGACTAGCCGCAGCTCACTTAAGTTGTTGAGCGGACTCGAAACAAAGTAAGGGCGCGACCAGTCACGATTTGGTTCCTCTACGCATGGGTTTTTCATACAAAGCGCGGTCGTTCAAGGAAGATAACTTTAAAAATTTATTACTGATCGTTTAAACTTAGCAACTTAGCTTCTCTGTTGCCCATTTCCCGGCAAGGCGACAGTTCCTCGTGTGACCACATCAAGGAAATGAACAATCTGCTGCGCCCATCTTTGGAGCCTGCGGCTCGACAACAAGGACTAAAGGCACATCTATCGCTGCGGAACATCAGCTTCTCTGGCGAAAACCTGAGTTTCTGCCGAGCTTGACATTCCCCGCAAGCTTGCCGAGCAAAACTTGTCGGGAGCGTTTGCTTCAACGAAACAAACCCTAGGGCTTGTCGGAGCGATCGCTCCTCAGCACTCTTGGTGTTGACCTTGGAGACCCTCTTGGCGGCGGCTTCGGGAAGCTCTGCCGGAAAGTAGTCGCCAGAAATCAACTTCCTCTTCTTGCTTTGTCCGGTTGATGGTGTTACGGTTGGTTGAGTCAGCTTGAGCACGAAAATCCCTGGTTCCACAGGTAACTTAAGTGCGGCGCACTTTGACAGGCCGTCAGCAATATCATTCTGAGCTCTTGGAACATGTTCCATTTGCAGGCCGTCAAAGTGCTCTTCTAGCTTCCTCACTTCATCAACGCAGGCTTCCATCAACGGACTCTGATAATCTTTGTTCACTATCCGGACGACAAGTTGCGAGTCACCCCTGACAATAAGCTTCTTGATCCCAAGGTCCACTGCGATCCTGAGACCGGCAAGCAAACCCTCATACTCTGCAGTATTGTTTGTCGCTTGCTCCTTGGGAAAGTGCATCTGGACGACGTACTTGTGGTGCTCTCCGGTGGGTGCGATAAGCAGCACACCGGCACCGGCGCCTTGCAGCGAGAAGGCACCATCAAAGTACATCAGCCACTCTTTGCTTGCTTCTTTGACGGGAATGCTCGTCTCCTAATCTCTTCATCCGCGTTGGCTTCCATTTTGCTATGAATTCTGCCAACGCCTGCTTTGGATAGTTGATGTGCTTTCAAACTTGAGACCAAAGCTTGACAGCTCCAAAGGCCCACTCGACAATCCTGCCTGCCGCTTCGATTCTTCAAAGATCCTCTTCAGCGGAAAGCGAGTGACAACTGTGATCTCATGTGCTTGGAAGTAATGGCACAGCTTTCTCGAGGCCATGAGGAGGCCGAAAAGCAATTTTTGCACACCAGAGTACCTTGACCTAGCCCCTGTAGGAGGGAACTGACAAAGTAGACTGGGCGCTGCACCATCCTTTTCTGCATCTGTTCATGCGTCTTCGCGGACTCGTCCTTATCGGGACCAGAGCTTGTCGGCGAAGCCCCCTGCTTGTCGCTGGATGTGTTTGCCGTGGTCGCTGGCTCATCATCCGCCTCCCTCTCCGCTACTAACGCATCACTAACCACTTGATTGGTTGCCGCTATGTATAGCAGCAACTTCTCCTGTGGCCTAGGTGCGACAAGTGTTGGAGTGGAGGACAGGTATCTCTTTAAGTCCTGCAGCGCAGCCTCCGCTTCGGGAGTCCATTTTATCGACCTTCCTTTTTCAAAATCTTGAAAATGGCGGTATGCGCGCTCAGCAGACCTAGAAATAAACCTGCTGAGAGCAGCCACGCAACCGGCAAGTCTTCGTATATCCTTGATGCGCTTTGGTGCTTCAATCTGCTCAATGGCCTTGATCTTGTCGGGATTAGCTTCAATCCCTCGCTGAGACACGAAGAACCCGAGAAGCTTGCCGGAAGGGACTCCAAACACGCACTTCTCGGGGTTGAGCTTGAGGTTCATCTTGCGCAGATTTGCAAAGGTCTCGGCCCAAATCTTGAACCAGAGTTGCTTTGTCCTTGCTCTTGACCACTATGTCATCCATGTAGGCTTCTACATTTCGCGGCATCTGCGGCTCAAAAGCGCCATGGACTACCCTTGCAAATGTTGAACCAGCATTCTTCAAACCGAAAGGCATCCGTATGAAACAGTATGTGCCACATGGTGTGATGAATGCGGTCTTCTCTTCATCTTCTTCAGCCATGAAGATCTGATGGTATCCTGAGTATGCATCAAGAAACAAAAGTAAATCACATCCAGCTGTGGAGTCAACAATCTGGTCAATGCGCGGCAAGGGAAATGGATCTTTGGGACATGCTTTATTAACATCCGTGAAGTCAATACAAAGTCTCCATTTCCCATTTGCTTTGCGCACGACTACAGGATTGGCCAACCACGTAGGATGGAGCACTCCTCTGACAAGGCCTGCTGCTTCCAGTTCTTGATCTCTTCGCTATGAATTCTTGGCGCCCACCGCTTGCTTCCGACTTTTTGCTTGACGGGCCGCGCATGAGGACAAACGGCCAGCGGTGCTCAATCACTTTCCTGGGAACACCGGGGATATCAGCGGTTGCCATGCAAACACGCCGACATTCGCCCGCAGAAAGCAACGAAGCGCCGCCTTCCTATTTAGGGTCGAGAGAGGCACCGATGGTGAAGGTACCACCGGTGCCGTCCTCCTTGGCGGGCACCCTCTTGGTCTTCGGGCGGAGCCACCATCTTCTTGCACTTGCCGGTGGAGCTCGATGGTGCGTCCTCGACGGTAGCGCAGCACTCGAGGAGGTGCGCTTGCCGGAGTGAGCATCGAGCCCTTGCCGGACTTGGACTTGGCCTTCTTCCCCGGAGCTTCAAATGCAAGTGGTCGCAATCTGTCGTGGCTGCTGCATCCCTAAGATCTTGTCGGCATGTATAAGGGCATCCTTTTTGTCGCCATGGACAGAGATGACGCTTATCGGGCTGGCATCTTGAGTAGATTGTAAGCGTAGTGAGAGGCTGCCATGAACTTGGCGAGTCTTGACGGCCAAGTATCCCATTGTAAGGTAATGGGAAATCGGCAACGCCGAATGTAACCCTCTCAGTCCTGAAGTTCAACTCACGCCAAATGTTACCGCAACGTAATCTTCCCCTTCGCTTGCTCCTTCCCGGATTGATCCCTTGAAAGTACCAGTCTCTTCGAGCTCGCCGTCGAGGATTTGAAGCTTCGGAGCACCGCGGAGGAGATCAGATTCAAGCCGCCCCGCCGTCAACTAACATTTTTGTGACCTTGAGGTTGCGGATGGTTGGTGAGACCAACATCGGCAAGCACCCGACCGCAGTCACGCTGCTCGTGGTGGTCCTCAATATCAAAAATGATAGGCGTCTTGGACCACTTCGAGGCTTGCGTGACTCTACGGATGGTTCCGCTGCATTGACCTCCCGCATCCATTGCTTGAGTTGGCGGTGGAGGTACGCAGGGAAGCACCTCCGCCAACGCAGAGAACCTCTGTGGCTTTCAAACTCCTGCCGTCGGCGTTGTCGCCTTCCATATCTTCGCTGCCGTCATCATCTTCATCCTTGTCGCGCCGCTGGAGGTCGATCTCCTTGCCGCTGCTTGGCTTTGCCGGCGTCTTCCCCGGCCGGACGTTTCTTGCTTGCTCCCCAAAGACCTTCTGGGCCTTCTCCTTGTCGCGCCGCTTCGTACTCAGCTCTCTGGCTGTTCGACAAGCTGCTCGACCTTCTTGCAGCTCGAGGTCGTGGGCCCTTGGTGCGGTGGATCTTGCAATCTGCTTGCGGAGCTGTCACCTTGTCGGCGACCGCCACCGACTGGTGGTTGGCGTCAGCGGCAACCTCCTTGCCGGAGCCACCAGCCTTGGCGTTCTTGTCGCCACCTCCATTGCCGGACTGCTCGACAGCTAGCACTTCTCTGGCCTTCTTCTTCCTGTTGCCTCGCCGCCGGCCCTTCTTTGCCGGGGCGGTGTCATCACCGCCGATCCTGCTTCAGCATTCTCTCCGTGGAGTCTCCTCCCTTCCTCGCCAAGGCACACTTGTCGGCCAAGGCGCATAGCTCACCGACGTCCTTGACTTTGCACATCGCCATCTCCTCCCTCATCCTGCGGTTCCGCACATTCGATGAAATGCGCTGATCACCGCGGGCAGGTGGACGTCACGATGTTGTAGTGCACACGGCTGAATCTCTGAATGAACTTGCGCAGGACTCTCCTTCCTTCCGGGTGAGCAAGTGAAGGTCACTCTCTTGGCCATGAGGTTTGTGGCCACCGTGAAAGCGCCAACAAACCGATGGCACAGATCTGCCCAAGAGGATATGGAGCTGTCCGCAAGTGCATGAGCCAAGATCTCGACGTTGGGCTTGAGCACGAAAGCGGGAAGTAGTTGGCGAGGATCTTGTCGCCCCGCCCCCGCAGCCTGCACCGCGATGGTGTAGATGCCGAGGAACTCCGACGGATGCGCCCCGCCATCATACTTCTCCGCACGCCTGGTTTGAAGTTTTTTCCGGTGGGCCATCGACTTGCCGCAGCTCACGAGTGAACGTAGGCAACCTACCGTCTGACAAGTCGCCTGGCCTCCGGGCGCGCGCATGTCAGCAGAAGGCCTAGCGCGCTTGTCGGATCGACGCCGCGCTTCTCTTCGGGCGCTTGATGCGAAGTTCGAGCGCCCTCTTGTTGTCGCTCATAAACAACTTGGCGCTGATCGCGGGCGAAGCTCATGGATCCGGACGACGCAGTGGAGTAGCTGTCGAGGTGGATCCGGTGAGTCGGCGATCTTGGCCTTCTTGGCGGAGAGTGCATGGTGGTTGCACCTCCGACAGTCTCGTCGCCACCGGCTCGTGCCTTGTCGCCTCGTCGCGGCAACGATGGCGTTGGTTGCCGCGAGCGCCGCCGTTAGCAAAGCCGATGAGGCTCGATAGTGGCCCTCCACTCGTCGACCTTGTCGGGCCGTTGGAGGGTAGTCGAGGAGCAACCGAGCTCTCGCCGAGCTTTTGCTAGAGTAGTAGGCGGCATTGGAGAACGGTGCGAGGAGCGGGACGCCGGACTTCTAACTACGTTAGAAGGAGCAGCACCCGTCCGGCAAATCAGATCTCACTCGTGCCGGCATGTTGGCGCGCATGCTGGTCTTGAGGGTCTCGATCCAACGAGCGTATGGCGTTGTGGACGCCATGACGTTGTTGGTCCCGCGTCTCTGAGATGGGCGCTGGGATGCGCGACGCCGAGGTTTGCGGTGCCTTGTCCTTGGACTTGGCAACGTCGCGAGCACCTTCGTCAGCCCTCGTTCCTCCGCCATTGTCTCCCCCACCACCCGCTTGCTGCGGTGAGGGTGGGTACGACGCGACGGGTTTCGCTGCCGCCAAGCCTTCTTCTTCGGTGGCATGTTGAGGAAGATGTTGATGACGCTGCTCGTGTGAACACCGGATCAGATTCACACGGCCTCGATGCCCCTACCGGGCGCGCCAAAGATGTCGGGAGGCTGATCGTACCCATGGACACCTATGGGCGGGCGGACGGGGCCCCTTGTGGTTCGGAGGGGGGGCGGAGATCGCACGAAGAGCGGATCGAGGCGATGCACACGAGCAGTTTACCCAGCTTCGGAGCTCTCCGGAGAGATAAAACTCCTACTGCTGCTTGTTTGATCTATTGTGTTCTTGCCAGGGAGCAATGCAGGCTACAAAACCTAGCGCGAGTGTCTCTGGTCTCGAGTGGGTCGAATGAACCCAACGAGCCGAACCTGCGGACCTTGCGAACCTTGCGAACCTTGCGAACCGAACCCTTTCTACGTTGCATTCAGGCCTCCTTTTATATGCCCAAGGGGTCTCCGGCTGTGGCAACATAGGCGGGGTACAAATGTAAAACAGGAGTTGGTACACCTACTTGAACAAAGGTATACAGTGCAAAATACCTAACTCGACGGCAAGGGACAAAATCAATAAATGCCCGTCATTGTCGCCCAAACAAAGGTAACAGAGACCGTCAGTGCGCCTCCGCCGCCACGATGGCGAGCCTGTCCGCCGCTTATCGCTGCTCTCCGCTGGCTGAACAGCCGCTCAACACGCGCCCATGGAACGGTCCCATGGCGCCACGTCGCTTGTTGTGCTGGAGCGGAGATGGAGAGCTGTTGCATGCCGCGGCACTCGCCTTGCCGCGGCCGAATCTTGTCGCGCCCGGAGGCTTGTCGCGCCTGGCCTTCCCGCAAGCTCCTCTTGCCGGGTCTTGCCTTCTGCGTGCCTTGAGTGGCCTTCCCGACAAGCTCCTCTTGTCAGGGGCCTTGTCTTCTTAATCAAATAATTTGTTCTTGAATGGCTCACCGGCAAGCTCCTCTTGCCGAGGTCTTGTTTTCTGAAAGGCTGCGAAGGGTCTTGGCGGACGCCCGGTGAGGCTTGCCACGGGGACGCTGCGACTGCCCGTGCACGAGTTCGGGGTACTAGGGTACCACTACTTTAGTACACCGACAATTACCCTCCATCGAGAAAATATAATTATATACCAGTAATGCTAACATTGTTGCATATCTCATGATCGTCAGATAAAGTGAAGGAGGCACTAGAAGTCGCGAAAGCGGGTGAACAAGAAGCCAAAAGGCAACGGGCCGCGGGTGAACGTATACTAACACGGGTCAGGGAGGATAAAAACAAAATCCAGGATGCCAATACCCAGCTGGGCAAAAAACTGAAAGATGTCCGGGCCCAGCTAGCTGACTCCATGAAGGAAAATAAGAGGTTGCGAGGCGGTATATTTAGTATGTGTTCAATCTTTCCTTCGTGTAATTCAACGAGGAAAGGAACTGACAGAGTTATGTCTATAGGTATGCTGACTGGCCGTCCCGAGGAAGAGATGTCCGGATCTTCGGGTGATCAGCTACAAGAGCTGTCGCAAATGCACGAGCGAGCTCGACAGGCGATGCGAAGTGTTGCCAAGGCCTTATGGCCATCCGCCTCCCCTCCAGGAAGGATGGAGGAGCTTGTATAGCTATTCAAATGAGCGCGGCGGCGTATCCGATTATGGAAGATATCGGCCTGCCGGGAAGGTGCGTGAGAGGCCTGGGCCATGGTGAAAACATGGTATACCAAGCTTGATCCAAATCATATGGCCCGGGTCGGACATCTAGGGTCAGATGGGAAAGAAATTCCCATTAATTTGGTATATGAACAAGTAGAAGTAGCCGCCAAATATTCCCAACAGGATTGTAAGTTAGACAACCTGTTAGACAGTATAGAGGAGGAAATTTATGAATCCAAGTCACTAAGTACTTTCCTTGACATATTTGTCCCTAGCCGGATTGTAAAACAATTGTCATGGCAGACCTTTTCGCTTCAACCTCTGGATCCGAAGGTGCGGAGTGTTTCCGAATACCTGAGCGGCAACATAGACCGGGGTATGCATGGAAACCAGGCGTAGGGGTCATAGTTGCTTGAACAGACAAATTGTATCCGGCTAGCTATGTTATATTACGTTGTGATTGTAAGAAACATCTTCCAAAGAGAATAGTTTCGTTAAGGGTTCCTTTCCCTGGGTGTACATGCATTAATGTGCATGTATGAACTGTGATTTGAAAAAAGCATAGTATATGCAACATCTGGGGTCTCATATTTGAATGAATGTAAAAACATCTTTAGTTCGCTGACCGAATATTCCCTTAAGAATGCTAGCTTTCAGCTTCACCTAGTCTGAGGTACACATCCAGATTACCCGGTAGTAACAATCGCAGAGGTGCTCCCTTTATGCCCTAGACGAACTACGGGAACGTAGGGCATAAGCATAGGAGCCAGGCAACCCAACTTGGCCAAAACTTAAGTCATATCGATGCATATAATGGCGAAGAAAAGGTACATATGAGGAAAAACGCATATGTGATGAGCTTGATGCTCGGAAAATAACAATAATAAGCATATGTCCAAGAAGCCCCAAGGTATAATGGATGTACATAGTAGAGGATGTGTACGTTTATAGGTGCACGGTTTAGCCGCACAAAAGCTTTAAGGCTAAAAAAGGCGAAAAGAGAGGAAAAATAGTGAAAAAATAGGGAGAAGGAGACGAACAAAGAGTTCGGCAGTAGGCATAGAATCTTGAGTCCGCCGCTGCCGTGGGTTCGCTCTAGGCGATTGTCCGATGCATCATGCAAGGCGGCACGCTCCTCCAAAGGAGAACTTCACAATGATGAAGGGACCCTCCCACTTGGGCTTGAGTTTGTCCTTTCTTCTCTGGCAGGCGGAGAACGAGTTCGCCAACATTATAAGTCTTGGCCCGTACTTCTCTGCTTTGATATCTGTGGGCCTGCTGTTGATAAAATGCGGAACGGGCCTTTGCAACATCGCGCTCCTCCTCCAGGGCATCTAAGCTGTCCTGCCGATCAAGCTCGGCCTCTCTCTCTCTTCGTACATGTGCACTTTAGGTGAGTCATGAATAATGTTGCAGGGTAACACAGCCTCTGCGCCGTACACCATGAAGAAAGGTGTATATCCGGTAGTGCGATTGGGCATGGTCCGCAGCCCCCAGAGTACGGAGTCGAGCTCCTCCACCAAGTGCTTGTCTGATTCTTTCAAATACCGCACTAGTCTGGGCTTGATGCCGCTCATAATAAGATCATTTGCTCGTTCGACTTGACCATTTGTTTGTGGGTGATAGACGGAGGCGTAATCGAGCATAATGCCCAGATTGGCGCACCAGTTTTGCGTCTCATCGGCTCTGAAATTGGAGCCGTTATCGGTGATGATGCTGTGTGGGACACCATAACGGTACACAATGTCGGATATGAAACCTATCACTGCTCCAGCTTCGGCCACTTTAACTGGTTTGGCCTCTATCCACTTAGTGAATTTATCCACCATGACCAGTAGATATTTTTTATTATGGCTTCCTCTTTAAGGGGTCCAACCATATCAAGCCCCCAGACCGCAAAAGGCCAAGTGATGGGGATTGTTTGTAGAGTGGTGGGTGGCATATGGCTCCGGTTGGCGAAAAGCTGGCATCCGACGCAACATTGGACAAGGCCCTGCGCATCTGCTCAGGCCGTCGGCCAATAGAAACCTGTACGGAAGGCCTTACTTACAAGGACCCGAGCCGCGACATGCTAACCACCGAGACCGGCATGAATTTTAGCCAAGAGTTGCCGTCCCTCCTCTTCGGAGATACATCTTTGGAGTACTCCAGTGGCGCTTTTCTTATAGAGCTCTCCGTCATGAACCTTGTAGGCTTTCGAGCGTCGAGCAATGAAGCGAGCCTCATTCTGATCCTCAGGGAGTTCTCGCCTATTAAGGTAAGCCAAGAAGGGTTCGATCCATGGGGCAATGACTGCCATGATAAGATGGGCCTACGCTGTTATTTCGGTGGCTTAGCCCCCGATGATATCTGTGTGTTCGGAATCTGGGATTATCGTCGGATCCGGACTGTTGTTGCCGCTCTCCCCTTGCCACACCACGGATGGCTTAAAAAGCCTTTCCAGAAATATGTTAGGTGGGACGGGGTCGCGCTTGGCGCTGATGCAAGCAAGGACATCCGCCGCTTGATTACTTTCTCGAGCCACATGATGAAACTCGAGCCCCTCGAACCGAGCCGACATTTTGAGAACGGCGTTATGATAAGCCACCATCTTTGGGTCTTTCGCATCAAAATCTCCATTTATTGGAGATATTGCGAGATTTGAATCCCCGCACACTTCCAGGCGTTGTATGCCCATGGAGACAGCCATCCGAAGAATATGCAACAAGGCCTCGTATTCGGCTGCATTGTTGTAGTCTGTGTACAATATTTTGAGTACATACTGAACTGCGTCTCCAGTGGGGGACGTTAAGACAACGCCCACTCCTAAGCCCGCCAATATTTTGGAGCCATCGAAGTGCATGACCCAGTTGGAATATGTGTCGTACTATTTAGGGAGTTCGGCTTCTATCCATTCGGCGACGAAGTCGCCCAGTACTTGGGATTTGATGGCCCGACGCGGTTTGTATGTTATGTCGAATGGAAGGAGCTCAATGGACCAGTTAGCAATCCGGCCTGTCGCATCTCAGTTGTTTATTATGTCATTTAGTGGTACTTCGGAGGCCACCATGATTGAACACTCTTGAAAGTAGTGTCGTAGCTTCTGGGATGCCGTCAAGACCGTGTATGCTTTTTTTGGTAGTGAGGGTACCGGGATTTGCATGGTGTGAGGATAGTGGATACATAGTATACCGGTTTCTGGAGTGGGAACTTGTGTCCGTCCTGCTCCCGCTCGACGACGAGCACGGCACTCACCACCTGGTGTGTTGCCGATATGTATAATAACATGAGTTCCCCGACATTCGGCGCGGCCAGGATTGGGTTGCTCGCTAAAAGGGCCTTTATTTCTTCCAGTCCAGCCGTTGCCGCATCTGTCCACTCAAAGTGGTCGGTGCGTCGGAGAAGTCGATAAAGTGACAGTGCTTTTTCTCCTAATCTGGAGATAAAGCGGCTTAAAGCTACCACACATCCGGATAATTTTTTGGACCTATTTAAGGTTGGTTGGTATAGCCAATTGTAACAAAGCCCGGATTTTTAGTGGACTGGCCACAATTCCTCTATTGGAAACGATGAAGCTGCTACCTCTTGAGCACTGCGTTGGTTTTTCCTTGAAGAGGAAAGGGTGATGCAGCAAAGTAGCGTAAGTATTTCCCTCAGTTTTTGGGAACCAAGGTATCAATCCAGTAGGAGGCCACGCACGAGTCCCTCGCACCTACACAAACAAATAAATCCTCGCAACCAACGCAATAAAAGGGGTTGTCAATCCCTTCACGGTCACTTACGAGAGTGAGATCTGATAGATATGATAAGATAATATTTTTGATATTTTTATGATAAAGATACAAAGTAAAGAAAGAAAAATAAAGACGACGCTAGAAATAACTTGTTGACGGAGATTACTATGATGGAAAATAGACCGGGGCCATAGGTTTCACTAGTGGCTTCTCTCAAGAGCATAAGTATTATGGTGGGTGAACAAATTACTGTTGAGCAATTGATGTAATTGAGCATAGTTATGAGAATATCTAGGAATGATCATGTATATAGGCATCACGTCCAAGACAAGTAGACCGACTCTGCCTCGCATCTACTACTATTACTCCACACATCGACCGCTATCCAGCATGCATCTAGAGTATTAAGTTCATAAGAACAGAGTAACGCTTTAAGTAAGATGACATGATGTAGAGGGATAAACTCATGCAATACGATATAAACCCCATCTTGTTATCCTCGATGGCAACAATACAATACGTGCCTTGTTGCCCGTACTGTCACTGGGAAAGGACACCACAAGATTGAACCCAAAGCTAAGCACTCTCCCGTTGCAAGAAAGATCAATCTAGTAGGCCAAACCAAACTGATAATTTGAAGAGACTTGCAAAGATAACCAATCATACATAAAAGAATTCAGAGAAGATTCAAATATTGTTCAGACATAAACTTGATCATAAACCCACAATTCATCGGTCTCAACAAACACACCGCAAAACAAGATTACATCGAATAGATCTCCACAAGAGAGGGGAGAACATTGTATTGAGATCCAAAAAGAGAGAAGAAGCCATCTTGCTAATAACTACGGACCCGAAGGTGTGAGGTAAACTACTCACACATCATCGGAGAGGCTATGGTGTTGATGTAGAAGCCCTCCGTGTTCGATGCCCCCTCCGGCGGAGCTCCGGAAAAGGCCCCAAGATGGGATCTCATGGGTACAGAAGGTTGCGGCGGTGGAATTAGGTTTTTGGCTCCATGTCTGGTAGTTTGGGGGTACGTAGGTATATATAGGAGGAAGAAGTACGTCGGTGGAGCAACGTGGGGCCCACGAGGGTGGAGGGCGTGCCCATGGGGGGGTAGGCGCGCCCCCTACCTCGTGCCCTCCTGGTTGATGTCTTGACATAGGGTCCAAGTCCTCTAGATCACGTTCGTTCCGAAAATCACGTTCCCGAAGGTTTCATTCCGTTTGTACTCCGTTTGATATTCTTTTTCTGAGAAACTCTGAAATAGGCAAAAAAACAGCAATTCTGGGCTGGGCCTCTGATTAATAGGTTAGTCCCAAAAATAATATAAAAGTTTATAATAAAGCCCATTAATGTCCAAAATATAATATAATATAGCATGGAACAATAAAAAATTATAGATATGTTGGAGACGTATCAAGCATCCCCAAGCTTAATTCCAGCTCGTCCTCGAGTAGGTAAATGATAAAAACAGAATTTTTGATGTGGAATGCTACTTGGCATAATTTCAATGCAATTCTCCTAATTGTGGTATGAATATTCAGATCCGAAAGATTCAAGATAAAGGTCTAATATTGACATAAAAGTAATAATACTTCAAGCATACTAACTAAGCAATTATGTCCTGTCAAAATAACATGGCCAAAGAAAGTTCATCCCTACAAAATCATATAGTTTAGTCATGCTCCATTTTCGTCACACAAGAATGCTCTCATCATGCACAACCCCGATGACAAGCCAAGCAATTGTTTCATACGTTAGTAATCTCAAACTTTTTTCAACCTTCACGCAATACATGAGCGTGAGCCATGGATATAGCACTATGGGTGGAATAGAATACAATGATGGGGGTTATGTGGAGAAGACAAAAAAGGAGAAAGTCTCACATCAACGCGGCAAATCAATGAGCTATGGAGATGCCCATCGATTGATGTTAATACAAGGAGTAGGGATTACCATGCAACGGATGCACTAGAACTATAAATGCATGAAAGCTCAACAAAAGAAACTAAGTGGGTGTGCATCCAACTTGCTTTCTCACTGTCGGTGTACTAGAGTAGGGGTACCCTAGTATCCCGAACTTGTGCACGGGCAGTTGCAGCCCTCCGCGGCAAGGCTTACCGGGTGACCGCCAAGGTCCTCCGTGGTTCCTTTGGAGCCATTCAAGAACAAAGTATTCAAGCCAAGGAGACAAAGGCCCGGCAAGAGGAGCTTGCCGGAAGGCCACCCAAGGCACCTAGGAGACAAGGCCCCGGCAAGAGGAGCTTGCGGAAGGCCCGATGAGCGACAAGCTTCCGGACGCGACAAGACAACAATCATGCAAGGCGCTTGCCGCTGACAGACCACCACTACGTACTGCGCTCCAGCACATCCACTAACGTGTCGCCACAGGACCTTTCGGTGCGCGTGGCAAGAGGCCGTCTTGACCCGGTGAACGCACGGTGTGGCAAGCGGCGCCGACAAGATTGCCATCGTGGCGGCGGTGGCGTCCCCTGACGGTCCCTGTTTGCCCGTTAGGGCGACGTGAGCGGGCATTTAATGCCTTTGTCCCCGCCGCCGTGGTTAGGTATGACACACTGTACAAGTAGCTGTACCAACCACTCCTTTTCCATTTTTACCCTTGTCTACGTTGCCACCTGTCGGAGACCCCTTTAGCATATAAAAGGAGGCCCATGCGCAACGGAAGAGGGGGTTCGAAAGGTTCGAAGCCAGAGAACACTCACGCTCGGTCTCGTTAGCAGCTTGTGTGTACTGTAGCACTCAAGCGCTCCCGAGCAAGAACTCAATACACTCAGACAAGCAGCAGTAGGAGTGTTATCTCTCCGGAGAGCTCTGAAGCTGGGTAAACCGCTCGTGTGCTTCGCCTCGATCTGCTCTTCGTGCGACCTCCGCCCCCCGCCGAACCGAAAGGGGCTCGGTCCGCCGGTCCCATAGGTGTTCGTGGGCCAGATCAGCCACCCCGACATCTTTGGCGCGCCAGGTAGGGGGCGTCGAGATTGTGTGAACCTGATCCGGCGTCCACACGAGCTAGATCTTCATCATCTTCATCGACATGCCACCGAAGAAGAAGGCTTCGGTGGCAGATGTTCCGTCCGCGTCGAACCCACCACCACCGGAGCAAACGGGTGGTGGGGTAGACGCCGGCGGAAGAACGGACATCGACGGGGGAGTCCACGGTGCTGCCAAGTCCAAGGACAAGGCTGCGCAGACCTCGGCGTCCGTACATGCACCGCGCCCGTCAGGAGGCGCGGGACCGAAAGCGTCATGGTATTCCTGGCGCCATACGCTCGTTGGACCAAGATCGAGCTGGTGGATCTCGGGATGCTCAAGACCAGCATGCACGCCAACATGCTTTGGCGCGAAGCGAAAACGCGATCGCCGACGGGATATCGCTCCTTCTAACATAGTAAGAAGTCCGAGCATATCCCGCTCCTCGCGCCGCTTCGCCATCGCCACCCACCACTCCAGCGAAGCCTTGGCGAGAGCTCAATCGCTCTGGATTACCCTCCAACAGCCGACAAAGGTCGATGAATGGAGGCCACCATTCGAACTCTCATCGGCTTTGCCAGCGGCGACGCTCCGGCAGCCGAGTGCATCGCTGCCGCGGCAGGACTGCCAAACACGAGCGGTGGCGGCAAAGGAAACCGTGGGGTGCAACCACCATCCACTCTCCACCGCAGAAGGCCAAGATCGCTGACTCGCCAGTATCCACCTCGACGGCGACTCCACCGCATCGCCGGATCCACGAGCTCGTCGCGATCAGCGCCAAGTTCTTCCGCGAGCGACGGCAAGAAGACGCTCGAACTCGCGCCGAGCACCGGAAAAGCGGCATCAATCCGACCAGCGCTAGCGGCTGGGCCCTCTGTCGACATGCATGCGCCCGAAGGAACCAGCGACTTGCCGTGACGCGATAGGTTGCCCTCACGTTCACTTTCGTGAGCTGCGGCAAGTCCAGTTGCCCAGCAAGAAGAATTTCAAGCCAGACGTACCAGAGCAGTACGACGACGAGACGCATCCGTCGGAGTTCCTCAGCATCTACACCATCGCGGTGCAAGCTGCCGGGGGGCGAGACGACAAGATCCTTGCCAACTACTTCCCGGTGGTGCTCAAGCCCAATGTCAGATCCTGGCTCATGCACTTGCCGGACAACTCCATATCCTCTTGGGCAGATCTATGCCACCCGTTTGTCGGCACCTTTACAGGCGGCCACAAGCCCCATGGCCAAGAAAGCGACCTTCACCTGCTCGCCCAGAAGGAAGGAGAGCCCTAGCAAGTACATCCGGAGATTCATTGCGTCTGGCACAACATCCCAGATGTCCACCCTGCCGCGGTAATCAGCGTGTTCCATCGAGCGTCGCGAAACCGCAGGATGCGGAGGAGAGATGGCGATGTGCAAGATAAGAGACGTCGATGAGCTATATGCCCTGGACGACAAGTGTGCACGTGCTGAGGAAGGGAGGAGACTCCCCGGAGAGAATACTGAAGCAGGCGAAGAAGAAGACCAAGTCCGGCAAGAGCTCTGATGCCCACTCCGGCAAGCGCACCTATTCGGAGTGCTGCGCTACCGTCGAGGACGCACTTTTCCGAGCTCCACCGGCAAGTGCCGAGGAAGCGGTCTGCTCCGACAAGCCCTAGGGTTTGTTCCGTTGAAGCGAGGAGCGCTCCAAGTCCGGAAAGAGCTCGATGCCCACTCCGGCAAGCGCACCTCTTCGGAGTGCTGCGCTACCGTCGAGGATGCACCATCGAGCTCCACCGGCAAGTGCTGAGGAGCAGTCTGCTCCGGCAAGCCCTAGGGTTTGTTCCGTTGAATCAGACGCTCCAAGTCCGGCAAGAGCTCTGATGCCCACTCCGGCAAGCGCACCTCTTCGGAGTGCTGCGCTACCGTCGAGGACGCACCATCGAGCTACACCGCAGTGCAAGTCTTTGAGGCGATGCGCTCCGCAAGCCCTAGGGTTTGTTCCGCTGAAGCAGACGCTCCAAGTCCGGCAAGAGCTCGATGCCCACTCCGCAAGCGCACCTCTTGAAGTGCTGCGCTTCTGATCGAGGACGCCTTTTCGAGCTCCACCGAGCTCCAGAAGCAAGTCTTGAGGAGCGATGCTGCTCCGGCAAGCCCTAGGGTTTGTTCCGTTGAAGCAGACGCTCAAGTCCGGCAAGAGCTCGATGCCCACTCCGCAAGCGCACCTCTTTGGAGTGCTGCGCCACCGTCGAGGATGCACCATCGAGCTCCACCCGGCAAGTCTTTGAGGAGCAGTCTGCTCCGGCAAGCCCTAGGGTTTGTTCTTTTGAAGCAGACACTCCAAGTCCGGCAAGAGCTCTGATGCCCACTCCGGCAAGCGCACCTCTTCGGAGTGCTGCGCTACCGTCGAGGACGCACCATCGAGCTCCACCGGCAAGTGCTGAGGAGCAGTCTGATCCGGCAAGCCCTAGGGTTTGTTCCGAAGCAGACGCTCCAAGTAAATGCGGCAAGAGCTCGATGCCCACTCCGCAAGCGCACCTCTTGGTGTTGCGCTACCGTCGAGGACGGACCATCGAGCTCCACCAGCAAGTCTTTGAGGAGCAGTCTACTCCGGCAAGCCCTAGGGTTTGTTCCGTTGAAGCGTACGCTCCAAGTCCGGAAGAGCTCGATCCCACTCCCGGCAAGCGCCGTCTTGGTGTTGCGCTACCGTCGAGGACGCACCATCGAGCTCCACTGGCAAGTGCTGAGGAGCAGTCTGCTCCGGCAAGCCCTAGGGTTTGTTCCGTTGAAGCAGACGCTCCAAGTCCGGCAAGAGCTCGGATGCCCACTCTAGCAAGCGCACCTCTTCGGAGTGCTGCGCTACCGTCGAGGACGCACTTTCGCCGAGCTCCACCGGCAAGTGCTGAGGAGCAGTCTGCTCCGGCAAGCCCTAGGGTTTGTTCCGTTGAAGCAGACGCTCCAAGCCCGGCAAGAGCTCTGATGCCCACTCCGGCAAGCGCACCTCTTCAGAGTGCTGCGCTACCGTCGAGGACGGACCATCGAGCTCCACCGGCAAGTCTTGAGGAAGCGATGCACTCCGGCAAGCCCTAGGGTTTGTTTCGTTGAAGCAGGCGCTCCAAGTCCGGCAAGAGCTCGATGCCCACTCCGGCAAGCGCACCTCTTCGAGTGCTGCGCTACCGTCGAGGACGCACCATTGAGCTCCACCGGCAAGTCTTTGAGGAGCAGTCTGCTCCGGCAAGCCCTAGGGTTTGTTCCGTTGAAGCAGACGCTCCAAGTCCGGCAAGAGCTGTGATGCCCACTCCGGCAAGCGCACCTCTTCGGAGTGCTGCGCTACCGTCGAGGACGCTCCATCGAGCTCCACCGGCAAGTGCTGAGGAGCAGTCTGCTCCGGCAAGCCCTAGGGTTTGTTCCGTTGACGCAGACGCTCCCAGTCCGGTAGAGCTCTGATGCCCACTCCGGCAAGCGCACCTCTTTGGAGTGCTGCGCTACCGTCGAGGATGCACCATCGAGCTCCACCGGCAAGTGCTGAGGAGCAGTCTGCTCCGGCAAGCCCTAGGGTTTGTTCTTTTGAAGCAGACACTCCAAGTCCGGCAAGAGCTCTGATGCCCACTCCGGCAAGCGCACCTCTTCGGAGTGCTGCGCTACCGTCGAGGACGCACCATCGAGCTCCACCGGCAAGTCTTGAGGAGCAGTCTTCTCGGCAAGCCCTAGGGTTTGTTCCACTGAGCCAGGCAGCTCCAAGTCCGGCAAGAGCTCGATGCCCACTCCGCAAGCGCACCTCTTCGAGTCTTTGCGCTACCGTCGAGGACGGACCATCGACCTCCACCGGCAAGTGCCGAGGAAGCGATGCTCTGGCAAGCCCTAGGGTTTGTTCCATTGAGCCAGACGCCTCCAAGTCCGGCAAGAGCTCGATGCCCACTCCGGCAAGCACACCTCTTGAGTGCTGCACTACCGTCGAGGACGCACCATCGAGCTCCACCCGGCAAGTGCCGAGGAGCAGTCTACTCCGCAAGCCCTAGGGTTTGTTCCGTTGAAGCGAGGCGCTCCAAGTCCGGCAAGAGCTCTGATGCCCACTCCGGCAAGCGCACCTCTTGAGTGCTGCGCTACCGTCGAGGACGCACCATCGAGCTCCACCCGGCAAGTGCCGAGGAGCAGTCTGCTCCGACAAGCCCTAGGGTTTGTTCCGTTGAAGCGGGCGCTCCAAGTCCGGGAAAGAGCTCGATGCCCACTCCGGCAAGCGCACCTCTTGAGGTGCGCTACCGTCGAGATGCACCATCGAGCTCCACCGGCAAGTCTTTGAGGAGCAGTCTGCTCGGCAAGCCCTAGGGTTTGTTCCGTTGAAGCGAGGCGCTCCAAGTCCGGCAAGAGCTGTGATGCCCACTCCGCAAGCGCACCTCTTCGAGTGCTCTTGCGCTACCGTCGAGGAGCCTTTCATCGAGCTCCACCGGCAAGTGCCTTTGAGGAGGCGGTCTGCTCCGGCAAGCCCTAGGGTTTGTTCCGTTGAAGCGGGCAGCTCCAAGTCCGGCAAGAGATCTGATGCCCACTCCGGCAAGCGCACCTCTTTGGAGTGCTGCGCTATCGTCGAGGACGCACCATCGAGCTCCACCGGCAAGTGCTGAGGAGCAGTCTGCTCCGGCAAGCCCTCGGGGTTGTTCCGTTGAAGCAGACGCTCCAAGTCCGGCAAAACTCGATGCCCACTCCGGCAAGCGCACCTCTTCGGAGTGCTGCGCCTACCGTCATGGGCGCACCATCGAGCTCCACCGGCAAGTGCCGAGGAGCGATGCGCTCCGGCAAGCCCTAGGGTTTGTTCCGTTGAAGCGAGCGCTCCCGACAAGTTTTGCTCCGGCAAACTTGCCGGGAACGCTCAAGTTCCGGCTGCGCCGCAGGTTCTCGCCGTGGAAGCAGATGTTCCCGCAGCAGCGAGATGTGCGGTGGTTCTTTGGTCGATCAGACGACGCCAAATCGAGCCACCGCCAGACACCTTTCGCTCTAGTCTATGGAGCGAGGCGGTTCTCCCCACGGAACTCATTATACGGATCACCTCGAGTGCTCGCTTATGATGAGCTTGAGCAAGAGAGCGATTGCGACAAGATGACGCTACTGCTACTTGAGGAGGATCGCCTTTCAGTCAGAAGAGCTGCTCGATACCAGCAATCTTTGCGCCGCTACCATAGCCGCAGTTAATGCCGAAGTCTCGAGGAAAGGCGACCTTGTTCTTGATGCGTTCAGTCCGCCAAGAATTCCAACAAGTTGACGCCCGAAGTGGGAAGGCCACGACGGGTGAAACGAGTCACTAGGCTCTGGCTGTCATGCTTTGAGACCGAAGATGGCATTCGGTGAGAAACTCCTGGAACATTGAGCATCTTCGTAAGTTTTACCCGTAGAGGCGCGGTTGCGAGAACCGTTCCGCAACCACCTTTTGTACAAGTCTTGCCGATGTTGCATGTAATCCTTTGTACAAAGCCGGGCGCAGACCCCGTGCATAAGTAAAGCTAATGTGCTTCGCACATCTTGTCAATTTCATGCTTTCTACTTCTATTTTGCATGCGTTATCTGACACTTTGTGCAGCACCAACCCCCGGTAAGCAATAACGAGCCATAAGGCTCCATATCTTTATTTTCTCTTCTTTCTCTTTATCAAAGAAAGGAAGGTTCCCTCGCCCACAAGTTTGCCGGGGGGAAAGGAGAAGATAATGGTGCGGACCAAGCGTCGCTCAAGGAAGTCTAGCCTTACCGGGAAGCGAACGATAGAAAAGCTAAGTTGCTAAAGTTTGAGCAATCAGTTTTAAAATTTTTAAGTTATCTTCCTCGAACGACCGTACTTTGTATGGAAAACATGTGCTGGAGGAACCAACTCGTAGCTAGTTGCGCCCTTACTTTGTTTCGAGTCCGCTCAACAACTTAAGTGAGCTGCGACTAGTTGCGACAAGGTTTCTTGTCGGTAGCAGCACCGCCCGCAGGCTGCCGACGTCCCTTTTCAAGCGCCTTCATGACCAGTGCCCAGCGACAAGTTCCCTAAAAGCGTGGGGCAAAAACATACAAAGGAAGGAACCAAGTAAAAGGAAATAACATAGCAATTGCTACCCGAAATAGAGTTATATTACAAGATAGCTTGTCGCAGCTCTAATAGATTGTTCTCATAACATGACCAACAGCGGCAAGAAAAAGAGAAAGCGGGCGGCCTAATCTACGCGATCACCCTCAACCCTCTTGATCCCGCTCACCCTGTCCATGATGGGTGCGACAAGGGTCTTGAGCGCTTCCACATCAGCATCCGGCGGCAAGGACTTGAGGACATTGGTGAGGTTGAGGCCTGGGTTGCGGAAGGCCACCTTCATCAGCACCAATTGAACAGCTCCCAGCAGATCAAAGGCGACTCCTCGGCCAGCTGCTTTGGGATTTTTTCCGGAGTCGCTGGAGGGCCGTCCTGCGCCCTTGAAGAACAAGCTGAGCTTGGCGGCTGGGTCGGAGGTGCTCATCGGAGGAATATCCAAGATCCTCCATCCCCAGCCCACGCCAGCCTCCCTATCGATGGCTGCGGCAACATCCACGAGACCCTCGGTCCAGTGCTCCACATTCTCCCTAAAGGTATTGCAGGCGGCACTCGGCCAGACAGCGCCTCGTCGGCCATGATCTTCTCCTTCAAGGCCACCTCCTGCTCCCTGGCGCCGTCCAGCGCCTGAGTCAAGGTGGTCAGCTTCAACTCAAGATCTGCGTTGGAGTCCTTGGCGGCGTGGAGCTCCTTGCTCCTCTCGGCGAGATGGCCCTGCAGCTCGCCAAGAGTGTAGGCGTCCTTCTCGCGCTCATGCTTGAGTGCAGCAAGCTCCTCGCCGCTCTCCTTGAGATTGGCCTCCAGCTGCATCACCTTCGTCTCCAGCTCCTTCTTGGCGGCCTCGGCATTGCGGCAGCATCCTTTGCTTCCTTGAGAGCCCCGCCAAATGTTTGCTCATGCGTGGCTAGATCCTCCTAATGGCTGTCAAGATTAACCTTCCTCTGCGCCAACTCGCCTTCTGCGCAAATAGCTTCTCGGCGGCAAGCCGCTGTTGCTCCTCAGCTTCAGCCTTCTCGAGGAGGAAGGCTTTGCGCTCCTCGGCAAGTCGCTCCCGCTCCTCTGCCAAGGACCGGAGAGCTTCCTGGTTGAGGCCCCGGAGCTCCTCCGCGCGCTTCTCGATGTCTGCTCCCGCTTTCACGACAAGCGCATCCCGGCCCGTCAAGCAGAAAGTCAGGAAGCAGGCAGTGGAGCGCCAAGAATTCATCGCAGAAGAAATCAAGAAATTGGAAGCAGCAGCCCTTGTCAGAGGAGTGCTCCATCCTACGTGGTTGGCCAATCCTGTAGTTGTACGCAAGGCAAACGGGAATTGAGGTTTTGTTTCGACTTTACCGATGTCAATAAAGCTTGTCCCAAAGACCCATTTCCCTTGCCGCGCATTGACCAGATTGTTGACTCCACGGCCGGATGTGATTTGCTTTCATTTCTGGATGCATACTCAGGATATCATCGAGATCTTCATGGCAGAAGAGGATGAGGAGAAGACCGCATTCATCACCCCATGTGGCACATACTGTTTGATACGGATGCCTTTCGGATTAAAGAATGCTGGTTCAACATTTGCAAGAGTAGTCCATGGCGCTTTTGAGCCGCATAAATGCAGAAATGTGGAAGCCTACATGGATGACATAGTGGTCAAAAGCAAGGACAAAGGCGACTACGAGTCAAGATTTAGACGAAACCTTTGCAAATCTCGCAAGATCAACCTCAAGCTCAACCACGAGAAGTGTGTGTTTGGGGTCCCTTCCGCAAGCTTCTCGGGTTCTTACGTGTCTCAGCGGGGAATTGAAGCCAATCCCGACAAGATCAAGGCCATTGAGCAGATTGAAGCACCAAAGCGCGTCAAGGATGTCACGAAGACTTGCCGGTTGCGTAGCTGCTCTCAACAGGTTTATCTCTAGGTTCTGCTGGCGGCATACTGCCATTTTTCAAAATTTTGAAAAAGGCAGGTCCGATGAAATGGACTCGAGCGGAGGCTGCGCTGCGAGACTTGAAGAGATACTGTCCTCCACTCCAACACTTGTCGCACCTAAGCCACAAGAGAAGTTGCTGCTATATATAGCGGCAACCAATCAAAGTGGTTAGTGCTGCGTTAATAGCGGAGAGGGAGGCGGATGATGAGCTAGCAACCATGGCGGATGCATCCGGCTGACGAGCGGGGCTTCACCGGCAAGCTCTGGTCCCGACAAGGATGGATCTGCGCAGACGCATGAGAAGATGCGTAAAAGAATGGTGCAGCGCCCGGTTTACTTTGTCGGTTCCCTTCTGCGGGGGCTAGGTCAAGGTACTACGGTGTGTGCAGAAATTGCTTTTCGGCCTCCTCATGACCTCGAGAAAGCTGCGCCATTACTTCCGAGCACATGAGATCACGATCGTCACTCATTTTCCATTTGAAAAGGATACTGCAAAATCCAGAGGCAACAGGCAGGATTGTCGAGTGGGCACTTTGGGCTGTCAAGCTTTGGCCTCAAGTTTGAGAGCACTTCAACTATCCAAAAGCGAGCATTGGCGGAGTTCATAGCAGAATGGACACCAACACAAGATGAAGAAATTCCAGAAGCGAGCATCCCGTCAAGGAAGCAAGCAAAAGTGGCTGATGTACTTTGATGGTGCATTCTACGCTGCAAAGGCGCCCGGTCTTGAGCGTGCTACTTGTTGCACCCACGGAGAGCACCTCAAAATCGTAGTCCGGATGCACTTTCCCAAGGAGCAAGCAACAAACAATACTGCGAGTATGAAGGTTTGCTTGCCGGTCTTAGGATCATGATGAACCTTGATATCAAGAAGCTCATTGTCAGGGGTGACTCACAGCTTGTCATCCGCCAAGTGAACAAGAGTTATCAAAGTCCGTTGATGGAAGCTTATGTTGATGAAGTGAGAAAGCTAGAAGTACACTTTGACAGCCTACAAATGGAACATGTTCCAAGAGCTCAGAACGACATTGCCGATGGCCTGTCGAAGTGCGCTGCACTTAAGTTACACAATGGAACCAGGATTTTTGTGCTCAAGCTGACTCAACCGTCTGTAACGCCATCAACCGGACAGAGCAAGAAGAGGAAGTTGATCTCTGGTGACTATTTTCGGCAGAGCTTCGAAGTCGCCGTCAAGAAGGTCCTCAAGATCAACACCAAAGGGTTCTAAGGAAGCGATCTGCTCCGGCAAGCCCTAAGGTTTGTTCCTTTGAAGCGAGCAGCTCCCGACAAGTTTTGCTCGGCAAGCTTCGCCTGGGAACGTCAAGCTCCGGTGAGCCGCAGGTTCTCACCATGGAAGCGGATGTTCCCGCGGCCCGAGATGTGCCTTTAGTCCTTGTTGTCGAGCCGCAAGCTCCAAAGGCATGGGCACAGCCGATTGTCCGTTTCCTTCGAACGGAGAACTCCCGAAGAGCAAGAAGAAGCGGAAAGAGTAGCACAGCAGTCAAGTATGTACCAGTTTAGCCGACAACACATCGCATGCGGAAGAAGACTCAACGGTGTGAAATTAAAGTGTATTCACGGGAAGGCGGACAAAAGGTGTTGGCAGAGATACATGGAGGCATATGTGGTCACCACATTGGCGCGAGCACTTGCGGCAAAAGCGTTCGGCAAGGTTTCTTTTGGTCGACAGCCCTCCAGATGCAAGCGCACAAGTAACCAAGTGTGAAGCGTGCGATTCCATTCCAGCGGATACACCAGCCAGCTCAAGCTCTCCGGGCGATCCCTTTATCCTGGCCATTTTTTGGTGCAGGGGCTCGACATCCTCGGCCCCTTTCCCGAGCTGTCGGGGCTTTGAGTACTTATGCGTTGCAATCGACAAGTTCACAAAGTGGCGGAAGTGAAAGCGATGAGGAAGGTGACAGCCTGATCGGCGATCAAGTTCTTTAGGTCGATTGTTTGCCGTTGAATCCCTAACGGGATCATCACCAACAATGGCACGCCAATTCACGAGCCGCACCTTCTTCATGCGATCGTCCAAGATCTTGGCGCCAAAGGTGCCTTCACATTGCTCATCCGAGAAGTAGCGGTCAAGCGGAGAGGGCGAATGCTTGAAGTGTTCTTGAGCTCAAGACCAGAACTTTCGACAGGCTTCACAAGTGCGGAAAGAACTAGATTGAGGAGCTGCCGGTGGTTCTTTGGTCGATCAGGACGACGCGAAATCGAGCCACTGGGTAGACACCTTTCGCTCTAGTCTATGGAGCAGAGGCAGTTCTCCCCACGGAACTCGTATACGGATCACCTCGAGTGCTCGCTTATGATGAGCTTGAGCAAGAGCAGTTGCGACAAGATGACGCGCTGCTCCTTGAGGAGGATCGTCTTCAGGCTACTGTAAGAGCTGCTCGATACCAGCAAACTGTGCGCCGCTACCATAACCCATAAAGTTAATGCGAGAAGTCTCGAGGAAGGCGACCTTGTTCTTGGTAGCGTTCAGTCCGCCAAGAATTCCAACAAGTTGGCCTTGAAGTGGGAAGGCCCTTACCGGGTGAAACGAGTCACTAGGCCTGGCGCTGTCCGCCTTGAGACCGAAGATGGCATTCCGGTGAGAAACTCCTGGAACATTGAGCATCTTCGTAAGTTTTACCCGTAGGGCGCGGTTGCCGGAACCCGTTCCGGCAACCACCTTTTGTACAAGTCTTGCCGATGTTGCATGTAATCCTTTGTACAAAGCCGGGCACAGACCCCATGCATAAGTAAAGCTAATGTGCTTCGCACATCTTGTCAATTTCATGCTTTCTACTTCTATTTTGCATGCGTTATCTGACACTTTGTGCAGCACCTACCCCCGGTAAGCAATAACGAGCCATAAGGCTCCATATCTTTATTTTCTCTTCTTCCTCTTTCTCAAAGAAAGGAAGGTTCCCTCGCCCACAAGTTTGCCGGGGAAAGGAGAAGATAATGGTGTGGACAAGCGATCGCTCAAGGAAGTCTAGCCTTACCGAAGCAAGCAGCGAGAAAAGCTAAGTTGCTAAAGTTTGAGCAATCAGTTTTAAAATTTTTAAGTTATCTTCCTCGAGCGACGTACTTTGTATGGAAAACCTGTCTTGCTGGAGGAACCAACTCAGTAGCTAGTTGCTTCTTACTTTGTTTGAGTCCTCTCAACAACTTAAGTGAGCTGCGACTAGTTGCGACAAGGTTTCTTGTCGGTAGCAAGCACCTTGAATAGGTTGTTGATGTCCCTTAGCGAGCGCCATGACCCCGGTGACTGTTGACAAGTTCCCTAAAAGCGTGGGAAAAAACATACAAAGGAAGGAACCAAGTAAAGGAAATAACATAGCAATTGCTACCCGAAATAGAGTTATATTACAAGATAGCTTGTCGCAGCTCTAATAGATTGTTCTCATAACATGACCAGCAGCTGCAAGAAAAAGAGAAAGCGGACGGCCTAATCTCTGTGATCGCCTCAACCCTCTTGATCCTGCTCACCACTGTCCACGATGGAGTGCGACAAGGATCTTGGCGCTTCCACATCAGCATCCGGCGGCAAGGACTTGAGGGCGTTGGTGAGGTTAAGGCACAGGTTGCGGAAGGCCACCTTCATCGGCACCTTTTGAAGAGCTCCAGCGAGATCTGGCGCGACTCCTCGGCCAGCTGCTTTGGGATTTTTTCCCGAGTCGCTGGAGGGCCGTCCTGCACGCCCTTGAAGAACAAGCTGAGCTTGGCGCTGGGTCGGAGGTGCTCATCGGTGGAATATCCAAGATCCTCCATCCCCAGGCTGCGCCCGGCTCCACAGCCGATGGCTGACAAAGAACATCCACGAGACCCTCGGTCCGGTGCTCCACATTCTCCCTAAAGGTATTACAGGTGGCAGCGGCACTGCCCGATGGCGCCTCGTCGGCCTTGATCTTCTCCTTCAAGGCCACCTCACTGCTCCCCGGCGCCCGTCCGGCTGAAGTCAAGGTGGTCAGCTTCAACTCAAGATCTGCGTTGGAGTCCTTGGCGGCCTGAGCTCCTTGCTCCTCTCGGCGAGGCAGCCTGCAGCTACGCCAAGAGTGTAGGTGTCCTTCTCGGCGCTCATGCTTGAGTGCAGCAAGCTCCTCGCCGCTCTCCTTGAGATTGGCCTCCAGGTGCATCACCTTCGTCTCCAGCTCCTTCTTGGCGGCCTCGGCAGACTCTGGCAGCATCCTTTGCCTCCTTGAGAGCCCCGCCAAATGTTTGCTCGCGTGGCTAGATCCTCCTCATGGCTGTCAAGATTAAGCTTCCTCTGCGCCAACTCGCCTTCTGTGCGAGATAGCTTCTCGGCGGCAAGTCAGCTGATGCTCCTCGGCTTGACCTTCTCGAGGAGGAAGGCTTTGCGCTCCTCGGCGAAGTCGCTCCGCTCCTCTGCCAGGACCGGAGAGCTTCTGGTTGAGGCCCCGGAGCTCCTCTGGCGCTTGTTGATGTCTGCTCCCGCCTTGGCGACAAGCGCTTCCCGATTCCAGCTTGGCTTAGCCAGGCGCGGTAGAGCGACAGCCGGCTTCCACCGATGGCTGCTCCTCCTCGACTTCACGGCTTCTTTGCTGTTTGGTGCGTCGACCAGCGTCGATCCAAGCGAGGCGAGCAGCTCTTCATCAAAAGTTTCTCCTTGGCCGGGCGCCACAGAGCTCGGCGCCCATGGGAGCTTGATGAAGACGCCATCGCCGACCTTCAAATAAGCGCCCGGGCTGGGGCTCTTGAACTGACGCTGCCCTTAGCCCGGAGGGATCGGCCCGGTCGGTGGCGCTGGCGCTCCTGCTGACCTTAGGGCCGTCGGTCGATCGCGGACCCCTCGCCCGGCTTCTGCGGCGGCAACTTTGGCGATCTCTTCACCGCGGCCAGACTCGTCAGCCTGACTTCTTCTTCGATGGCAGCGGCGTCGTCGATGTGTTACCTTGGCGTCCTCCTCACCGGCGGCCTCGGTCTCCATTGGCTCTGTGGCGGATGGATCTGACGACCGGAAAATGAAGAGAAGTCAAGCAAATATTCAAAAAGAAAACCAGAAGAAGAAGAACACAAGGGAAGTTTTCAAGAAAGAAGATTACATGCTAGGGTCTCTGATCATGGTCTCCGCCCCCAGGGGATCGCTGGTGCTATCCCTTGCCGGAGAACTGCCCCTTGCCGCAGAATTCTCCCTTGCCGGAGAACGCTCCCTTGCCGGGGAATCCTCCCTTGGCGGTGTAGTCGAAGCAGAAGGCATGTCGGGGGCGGCTTGAGGCACTCCTGGTAAGGCTGCTCTGCTCCTACACAAATCAGCGATCGAGATATCGACAAAGAAAAGAGCACCCATGCACGCGGACAGCGAAGTAAAACCATATACTTACTGCTGGGGGGCTGCGCCGAAACTGCTTTGAGAAGAAGAGTTGCAGCGTCCGGCAAGGTGGTCTCGAACGCGCCTCCTGGCAGCCATGGTGGGTTCGTCCTCGATGACAATCACCGGGGCCTTGGCTCTCTTCGACGCTCTCTGGACCAGCGTCCTGAAAAGGAATGGGTTCAGAGTGAGGCAAATCAGATACAAGACAAAACCAAAGATGTCGGGGAGGCTGATCTGGCCCACGAACACCTATGGGACCGGCGGACCGAGCCCCTTTCGGTTCGGCGGGGGGCGGAGGTCGCACTAAGAGCAGATCGAGGCGAAGCACACGAGTGGTTTAACCAGCTTCGGAGCTCTCCGGAGAGATAACACTCCTACTGCTGCATGTCTGAGTGTACTGAGTTCTTGCTCGGGAGCGCTTAAGTGCTACAGTACACACAAGCTGCTAACTTGAGACCGGCGTGAGTGTTCTCGGCTTCAACCTTTGAAGCCATCCTACATTGCATGGGCCTCCTTTTATATGCTAAAGGGGTCTCCGACAGGTGGCAACGTAGACAAGGGTAAAAATGGAAAAGGAGTGGTTGGTACAGCTACTTGTACAGTGTATCATACCTAACCCTGACGGCAGGGGACAAAGGCATTAAATGCCCGTCTACGTCGCCCTAACTTGCAAAGCGAGGGACCGTCGGGGCGCCACCGCTTGCCACGATGGCAATCTTGTCAATGCCGCTTGCCACCGCGCTCCGCTGGCCGCACGGCCTCTTGCCACGCCTCTGGAAAGGTCGAGGCGACATGTTGAGTGGATGTCTTTGGAGGCCTTGGTCTGTGAGTGGTGGTCTGGTCATGACAAAGCGCCTTGCATGATTGTTGTCTTGTTGCGTCCGGAAGCTTGTCGCGCTCACGGGCCTTCCGGCAAGCTCCTCTTGCAGGGCCTTGTCTCCTAGGTGCCTTGGCTGGCCTTCCCGGCAAGCTCCTCTTGCCGGGCCTTGTCTCCTTGGCTTGAATACTTTGTTCTTGAATGGCTCCAAAGGAACCACGGAGGACCTTGGCGGTCACCCGGTAAGCCTTGCCGTGGAGGGCTGCAACTGCCCGTGCACAAGATCGGGATACTAGGGTACCCCTACTCTAGTACACCGACAGGAGCCCCCGGGCCTGGGCCACACACGGTGCCGAGCGCTGTTGGGCCAGGCCCAAAACAGGCACGGCACGCAGCGTGGCACTGGGTTACACCGTAACTCACCCCGGACCCACGCCCTCCACAGGCAGCCTGCGCGTCGAATGCGGCATCGTGTGAGAGATCGTGGGTGGTTTCTTTATTCAATAAGACGGAACGTCCGCCCCCTCCCTCTGTCTAAGCAGGGGACACAGGGGCAGTTCGCCCATCTCGCCAGTTGCGGTCCAATCGCGAAAAACCCCCGCTGCCTCCCCTTCTTCCCAAGGCTGAAGAGAGCAGCGCTCACTTCATTGCCACCAGCATCACCAACACTGTCGATCTCCTCACCACCTCCGCCATGGCTCAAAGCCGACAAGGGGAAGGTCGTGAAGTCGGCCGAGGCGCAGGGCTCATGGGCGCCGGAAGGAGCGCCGGCAATCTCCCCCCGCTCGTCGCGAGGAGCTGAGGGAGTACTACTACCTCTTGGTCGACGGAGACGCGAGCGCATCCAGCGCCTGAAGGTACTCCCAGCTGCTGCTTGAACTGGCTCGAATGGGTACCCTTTCTTGTATTGTTCTTCTCTGCGGGCTCTGCCCGCCTTTCTCTGAATTTTCTGCAATATCATGAACACCTACGGGTTCCGCCTCCTTGACTTCACCCCCAATGCTGTTACGACCATGGCAGTTTTCGCACATCTCTGCGAAAACTTTGTCGGAATCCATCAAGCGTAGCCCTTTTCCGCCACTTCTTTATGCCCGAGTTGAGAGAGGAGCCCTTTCCGGCGGGTCGCTGGATCTCGAGGACCGGCAAGAAGGAAGCTTGCTCTGGAGGGAGAGCTCCGCGGCAAATGGGATGAGTGGAGAAGCGGTGGTGCTGGATTGTCGAGGAGAACCGCAACCGTTTACCGCCATGACCAAACCTCGATGGTGCGCGGCAACGATTTGGAGCAGTCTGGCCCGTAAGACGCTAGGCTGAAGATTGCCGTCATCCGGATCCTACGCGTGAGGCTTGCCGGACTCACTATAAGCGCCCGTTGGC
This sequence comes from Aegilops bicornis, assembly GCA_021605145.1. Lineage (NCBI taxonomy): Eukaryota > Viridiplantae > Streptophyta > Magnoliopsida > Poales > Poaceae > Aegilops > Aegilops bicornis. Next base: position 420,297,017 of record CM038675.1, on the reverse strand, counting down.
GCAGATTTCGCTCGTCGCCGCGCCCCCCTGCAGGAGAGGAGGAGACCCGCACAGGAGTTCCGGAGCGCGCGGATATCATGAGGCTGCGTCCGGGCCTCAACTTCAATTTCAACATCACAGGCTGGGCCGCGATGCTCTTGGAGTTGTTCAAGCCACGATCCACTGAAGCATCCCAGAGCGTTCAGGTTGCCGAAGAATGTCGTCCCGCTATGCAACAATTCCTCGCTCGACCGCATCCGTGCAATGATGCCGTTGTGCGACTCGCATGGAATCGTTCCAACCTGGCAAGAGCCTGCAGATGACGTCGTGCGAGTGTTCTTTGACAGCCTGGTAGAAGTGCCGGTCCGCCCCGATGAACAGAAGAGCCTCACCCACGACACCACCGATGATGAGATGCAGCGCATCGCCACCAGGCTGGAAGAGGCGGCAGCAGCCGCTGTCAAGCGAAGTTCGGATTCACCGTGGAGGAGGCAGAGGCAGCAGAGGCGGCAAGCATTGTCGAGCGAGGGGAGTTTGCCGGTGGGGAAGAGCTTGTCGGGCCTGAAGCTGAGTCGAGCGAGCCCGCCGAGGGCGCCTCCTTCCCTCCTTCAGACAGCTTGCCGCGAGCGGAGCCCCCAGCTCCACCAAGAAGGCGTCTCCGCAAGGCCGGAGACGTAGCGAAGCGGCAGACGGGTCAACAGTCCGCGCCCAGCGCGGCAGCTCCACCGCGGCAAGCACTGTTGCCAGCTGGAGCACCTCACGCCGCGGCAAGCCCTGGAGCGGGGTCTCGCGGACCACCGCTTCTGCTCCCGCCAAGCGGCCAAGGGAACCTACTCCTCCGCCTCGTCGTACTGGAGGCGAGCCAGAATTTGATCTCTCCGCACTCAGCTCCGACGATGAAGAAGAAGAGTAAGATTCTTTGCTGTACTTGTAGTTCTTTGATTTGTTGCTTTGTCTTGTATCTGATTTGCCTCACTCTGAACCCATTCCTTTTCAGGACGCTGGCCCAGAGAGCGTCGAAGAGAGCCAAGGCCCCGGTGATTGTCATCGAGGACGAACCCACCGCGACGGCGAGGCGCGTCTGAGACCACCTTGCAGACGCTGCAACTCTTCCTCAAAGCAGCCCCAGCGCAGCCCCAGCGTAAGTATATGGTTTTTACTTCCTGCGATCCGGCGTGCATGGGTGCTCTTTCTTCTTGATATCGATTGCTGATTGTGTAGTAGCAGAGCAGCCTTACCAGAGTGCCTCAAGCCGCCTCGACATGCCTTCTGCCGACTACACCGCCAAGGGAGGATTCCCTGGCAAGGGGCGTTCTCCGGCAAGGGAGAATTCTCCGGCAAGGGCAGTTCTCCGGCAAGGGACAGCACCAAAGTGATCCCCAGAAGCGGAGACCATGACTGTAGACCCTAGCACAGGTAATCTTCTTGCTTGAAAACTTCCCTTGTGTTCTTCTTCTTCTGGTTTTGTTTTTGAATATTTGCTTGACTTCTCTTCATTTTCCGGTCGTCAGATCCATCCGCCACAGAGCCAATGTAGACCGAGGCCGCCGGCGAGGAGGACGCTTGTGCAACAATCTTGGCAACGCCGCTGCCATCGGAGAAGAAGCTGGCGCCGACGAGCCCGCCGCGAAGAGACCGCTTAAAGTCTGCCGCCAGAAGCTGCCGAGGGGTCCGGCGGTCGTGACCGATGGCCCCTGAGGCCGCAGGAGCGCCAGCGCTTACGCCGATCACATCCTCCGCTGCTGCAGCAGCTGCTTGCTCCAAGAGCCCTAGCCCGGCGCCTATTTGAAGGCGGCGATGGCGTCTTCATCTAGCTCCCATGGGCGTCCCGAGCCTCGAGCGCCCGAAGGAGAAACTTTTGATGAAGAGTTGCTCGCCTCCGCTGGATCGACGCTGGTCGACGCGCAAACAGCGGCAGCTTAGTCGAGGAGGAGCAGCTGCTGCGCGAAGCTTTGTCGCTCTATCGGGCCCGACAAGCCAAGCTGGAATCCCGGAAGCGCTTGTCGCTATGGCGGGAGCAAACATCGAGAAGCGCGTGGAGGAGCTCGGGGCCTCAACGAAGCTCTCCGTCCTTCGCAGAGGAGCGGGAGCGACTTCGCCCGAGGCGCAAAGCCTTCCTCCTCGAGAAGGCTGAAGCGAGGAGCAACAGCTGCTTGCCGCCGAAGCTATCTGCGCAGGAAGGCGAGTTGGCGCGAGAGGAAGGTTAATCTTGACAGCCATGAGGAGGATCTAGCCAGCGAAAGCAAACATTTGGCGGGGCTCTCAAGGAAGCAAAGGATCTTTGCCGCAGCTGCCGAGGCCGCCAAGAAGGAGCTGGAGGCGAAGGTGATGCAGCTAGAGGCCAATCTCAAGGAGAGCGGGCGAGGAGCTTGCTGCACTCAAGCATGAGCGCCGAGAAGGACGCCTACACTCTTGGCGAGCCGCAGGGCCGTCTCGCCGAGAGGAGCAAGGAGCTTCAGTGCCACCAAGGACTCCAACGCAGATCTTGAGTTGAAGCCGACCACCTTGACTCAAAGGCCTGACGGCGCCAGGAGCAGGAGGTGGCCTTGAAGGAGAAGATCAAGGCCGACGAGGCGCTTGGCGAAGTCTTGCCGCCCGAATACCTTTAGGGAGAATGTGGAGCACCGGACCGAGGGTCTCATGGATGTTCTTTGACCATCGACGAGGAGTCTGGCGCAGTTGGGGATGGAGGATCTTGGATATTCCTCCGATGAGCACCTCCGACCCAGCGCCAAGCTCAGCTTGTTCTTCAAGGCGTGGTGGCGGCCCTCCAGTGACTCCGGGAAAAAATCCCAAAGCAGCTGGCCGAGTCGCGCCCAGATCTGCGGGAGCTCTTCAAAAGGTGCTTTGTTGAAGGTGGCCTTCCGCAACCAGGCCTCAACCTCACCAACGTCCTCAAGTCCTTGCCGCCGGATGCTGATGTGGAAGCGCTCAAGATCCTTGTCGCACCCATCGTGGGACAGGTGAGCAGGATCAAGAGGGTTCAGGCGATCGCGTAGATTAGGCCGCCCGCTTTCTCTTTTCTTGCCGCTGCTGGTCATGTTATGAGAACAATCTATTAGAGCTGCGACAAGCTATCTTGTAATATAACTCTATTTCGGGTAGCAATTGCTATGTTATTTCCTTTACTTGGTTCCTTCCTTTGTATGTTTTTGCCCTATGCTTTTAGGGAACTTGTCGTTATGATCACTGGGTCATGAGCGCCAGTCTTGAGACGTCGGCAACTTCTTGGCGGTCTTGCTACCGACAAGAAACCTTGTCGCAACTAGTTGCAGCTCACTTAAGTTGTTGAGAGGACTCGAAACAAAGTAAGGGCGCAACTAGCTACGAGTTGGTTCCTCCGCATGTGTTTTCCATACAAAATGCGATTAGCTCGAGGAAGATAACTTAAAAATTTTAAAACTGATTGCTCAAACTTTAGCAACTTAGCTTTTCTGTCGTTTGCTTCTCGGTAAGGCTAGACTTCCTTGAGCGACGCTTGGTCCACACCATTATCTTCTCCTTTCCCCCCGGCAAACTTGTGGGCGAGGGAACCTTCCTTTCTTTGAGAAAGAGAAAGAAGATAAAATAAAGATATGGAGCCTTATGGCTCGTTATTGCTTACGGGGTAGGTGCTGCACAAAGTGTCGGATAACACATGCAAAATAGAAGTAGAAAGCATGAAATTGACAAGATGTCACGAAGCACATTAAGCTTTACTTATGCACGGGTCTGCGCCCGGCTTTGTACAAAGGATTACATGCAACATCGGCAAGACTTGTACAAAAGGTGGTTGCCGGAACAGGTTCCGGCAACGCGCCCTCTGAGTAAAACTTACGAAGATGCTCAATGTTCCAGAGTTGCTCACCTGAATGCCATCTTCGGTCTCAAGGCGACAGCGCTTGTGCCTAGTGACTTCGCTTCACCCGGTCGTGGCCTTCCTACTTAAGGCGTCAACTTGTTGGAATTCTTGGCGGACTGAGCGCGCTTAGAAAGAACAAGGTCGCCTTCCTCGAGACTTCTGGCATTAACTGCGGCTATGGTAGCGGCGCAAAGCTTGCTGGTATCGAGCAGCTCGTCTGACAACGAAGGCGATCCTCCTCAAGGAGCAGCGCGTCATCTTGTCGCATATCGCTCTTGCTCAAGCTCATCATAAGCGAGCACCGAGGTGATCCGTATACAAGTTCCATGGGGAGAACTGCCTCTGCTCCATAGACTAGAGCGAAAGGTGTATGCGGCGGTGGCTCGATTTGGCGTCATCACGATCGACCAAAGAACCACCGCAGCTCCTCAATCTAGTTCTTTCCGCACTTGTGCAGCACTGTCGAAAGTTCTGGTCTTGAGCCAGCGCAGCACTTCAAAGATTCGCCCTCTCCGCTGACCGTTACTTCTCGGATGAGCAACGAAGCGGCGGAACCTTGGCGCCAAGATCTTGGACATACTTGCATGAAGGTGCGGCTCGTGAATTGGCGTGCGTTGTCGGTGATGATCCTGTTAGGGATTCGAAGCGGCAAAAAATCGACCTAAAGAACTTGATCGCCGATCGTGTTGTCACCTTCCTCATCGCTTCCACTTCCGGCCACTTTGTGAACTTGTCGATTGCAACATACAAGTACTCAAAGCCCCGACAGCTCGGGGAAAGGGGCCGAGGATGTCGAGCCCCGGACCAAAAATGGCGGGATAAAGGGATCGTCTGGAGAGCTTGAGCTGGCTAGTGTATCTCGCTTGGAATGGAACCGGCATGCTTCACACTTGGTTACTTGTGCGCTTGCATCCTGGAGGGCTGTCGGCCAAAGAAACCTTCTTGCACGTTTTGCCGGCAAGTGCTCTGGCGCCAATGTGGTGACCACATATGCCTCCATGTATCTCTGCCAATAGCTTTTGTCCGTCTTCCCGGTGAATACACTTCAATTTCACACCGTTGAGTCTTCTTCTGTACAGTGTGTTGTCGACAAACTGGTACATACTTGACTGTCGGGCTACTCTTTCCGCTTCTTCTTGCTCTTCGGGGAGTCCTCCTGTCTCAGCCGGCGAGAACCTGCGGCTCAGCCGGAGATTGACGTTCCCCGGCGAGCTTGCCAGAGCAAAACTTGTCGGGAGCGTCTGCTTCAAAGGAACAAACCCTAGGGCTTGCCGGAGTAGACTGCTCCTCAGCACCCTTGGTGTTGATCTTGAGGACCTTCTTGATGGCAATTCGGGAAGCTCTGCCGGAAAATAGTCACCAGAGATCAACTTCCTCTTCTTGCTCTGTCCGGTTGATGGCGTTACAGACGGTTGAGTCAGCTTGAGCACAAAAATCCCTGGTTCCACAGGTAACTTAAGTGCAGCGCGCTTCGACAGGCCATCGGCAATGTCGTTCTGAGCTCTTGGAACATGTTCCATTTGTAGGCCGTCAAAGTGTTCTTCTAGCTTTCTCACTTCATCAACATAAGCTTCCATCAACGGACTCTGATAACTCTTGTTCACTTGGCGGATGACAAGTTGTGAGTCACCCCTAACAATGAGCTTCTTGATCCCAAGGTCTACTGCGATCCTGAGACCGGCAAGCAAACCTTCATACTCTGCAGTATTGTTTGTTGCTTGCTCCTTGGGAAAGTGCATCTGGACTACGTACTTGAGGTGCTCTCCGGTGGGTGCAACAAGTAGCACGCTCAAGACCGGCACCTTGCAGCGAGAATGCACCATCAAAGTACATCAGCCACTCTTTGCTTGCTTCCTTGACGGGATGCTCGTTTCGAATTTCTTCATCTTGTGTTGGCGTCCATTCTGCTATGAACTCCGCCAATGCTGCTTTGGATAGTTGAAGTGCTCTCAAACTTGAGGCCAAAGCTTGACAGTTCCAAAGTGCCCACTCGACAATCCTGCTGTTGCCTCTGGATTTTGCAAGATCCTCTTCAGCGGAAAACAAGTGACGACCGTGATCTCATGTGCACGGAAGTAATGGCGCGCAGCTTTCTCGAGGCCATGAGGAGGCGAAAAGCAATTTCTGCACACCGTAGTACCTTGACCTAGCCCCTGCAGAAGGAACCGACAAAGTAAATTGGGCGCTGCACCATTCTTTTTCTGCATCTTCTCATGCGTCTGCGCAGATCCATCCTTATCGGGACCCAGAGCTTGCCGGTGAAGCCCCCTCGCTTCGTCAGCTGGATGCATCTGCCATGGTTACTAGCTCATCATCCGCCTCCCTCTCCGCTACTAACGCAACACTAACCACTTGATTGGTTGCCGCTATATATAGCAGCAACTTCTTTTGTGGCTTAGGTGCGACAAGTGTTGGAGTGGAGGAAAGGTATCTCTTCAAGTCCTGCAGCGCAGCCTCTGCTTCTGGAGTCCATTCCATCGGACTTGCCTTTTTCAAAATTTTGAAAAATGGCAGGGCGCGCTCAGCAGACCTAGAGATAAACCTGTTGAGAGCATCTACGCAACCGGCAAGTCTTCGTACATCCTTGACGCGCTTTGGTGCTTCAATCTGCTCAATGGCCTTGATCTTGTCGGGATTGGCTTCAATTCCCCGTTGAGACACGAAGAACCCGAGAAGCTTGCCGGAAGGGACTCCGAACACACACTTCTCGGGGTTGAGCTTGAGGTTGATCTTGCGCAGATTTGCAAAGGTTTCGTCTAAATCTTGAATCAGAGTCGCCTTGTCCTTGCTTTTGACCACTATGTCATCCATGTAGGCTTCCACATTTCTGTGCATTTGCGGCTCAAAAGCGTCATGGACTACTCTTGCAAATGTTGAACCAGCATTCTTTAATCTGAAAGGCATCCGTAAAAAACAGTATGTGCCACATGGGGTGATGAATGCGGTCTTCTCCTCATCCTCTTCTGCCATGAAGATCTGATGATATCCTGAGTATGCATCCAGAAATGAAAGCAAATCACATCCGGCCGTGGAGTCAACAATCTGGTCGATGCGCGGCAAGGGAAATGGGTCTTTGGGACAAGCTTTATTGACATCGGTAAAGTCGATACAAAACCTCCATTTCGAGTTTGCCTTGCGTACAACTACAGGATTGGCCAACCACGTAGGATGGAGCACTCCTCTGACAAGGCCTGCTGCTTCCAATTTCTTGATTTCTTCTGCGATGAATTCTTGGCGCGCCACTGCCTGCTTCCTGACTTTCTGCTTGACGGGCCGCGCATGAGGACAAACGGCAAGATGGTGCTCAATTACTTTCCCGGGAACACCGTGGATGTCGACGGTTGCCACGCAAACACTTCGACGTTCGCCCGCTGTAAAGCAACGCGCGCGCTTTCCTATTTCGGTTGGTGTGTGGCACTGAGGGTGAATTTACCACCCGTGCCGCCCTCCTTGGCGGACACCTTCTTGGTCTCTGGTGGAGCTGCCATCGTCTTCTTACACTTGCCGGTGGAGCTCGATGGTGCGTCCTCGACGGTAGCGCAGCACTCGAAGAGGTGCGCTTGCCGGAGTGGGCATCGAGCTCTTGCCGGACTTGGTCTTCTTCTTCGCCCGGAGCTTCAGCGGCAGTGGCTTGCAATCTGCGTACCGCCGCTTCCGGTAGATCTTGTCGGTGCAGATAAGAGCATCCTTCTTGTCGCCAGGACAGAGATGACACTTATCGGGCTGGCATCTTGACATGTTGTATGCATAGTGAGAGGCTGCCATGAATTTGGCGAGTCTTTGGACGGCCAAGTATCCCATTGTAAGGCAATGGAAAGTCAGCAACGTCAAAAGTGACCCTCTCAGTCCTGAAGTTCAACTTGCTGCCAAATGTCACCAGCAACGTGACCTTTCCCTTCGGCTTGCTCCTTCCCGGATTGATTCCTTGGAATGTGCCGGTCTCTTCGAGCTCGCCATTAGGGATCTGGAGTTTCTGGAGCACCGCGGAGGAGATCAGGTTCAAGCCGGCCCCGCCGTCAACTAGCATCTTAGTGACCTTGAGGTTGCGGATAGTTGGTGAAACCAACATCGGCAAGCACCCGACTGCAGTTATGCGATCAGGGTGGTCCTCAATATCAAAGATGATAGGCGTGCTGGACCATTTCAGAGGCTTGCGTGACTCAACGAATGGTTCTGCCGCATTGACTTCTCGCATCCACTGCTTGAGCTGGCGGTGTGAAGTATGGAGAGAAGCACCGCCGTCAACGCACAGGACCTCTGTGGCTTTCTGGAACTCCTGCTCATCGGTCTCGTCATCATCCATGTCTTCATCATCGTTGTCGTCTTCATCCTTGTCGCGGCCGCGGGGAGGTCTGTCTCCTTGCCGCTGCTTGGCCTTGCCGCGGCGTCCTCCTCGGCCGGGACGTTTCTTGCTAGCTCCTCCAGCACCTTCCTGGGCCTTCTCCTTGTCGCATCGTTCGTATTCAGCCTTCTGCTGCTCGACAAGCTGCTCGACCTTTTTGCAGCTCTGGAGGTCATGGCCCTTGGTGCGGTGGATCTTGCGATCGCTTGTTGGAGCCGTCACGCTTGTCGGCGACCGCCACAGCCGCTGGCGATTGGTGCCGGCGGCAAACTCCTTGCCGGAGCTACCAGCTCAGCTTTCTTGGCGCCAGCCTCCGTTGCGGACTGCTCAACAACTAGCACATCTTTGCCTTTCTTCTTCCTGTTGTTCCGCCGCCGGGTTTTTGTTTGCCGGGTGGTCTCCTCACTATCGTATCCTCCCGCTTCAGATTCTCTCGGGAGTCTCCTCCCTTCCTCAAAGACGCGTGCACACTTGTCGGCCAGGCATATAGCTCACCGACGTCTATGATCTTGCACATCGCCATCTCCTCCGCATCCTGCGGTTTCGCATGTTCGATGGAACGCGCTGATTACCGCGGTGGTGGACATCTGAGATGTTGTCTTTGTACGCGCTGAATCTACGAATGTACTTGCGAGGGCTCTCCTTCCTTCGGGCGGCAGATGAAGGTCGCTTTCTTGGCCATGGGGCTTGTGGCGCTTTGTAAAAGGCGCCAACAAACTGATGGCATAGATCTGCCCAAGAGGATATGGAGTTGTCCGGCAAGTGCATGAGCCAGGATCTGACATTGGGCTTGAGCACCAGCAGGAAGTAGTTGGCCAGGATCTTGTCGTCTCGCCCCCCGGCAGCTTGCACCGCGATGGTCTAGATGCTGAGGAACTCCGATGGATGCGTCTTGCCGTCGTACTTCTCTGGTACGTCTGGCTTGAAATTCTTCTTCTTGGGCCATCGACTTGCCGCAGCTCACGAGTGAGCGCATGGCAACCTACCGCGTCTGACAAGTCGCTGGTTCCCCGGTGCATGCATGTCGATAGAGGGCCCAGCCGCTGGTCGGATTGACGCCGCCGCTTCTCTTGGCCGGCGCGAAGTTCGAGCGTCTTCTTGCTGTCGTTCGTGAAGAACTTGGCGCTGATCGCGGCGAGCTCGTGGATCTGATGACGCGGTGGAGTCGCTGTCGAGGTGGATCCGGTGAGTCGGCGATCTTGGCCTTTGGGGCGGAGTGTGCATGGTGGTTGCACCCCCACCGGTTTCGTCTCCACCGGCTCGTGTTTGGCAGTCCTGCCGCGGCAGCGATGCACTCGACTGCCGCGGAGCGTTGCCGTTGGCAAAGCCGATGAGACTCTGAATGGTGGCCCTCCATTCATCGACCTTGTCGGCTGTTGGAGGGTAATCCAAGAGCAGTTGAGCTCTCGCCAAAGCTTCGCTGGAGTGGTGGGTGGCGATGGCGAGCGGCGCGAGGAGCGGATATGCTCGGACTTCTAACTATGTTAGAAGGAGCAGATATCCTGTCGAGCGACCGTGCCTCGCTCGCGCCAAAGATGTTGGCGTGCATGCTGGTCTTGAGCATCCCGAGATCCACCAGCTCAATCTTGGTCCAACGGCGTATGGCGTTGTGAATGCCATGAGGTTGTCGGTCCCGCTTCTTCGAGACGGGCGCGGTGCATGTACGGACGCCGAGGTCTGCGCAGCCTTGTCCTTGGACTTGGCAGCACCGTGGGCTCCCCCGTCGACGTCCATTCTTCCGCCGGCGTCGACCCCCCCACCCGTTTGCTCCGGTGGTGGTGGGTTCGACGCGGACGGAACATCTGCCGCCGAAGCCTTCTTCTTCGGTGGCATGAGGATGAAGATGATGAAGATCTAGCTCGTGTGGACGCCGGATCAGGTTCACACAATCTGGACGCCAGCTCCCTATCGATGGCTGCAGCAACATCCACGAGACCCTTGGTCCAGTGCTCCACATTCTCCCTAAAGGTATTCTGGGCGGCAGCAGCACTCGCCAGCAGCGCCTCGTCGGCCTTGATCTTCTCCTTCAAGGCCACCTCCTGCTCCCTGGCGCCGTCCAGCGCCTGAGTCAAGGTGGTCAGCTTCAACTCAAGATCTGTGTTGGAGTCCTTGGCGGCGCTGAGCTCCTTGCTCCTCTCGGCGAGACGGCCCCTGCAGCTCGCCAAGAGTGTAGGCATCCTTCTCGCGCTCATGCTTGAGTGCAGCAAGCTCCTCGCCGCTCTCCTTGAGATTGGCCTCCACTGCATCACCTTCGTCTCCAGCTCCTTCTTGGCGGCCTCGGCAGCTGCGGCAAGATCCTTTGCTTCCTTGAGAGCCCCGCCAAATGTTTGCTCAGCGTGGCTAGATCCTCCTCATGGCTGTCAAGATTAACCTTCCTCTGCGCCAACTCGCCTTCCTGTGCAGATAGCTTCTCGGCGGCAAGCCGCTGTTGCTCCTCAACTTCAGCCTTCTCGAGGAGGAAGGCTTTGCGCTCCTCGGCGAGTCGCTCCCGCTCCTCTGCCAAGGACCGGAGAGCTTCCTGGTTCAGGCCCCGGAGCTCCTCCGCGCCCTTCTCGATGTCTGCTCCCGCCTTAGCGACAAGCGCTTCCGGGATTCCAACGGCTTGTCGGACGGGGTAGAGCGACAGCAGCTTCCGCAGCTGCTCCTCCTCGAGACTACGCCACGCTCTTCTTTGTTTGGTGCGTCGACCAGCGTCAGTCCAGCAGAGGCGAGCAGCTCTTCATCAAAAGTTTCTCCTTCGGCCGGCGCCCTGGAGCTCGACGCCCATGGGAGCTTGATGAAGACGCCATCGCCGGCCTTCAAATAGGCGTCGGGCTGGGGCTCTTGAACCCAGCAGCTGCCGCGTGGCGGAGGGATCGGCGGTCGGCGTAGCGCTGGCGCTCCTGCGGCCTCGGGGCCGCCCGGTCACGATCGCGGACCCCTCGCCCGGCTTCTGCGGCGGCAGCTTTGGCCTCTTCGCGCCCGGGCTCGTCGGCCGACTTCTTCTCCGATGGGCGGCGTCGTCGATGTTACCTTGTAGCGTCCTCCTCGCCAGTGGCCTCGGTCTCCATTGGCTCTGTGGCGGATGGACCTCGCGACCGGAAAATGAAGAGAAGTCAAGCAAATATTCAAAAAGAAAACCAGAAGAAGAAGAACACAAGGGAAGTTTTCAAGCAAGAAGATTACCTGTGCTAGGGTCTACAATCATGGTTTCCGCCCCCAGGGGATCGCTGGTGCTGTCCCTTGCCAGAGAACTGCCCCTTGCCGGAGAATTCTCCCTTGCCGGAGAACGCTCCCTTGCCGGGGAATCATCCCTTGGCGGTGTAGTCGAAGCAGAAGGCATGTCGAGGCGGCTTGAGGCACTCTGGTTAGGCTGCTCTGCTCCTACACAAATCAGCAGTCAGATATCAGCAAAGAAAGAGCACCCATGCACGCCGGGCAGCAGGAAGTAAAAAACATATACTTACGCTGGGGGCTGCGCTGGGGGCTGCTTTGAGGAAGAGTTGCCGCGTCCGGCAAGGTGGTCTCGGACGCGCCTCCTGCTGTCGCGGTGGGTTCGTCCTCGATGACAATCACCGGGGCCTTGGCTCTCTTCGACGCTCTCTGGGCCAGCGTCCTGAAAAGGAATGGGTTCAGAGTGAGGCAAATCAGATACAAGACAAAGCAACAAATCGAAGAACTACAAGTACAGCAAAGAATCTTACTCTTCTTCTTCCTCGTCGGAGCTGAGCGCGGAGAGATCAATTGCTCGCCTCCAAGACGACGAGGCGGAGGAGTAGGTTCCCTTGGCCGCTTGGGAGCAGAAGCGGTGGTCTGCGAGACCCCGCTCCGATTGCCGCAGCGGGCGTGAGGTGCTCCAGCTGCAACAAGCTTGCCGCGGTGGAAGCTGTCATGCGCCGGGCGGTTGTTGACCCGTCTGCCGCCCGCTTAAGTCTCCGCCTTGCGGAGACACCTTCTTGGTGGAGCTGGGGGCACCGCCGCGGCAAGCTGTCTGAAGGAGGAGGCGCCCTCGGCTCGCTCGACTCAGCTTCAGTTCGACAAGCTCTTCCTCGCCCGCAAACTCCCTCGCCGACAAGGCTTGCCGCCTCTGCTGCCTCTCGCCTCCTCCACGGTGAATCCGAACTTCGCCCAGCGGCTGCTGCCGCCTCTTCCAGCCTCGTGGCGATGCGCTGCATCTCATTATCGGTGGTGTCGCGGGTGAGGCTCTTCTGTTCATCGGGGCGGACCGGTACTTCTACCAGGCTTTCAAAGAACACTCGCACAACGTCATCTGCAGGCTCTTGCCAAGTTGGAACGATTCCATGCGAGTCGCACAACAGCATCATTGAACGGATGCGGTCGAGCGAGGAATTGTTGCACAGCAGGACGACATTCTTCAGCAACCTGAACGCTCCGGGATGCTCAAGATTGTGCTTGAACAGCTCCAAGAGCATCGCGTCCAGTTCCAGGACAGTGAAATTGAAGTTGAGGCCCGGGCGCAGCCTCATGATATCTGCCGCGTTCCGGAACTCCCAGGAGGGTCTCCTCCTCTCCTGCAGGGGGGCGATGCGGCGACGAAGGAAATCTGCGCCAACGGCGCCTACAGTGAGTCCGGCAAGCCTCAGGCGTAGGATCCGGATGACGGCAACCTTCATCCTAGCTTCTTCCGGGGCCAGACTGCTCCAATCGTTGCCGCGCACTACTGAGGTTTGGCGCTGGGCGGTAAACGGCTGCGGGTTCTCCTCGACAATCCATCACCAGTCTGCTCTCCACTCATCCCATTTGCTGCGGAGCTCTCCCTCCAGATAAGCTTCCTTCTTGCCGGTCCTCGAGATCCAGGCGACCCCGCCGGAAAGGGGCTCCCCTCTCTCAACTCGGGGCATAAAGAAGTGGCGGAAAAGGGCTACGTTTGGATGGACTCCGACAAAGTTTTCACAGAGATGTGCGAAAACTGCCATGGTCAGAACAGCATTGGGGGTGAAGTCAAGGAGGCGGAACCCGTAGGTGTTCATGATATTGCAGAAAAATTCAGAGAAAGGCGGGCAGAGCCCGCAGTAGAAGAACAGCGCGAAGAAAGGGTACCCATTCGGAGCCGGTCAAGCAGCAATGGGAGTACCTTTCAGGCGCGGATGCGCTCGCGTCTCCGTCGACCAGAAGAGGTAGTAGTACTCCCTCAGCTCCCTCGCGGCGAGCTAGGGGGGAAAGATTGCCCGCTCCTTCTGCAGCGCCGCGAGCCGCTGCGCCTTGGCCGACTTCACGGCCTTCCCCTTGTCGGCTTTCGGAGCCATGGCGGAGGTGGTGAGGGAGATCAACGGCGTTGGTGATGCTGGTGGCAATGAAGTGAGCGCTGCTCTCTCTTCAGCCTTGGGAAGAAGGGGAGGCAGCGGGGTTTTTCGAGATTGGACAAGAATCGGCGAGATGGGCGAACTGCCCCTGTTTCCCCTGTTATAAAGAGGGAGGCGGACGTCCGTCTTTCCGAATAAAGAAACCACCCACGATCTCTCACACGACGCCGCATTCGACGCTGCGGCTGCCTGTGGAGGGCGTGGTGGGTCCGGGTGAGTTACGGCGTAACCCAGGCCGCGCGTGCCGTTCGCTTTTGGGCCTGGCCCAACAGCTTCGCACTGCAGTGTGTGGCCCAGTGCCCTGGGGCTCTGTCGGTGTACTAGAGTAGGGGTACCCTAGTATCCCGAACTTGTGCACGGGCAGTTGCAGCCCTCCATGCAAGGCTTACCGGGTGACCGCCAAGGTCCTCCATGGTTCCTTTGGAGCCATTCAAGAACAAAGTATTCAAGCCAAGGAGACAAGGCCCCGGCAAGAGGAGCTCGCCGGAAGGCCACCCAAGGCACCTAGGGAGACAAGGCCCGGCAAGAGGAGCTTGCCGGGAAGGCCCGTGAGCGACAAGCTTCGGACGCGACAAGACAACAATCATGGCAAAGGCGCTTGCCATGGCTGCATCACCACTCAGACCTGTGCTCCAGCACATCCACTAACGTGTCGCCCTGGGACCTTTCCAGGCGCGCGTGGCAAGAGGTCGTGCGGCCAGCGGAGCGCGGTGGCAAGCGGCGCTGACAAGATTGCCATCGTGGCGAGCGGTGGCGTCCCTGACGGTCCCTGTTTGCACTGTTAGGGCGACGTAGACGGGCATTTAATGCCTTTGTCCCCTGCCGTCAGGGTTAGGTATGATACACTGTACAAGTAGCTATACCAACCACTCCTTTTCCATTTTTACCCTTGTCTACGTTGCCACCTGTCGGAGACCCCTTTAGCATATAAAAGGAGGCCCATGCGCAACGTAGGAGGGGGTTCGAAAGGTTGGAAGCCAGAGAACACTCACGCTCGGTCTCGTTAGCAGCTTGTGTGTACTGTAGCACTCAAGCGCTCCCGAGCAAGAACTCAATACACTCAGACATGCAGCAGTAGGAGTGTTATCTCTCCGGAGAGCTCCGAAGCTGGGTAAACCGCTCGTGTGCTTCGCCTCGATCTGCTCTTCGTGCGACCTCCGCCCCCCGCCGAACCGAAAGGGGCTCGGTCCGCCGGTCCCATAGGTGTTCGTGGGCCAGATCAGCCTCCCCGACACTCACGAAGACCTAGGGCATTTGAGGAAGCCCATTGTTGGAATATACAAGCCAAGTTCTATAATGAAAAAAATTCCCACTAGTATATGAAAGTGACAAAACAAGAGACTCTCTATCATGAAGATCATGGTGCTACTTTGAAGCACAAGTGTGGAAAAAGGATAGTAGCATTGTCCCTTTTTACTCTCTTTTTTGGGGCCTCCCCTTTTTTTATTTGGCCTTCCTCTTTTTTTGGGGACAATGCTCTATGAATGATGATCATCACACTTTCTATTTATTTATAACTCAATGATTACAACACGATACTAGAACAAAGTATGACTCTATATGAATGCCTCAGGCGGTATACCGGGATAGCAATGAATCAAGAGTGACATGTATGAAAAATTATGAACGGTGGCTTTGCCAAAAATACAATGTCAACTACATGATCATGCAAAGCAATATGACAATGATGAGCGTGTCATAATAAACGGAACGATAGAAAGTTGCATGGAAATATATCTCGGAATGGCTATGGAAATGCCATAATAGGTAGGTATGGTGGCTGTTTTGAGGAAGATATAAGGAGGTTTATGTGTGAAAGAGCGTATCATATCACGGGGTTTGGATGCACCGTGAAATTTGCACCAACTCTCAATGTGAGAAAGGGCAATGCACAGTACCGAAGGGGCTAGCAATGATGGAAGGGTAAGAGTGTGTATAATCCATGGACTCAACATTAGTCATAAAGAACTCACATACTTATTGCAAAAATCTACAAGTCATCAAAAACCAAGCACTACGCGCATGCTCCTAGGGGGATAGATTGGTAGGAAAAGACCATCGCTCGTCCCCGACCGCCACTCATAAGGAGGACAATCAAAGAACACCTCATGTTTCAAGTTTGTTACATAACGTTTACCATACGTGCATGCTACATGACTTGCAAACTTTAACACAAGTATTTCTCAAATTCACAACTACTCAACTAGCACAACTTTTATATCACTACCTCCATATTCCAAAACAATCATCAAGCGTCAAACTTCTCTTAGCATTCAACACACTCATAAGAAATTTTTTTACTAGTCTTGAATACCTAACATATTAGGATTAATTTCCCAATTTAAGCAAATTACTATGCTGTTTAAAACTCTCAAAATAATATAACTGAAGCATAAGAGAATGATAGTTTCTATAAAACAAAACCACCGCCGTGCTCTAAAAGATATAAGTGAAGCACTAGAGCAAAAACTATATAGATCAAAAGATATAGGACTCAAATCATACAAGACGCTCCAAGCAAAACACATATCATGTGGTGAATAAAAATATAGCTCCAAGTAAAGTTATCGATGGAAGTAGACGAAAGAGGGATGCCTTCCGAGGCATCCCCAAGCTTTGGCTTTTTTATGTCCTTAGATTATCTTGGGGTGCCATGGTAATCCCCAAGCTTAGGCTCTTGCCACTCCTTGTTCCATAATCCATCAAATCTTTTACCCAAAACTTGAAAACTTCACAACACCAAACTTAACAGAAAATCTTCTAAGCTCCGTTAGCGAAAGAAAACGAAACACCACTTCAAGGTATTGTAATGAACTCATTATTTATTTATATTGGTGTTAAACCTACTGTACTCCAACTTCTCTATGGTTTATAAACTATTTTACTAGCCATAGATTCATCAAAATAAGCAAACAACACATGAAAAATAGAATCTGTCAAAAAACAGAACAGTCTGTAGTAATCTGTAAATAACGCAAACTTCTGGAACTCCAAAAATTCAGCCAAAATAGGAAGACCTGGAAAATTTGTTTACTGATCAGAAAAAATTGGAATCAATATTTTATCACGTTCTGATGATTTTTTAACAATTATTTTCGTGAACAGAAAGTTTCTGAAATTTTTAGCAAGATCAAATAACTATCATCCAAGAAGATCCTATAGGTTAAACTTGGCACAAACACTAGTTAAAACATAAAAAAATCTAACCAGAGGCTAGATCAAATATTTATTCCAAAACAGAAGCAAAAATCAAAATACTAAAAATAAAATTGGGTTGCCTCCCAACAAGCGCTATCGTTTAACGCCCCTAGCTAGGCATAATAGCAAGGATAGATCTAGGTATTGCCATCTTTGGTAGGCAATCCATAAGTGGCTCTCATGAAAGATTCATATGGTAATTTTATTTTATTTCTAGGAAACTGTTCCATGCCTTTCCCTAATGGAAATTGGAATCTAATATTTCCTTCCTTCATATCAATAATTGCACCAATCGTTCTAAGGAAAGGTCTACCAAGAATAATAGGACATGAAGGATTGCAATCTATATCAAGGACAATAAAATATACGGGGACATAATTCCTATTTGCAATAATAAGAACATCATTAATTCTTCCCATAGGTTTCTTAAGGGTGTAATCCTCAAGGTGCAAGTTTAAAGAGCAATCATGAAAATCACGGAAACCCATCAAATCGCATAAAGTTTTTGGGGTCGTGGAAACACTAGCACCAAAATCACATAAAGCATAGCACTCATGATCTTTAATTTTAATTTTAATAGTAGGTTCCCACTCATCATAAAGTTTTCTAGGCATAGAAACTTCCAACTCAAGTTTTTCTTCATAAGATTGCATCAAAGCATCAACGATATGTTTAGTAAAAGCTTTATGTTGGCTATAAGCATGTGGAGAATTTAGCACGGATTGCAACAAGGAAATACAATCTATCAAAGAGAAATTATCATAATTAAATTCCTTAAAATCCAAAATAGTGGGTTCATTAATATCTAGAGTTTTGATCTCTTGAATCCCACTTTTACCAATTTTTGCATCAAGATCTAAAGACTCCGAATTTTTGGAACGCCATCTAGGTAAAGGTGGGTCATATTTAGTCCCATCGTTATCAATATTCATATTGCAAAACAAAGACTTAATAGGGGACACATCAATAACTTTTAGATCTTCATCTTTATTTTCATAGACATTAGAAGAACACGCTTTCACAAAGCAATCTTTCTACGCATCCTAGCAGTTCTTTCTTTGCACTCGTCAATGGAAATTCTCATGTCTTTGAGAGACTCATTGATATCATGCTTAGGTGGAATAGATCTAAGTTTCGAAGAATCAACATCAAGAGAAATTCTATCAACGTTCCTAGCCAATTCATCAACTTTAAGCAATTTTTCTTCAAGCAAAGCATTGAAATTCTTTAACACTAGTCTCAAATTCAGAAGGCATCTTATTAAAATTTCCATAAGCATTGTTGTAGGAATTACCATAATTATTAGAGGAGTTACTAGGGTATGGCCTAGGATTAAAGTTTCCTCTATACACGTTGTTACCAAAATTATTCCTACCAAAAAAATTCACACCCATTGATTCATTATTATTCTCAATCAATGTAGACAAAGGCATGTCATTAGGATCAGAAGAAACATTTTTACTAGCAAATAATTTCATAAGTTCATCCATCTTTCCACTCAAAACATTAATTTCTTCTATCGCATGCAGTTTTTTATTAGTAGATCTTTCAAGGTGCCATTGAGAATAATTAACCATAATATTATCTAGGAGTTTAGTAGCTTCTCCTAAAGTGATTTCCATAAAAGTGCCTCCCGCGGCCGAACCTAAAAAATTTCTAGAAGCAAAATTCAATCCGGCATAAAATTTTTGTATGATCATCCACAAATTCAAACCATTTGTAGGACAATTACGTATCATTAATTTCATCCTCTCCCAAGCTTGTGCAACATGTTCATGATCAAGTTGCTTAAAATTCATAATATCGTTTCTAAGAGAGATGATCTTAGCGGGAGGAAAATACTTAGAGATAAAAGCATCTTTGCACTTATTCCAAGAATCAATATTATTTTTAGGCAAAGATGAAGACCAAGCTTTAGCATGATCTCTAAGCGAAAAAGGAAATGCTTCAATTTAACAATATCATTATCCACATCTTTCTTATTTTGCATATCACACAAATCAACGAAGCTATTTAGATGGGTAGCGGCATCTTCACTAGGAAGGCCGGCGAATTGATCTTTCATGACAAGATTCAACAAAGTAGCATTGATTTCACAAGATTCGATGTCGGTAAGAGGAGCAATCGGAGTGCTAAGGAAATCATTATTGTTGGTATTGGTAAAGTCACACAATTTAGTATTATCTTGAGCCATCGTGACAAGCAAGCAATCCAACACACGAGCTAACAAGAAGCAAGCGAGAAAAAAGCGAATGGAAAAGAGAGGGCGAATAAAACGGCAAGGGTGAAGTGGGGGAGAGGAAAACGAGAGGAAAATGGCAAATAATGTAATGCAGGAGATAAGGGTTTGTGATGGGTACTTGGTATGTTGACTTTTGCGTACACTCCCCGGCAACGGCGCCAGAAATGGGTCGTTGTCGGGAGTCCAAATCTTGACTTGACTTTGCGTAAGCCTCACCGGCAACGGCGCCAGAAATCCTTCTTGCTACCTCTTGAGCTCTGCGTTGGTTTTCCCATGAAGAGGAAAGGGTGATGCAGCAAAGTAGCGTAAGTATTTCCCTCAGTTTTTGAGAACCAAGGTATCAATCCAGTAGGAGGCCACACACGAGTCCCTCGCACCTACAAAAACAAATAAGTCCTCGCAACCAACACAATAAAAGGAGTTGTCAATCCCTTCACGGTCACTTACGAGAGTGAGATCTGATAGATATGATAAGATAATATTTTTGGTATTTTTATGATAAAGATACAAAGTAAAGAAAGAAAAATAAAGACGACGCTAGAAATAACTTGTTGACGGGAGATTACTATGATGGAAAATAGACCCGGGGGCCATAGGTTTCACTAGTGGCTTCTCTCAAGAGCATAAGTATTATGGTGGGTGAACAAATTACTGTTGAGCAATTGACAGAATTGAGCATAGTTATGAGAATATCTAGGTATGATCATGTATATAGGCATCACGTCCAAGACAAGTAGACCGACTCCTGCCTGCATCTACTACTATTACTCCACACATCGACCGCTATCCAGCATGCATCTAGAGTATTAAGTTCATAAGAACAGAGTAACGCTTTAAGTAAGATGACATGATGTAGAGGGATAAACTCATGCAATACAATATAAACCCCATCTTGTTATCCTCGATGGCAACAATACAATACATGCCTTGTTGCCCCTACTGTCACTGGGAAAGGACACCACAAGATTGAACCCAAAGCTAAGCACTCTCCCGTTGCAAGAAAGATCAATCTAGTAGGCCAAACCAAACTGATAATTCGAAGAGACTTGCAAAGATAACCAATCATACATAAAAGAATTCAGAGAAGATTCAAATATTGTTCATAGATAAACTTGATCATAAACCCACAATTCATCGATCTCAACAAACACACCGCAAAAAGAAGATTACATCAAATAGATATCCACAAGAGAGGGGGAGAACATTGTATTGAGATCCAAAAAGAGAGAAGAAGCCATCTAGCTAATAACTATGGACCTGAAGGTCTGAGGTAATCTACTCACACATCATCGGAGAGGCTATGGTGTTGATGTTGAAGCCCTCCGTGATCGATGCCCCCTTCGGCGAAGCTCCGGAAAAGGCCCCAAGATGGGATCTCACAGGTACAGAAGGTTGCGGCGGTGGAATTAGGTTTCTGGCTCCGTGTCTGGTAGTTTGGGGGTACGCAGGTATATATAGGAGGAAGAAGTATGTCGGTGGAGCAATGTGGGGCCCACGAGGGTGGAGGGCACGCCTAGGGGGGTAGGCGCGCCCCCTACCTCGTGCCCTCCTGGTTGATGTCTTGACGTAGGGTCCAAGTCCTCTGGATCATGTTCATTTCGAAAATCACGTTCCCGAAGGTTTCATTCCGTTTGGA
Source organism: Aegilops bicornis (assembly GCA_021605145.1). NCBI lineage: Eukaryota > Viridiplantae > Streptophyta > Magnoliopsida > Poales > Poaceae > Aegilops > Aegilops bicornis. The sequence goes on along the minus strand of CM038675.1, from coordinate 420,276,476 downwards.
CTCCGTTTGATATTATTTTTCTGCGAAACTCTGAAATAGGCAAAAAAAACAACAATTTTGGGTTGGGCCTCAGGTTAATAGGTTAGTCCCAAAAATAATATAAGTGTAGAATAAAGCCCATTAATGTCCAAAACAGAATATAATATAGCATGGAACAATAAAAAATTATAGATACGTTGGAGACGTATCAGAAGCCCAGCAGTTTTTCAGCGGGAACACCGAAAACACACTTTTCCGGATTGAGCTTGATGTCATACGTACGGAGATTGTCGAATGTGAGACGTAAGTCGTCTATTAGCGACTCGAGGTTCCTACTCTTGATGACTACATCATCTACATATGCTTCAACTGTCTAGCTGATTTGTTTCACCAGACATGTTTGAATCATGCGTTGATAGGTGGCGCCAGCGTTTTGAGCCCGAAAGGCATAGTGTTGAGGTAGAAAGGCCCGTATGGGGTAAAGAATGATGTTGCGGCTTGATCATACTCCTTCGTCTTGATTTGATGGTATCTGGAGTATGCGTCGAGGAAACACAGTGAGTCGTGTCCTGCGGTTGCGTCAATAATCTGGTTGATGCGAGAGAGGGGGAAGGAATCCTTAGGGCAGGCCTTGTTGAGGTCTTTGAAATGGACGCATAGGCGTCAGGATTATCCTTCTTTGGCATGATCACCAGGTTTGCTAACCTGTTCGGGTGTTTTATTTCTCCGATGAATCCAGCTTCGAGTAACTTGGCTAGCTTTTCTCCCATAGCTTGTCGTTTGGGTTCGGAAAAATGCCGCAGTGCTTGCTTGACTGTTTTATATCCCTTTAATATATTGAGGCTGTGTTCGGCCAACCAGCGTGGGATTCCTAGCATATCAAAAGGGTGCCAGGCAAATATGTCCCAGTTCTCGTGCAGGAACTCTCATAGCGCGGCGTCGACCGTGGGTTCGAGTTGTGCCCCGATGGATGCTGTCTTCTTGGGGTCCGTCGGGTGGACTTGAAATTTGACTATTTCATCTGCTAGTTTAAAGGAGGTGGATTTGGGTTGCTTGTCCAGGATTACGTCATCCCTATCCACAATGGAGCGTAGCGCTGTTAGCTCTTCGGCCGCGAGGGCTTCAGACAATGCCTCGAGGGCCAGGGATGCGGTTTTATTTTTGGCACGGAGTGCTATGTCTGGATCACTGGCAAGAGTGATTATACCATTGTGCTCGGGCATCTTGAGCTTCAAGTAACCGTAGTGAGGTATAGCTTGGAAGCTATAAATGCATCTCGCCCCAATAGGGCGTGATATCCACTGCTGAAAGGGGCGACTTGGAAGGTTATTTCTTTGGACCGATAATTCTCCAGCGTGTCGAATACCACATCGAGTGTGATTTTTCCCGCGCATCGCGCCTCCTGACTGGGAATAATTCCTCGGGAAGTCGTGCTACTTTGCTCGATGCGGCTCCTGTCTATTTCCATTTTGTTGAGTGTGTCCTCATAGATGAGGTTTAATCCGCTTCCGCCGTCCATGAGCACTTTGGTGAGCCCAAATCCGTCCACAATTGAACTGAGGACCAAGGCGGCTGGTGCCCGAAATGTCCTGAATTTTGGTTCGTCACCGGCATTGAAAGTTATGGCCGTGTCGTTCCAGGGGTTTATTGTTGTGACTTGGCAGACTTCGGTGAGGTCGCGGAGTGCCCATTTGCGCTGATTTTTTGATGCGAAAGTCTTGAAGACCGTCAATACTCTAAGGTCGTCGTCTTTCGGGGGGTGTTGTTCTGGGGTATTTTTGGTGAGGAGATCCTCGCCGCTCTTGGCCACTTGCCGGAGTATCCAACATGCTCTAAGGCTATGGGGTGGTGTGGTATCCAGTGTTGTATGTATTTTGCATGGCCTATCAAGCCATCCCTCTAGAACAGTTCCGCGCCCCGTAATGGGCTTAGATTTCTTTACTATTGGGTCGGGCGCCCCACGAGGGTGTGTCCTTTTTGCCTGGACGAGGGGCTGAGTTAAAACCGGTGGTTCCCAGCGAGCTGCCTGAGTTTTCCAGGCGCTTTCCATTGCACGGTACTTCTGTACTATGGTCGCCAAGTGAGCGAAGTGTAATACGCGACGGCGGTTGATGGCGTTGAGGATTCCTTCATCCGTGCAATTGTTGCAGAATACTGAGATCGCATCTTCGTCACGACAATTTTTAATCTTGTCTTTGACATGGAGGAATCTGGCCCAAAAGTGATGGATCGTTTCCTGGGACTGCTGTCGTATGTACATAAGATCGTTTTTAGCTGGGTGTGTGGGTGGATTTAAATCTTAACCCTAACCCGATTTGGGATCCAGAGTTTGAAAATCTTCCAAACTTAATGGTTCGGGCTCCGAGATTTCAACTGATGTTTTAGGCCCGCCGTCCAATTCTATGTTTGGAGGGCATGGCATGTCATCCCGCGGACAGGTATCTGGCTCCTCGAGCTCGGAAATCCGAACATAGTTCGTCCTCAATGTAGAGGAAAAGGTATTGTTTTGCTCATCTACTACCGCTATCTAATGGGTGATCGGCGGAGATTTGATTTCTCTTTGGTCGGGTTTAAGCCCAATCCGATCGTAGTCTGTAGCGACCCCCAAGGTGGCGATGCGATCTAGGAGTTCGTTTAAAGATGACAACTACATCGGATCCATCCGTTTGGAGTATTAGGAGTCTACGTGGAGGCGATTTTCGATGACTCAAGATGTCATCATCGGCTTAACGGCCGAACGGGCGGTCATGGTAAAGCCACCAAGCCGTTGGGTTTGGCCTGGGGCCAAGGCTCCTCCGGAGGTGATATTATCCTTGACGACAAGGCGAGCCATCAATCCTGTCTTTGACGTCACAGCGGAACTCTGAATGAAAGCACCAATGTCGGTGTCAAAACCGGTGGATCTCGGGTAGGGGGTCTCGAACTATGCGTCTAAGGTCGATGGTAACAGGAGATAGGGGACATGATGTTTACCCAGGTTCGGGCCCTCTCTATGGAGGTAATACCCTACTTCACCTTGATTGATCTTGATGAATATGAGTATTACAAGAGTTGATCTACCATGAGATCGTAATGGCTAAAACCCTAGAAGTCTAGCCTGTATGATTATGATGATGCCTCTATGGACTAAGCCCTCCGGTTTATATAGACACCGGAGGGGACTAGTGTTATTCAAAGTCGGTTACAGAGAAAGGAATCTTCATATCAGACGCCAAGGAGATTCCCATCCGGACACGGGAGAGAGTCTTCGGTCTTGTATCTTCAGAGCCCATCAGTCCGGCCCACGTCCAACAGGTCGTACGCCCGAGGACCCCTTAGTCCAGGACTCCCTCAACAGGCGCTGGCAATGGCGCGGTGGAGACATTCGTGTGCATGGGCACTGGCACGGGCGCACGCGTGAATGCACGTGCAAGCGCATGCACTGGAAGGTGCACAGGCGCGTGAAAGTCGGCGTGGACCTCGTGGAACCCCGTGGCATCAAGCTCGGCGACAATGTGCAGCTCCCAGCCCATCAATGCCACGGGGATGGGCATTGGCGCAATCGGGGCGACGGGAGTTGGGACGGGTGCGGGGACAGGCGCAGCATCTTCCCGCAAGGCTAGTTCAAGCTCATCCCAATGCGCCTTATGTTCTTGACACTCTGGCTGGGTGTCTTCCTCAGGAAACTAGAAGACTAAGGGCAGACCACTGTGATGCGGCATGGCGTACGGTTAGCTCAGGCTGGTTGGAGGAAGAGAGAAAATTGTAGCGATACCGGGTAGTCCGGGGGTGATTTTAAACTGCGGCACCGGCGCCATTAAAAGTGGGGGCAGTTGGGACGAAGGTGGGCGGCGGAGCCTGGTCAAAGGGCTCGCCTCCCGGTGAGCCTACGCACCAGCCTGCTCGCACATCAGCCGGCACAGCGGTCTGCTCGCGTGCCTCCTGTCGACTCACACGCTTGCTCGGACGGCACCTGCAGGTTTGAATAGTGAAAGCATTCGCGTTAACATGACAGGTCTTTGTTCCAAAATACCTTGGCTCTTCAGTTCTGCAACTTTTCATAAGCTGCTTGTCTCAAATTGAACAAAAAAATTACGACATCATATTTGTGCCATATCATGAGACCATGCTCAGTTTCATGAATTTTAGGTCACCTTTTGATTTTCTAAAATTTAAAATCTATGATTCTAAACAATATGATAACCTGCATCATGCAATAAAAAATTTCAAGCGATACATCTTTACTGTTGTAGATGTTAATATTTCTTAAGAAAGGATTTGGTCAAACATTTTGCTTACTTAGACTTCAGACAAGTTATATATGCAGAGTAAAAGGATAATCCATCTGTAGTAGTGCATTGCCTGATATATTAACTCAAGCACTAGGCATGAACAAACGGGGCTCAATTCTGTGCTCATCCTGGTGTAGTACTCCTATTAGTACTAGGCAATGGAGTTGATGGGTGACCTTGGGTAGCAGCGACCGAGGGAATTGAACCGTGCTCGGCACGGTAGGTAACATTGTCTAGTTACTAAAGCATCCCTCCATTGTTCATTGTTAATTATGGATCGGGGATATGAGGGGAATTTCCTAGGGCTGGAATTCTGTCCGCCAGATATTTCGACTCGAAACATGGAGGCTCAAGTGGTTAGGGTTTGCTAATGTGCATACCATGCACGCCACCAGAAGGATACGAGCCCAATTTTTTTAGGATCAACACGAGCCCGAGTTTGGCTAGTACGCCGTTGGGTGCTACCATTCGAGAATACGGAAGGAATCTTTTAAATTGCCGAACGAATCTATATGTATTACAATGCCCGTATTTTCCTTGCAAATTACTGGTAATTCCAAAAGGCACGGTAATTTATTGATGACGAGTTCTTGAAATAGTTTGAGTTTGTGATATAGTGATCTCAACGTGGATTTCACATTTCATGGTATCCCCAGTAAGTTTTTCATTGCAAATTCAAATTTAAAAGACGAACGGTATGGTGGTGAGAAAACTTCGTATGTATTAAGCATGTGACCACACACACACACACACACACACACACACACACACACACACACGAATACAACAAGAATCCAGTAAGTATAGTGCATATATTTTTCCAAACCATGCATGTATGATGATACGTCTCCAATGTATCTATAATTTTTGATTGTTCCATGCTGTTTTATTGTCAATCTTGGATGTTTTATAATCATTTTATAGTCATTTTATATCATTTTTTGGTACTAACCTATTGACATAGTGCCAAGTGCCAGTTGCTGTTTTTTTCCATGTTTTTTACATCGCAGGAAATCAATATTAGACGAAGTCCAAATGCCACGAAACTCCATGATGAATTTTTATGGGCCAAAAGGAAGAAGTTGGGCCCTGGTTGCACCTAGGGGGAGTCCCGAGGAGGGGACAACCCACCAGGGCATGCCAGGAGGCCCAGGCGCGCCCTGGTGGGTTCTGCCCACCTCGGGTGCCCCCCGGACCACCTCTTTGCTCTATAAATACCCCCAAAATCCCATAACCCTAGAAGCGTCGACAAAATATTCATCCAGCCGCCGCAGAGTCCAAAACCACCAGATCCAATCTAGACACCATCATGGAGGGGTTCACCACTTCCATTGGTGCCTCCCCGATGATCAGTGAGTAGTTCTTTTTAGACCTTCGGGTCCGTAGTAGCTAGATGGCTTTCTCTCTCTCTCAATTCTCAATAAAATGGTCTCTTGGAGATCCATATGATGTAACTCTTTTGCAATGTGTTTGTTGGGATCTGATGAACTTCGATTTTATGATCAGTCATATCTTTTTATATCCATGAAAGTTATTTGAGTTTCATTGATCTCTTATAGCCTCGTATTTGTTCTCTGATATTTGGGTTTTGTTTTGGCCAACTTGATCTATTTATCTTGCAATGGGAGGAGGTTCCCGGTATTTGGTTCCATCTTACGGTGCTTGATCCCAGTGACAGAAAGGGAACCGACACGTATGTATCGTTACTACTAAGGATAAAAAGATGGGATCTATATATACCGCCATAGTTAAACGGATCTTGTCTACATCATGTCATCGTTCTTATTGCATTACTTCGTTTTTCCATGAACTTAATACACTGGATGCATGTTAGATAGCGGTCGATGTGTGGACTAATAGTAGTAGATGCAGGCAGGAGTCGGTCTACTAATCACGGACGTAATGCCTATGTAATGATCATTGCCTGGATATCGTCATAATTATTTGAAGTTCTATCAATTTCCCAATAGTAATTTGTTTACCCACCGTTTGCTATCTTTCTCGAGAGAAGCCACTAGTGAAATCTACGGCCCCCGGGTCTTCTTTCTCATATATTTGCTTTGCGATCTATTTTATTTGCACTTTTTATTCAGATCTATTAAAAAAATACAGAAATACTTTTCTGCACTTTATTTTATTTGCGATCTATTTATTCAATCTATTACAACTTTCTCCCGTCAACAGGCAATTTCTGGCATCGTTACCCGAAAGGGATTGACAACCCCTTTAACACGTCAGGTTGCGAGGTGTTGTTATTTGTGTGCAGGGGCTGTTTACGTTGTGTTGCTTGGTTCTCCTACTGGTTCGATAAATTTAGTTTCATATCTGAGGGAAATACCTACCGCCGTTGTGCTGCATCATCCCTTCCTCTTTGGGGAAATACTGACGTAGATTCAAGCGACATCAAAAGGAATTTCTGGCACCGTTGCCGGAGAGGATCTTCAACACAACCAGGTTCCTATTCGCAAATCTCATCTCCTCGCAACTTACATTATTTGCCATTTGCCTCTCGTTTTCCTCTCCCCCACTTCAAAAAATTTGTCCTTTTGTTCGCCTCTCTTTTCTCGTTCACCGTTTTCTTGCCGGATCTGTTTTTGAGTGCAATCTTGTTGTGTAGTCATCATGACTCAAGAGAACACCAAGTTATGTGATTTCTCAAATACCAACAACAATGATTTTATTGGCACTCCGCTTGCTCCTCCCGTCACTAGTGCGGAGACTTGTGATATTAATACTGCTTTGCTGAATCTTGTTATGAAAGACCAATTTTCCGGTACTCCTAATGAGGATGCCGCATCCCATCTTAATACCTTCATGAAATTATGCGATATGCAAAAGAAAAAAATATGTGGACAATGATGTGGTCAAGATGAAATTATTTCTGTTTTCTTTGCATGATTTTGCAAAAATTTGGTTCTCTTCTTTGACTCGCAATAGTATCGATTCTTGGAATAAGTGCAAAGATGCTTTTATCACTAAGTATTTTCCTCCCGCAAAAATTATTTCCCTTAGAACCCAGATCATGAATTTCAAGAAACTTGAACATGAGCATGTTGCACAATCTTGGGAAAGGATGAAAATGATGCTAAGTAATTGCCCAACTCATGGGTTAAATTTTTGGATGATCATACAAAATTTTATGCGGGGTTGAATTTTGTTTCTCGTAATCTTTTAGATTCCACAGTGGGTGGAACTTTTATAGAAATTACTTTGGGTGAAGCCACCAAATGTCTTGATAATATCATGGCAAATTATTCACAGTGGCATACCGAAAGAGCTCCGACTAGTAAAAAGGTTAATTCGGTTGAAGAAATTTCTTCTTTGAGTGATAAAGCTGATGCTCTTATGAAATTGGTTGCTAGTAAAAGTTCTCCTATTGATTTTAATGATATGCCTTTGTCTACTTTGATTGAGAAATTTTTTGATGCCATTGATGTGAATTTTATTTCTCGCAATAATTTCAACAACAATGCTTATAGAGGTAATTTTAATCCTTGGCCTTTTCCTCGTAATTCCTCTAATAATTATGATAATTGCTATGGAAATCAATCTTATAATAATAATAGGAATACCTCTGATCTTGAGAATAATATTAAAGAATTTATCAACATGCAAAAAGTTTTCAACACTTCCATAGAAGAAAAGTTGAATAAGATTGATGATTTGTCTAGAAGTGTTGATAGAACTGCTCATGATGTGGAAAATCTCAAGATGAAAATCTTTGTGCCTAAAGTTGATGAATCAATTAAAGCTCTTTATGTTTCTATGGATGAAAGTAAGGAAAGAACTGCTATGCTTAGAGCTAAAAGAGAATTTTTAGAGAATGCTTTTTCTAGTGATTATTCTTGCAAAAGTGATGAAGATCTTAAAATGATTGGTGTTTCTTCTATTGATTCCTTGTTTAGTAAAGTTAAGAATGATTAAAAAGGGACTGGAGAAGAGTCAACTTTAGGTAGAAGGCGTCCCAATATTTCGGAGGGTGAAAATCTTGTTGAGAAAATTGATAAAAGTGGGTTTGGAGAGGTCAAAACTTTAGCTAGTGATGAACCCGCTATTTTGGATTACAAAGACTTTAATTATTATAGTTGCTTTTTGATTGATTGTATTTCTTTGTTGAAATCCATGCTAAATTCACCCCATGCTTATGAACAAAACAAATCTTTTACTAAACATATTGTTGATACTATGATGAAAGCTTTGGAAGAAAAGTTGGAATTGGAAGTTTCAATTCCTAGAAAATTCATGATTAGTGGGAACCTACTATCAAAGTCAAGATTAAAAATTATGAGTGTTTTTCTTTGTGTGACTTGGGTGCTAGTGTTTCTACAATTCCGAAATCTTTATGTGATGGGCTTGGTCTTACTAATCTTGAAGAATGTTCTTTGAATTTGCACTTGGCGGATTCTACTATTCAAAAGCCTATGGGAAGAATTAATGATGTTCTTATTCTTGCAAATAGGAACTATGTGCCCATAGATGTTATTTTTCTTGATAATGGTTGTAATCCGTCTTGTCCAATCATTCTTGGTAGACCGTTTTTACGCACTATCGGTTCCGTGATTGATATGAAAGAAGGCAATATTAAGTTCCAATTTCCATTGAGGAAGGGTATGGAACACTTTCCTAGAACAAAAATAAGGCCACCATATGAATCAATCTCATGGATCTCGAACCAAATATGACAAAACTTAGATCCTTGCCTTACGCCTAGCTAAGGGCATAAAACTGTAGCACTTGTTGGGAGGCAACCCAATGAATAAAATTTATTTTTGCCTTTTACTTTCTGTTTTTGTGTGTTTTCACAATTATGATACTGGTATGATTGTGTTTTTTGTGTTTTAATTAGGGTTTGTGCCAAGTAAAGCCTTTAGGATCTTCTTGGGTGATAGTTGTTTGATCTTGCTGAAAAAGACACAAACTTTGTGCTCACGAAATTAGTTTTCCTAAATCACAGAAAAGAGCTTTTGCTCTTATTCTTTTTGCTGAAGATTAATATACAAATGATCCTGGTCGTCCTAATTTAAAACAAAAAAGAGGCTAGCCAACTCGCTCCCAGGATGCTCCCCCGATTGCGTCCTTCGTTCGCCGTCCGATTCGTGTCAACGTGGTCATTTTTTCGCTTCGAGCCGTTGGATGTTCGCTGGAATTGACCTGTGTCGTTTTCACCGCGTGGTAGATTTTGGACAGGGAATGACCTGTGGGATCGGGCTGGATCCAATTAGCTGGGTGAAACTATCCTGGTTGTCCGCGCGCCTCTCCACACGCGTCGCGTCGTGCGGCGTGGGTGAGCCACAGAGGGCTGGCCAGCGCTTATGCACCCGATTTCTCTGCCCATGTCTGTGCTACACCGATGACGGGTGGAACGTTGTTGCCTTTGGTCCCGCTCGTCGGTTGCACTGGATGTCTGTCCCGTGGTGTAGGGTGTAAGCTAGAATTTTCTGGGGTCAACCGCTCTTGGCGGGAAACTCGTGGCGCACTGCTCGCGTCGTGCGTTGTGGGCAGCAGCTGCGGAGAGGCCGGCCGGTGCATGTGCACCCGGCTTATGCGCCCACCTTTGGCCTTCCGTAATGACGGGTGGGCCAGCGCTGCTTCTGGTCCCGCTTGTCGGCTTCACCGGGTGCATGTCTCGTCGTCTCGTTGGCTGGGTTGGTCGTTCCCGCGTGAGGAGGTTTTGGCAATCAACTCTGCGCGGCACGCGACGTGGCGTCTGTGCCAGGTCATGGGCGCTGGTTTTTCGTGTGGCCGTTCATTTTGCTTGCGTTCAATGACCGGTGGGCCTTATACTGCTGGTCCCATGCGTACGCCTAATGGTTTGTCTCCTTCCACACAAATCTCTTCACGCGACAGGGTGAAAGCAACCCTAGAGCCCTCATCTTCCTTCCATCCACTCCCCAATGCCTCCTCCTCATCTCCAGCCGGCGGCTCGACCTCTCATGCCCTCGCCGCCATCAACTCTCCTGCACTCACACGCCAGCCGTCGATCTCCCGCGCCCTCACCCGCCAGTAGCCGAAGTCGCTCTCCCCCGCAGGTCGCCGTGCTCGGGATTTATGGCTGCTCCTTCGCCTCGCCCATCTAGATCCACCATCGCCTCCCTCCCTTGCTGATGTTCATCTTATCTATTTATCCAGGGGGCTTGTCCTTCCGTGGTGCTCAGCCACCGTCCGGTTTGGAGGGGGAATAGGAGACCCCCAACAAAAACGAGCGTGCTAGCAGTGGACCCAAGGATGCGCGGTGATTGTGCCAGGTCCATGCTCCAGTTCTTCTGTTGGGTGAGCTTCTTCACCCTTCTTGTCAAGGAGATGTTCATGTCTAGCTAGGTTCCTACAAATGGGATTGCTTTTGTTTCTTTCAGTCGACCAGATGCTCAGATCTAGCTAGGCTTTCATGTAGAAATTTTGTTGTCTTTTTAAGTTTGTTGGGTACCTCAGCTAAGTTTCTGCAAAGTGGATTTTTGTTTGATACTGCTCAAGAGATGCTCTCGGATCTAGCTATATTCCTGAAAGTTTTTTTGTTGGCTTTCTTAGTTTGTTTGGTACCTTGATCTTTCCTCATCGAGAAGGGGATATATTTGTCCTGGAGCTCCATTTCTCTTTATAGAGGAGTCTTTTGTTCCTTTGCTTGATTTGGCGCCTAGCGTGGGCATCTGTTTCAAGAGGGGACGACATACAATCCATGCAAGTGTGCTTAGTTGTTGTATGTATGGCAGCTGCAGCATCTTGCCAATTAGTCCCCACTAAAATTAATTTACCTCTCCATCTTTTTGTCTCGTGGATATCGATGCGAGTACTGTAGGTAAATAAATGTTCTATGGGAAAACATGCTGATTCAGAACCATAGCAAATGGAATTGTGCTTTGTAAGTAATCGCATGCATACACTATTTAGAACCATAGCAAAACAACTATACAATTAAAATATCCATGACTAATTTGCAAAGTACAGCAGCGCGGAAGCAGCAACAGTCATGTTCTCAAGTTTGAATGTGTGTAATGTAAGAGCATGTATTTGGTATCTTAGTTATTTTGGCATCGCTATCCTTTACATTGTAGGGTGTTTTGCATAACAAACAGTGAGGTCTACATATGTAGATTTGCAAGTTCACCACACCTTTGAAACCTGTAGTTGTTTACTATTCTCTTAAATCTTTAAACTTTGTGCTTCATTCCTTTAATTTCAGAACTAGGAGGGTGCAGATAAATAAGAGTTGTTGGCAGAGCAACCTACACATGTGGAAAAAGTGGTTATGGTGACTCAAAGGGAAGTTCTATCTGCTAGACAGCAACTCGCAACTTAGTGGCGGCTCAATGTACATATAATCTATTTCTTCTTGGAGCTATCAACTATCATATTATGACTTGGTGCTATCTGAAGCTTATATTTTCTCACCTTTTTTGGCGGCGATTATCCCTTAGACTGCAGTAGTTTTTCTAGGTGCCATTGTAAGTGTAGGTTTTCTACAGTTAAGCCTCTCGCATTGCAAAAAGCTATATTCCATTGTTTTTCTACGTGCCATTGTAAGTGTAGGTTTTCTACTGGCTCCAACATAGATAATTAGCATGCGAGAGGCTTAACTGTAGCTTTTTGCAATGCTAGACGAACATATTCAGTACTGAAAATCTAGACTGTTCTTTCTACTCTGTAACAACTTCTATGCTTGCGCCACCATGATAACACTACAACATTTCCCTGTAAAATTTTAGTAGTTGCATGTAAACTGAATTGATTTACCAGTAAAAATCTGGACAGCTCATTCCAGTCGATAATAACCATTGTGGCATTACCATGATATGTCTTGTATTTGCTCCGAGTCATAGTATGTTGCAGAAAGTATAATAAGAGATAGAATGTATGCACTATGGCTAGCAATAACATTTTATTGACTTGCACAACATTTGATCTATCTATTTCTGCAGGCTATTCCTCATGTTGCAACCTTTTCCCGTAGAATCAAAAGGAGTTAGATGGAAGAAATTGCAGGAGGTATATTTTGCCGGAGCCATAGTGAAAGGCGCCGGAGCCACTTCTGAAGGTATGGAAAATGAGGTCTGTTTTATGGGACTTGCCGTACTAGAAGATCCACCGTGTGCCTCACAGCCTTGATGTCATGCATATCACGAAGAACGTGTGCAAGAGTCTGCTTGGTACCCTGCTCAACATGCCAGAGAGGACCAAAGATGGGCCGAAAGCAAGGGCCTACTTGAAATCAATGGGCATCAGGGAGGAGCTTCACGCTAATGATGATGATGATGAGGCGAAGCAGGACACGGAAAGTCGTCGCAAAGGCAAAAAGGCCAAGAAGACCAGAAATGACTTCCCTCCCGCGTGCTTCACTCTAAGTCAGGAGGAGATCGATCAGTTTTTCACCTGCCTCGTAGGAGTAAAACTTCCTTATGGTTACGTGGGGAAGATAAGCAGATACCTAGACTCAGCGAAGCAGAAGTTCAACGGGATAAAGTCTCACGACTGTCACGTGTTGATGACGCAGATACTTCCAGTTGCAATCCGTGGGATCATGGACGCGCACGTCCGTGAAACGCTATTTGGCCTATGCAACTTTTTCGACGTCATCTCTCGGAAGTCGGTTGGCGTGAGGCAACTCAGAAGGCTACAGGAAGAGATCGTGGTGATACTATGCGAGCTTGAGATGTACTTCCCGCCCGCATTATTCGACGTTATGGTGCATCTGCTGGTCCATATCGTGGAGGATATCATCCAACTCGGGCCGAGGTTCCTACACTGCATGATGCCGTTCGAAAGGATGAATGGTGTCATCAAAGGATACGTTCGCAACATGTCACGTCCAGAGGGAAGCATAGCGGGGCTTTTCGACCGAAGAGTGCATCTCCTCTTGCCGCGAATTATCTAGGCATCGAGAACCCCATTGGTTTGCCCGTCAGCGAGCACCTCGGCGGGCTTGCTGGATGGGGTCACCGTGAGGGTCGCCGAAATGCATGTCGACTTCGAGGGTCGACTCGCCGACTTTGAAAGAGCAAACCTAGTCGCGCTACAACACATAGACGTGGTCGATCCTTGGGTCGTAGAGCACAAAACCTTTATTGAGAAGACGTACAATGACCGAGGCCAACAGAGGATGTACGGAGATATAATCAAAGAGCACAACTCATGTTTCACGCGTTGGTTCAAGTAGAAGCTTCGTCAGCATCTTTACATGAGGATTCTTCTGCGGAAGAACAACTCATATTCGCCTTGTCACAGGGCGCCGAGCACAACCTGATGACCTATGAGGCATATGATATCAATGGCTACACATTCTACACCGAGGGAAAGGACATGAAGAGCGATGGTTATCAGAACTCCGGGATAACGATGGAATCCTACACCGGTAATGACAAGGACAGATACTACGGAAGGATCGAGGAGATCTGGGAGCTGAGCTAAGCTGGAGAGAAGGTCCCGATGTTCTGTGTCAGATGGGTCAAGAGCTTCATAAAAGAAGACCAAATTTCACCACCATGGTTATACCCGGTTAAATCCAAGATCAAGAGCGCAAACGTCACCGCGAAAAATGAGCCATGGGTACTGGCTTCCCAAGTGGACCAATGCTTCTTCATTACCGACCCGTCAAAGCCCAGTCGTGTTGTCGTGAGGAGAGGCAAAAGGAAGATCATCAGAATGGATGGAGTCACCAACGAGCAAGACTTCGACAAGTACGGCGACCCGAAGATGGAACATGACGACGACAATGAAGTACCAGCATACACCACAAGAAGAAGCAGGACCACCCTACCTAAAGGACGTCTGTTCAAGAGAAGAACTCCATTTACGAAAAATAAGGGCAAGAAGATTGTGAATAGATAGCTAGCTAAGATCGATTGTATTTAATTGTAGCCTTCATTTCTCGATTGTATTTCATGGGCACTTTTTGAACTCATGAATATTTTTAAATTTCATGGGCACTTTTTGAATTCATGAATATTTTTTCAAGTTTGATGATATTTTTTCATATTCAGTATGAAAAAATATTGAATATTCATGAGGACACTCGATCTCGATCCCCCTCCATCTCGATCGCTATCCCACCTCGCCAGATCCCCCTCGCCGCCGAGCACCCCCCGCACCCTCTCCCCCGCTCCACCGCCGCCGAAGACCCACCGCACCCTCCCCCGCTCCACCGCCACCGCCGACCCCCCGCACCCCTCCCCCGCTCCACCGCCGAGACGACCCCCGCACCTCCCGCTCCACCGCCCGCCCGACCCCGCACCTCCCCGCTCCACCGCCCGACGACCCCCGCACCTCCCCCGCTCCACCGCCGCCGACCCCACGCACCTCCCCGCTCCACCGCCACGACGACCCCGCACCCTCCCCGCTCCACCTCCGCCTGACGACCCCCGCACCTCCCCGCTCCACCACCGCCGACCCCCACACCTCCCCGCTCCCCGTCACAAATGAATGCAACTAAAAATCCAAAAAAACAAATTTGATTATATTTTCAACTAACAAATTTGATGATATTTTCAAATAATAAATTTGATGATATTTTTACATATTCATAAATATTTTCAAATAAAAAATTTGATGATATTTTTTAAAAAATTATTACTGTTTTTATAAATAATTATTACTGTTTCATATTCATATTCATTTTCTAAAAAATTATTAGATGCAACAAAAAATAATAATTTTTTTTACTTTTATGGCGCACCTCTGGCTGGTGCGCCATTGCTATGCAAAAAAAAAAGATTCCTAATGGCGCACCGCTCGGGGGTGCGCCATTGCTATCTAAAAAAACATACTAATGGCACACCGCTAGGTGGTGCGCCATTGCTAAGCCTTCCCCACACTAAAATCCCCAATCTCTCACATTTCTCTCTAATCCCTCCCCTGCCTCATCTCACCCGCGCCCGACCACCACCGCCCCCGTGCCCGCCGTCTCCGACCATGCTCGTTGCCCCCGCCGCACACGACCACCACCGCCCCCAACGCCCCCTCCCCGAGCCGAGCGTCGCCTCCCTCGTCGTCCCCCCTCCGGTCGCGCCCTCGACGTCCTCCCGCCCAAGCGCCCCCTCCGCCACACTTGCGCCTCGCCGTCCCCCTCCCCCGGCCCGCCTGCGTCAACCTCGTGCTTTCGCCGTCCAACACCGCTGGCCTGCCAGAGGACCGCCGCCGTCTTCCTCTTCTTCACCCCAGGCGTGAGCTCGGCAGCGACAAGGAGTGGCGACCGCAACGACCTCGTTGCCGGCGTGATTCTCCCCCGATGCTGGACTGGTCAGGCCCCGCTCCTCCGCCTCTTCTTCACCCCCCCTGCTTGTCCTCTTCTTCACCCCGTCGCCGGCGTGGTTCTCTGGATAATTTCTAGGGTTCTTGGTCTGGTGCCAAGATTGGTCGTGTTTGTTATTAGTACAACTTAGCTCACATGTCTTCCAGAGAGATCCATGTTCTAGGATCTGAGCTCTCTCTTCTCTGAATTCAAATAAGGCATGAGGAACAAGGGGGGAGATAGCTATCAGATCCATGTCTTAGTAGTGGTAAACAATCGTGTAGGTCAATTTTGGCTCTGATCTTGAACTACTGTGGTTGCAATGTTTTGGCATCAACACTTGTAAGAAAAGAAAAAGAAGGAGAATGAAGATTATATTAAAAATGGTCTTAGTAGTGGTAAAAGCATATAATCCCTCCTGTAGTAACAATAACTTTATGGAGGGGATGGTTAAGCAATGCTACAAAAAGATTCCATGATGAAATTAAAGTTACACAAACTAATGAAGGTGAGGCTGCGTCCTTAATTTCTGAATTATTGACACTGTCATAACTGAATGGTCTGAATTTTTAACACTGCCTTAACAAATTAATAACTGTCCAAAAATACAGTTAGCTGCTGTCAAAAAATTCAGTTAGGTACAGTTAGCATCATGTAGGAAAATGGCCATAATGTGCCCTGATAATGATGTATTTTGTCATAAAAATATATAGTGGACTGCCATGATAATGACATGGTCCTGTGTTTGCAAGATGTCATAATGTTTTCATTCAAAAACCATGGAAAAACAGTCATCCAAGTTTCATGTATCTTTCTGTTTGTGTTTCTGCGTAACAGGTTCGATCGCGGTTGGAGAAAAATTGAGGCGTTTGTTGGCTCCAAGACAGTGATACAGGTATATACATGTGCTCTGCTTACTTGTTTGGTTTGCAATAGTTATCATCTGACAAAGTATGCTTAGTTTTGTGGTTTGCAACCCATATTTTATAGTTGATAATACATTTTCCATATCTGCTTGGTTGCAATCTTTTATCTGAACGCGGTCATTATAAGTTTATAGCTTTCCCCTTTATCGGGCTTGTTCCAATAAGTAGATGCACTTGCTACTTTCTTACATATTTGTTCCCGATTTAACGCGGTCATCAAGTCTACTTCCATGTTGCTGCTAGTAGTAACCTCGACAAAGACAACCATACTTAGCCACTGTTCATTAACAAAGCAAGTCAACAACAACATCAAGAAAATTCAGTTAACAACAACATCAAGAAAATTCAGTTAATTAACTCAAGAAGAGAAGAGAGAAAGTAGAGTGCAAGAGGAGTACTTGCATTAATCAAACGTTTTACTTTAAACTTGCAAAATTGCAGTACTTCCTAAAACTACTGCAAGCAAGAACTACTGTTGGAGGGCACTCTTGTAGGGATATTCTCTGTCTCATGAAACTTGCCGGATGTATGTTCGTAAACGTGTTAATGTGTGTATTATTTACAGTAGTAGTTGAAGATGATTTCTCTTTTCTTAACTGAATAATCATGTATTACATAGTGTTCTTGTTTTTCTTCATAGTTTTTAGCATTTTCAGATGTACACTGTTTTCCTATGTCTCAAAATGTTCCTAATTTGATATTTGAAAGTAAGTGTGTGGTTTGAAATTTTGATCTGATTATGGCATCTAGAATTATGTTAGTTTTGTTTTGTAACTAGAAGACCAAAGTGTGTTACTCACCTGGGATCTTAACTGTTAAGTTTGTAATATTCCTTATATTGAAATCAAACATGATGGTGCTACTTGATATTTTTGAGACATGGCATCTCCCATGACTGAATCGGCAACAAGGGGAGTTGATTCCATTTCTTGGTTTCTGTAAGAATTTAATGGACCTGGGCCTAGTTAAGTATAGGCTTGGGCTTGTGGTTGAATGCTACCGTTGTCCTAGCCATGTATTTTCAGAATTGAGCTAAAGATTTGGGGGGTAGTATTTCTGATTTTAGAGCACCTTTGCTGGATGTATTTTACAAAGCAGTTGTTGGAATCAAAACAATGCTTGTGGGTTGTCCTGTTAAGTTGAGTGAGTCATTAGAGGGCAGATAGAGTCACCCACACCAATTAATGTTTATGAAGAAGAAGAATAAACCCTCTCTGCTGCTGTTATGCCTGTATTCACTGCTTTCATTGCTTCTGTACTTGTGATGATGTTGTACTTGTGATGATGCTACTTGTGATATTCTGAAATGACCCATTGGCGACTTCATTACACGGGGATAATGATTTTGCATGTACCCCGAGAGGCCCTTGAGTTTTCCGGAATGTCGATTAACTTCCGTTCCGGCAAATTCAGGTACTCCATATGTCCTATTTTCAGCAAAGGTCATGCTGAAAATTTCCCCGCCATTCTTGCTGCATTAAACCATAGGTGGCAATAGAGCCAAATGATTAGGCCCAACTTAGAATTCTCCTTCCCTTTTCTTGATAGGGTATATTTTTAGAAGATACCCATATATATCAGTCAACCTAGGGTGCTAAGGGAGTCCCGGATTAGGGGGTGTCCGGATAGCCGAACTATCACCGTTGGCCGGACTCCTGGACTATGAAGATACAAGATTGAAGACTTCGTCCCGTGTCCGGATGGGACTTTCCTTGGCGTGGAAGGCAAGCTTGGCGATACGGATATGTAGATCTCCTACCATTGTAGCCGACTTTGTGTAACCCTAACCTATCCGGTGTCTATATAAACCGGAGGGTTTTAGTCCCAGAGGACGAACAACAATCATACCATAGGCTAGCTTCTAGGGTTTAGCCTCCTTGATCTCGTGGTAGATCTACTCTTGTACTACCCATATCATCAATATTAATCAAGCAGGAGTAGGGTATTACCTCCATCGAGAGGGCCCGAACCTGGGTAAAAACATCGTGTACCTTGTCTCCTGTTACCATCCGCCTAGACGCATAGTTCGGGACCCCCTACCCAAGATCCGCCGGTTTTGACACCGACATTGGTGCTTTCGTTGAGAGTTCCTCTGTGCCATCGCCGTCAGGAAGGATGCCTCATCCCGTCTTTAAAGACGATACTATCGCCAAAGGAGCCTTGGCCACCGGGTCAGACTCTTCGGCTAGGTGGTTTTCTTATGACCGCCAGTTCGGCCACCGCGCCGATGATGACTTCTCGAGTCATCGAAACCAATCTTCACGCAAATTCGGAACTTGCCGAACAGTTAGATCCGATCGAGCTCTCCTCCATAAACGAGCTCTTGGATCGCATCGCCGCCCTGGGAGTCGCCACAGATTATGACCGGATTGGGCCTAAAACCGATCTGAGAGAGATCAACTCTCCCCAGGCTACCCATCATGTTGCTGTGATAGAGGAGGAATGCGGCGATCCTTCTTCTATCTTAAGGACTATATACGTCCAGATTCCCGATCCCTCCATGCCGGATTCCCGCAGAGGGACGGATGTCGATCAAGCCCTGAACTTAAAGTCAGGCGGCGGGTTGGATTCATTGGATAGCACTAAAAAATCCAAACTTCCGAGTTCGGAAACTTCTCGGCCCCTGAGTATTAAATTGGACGGGGTTCCGGATCTAGCTCCACCCGCCCACCCAAACATTGGCGATCTATCCCGAATTGGCGAGAGCCCATTGAAACAAGACATCATTACCAGCGATTCCTCCTGGTTATGGACAGGATAAAGGATCGCCGAGAGGAGGACGCAATCCCACTTTTCTGCAATAATTGCACGGACAAGGAATCCTAAATGCCATAAGTCACCACAAATTACACGCTTTGTCGACTTGGTGACCATAGTACAAAAATCTTGTGCGATGGAGAGTGCTTGGAAAACCGAAAGTAAATTTTGGGATAATCCGGCCCCGAATACATCCCTAGTCCGAAATAAAAGGGTGCATCATCACCAAGCACTTGGGTTAAACACCAAAAAATCAAAAACCCCTAAAGGGTACGGAACCGTACTGGAGGGTTGGCTAAACGGACCCTGCAAAATTCATAGCACAGAGGGCGCCACTCCAACTCATAGCCTTCGAGCATGTTGGATACTATGGCAGGTGGCCAAAAGTGGCGAAGAGCTTCTAGCTTCAGAATCCCAGCCCAGCAATACCAATACGGTGTTAACAGTCTTCGAGACTTTTGCATCAAATAATATGCGGAAACGAACACTCCGCAACCTTGCTGAAGTCTACCAAGTAGCAACAATAAATCCATGGAGTGACACGGCTTGCCCAAAGGATCCCTTCCCCCTCCCTCGAATTGATCAAATTATCGACGCTACAGCCGGACACGACTCATTGTGCTTCCTCGACGCGTACTCCGGCTACCACCAAATCAAGATGGCGGAGCCAGACCAAGCTACAACAGCATTCATCACTCCATACGGCCCATTCTGCTTCAACACAATGCCCTTCGGGCTCAAAAATGCCGGCGCAACATATCAGCGCATGATTCAGACATGTCTGGCAAACCAGATCGGCAAAACAGTGGAAGCATATGTAGATGACGTGGTCCTCAAAACCAAGCATGTCGAAACTCTAGTAGACGACTTGAGGCTCACATTCGACAATCTTCGAAAATATGACATCAAGCTCAATCCGGAAAATGCGTCTTGGCGTTCCACCGGAAAGCTCCCGGGCTTCATTGTGTCCGTAGAGGAATTGAAGCAAACCCAGCCAAGATCCGAGCTCTGTCACAATTGGATATTCCAAAAGACCTCAAACAAATACAAAAATTGACAGATGCGTGGCGGCTCTAAGCCGCTTTATTTCCGCTTGGGAGAAAAGGCGTTACCCTTTACCGCCTCATCCGCTGCACCGAACACTTCGAGTGGGCCGGATGCCGCCACGGCCGGACTCGAAGAGATAAAAGCCATATTGGCAACAAATCCGGTCCTGCCGCGCTTCAACGTGGGCGAACCAATGCTATTATATATCGCCGCAACACATCAAGTTGTCAGCGGTGCTCGCTTGTCGAGCGAAGCGGATGGACACAGGTTCCCTCTTCAAAGACCGGTTTATTACGTGTCCACTGTCCTCACTCCATGCAAGTCCCGGTACCCACATTATCAAAAGATAGCATACGCGGTGTTCATGGCATCCCGGAAGCTGCGACACTACTTTCAAGAGTGTTCGATAACGGTAGCCTCCGAAGTACCTCTTAACGACATTATAAACAACCGCGACACGACGGGCCGGATTGCTAAATGGGCCATCGAGCTCCTTCCATTCGACATAACCTATAAGCCACGACGAGCTATCAAGTCGCAGGTTTTGGCCGACTTCGTGGCTGAATGGACCGAAGCCGAACTCCCTAAAGAGTACGGCGCATACTCCAATTGGATCATGCACTTTGACGGCTCCAAAATGTTGTATGCCTGGGGGCTGGCGTCGTCCTGACATCCCCAACCGGGGACACAGTCCAATACGTCCTTCAGATAATGTATACGGACTCCAACAACGCAGCCGAATACGAGGCCCTTCTGCACGGCCTCCGGATGGCAGTCTCCATGGGCATTAAACGCCTAGAGGTGCGCAGGGATTCGAACCTCGCGATATCTAAAATAAATGGAGACTTTGATGCCAAAGATCTGAAAATGGCAGCATACCGCAATGCGGTTGTCGGTGTCAAAACCGGCAGATCTCGGGTAGGGGGTCCCGAACTGTGCGTCTAGCCGGATGGTAACAGGAGACAAGGGACACGATGTTTTACCCAGGTTCGGGCCCTCTTGATGGAGCTAAAACCCTACGTCCTGCTTGATTAATATTGATGATGTGTGTTACAAGAGTGGATCTACCACGAGATCAAGGAGGCTAAACCCTAGAAGCTAGCCTATGGTATGATTGTTGTTCATCCTACGGACTAAAACCCTCCGATTTATATAGACACCGGATAGGGTTAGGGTTACCGTAGTCGGTTACAATGGTAGGAGATCTACATATCCAGACGCCAAGCTTGCCTTCCACGCCAAGGAAAGTCCCATTCGGACACGGGACGAAGTCTTCAATCTTGTATCTTCATAGTCTTGGAGTCCGGCCGATGATGATAGTTCGGCTATCCGGACACCCCCTAGTCCGGAACTCCCTCAGTAGCCCCTGAACCCGGCTTCAATGATGACGAGTCTGGCGCGCATGTTGTCTTCGGCATTGCAAGTTGGGTTCTTCCTCTGAATAATTTATAGAAGATTGTGAACACCAGGATAGTGTCCGGCTCTGCAAAAATAAATTCCACATACCACCGTAGAGAGAATAATATTACACAAGATCAATCACGGCGTATTTTGGGGCGTGACGTCGCACCACTACAAAGCCTTCACTCAAATTGTTTTTATTCTTCCACCTCAGCGCGTTTAGCGAAGCGGTTTCCTTGGCACGTCTTGTCGAAGCAGAGATCGTGTTCCCCTTATTCCGGGATTCCCATTAATACGGACGTGGGTAACCCAACCGCGCCATTGATTGTGACGCTTGAGGGATAAGCGAGTTTTACCAGGCCGGTGGGGACACGTGTTTCTGTCCGCCCATATAAGGGGATAAAGATCCAACCCTTTTACCTGCGCCTTCTTCCTCCTTGGCTTATCCATCTCCGCGAACTCGAGCTCCAGCGCTCAAGTCCACGCTTCTCACCTCAACCCTCTCCAACTATGTCCGGAGCGGGAGGCAAGTGGATGGCCTCCTCCGTCACGGAGGGGCACATCACAAGACTGCGGGAGGCCGGATACTTGTCCGGCGATATCGCGCACAGGCTGCCCGACGCGGGGCAGCTCATTCCAACCCCTGGCCCCCATGAGGGGTGGTATTTCTCCCCACTTCCTCCGCGGACTAGGTTTTCCACTTCACCCTTTTGTCCGGGGCTCATG
Organism: Aegilops bicornis; assembly: GCA_021605145.1. Lineage (NCBI taxonomy): Eukaryota > Viridiplantae > Streptophyta > Magnoliopsida > Poales > Poaceae > Aegilops > Aegilops bicornis. Next base: position 420,254,151 of record CM038675.1, on the reverse strand, counting down.
TTCTACTACGGCTGGACTTCCACGACCTGGCCCCAATTTCGTCCTCAACGTCTCGGTGTTTATCGTCAGGTGCGAGGCATTCCTTCGCATCCAGCCCCACTTCGCTTGTGGCTCAAGACCTTGATGTCAAGCGAAGGTTGTGAAGGGCAGCCAAGCAGAGTGCGGAGGCGCCATGGTCGGCAAGATGGCCAAAGTCCTGTGGCTCGAGGGCTCCTTTGTGGAGACAATAAAGGGGTGGCAATCGGGTGGTTCTACATCACCGAGCCACGCGACCACTGAATGGGTGGCGGCCCCGAATTCAGATCTGGATTCCCCATAAGGCTCTCGTCATGGAAAGAGACGGGCCTGAAGTGGGGGGATTCGGACGAGCTATCCGGACTCCAAACACGCGTCCGAAACCTGGTGGACAAGAATAGCAGGCTTGTCGACGTAATCCAGGTGATGCTCATCCGCTGGATTCTCCCATGCCAACAACGGGACTTCAATTTGTGGGAGTTCGATCCGGCACATCACCAAACCTTGAGCCGGCTCTTCGATACCACGTACAAAGATGCCTGGAAGGTGTTGTTCAAGGGCGCCGAAGCCCCCGCATCCGCTAACAAAGATCGCGGATACAACTTTTGGCGTCAAGCCGGCGAGGTAAGTTATTTTACCCTTTACGGGACTCTTTTTTCATAGATTGACTCTACGTGGGATCTAAAAACTCCCTATTCTTCAACAAGTCTGGCTGAAGACGTCCGGACAGATTAACTGTCCGGCTCCTTTGCCAGAAGACCCGGCGGACACCCGATTGACGGGGCTGCTGGCTCCGGCACCCCATGTGGTGCCGGAGAAGAAGGCCAAGAAGGAGGCCACGGGAACTCGAAGGAGCTCCCGACGCCAGGTGCTGTCAGATTCTGAAGCGTAATCTTCTCTCAAGACGAGGAGGAAGAAGAAGAAGCTTCTCCCCGGGGAGGAGAGGAAAGGAAGGCCGCCCAACCGGGAGGCCGGAGGGTCCAAGAAGGGAAGAACCCTTCCTCCGGACTTCTCCACCAACGTCGACGACGACGAGGGGGATTGTCCTACAAGGGCCAAGCCCCTGGCGAGATCGTAAGTGTCCGGATTCCTGAATAACTTCAAGGTTTTTTCTTTTCGCCACATAATGTCTTTCTAATGCCGCATACAACCCTGCAGTCCGCCCAAGGATGATCTTCCCGTTTGGCCGAGGCGGGTCCTTGGGTGCGTCGGATATGGATTCCTTCCGACTGCCTCCACCCCGCGTCACGGACGACGCCGAGGTGGGATCCTGCAAGGACCCACCAGGAGGAGGAGGCCCCGGAGGTGTCACAGGACACCCTCCCGGACTGTGCACCGGATTCAGCCCCGGAGGCCATAGTGGCTTCGGAGTCCGGCGGGCGACCCCTTCGTAAGAAGGGCAAGACTGCGACGCCGGCTGCCTCCGTCCAACCGGAGGTGCCGGATAATTTGCTGGAGGCGCTCAACGGCGCCTCCATCGAAGAGGAACACCGCACTGTTATGAGTGCGGTGATTCAGAAGGTTCAGCTCGCCAAAAGCGGGCTGACCAAAGCCTGCAACAACCTTCTAACAGGCTTTGAGGTAAGAATTTCAATATATGTAAAATGGTACCGCATAGATAGTAGCCCCTGATGCTCGGTTCGGTGTTCGGAAAGAAAAGCCGGACTGAGGATCTTTAAAAAGATAACGCAGGAGTCATATAAAAAATATGTCAATATGGGATTGCAGGCTGCGCTGCTGACCGCCGCCGCACTAACTGCGTAGGTCAATATTTTGAAGGAAAACCTCGAGCGGTCCGAGAACGAGCTCGGCCATGCCAAGAAGCAGCTCGAGGAAAAAGAAGGTGAGTAATACCATATGAAAATTGTACCTTCATGAGAAAAGGATTTGGTTGCAAGAAAATGACAAGGATAACGTGGGTATTGTAGGGTCCACTAACGAGGTGGCGACCTGAAGGGAGGCGGTGGCAGCGGCCGAACGCATAATCTTGACGCGAGCGCACCGAGCAAGAGAAGCAGGAGGCGTGGGTGGCGGAGGTACAGCAAGAGCTCCGTGATCTCGTGAAAAACATGAGAGCTTGAGCGTGACTCAAGACTCGAGAGTCTGAGCTTGCAACGGCTCTTGAGAGTGCGAAAGCCGCTAAGGCTGAAGCCTGCAAGGCCCTCCAGGAGATTGAGGCGGTGAAGAAAATAGCAGCGGGTAAGGCATTTTCCATGCAAAGTAAGCATGTGAGTGTTAATTACCAGTTGCTTACCCGAAAACGGAGCTCTGTATGCGTTCGCAGATCTTCCTCGCAGCGTGTCCGATGCTGCCGCATTCTACTGGGCCGAGGAGGGGAGCTCGATGGAGAAGGTCTTCTGGTCTCAGTATGCTGAGACCGGACATCCGGTGCCCCTTAGCGACCAGCTGAAGCAGCTGGTCGAGCTCCACAAGGCAGCCGAACGGGCCATGAAGGGCCTCATAGTTCGGCTTTGGCCTAAGGAGGCCATGCACCGAGCTACTTCGCCCCTGCGGCGGCCGATGGATGCGTGCCCGTGGGTTGAAGTTATCAAGCATTCCGCTTGTATTGAGGGTGCCCGTCGGGCCCTTGCCCGCCGCAAGAAGGTGCACTGGGCAAGATGGATGACCAGAAGCTCATGACGGACCCGCCACCAGAGGGCAAGGAGCATCACACGCCCGAGATGTATTATAAGAGTGTGCTGAAGGGCGCCTGCACTATTGCTGTTGAGTGCTACAAAGATGTGATATTTGAGTAGACTCGCATTTTGTTATCCTGTGCGCTGAAAACTTAGTTCATATGCGCTAAGCAACGCTTGTTAATTTAAAATATTACCTTCTGTGCGGCTGTTTATCAAATCCGAGAGATGGCAAGTCACCGGCTTCAGCCCCCCATGCCACGAGTGCTGGGGTGTTCGGGATAAACTTGAGCGCTCTTGTTCCCATTTTTGGGTCCATCTAGGGAGGCGCTCAACACAGCGAACAAGGCAAACACTCTCACTTAGCCATAGAATTTTATAATTTTCAATTTCGGCGAAGCCCCTAGTCTTCGGAAGGCCGAATTTGGGGCGCTGTCCACGCCTTGGCCGGACAGTATCGGGCTCCTCGCTCTAAGCGGCATAAGTCTTTAAGGACTCGCAAAAAACCTCTCGAACAGCGACCGGTCTCGCCTCATCATGACGGTCAGTTTTAGCTTTCTCCATCGAGGCGTTAACCCAGCTCAAGCTGGGCGGAATCGCAGTGGTTCTCCCAGTGCTACCTTAGCCGATATAACGGAACGTAAGGTACCAAAACATGGGAGCCGGGCAAACCCAACTATTGACCCAAGACATGATTTGGAGCCGATGCATATAGTGCTATAAGTTCGGGGTGCCGCACTTGTGAAAGTGTTCGGACTCATTATACAATAATGCGGAAACATAAGCCCTGGTGTATATTAGCCGTACCAAAGTGTACGGATGCAACATGCCGTGAATGAACATATGTATGAAAATAAATGCAATTATAAGCAAAAAGGTGCTGCATTGTTTTATTCAATAAGTGCTGCTACGAATGCAAAACGATACAAATAGTGCGATAAGCAAGGTATGGGACTATTAAGCATGTCCCCTCGAGGTAAAAGCAGATTGGTGTATAAAAATGCTCGTAATGGAGACCACCTGTATATTCGTTGTAGCCTTTATCCTTCCCTGGCTGTTGCATCGTGAGTTCGGCAGGTCTGCTGCCGGACAGGGCTTCTGACAAACGGAGTCCTGTGGGTAAAAAAAATAAAAGGTAAAAAGAAAAGAAAAAGGAATGACACACTTGAGAGCCCCTGGTGTGGTTGAGCCGCAATCTGGGTTTATCGTGGTCGTGCCCCTCTCCCCATGCCCATGGTATCTTCGTATGTAATGGTGTACGCCAAGGACCTACTTTGACGCTTCGCAGAGCTGGGGTTGGGGCCGCATCGCTCTGGCATGCTCGAAACGTGCCAGGTGGTCTTGTTGTAAGTTACTCCGGGCGCGCTTGGCTGTGTCCGGCCGCTTAACGGCCGGACTCGAGAATTGCCTTAAGAGGCTGCATTGCACTTCTGTCGCGAGAGCTGCTGTATGTTCCTCCGTGCGGAGAGAACGTTCAGTGTTTCCGTTGACCGTGATGACTCCTCGAGGGCCTGGCATCTTGAGCTTGAGGTACGCGTAGTGCGGCACCGCGTTGAACTTTGCAAACGCGGCACGTCCGAGCAAGGCATGATAGCCGCCATGAACGGGACTATGTCGAAGATTAACTCCTCGCTTCGGAAGTTATCCGGGGATCCGAAGACCACTTCCAGTGTAATTGAGCCTGTACAATTGGCTTCTACACCTGGTATGACGCCTTTAAAGGTCGTTTTGGTAGGTTTAATCCTTGATGGGTCTATGCCTATTTTGTGCACTGTATCCTAGTAGAGCAGGTTCAGGCTGCTGCCGCCGTCCATCAGGACTCTGGTTAGGTGAAATCCATCGACGATTGGGTCTAAGACCAGTGCGGCGTATCCGCCGTGGCGGATCTTGTTAAGTGGTCCCTTCGATCAAAAGTGATCGGGCAGGAGGACCATGGATTGAACTTCGGGGCAACTGGCTCCATCGCGTAGACATCCCTGAGTGCACGCTTCCGCTCCCTTTTGGGTATGTGCATTGCATATATCATGGTCACCGTCCGCACCTATGGGGGAAACCATACATCCTCTATTGTTCGGCGGTTGGGTCTCGTCCTCGTCATCGCTATGCAGCCCCTTGTCATTGTTTTCGTAATTAACTTGTTCGCTTGCTTGAATACCCAACAGTCCCTGTTGGTGTGGTTAGTCGGCTTTTTCGAAGTGCCGTGTATCCGCACAAGCGGTCGAGTATTCGGTCCAAATTGGACGGACCCGAGTAGTTCTTTTGAATGGCTTTTTCCACTGACCGGTTTAGAGCCTCCGAATCCGGCATTGACTGCCGTATCCTCAATATTGTCGCCAAGCACGCGGCGTTTGTTTTTGTTACGACGCTGCCTGCCATTTCGGTCCTTGAAGTCCGGACTGCCAGAATTTTTGCCGAGGTTGTTGCTGCGTGCTAGCTACCTGTCCTCACCCGCGAAGCGGGTCATGAGTGATGTGAGGGCTGCCATGGATTTCGGCTTTTCCTGTCCTAGGTGCCGGGCAAGCCACTCGTCACGGATGTTATGCTTGAAGGCCGCGAGGGCCTCCGCATCCGGACAGTCGACTATTTGGTTTTTCTTGGTTAAGAACCGTGTCCAGAATTGCCTGGCCGATTCGTCTGGCTACTGAATTATGTGGCTTAGGTCATCAGCGTCTGGTGGTCGCACATAAGTGCCCTGGAAGTTATCGAGGAATGCGGCTTCCAGGTCCTCCCAGCTCCCAATTGACTCTACTGGCAAGCTGTTGAGCCAATGCCGGGCTGGTCCTTTAAGCTTGAGGGGAGGTATTTGATGGCGTGAAGATCGTCACCATGGGCCATGTGGATGTGAAGGAGATAGTCTTGATCCAAACCGCTGGGTCTCTGTGCCATCATAGGATTCAATATTGACGGGTTTAAACCCTTCGGGATTTGATGATCCATTACTTCGTCTGTGAAGCATAGTGGGTGTCTTGGCGCCTACTGTCTTTGGCGATATCACGACGGAGCTCAAAAGAGCTTGGTCCGTTTTGTTCGGCCCGACCGGACTTACTGTGTCCGGCGCGACGGTTGTCGTCACGTACCGTGGGGTGCCCACGCGATTCATAGATCGATCTTGATTGTCTTGCCTTTTCCTCCAATATATCTCGCAGGTCCGGAGCGTTCCCCTTTGGCCGTGTGCTTTTTGAGCGATGCCGGGGTACGGTTCTAGTGAAGGGCCTAGAGGCCTCTCTCTGTCGCGACCGCTGGGTGGTCGGTCACCGTATTGTCTCCCCTGGTGATGCGGGTTCGTAAGCCTCCTCCTCTAATCGGGGAGCAGCTTGCATTTAGGGTAGCTTTTGAGGGGTTCGAGCTCATGCTCTTGACGCGAGGACTTCAGTCCATCCGCTTGGCTAGCAGATCCTGATCAGCTCTAAGTCTGTTGCTTTTTCTTGAGGCTGTTCGCCATGGCCATAAGCTCGCGCCTAAAACGCTCTTGTTCGACGGGATTCTCGTGCACGATTTAATTCATCGTCGTCGAGGCTTGCTTCGTCTCCGGAGGGAGGCATATAATCCTCTACCTCTTCTTCTGCCGCTCTCTCGTGAGGGCTGGCGTCTCCATCTTCCTGCGTTGGATCTTGCTGGAGTGGATTGTCTTCGGCACTGTCCGGTGTATTGTTATCTCCGGTGCCGGAATCTTCATTCTTGCTGTGTCGGGATTTAGAGCGGCGCCGCTGAAGCCGGCATTTGGGCTGCTTCTTGGAGGGGTCATCCTCCATTGTTCCATCGTCGTTCCCATCTTTTGGGATGTCCACCATATATATGTCGTATGACGAGGTGGCCTTCCAGTGCCCTGTAGGCGCTGGGTCTTGTTCGTCTCCGGCATCGTCGTCCATACCGTCGATGTCTTCGGAGTCGTAGTCTAACATGTCGGTTAGATCGTCGACAGCGGCTACCAAGTGGGTGGTGGGTGGGCTTTGAATTTCTTTGTCGTCCGCATCCCAACCGTTCTGACCGTGGTCCGGCCAGGCTCTCCGAATAAAGAGAGAGACTTTAGTGAGTTCGTGATGTCGCCAAAGGGCGAGTGCTTTGAAAAGATGTTCGCGATAGTGAACTCCATGACGGGCGCCTAATCGGATTCGATTGGCGAGGGCGCTGAGGGTTGAGTCCGGAGAGGAGTCCGGCACCCTGAGTCGAGGTCTTCGCAGCGACGTGGATGGAGTTCGGCTTGATCGCTGTAGAGATTAAAGCCCCGAGGCGGTGTCCAACCACTCGTCCCTGATCAGAATCCGCTCCGGATTAAGGGTCGGAGCGGATGCAAAGCGGCCTCGAGGCACTTTTCGCCAGAGAGCTAGATCATGCCCATCGAGACAAGGTCGGCGCTTGGCTGCGGCTCGAATCCGTCGAGGATCAAGTCTCCGCGGACATCGGCCGTATAGTTTAAACTTCTGAATCGACACGATGGCCGGGCGTAGCTTTCGATCTTCTCCGGATGGCCAAGCGAATTGGCCCGCAGCAGGTAAAGCTGCCGAACACGAAGATCTGTCCGGGAGAAAAGTCTCACCTGGACCGCGCTGTTGTTGATGATCAAAGGAGCCATCGCGCCTATCGGTGACGACACGTAGGAACTCCCAATGAAAGCACCAATGTCGGTGTCAAAACCGGCGGATCTCGGGTAGGGGTCCCGAATCAGGCGTCTAGGCGGATGGTAACAGGAGACAAGGGACACGATGTTTTACCCAGGTTCGGGCCCTCTTGATGGAGGTAAAACCCTACGTCCTACTTGATTAATATTGATGATGTGTGTTATTAGAGTGGATCTACCACGAGATCAAGGAGGCTAAACCCTAGAAGCTAGCCTATGGTATGATTGTTGTTCGTCCTACGGACTAAAACCCTCTGATTTATATAGACGCTAGATAGGGTTAGGGTTACACAGAGTCGGTTACAATGGTAGGAGATCTACATATCCGTATCGCCAAGCTTGCCTTCCACGCCAAGGAAAGTCCCATCCGGACACGGGACGAAGTCTCCAATCTTGTATCTTCATAGTCTTGGAGTCCGGCCGATGATGATAGTTCGGCTATCCGGACACCCCCTAGTCCGGAACTCCCTCAGCGGTCCTACAAATATCAGCACGGTTCGAAGGACTCGAATTTCATCATATAGCCCGGGATAACAACCAGGTGGTGGACATATTGGCACGCATCGGTGCAAAACGCGATGCCGTCCTGCCCAACATCTTCCTGGAACGGCTGTTCAAGCCATCCGTACTATGGGAAGTGGAGTCCGGAAATAACAATCCGGACCCAACCGCACTGCCTGACGCCGAACCCTCTGACACAATCGGAGGCTCTGCCACCGAGATAACACCCTCCACCCACAAAATAATGGCGGTTATCACCCCGTGGACGGAACCATTCCTAGCCTACCTAACTAGGCAGGAACTCCCCGTAGACCAAAATGAGGCTCGCTGCATAGTACGGCGATCTGAAGCCTATAAAGTCCATGAGGGAGAGCTTTATAAGAAAAGCACTACAGGAGTCCTTCAAAGGTGTATCTCCGAAGAGGAAGGGCGAAACCTCCTGGCTGAAATTCATGCCGGACCGGTGGGCACCACGCCGCAGCCCGGCCCTTGTAGGCAAGGCCTTCCAGACAGGATTTTATTGGCCGACGGCCAGGCAGATGCGCAGGATTTAGTCCAACGATGCGTCGGTTGCCGACTTTTGCTAACCAAAGCCACATGCCACCCACCGCCCTCAAAACTATACCCATCACCTGGCCGTTCGCGGTCTGGGGGCTTGACATTGTTGGGCACCTTAAGGGAGGAACCCACAAGCAAAAATACCTATTGGTCATGGTGGATAAATTCATCAAATGGATAGAGGCCAAGCCTGTTAAAACGGCCAAATCCGGACCGGTGATAGACTTCATATCAGGGGTAGTACACCGTTATGGTGTCCCCCACAGTATCATCACTGATAACGGCACCAACTTCACGGCCGATGAGGTCAAATTATGGTGCAAAAACATGGGCATCAAGCTCGACACGCCTCGCCTATCACCCTCAAACCAACGGTCAAGTCGAAGCGAGCAAATGGTCTAATCATGAGCGGCATTAAACCCAGACTAGTGCGGTCCCTCAAGGAATCTAACACGCCGGGTTGAGGAGGTCGACTCCGTACTGGGGCTGCGGACCACGCCAAATCGTCTTCTTGGATTCACACCATTTTTATGGTGTACAGTGCAGAGGCAGTCTTGCCCTGCGACATAATACATGACTCACCTCGCGTGCGCATGTATGAAGAAAGAGAAGCCGAGCTTGATCGGTAGGACAGTTTGGACGCATTGGAGGAGGAGCGCGACGTGGCAAAGGCTCGTTCCGCATTTTATCAACAGCAGGCTCGAAGATACCAAAGCAGGGAAGTACGGGCCAAAGCTTACAACGTTGGCGAACTAGTTCTACGCCTGCCGGACAAGAAAAAGGACAAACTCAAGCCCAAATGGGAAGGTCCCTTCATCATCGACCAGGTCCTGACCGGCGGAGCATACCGTCTGTGAAACGCATCGGATAATCGACTCGAGCCGAACCCATGGAACGCAGACCGTCTACAAAGACTCTACGCCTAAGCGCCGGACTCCAAGTTCATCTCCTTCCTCCGTCCACATTTTCTATTTTTTCTGTCTTTTATTTCTCTCCTTCCTCCTCCTTCTTTGTTCGGTCTTTTGAATTCGGAGACTAATATGATGAATTGTATTCGGAGACTAATCTTCTATTGTATTCGATGAATCTGCTATTGCTATGTGGTGCTGTCTATATTCTGTCCAATAATATATTTTGTAACCACTCGAGGACGAGTAGGAGTTAAGCTTGGGGGTGCTGATACGTCTCCAACGTATCTATAATTTTTTATTGGTCCATGCTGTTTGATTATCAATCTTGGATGTTTTCTAATCATTGTATAGTCATTTTATATCATTTTTTTGGTATTAACCTATTGACATAGTGCCAAGTTCCAGTTGCTGTTTTTTCCATGTTTTTTACATCGCATGAAATCAATATCAAACGAAGTCCAAATGCCACGAAACTCCACGATGATTTTTATGGGCCAAAAGGAAGAAGTTGGGCCCTGGTTGCACATGGGGGGAGTCCTGAGGAGGGGACAACCCACCAGGGCACGCCAGGAGGCCCAAGCGCGCCCTGGTGGGTTGTGCCCACCTAGGGTGCCCCCCGCACTGCCTCTTTGCTTTATAAATACCACCAAAATCCCATAACCCTAGAAGCGTCGACGAAATATTCATCCAGCCGCCGCAGAGTCCAGAACCACCATATCCAATCTAGACACCATCACAGAGGGGTTCACCACTTCCATTGGTGCCTCTCCGATGATGTGTGAGTAGTTCTTTGTATACCTTCGGGTCCGTAGTTAGTAGCTAGATGGCTTTCTCTCTCTCGCTCAATTCTCGATACAATGGTCTCTTGGAGATCCATATGATGTAACTCTTTAGTGGTGTATTTGTTGGGATCTGATGAACTTTGAGTTTATGATCAGTCATATCTTTTTATATCCATGAAAGTTATTTGAGTTTCTTTGATCTCTTATATGCATGATTTCTTATAGCCTCGTATTTCTTCTCTGATATTTGGTTTTCTTTTTGCCAACTTGATCTATTTATCTTGCAATGGGAAGATGTGCCTGGTAGTGTGTTTGATCTTATGGTGCTTGATCCCAGTGACAGAAAGGGAACCGACACGTATGTATCGTTGCTTCTAAGGATAAAAAGATGGAATCTATATCTACCGCCATAGATAAGAGGATCTTGTCTACATCTTTCCACCGTTCTTATTGCATTACTCCGTTTTTCCATGAACTTAATACAATAGATGCATGCTGGATAGAGGTCGATGTGTGGAATAATAGTAGTAGATGCTGGCAGGAGCCGGTCTACTAATCTTGGACGTGATGCCTATGTAATGATCATTACCTGGATATCGTCATAATTATTTGAAGTTCTATCAATTGCCCAATAGTAATTTGTTTACCCACAGTTTGCTATCTTTCTCGAGAGAAGCCACTAGTGAAATCTACGACCCCCAGGTCTTCTTTCTTATATATATGCTTTGCGATCTATTTTATTTGTACTTTTTGTTCAGATCTATTAAACCAAAAATAAAAAAAATACTTTGATGCCCTTTATTTTATTTGCAATCTATTTATTCAAAATAACTCCCGTCAACATGCAATTTCTTGCGCTGTTACCCGAAAGGGATTGACAACCCCTTTAACACGTCGGGCTGCGAGGTGTTGTTATTTGTGTGCAGGGGTTGTTTACGTTGTGTTGCTTGGTTTTCCTACTGGTTCGATAACCTTGGTTTCATATCTGAGGGAAATACCTGCCGCCGCTGTGCTGCATCATCCCTTCATCTTTGGGGAAATACCGACGTAGCTTCAAGCGACATCATATGACACGGATTCAAAAATACTCCCTCTGATCTTAAATATTTATCTTTTAGAGATTTCAACAAGTGACTACATACGGAGCAAAATGAGTGAATCTACACTCTAAAATATGTCTATATACATCCTTTTGTGGCAGTCCATGTGAAATCTCTAAAAAGACAAATATTTAGGAACGAAGGGAGTAAAATGTGAGCCATGCATGGTCGTCAATTCAATATCTAAAATGAGCAGGAAACTGAAACATGAATATTAAGTCTAGTACTACATAGATGCAAATGTTGTGTTTAGGTGTCTCCATCGACTCCCCTCCACCCCACACACATACTTCATGTATCGATTGATGTCATTTCTTTTTTAATAGAGCTATTGGTATCCGACACACGCCCGCTCATTATTGCTCTTCACATTTTGATCTCCATTTATGTCATTCCCGTCCTCACACTCTTAACAAATTTATTTCTCACACACAACCTCATCGTGCCTTCCATGACAAACGCTCCCTCTCTCTCTCTCAAGACACATGTGTTGCCTTTGTAAAACACCTTCACCGTGCGCGCACACACAAAGTCTTTCTAGGCCACTCTCTCGGTAACTATCTCCCTCCAGCCCTCACCATAGCTTCGCCGCATGATATCTTGGTGTATCGTCTTTAACATTCGAGTGTACGCTAGGCCACACTCCCTTGATCTCTCCCTCTATAAATGACTCGATTGACCTCGTTTTTTCGCGTTGTCTCTCTCACACATAGACAATCGCACTACACCTCTTGCATAGGCAGAGCTATGTAGATTGTCGGGGGTTAACCCCTTGATCTTAGATAAATTGTGAAGCTCTGTTTAGGATTGTTTAGATTATATTTTTGGAACATTATATTTGTCCCCACCCTCCCAAACACCGATTGGTTGTGCACCCACCCCCCCTCCCCAGGAGAATATCATGTGCCCCCACACCTTAGATGCTATATGTTGATACGAGTTGCTTGGAGTTTGTAGATCTAAGATATGGCAGCTCATAGGTTGTCTTAATAATTTACAGGAAACCTTAATGAGTTTGAGAATTGCACACAATTTGTACAAAAACTACACAGATGCCCTTGGATCCCATATCCAACGACCTGGAAGCTCATTTCACCGTCGCATCTAAGATGAAGGAGGACCTCATATTCTCCTGTATGTAAGAATATCATGTGCTACCACACCCTAGATTCTTTTGTGATACAAGCTCTTCGGATACGTTGGATCTGTGATCCAACAACTCCTTGGTGGTTCGAATGTTTTTTGCAGAAAAGCCCCCAAAGAGTTCAGCCACTGCTTACAAGCACAAAGACTGCTCAGATGCCATTGGATCTCAGATCGAATGACCTCGAAGCTCGTAACACCGTAGCATCCTAGCTGCGAGAGCACCTGATGTTTTCTCGCATGGGAGAATATGAGGTACTGCCGCACCATAGATTCTATTGTGATACGAGTTCCCGGGAGATCTAACGGCTCCCAGTAGGAGGTTTGAATGTTTTTGCAATATAGGCCTCAAAGAGTTTGGGAATTGCGCAGAAAGTACAAGTACTCTGCATGTGGCATCTGATCACAGATAATATGACCTAGATGCTCGTATCACCGTAGCGGTTAATTAAGCCATGAGGAGCACCTATTGTGAGCTACTAGCAGACGTTGGATCCAAGATGCAGCGGCACACACGAGGCCTGAATGTTTTATTTGCAAAAAAAACCTTGGAGAGTTTGGAAATTGTGCATAGTTACAAAGACTATTCCCAAGCCATTGGATCTCAGATCCAACGACGTAAAAGCTCGTATCACCATAGCATCTAAGCTGCAGGGTGGATGTGATATTCTATGCCGCTGTCATTTTTGTTCCTAAACTTGCAAAAAATGTGTAACGGGTGCCGTTACTTATCTAACCGCGCAAAGTGTTTGTAAAAAAAACCATCCTACACTGAAATATTGGAACAACACACGGGGGTCCCACTTGTCATTGATCAAATTTGGAGCTAAAACTAACAAATATGAAAGACAAGATTCGAACTGGCAACCTAGACTACAAAGCGTAAGTCGATAGCCTGAAACAACAACGGTTGATGGCTTTATCGCATAACTTGCTTTTATACAATATTGCGTTGAGTAGAGTAGAGGGAGTGGCTCGTCAACCCATGCATGACTGCTGGCTCACTTACTGGTGGGTCCAATGTCTGCGATCTTTCTCTCCTCTCCATCATCTAACCTTTAGACGCACGGGCACACACGAAGAGCGGCGCGAGCTTGCCGTGGTTTTATTATAACTAAAACAATTTTTGAAAAATAGAAGAATCGCCTAGAACAAGAGACGTTGTGGCTGGTCGAGACAGAGCTAACCACACCTATCCACCGTGCCACATTAGCATGATGAAGTTGTGTGGCTAGTGGGGTGTTTTCGACCAACTGGCTGGGTCCCGAGTTTGAACCATAGGTAGTACGTCTGATAAAGTATATCTTTACACGCACATTTTTCCTCCGTGCTGAGACGTGGCACACCCTACTGCGTGGTTTCTGTGTCCTCCCAGGTGGTGCACGCATATTTTCTTCCTTGTCGAGATGCGGGACGCCCTACCGCGCGTTTTCTGGGTCCTCCTCGGTTGTAGTGCCGAAGCAAGTATATGAGTCATCAAATATCAAAAGCCCACCTTTCCCGCCGAGTAGATCAGTGAAGCACGATGGCCAGCTAGTCGGGCTAGTGCGACCGATTAGCTAGGCCGCTGCTACATTTGTTTCTTCACCCCTTTTTTTTCTCTCCTAGCCAGCAGGTAAATTTAAATATCCACCGCGACGTTGCTCTGGTCTTTGGGTGCGGCAGGTGCGGCAGGATTTTTATTTTTTTGATTGACGGGAGCAGGCGTGGCACTAATTAGTCATGATGACTCCGCCTGTAAAACCCACTGCTCCCTGATGTGAAAAGTCATCGACTGGTGTTTTTGTTGGGGAACGTAGTAATTCAAAAAAATTCCTACGATCACGCAAGATCTATCTAGGAGATGCATAGCAAAAATACGGGGAGAGTGTGTCCACGTAACCTCGTACACCAAAAGCGGAAGCGTTATGTTAACGCGGTTGATGTAGTCGAACGTCTTCACGATCCAACCAATTCAAGTACCGAACGTACGGCACCTCCGTGTTCAGCACACATTCAGCTCGATGACGTCCCTCGAGCTCTTGATCCAGTAGAGAGTCGAGGGAGAGTTCCGTCAGGACGACGGCGTGGCAACGGTGTTGGTGATGTGATCTGCACAGGGCTTCGCCTAAGCACTACAACGCTATGACCGGAGGAGTAAACTATGGAGGGGGCCCCGCGCCCCCTTATATAAAGGGGGGGAGGAGGAGGCTGGCGGCCTAGGAGGGGCGCCCCAAGGGAGGAGTCCTACTTGGATTCCTAGTCCAAGTAGGATTCGGCCCCCCTTCCTTCCTTCCAACGGAGAGGGAAAGGGGAAAGGGGGAGAGGGAGATGGAAATAGGGGGGCCGCGCCCCCTCCCCTTGTCCAATCCGGATTGGGCAAGGGGGCGCCTCCTCCCGTGGCCCGCCTCCTCTCCTCCACTATGGCCCAATAGGCCCATTAACTTTCCCGGGGGGTTCCGGTAACCTCCCGGTACTCCGAAAAATCCCCAATCTTCTTTGGAACCATTCCGGTGTTCGTATATAACCTTTCAATATATGAATCTTTACCTCTCGATCATTTTGAGACTCCTCGTCATGTCCGTGATCTCATCTTGGACTCCGAACAAACTTCGGTCACCAAAACACATAACTCATAATACAAATCGTCATCGAACGTTAAGCGTGCGGACCCTACAGGTTCAAGAACTATGTAGACATGACCGAGACACATCTCCGGCCAATAACCAATAGCGGAACCTGGATGCTCATATTGGCTCCTACATATTCTACGAACATCTTTATCGGTCAAACCTCGTAACAACATACGTCATTCCCTTTGTCACTGGTGTGTTACTTGCCCGAGATTCGATCGTTGGTATCATCATACCTAGTTCAATCTCGCTACTGGCAAGTCTCTTTACTGATTCCGTAATGCATCATCCCGTAACTATCTCATTAGTCACATTTCTTGCAAGGCTTATAGTGATGTGCATTACCAGGAGGGCCCAGAGATGGACAAATCCTAATCTTGATCTATGCCAACCCAAAAAACACCTTCGGAGACACCTGTAGAGCATCTTTATAATCACCCAGTTATGCTGTGATGTTTGATAGCACACAAAGTGTTCCTCCGGTATTCGGGAGTTGCATAATCTCATAGTCAGAGGAATATGCATAAGTCATGAAGAAAGCAACAGAAATAAAACTAAACGATCATTATGCTAAGCTAACGGATGGGTCTTGTCCATCAAATCATTCTCTAATGATGTGATCCCGTTCATCAAAAGACAACATATGTCTATGGTTAGGAAACTTAACCATGTTTGATTAACGCAAGTCAAGTATAGGCATACTAGGGACGCTCTATTTTGTCTATGTATTCACACATGTACTAAGTTTCCGGTTAATACAATTCTAGCATGAATAATAAACATTTATCATGATATAAGGAAATATAAATAACTTTATTTATTGCCTCTAGGGCATATTTCCTTCAGTCTCAGTAACGACCCAAACCTTATAAGATTCCATGTCTCTGTGCTCACTGTGCTAGTCCCTGGATCAATTGCTAGCACACACAGTACAAGATGTAATATCAAGAATAAACCACATGTCATAACATTACATCGTAGATCCAGAATTTACACATTACATACCTGCGTAGCTCAATGCTAGCTCATAACAAAATACAACAGAAAAGCAAATAAATCTCCATGAAGTCCATCAACACCACAGGCAAATGTTGAGTATAGACATCGTAACCCTACATCATATCACTCACTGGTCGTATAAAATCTGCAACATGAAACGTTGCAGCCACGAATGGTCAATACTTTGAATGTATTGGCAAGTCACACAGGGAATGATATAACAGACCTACAACTATATGCAAGGTATGTCAAGAGGATATTGTAGTGGTTGTTTTGTAGAAAGCTAGTTTTTCCCTAATAGCTACATAATATAATAGTCAAATTTTAATTATATCTTGATACAATTAAATACATAAGGTTGAATTGGGCAATCCAATACCAACCTATCCCCATACTTAAGTTTCCCACTCAAATTTCATTAATTGTATCATCTGTCAAGATCATCGGAGAACTGTAATGGCATAGTCGCTCAAACTTGCACATAACCTGGGGCACAACTAATCATGATTAGTTTTAATACACTCTGCAAAGGTTTGTCCACTTTACCCACCGGACTCAACCCGAAGATTGAGACATAATCTTTCAGAAGCAGTCGCCTAGTCCCACAGGAGGCCCATCCCAACTATCATAACTAGATCTGTTGGCACATCCGGGTAAGGTCTCCACAACTGATCAACTAAGCTAGAGCCCATATTAGCCAGTGGTTGTACATGGAAGCTACTAGTCAGTAAGTCTGTCTGATCTTTTTGAGCCTCGACGACACCCACTTACATTCAGAGGGTATAAACCATTATGTTCTTGAAACCACCCACCAATACCATTCGGGCACACTTAGCCATGGTCCATGTCCTTAGAAAAGGAACAATAAACCATGATGCAACCCTGTCCGTCCAGAGGTGAATTATATATGTTATGTTTCTGCTCAAGTTATATTATATATAGTCCTCACATAATCTCGATGCATACACGAACCAATCCCCGTCTACATAGCATAGCAAGAATACACTACCACGATCTACAATAAGGCCATACTAAGATGAAACTCAGTAGCAATAGCATACTACCATAATATTCCTACACATGCATAATATAGTAATGTGATATATATATATATAACTACATGCATAAAAAAATAGGATGAAGGATGATCAAGGTGTAACTTGCCTGGTACGTTTGATGAAGATCGCCGCACTCACAATCCTGACAATTCTACTCGTCATGCTCTTAGCAATCTATCATTAATGAAAGAATCCAAATCAATAACCACGCCATATAGAAGAACCAAAGAACAACAAAACAAATATGGCAAGGTTGAACAAGAATAATATATATAGGCTTGATATATAATATGGGTCTCGAGGTGCTATAAGATGACACGGGAAGGAAATCAACTCACAAGAGTTAGATATAAGAATAATTATGCCATAAACAAGGGTGTAGTGGAGATATCATGGAATAGGTCCAGAAGTGCTTGGAAAACAACATAAATGTTTTATGACATAGTGAATATGATATAAGAGTTCATTTGAAGAAAGAGTTAATTGAAAAGAAATACTACAACACAAGTTATATCGAATGAGAGTTTGAATTAAAGTTAAATTCAAACATGTCAAAAGTATTTGAATATGAATGTACAGAATAGTTTCATAAATTATTTGATGCAAGTGTCAATAGACAAAACGAATCAATTGAATATGTTATATCGTTTACAAGATATGGCCTCCAGAATGTTTAATTCCAATTTGGACGAATTCAAATTTGGAAAGTGCAAACATGTGAAGTTTTGGTACTATGATAAAGTACTGGTATTTGTGAGTACATAGGAAAAATAATCATCTAATTTGGAGTTATAGACTAAGAGATGTAGCTAGATGAAGTCTAGTGAAAAATCTGAAAAAGACAAACAGCAGAAAACTCCTGGGCTGGTTCCTATGCGATTCCTGTAGCAAACTGCCACGTGGCAGCCCCCGATTGGCTCAGGTGGTTCTGTGCGCGTGCGTGCTCACTAGAACAGAGAAACGGCGGCGGCGGTCGGGCGGCGGCGGCGGCGGCTCTCGAGCAATCCATCGGCGAAGGTGAAGGGGCGGGCGGATGAGGCTTCGAGCGGCGAAAGTAGCGGTTGGGCTTTAGGCCCATATATCAATTTCTGAAAAATCTCTAAGGGCCCATGTGAATTTATTGGCACTAGGTGGAGGTGGGAAGTTTAGTCCCACCCCGGAAGTGGAAGAGGAGTTGGACCTCTTTATAAGGGATGTTCTTTCGCATGCTATTGGAGCTTGAGAATAGAACAGGCCCTCACGCACTCCTCCTCCGCCACCCGCCTCACCATGCCACGCCTCTTCACGACACGCCGCGGGTTGCGGGATTGAGCCGAGCCGAGCTCACACCTACGCGCTTATTTTTGCCCTTCACTAACGGAGAGTTCTCTCACAGCTGGGCCACGATCTGAGACGTCGGATCATGGGCTGACTCGGACGTGGGTCGAGTTCACGTCTCTCCAAGCGGCTGCGCCTATATAAGTGTACGGTGTCTCCTAACCCTAGCCGCCACGGTCAGGACACATCTGCTGCACGCGCAAGCCCACCGTCATCCCTCTGCTGCTGCTGCCGCTAGTGACTGCATCCCGTCTGCCGCGTAAACAGTAGACGGGAGAGCACGTCTCCGAAACACCGTCTCCCCGGTTCCTGTACGGGAGAGAGGCTAATAAGTTTTTGGGAAGCGACTACCCGCCTGCTCGTTGTTCGTCTACTTCGTCCTCGTCATCACCATGTCCACCGACGCCGACCGTGCTGCCGCTGAGAAAGCTGAAACCGACAAGAAGGCCGTCGAGGATGCCGTTGCATTTGTCACCGCCGCTGGGGCTTCTGCCTGGCCTACTGGAGGGCATAACACATTTATCTTGCTCCTGTTTATTTTCGTATTAGCAGTACTAGGAGTATGTGTACATTTGTCTACTATTTGCTTAGTACGTGCATGTTTAGATCAGAACCAGTATGTCGTCAATTTAGTCAATGCCATCCTAGTGATTTATCTATGGACTAAATTAGTCAGAAAATTGCCTATTTACTCAGCAATCCAAAAACCTATTATGTGTAGGAATTTTTCTGCAAGTGGCTTTGCCGCTGCACTAAAACTGTATAAGTTTACCGGTACGTACTTTAAGCATTGGCAGACTAAGACCGCTTTATGGCTCACGGCTATGAACGTGTTCTGGGTCACCGGTGTCCCCATAGGAACGATTGCTCCTGAACAGGAGAAGGCATTCAGGGAGGCCACCTTGTGTATCTCGGAGCAGTTCTTAGCGTGATCGGAGATAAATTGGTCGATGCATATTTACATGTGCATGTCGCCAAGGAATTGTGGGAGGCGCTCGAATCTAAGTTCGGGGCCGCCGATGCTGGGAGCGAGATGTATATTATAGAGCAGTTCCACGATTACAAGATGGTTGAAAACCGTCCTGTATTAGAGCAGGCTCATGAGATAATATGCATTGTTAAGGAACTTGAGCTTCTTAAGTGTGAGTTACCGGGCAAGTTTGTCGCAGGCTGCATAATCGCTAAGCTCCCTAATTCCTGGAGGAACTTTGCCACCACTCTGAAACATCAGAAGTGTGGATTCTCTGTGGAGGATGTCATTGGCCATCTGAGTGTTGAGTAGAATTCAAGGGCAAAAGACTCGCACGGAAAAGGGGCCGAAGGAACTTCTGTCGCCAACATGGTGAACCAGAAGAACTTCAAATCCTGCAAGCCCAAGGGAGAGAACGGTGCCCAACACAATATCGACTTTAAGAAGAAGGGTAAGAAGACCTTTAAGAAGAACAAGAAGGATCAGGGCTTCTTTACTTGTGGTTCGGTTGAACATTGGGCCAACAAGTGCCCAAACAAGTACAAGAAGCCAGGACAGGACTCCAAGTCTGCCAGCATGATTGTGGGCAACAATGAGAATGGTGCATCTGGGTACGGTAAATTTTTTGCTATTTTTTCAGTGTTTCAGCCCACCGATTGGTGGGTGGACACAGGTAAGGATGGCAATTTTACACATGGACATGGATATCCATGGATACCCAACCCGAATGGATAGGGTTTGGATATGCTTTTGTGTCCATGGTCGGCGCCCAAACCCGACCCGGTTGCTCGTGGGTAAGGCATGGATATAATCTTGTACCCGTGGGTATACCCAAACCCGGCCCAATAGTATGACTTAATGGGCAAAAATCTGCTATCCCTACCCCACAGTCACATGTCCGATTGCAAATTTACACTTTGTTATCTAAAACATGCAAAAGAAATTACACAATCCCCATCGTAACTTTTATTAGTTGACATTTATCTCCTTATTAATGACTCGTCATTCTCATCTGTTAGAAAAATACTAAATGATCTTAGGTTGTTAGTGGACGTTGATTTATCATAAGTTGATGTTTACCATAAGTAAAGCATAGCCTGCCACGAGGTGAAGAATGGAAGAGCTTTTGTTAACATTGTGTTATTTCTTATTTGTATGTCTTGAGAGCGCCCAATGGATATCCAGTGGATATGGATATCCATTGGGTTTGGACATGGACACACGTTTTCACCCGCGGATATTTTCATGGGCGGGCAAAGATTGTCTTCATGGATATGATATGGATTTGATATTGTTCAACCCGATCCAAACCCGACCCATTGCCATCCTTAGACACAGGTGCAGGTGTTCATGTGTGTGCTGACATTTCATTGTTCACTTCTTACCAGGTCACAAGCCACCGGTCCGTATTGATGGGGAATGGCACGAGTGCTTCTGTTCATGGTGTTGGCATGGTCGATCTGATGTTTACTTCGGGAAGGTTCGTGCAGCTAAAGAACATGCAGCATGTCCCCGCCATCAAGAAGAACCTCATTAGTGGCTCCCTTCTATGTAGAGAAGGGTTTAAGTTGGTTTTCGAGTCTAATAAATTAGTTGTTACGAAATATGGACTCTTTGTTGGAAAAGGTTATGAGAGCAGAGGGATGTTCCGCCTTTCCCTCGCAGATTTTTGTAATAAAGTCGTGAACCATATTCATTCGAATGTTAATGAATCTGAAGTTTGGCATTCACGTCTTTGTCACATTAGTTTCGGTGTTATGATGCGGCTAGCTAAGTTGGATTTAATCCCGATTTTCACTTTGGCCAAAGGTTCTAAGTGCCTTTCATGTGTGCAAGCTAAGCAACCTCGCAAGCCTCACGAGGCCGCGGAGGAGAGACACTTGGCACCATTAGAACTCATACATTCTGATCTTTGTGAGATGAATGGTGTGTTGACTAAAGGTGGAAAGAAATACTTCATGACATTGATCGATGATTCCACTAGATATTGCTATGTGTATCTGTTAAGTACTAAAGAAGAGGCTCTACACTACTTTAAAATCTATAAGGCAGAAGTTGAGAATCAACTTGAAAAGAAAATTAAACGATTTCGTTCAGATCGTGCTGGAGAGTACTTCTCGAGTGAGTTTGATTCTTTCTGTGCGGAACACGGCATTATTCATGAGAGGACGCCTCCCTATTCACCGCAGTCAAACTGGTGGCCGAGCGGAAAACCCAGTATTCTAACCGATTTGGTTAACGCCATGTTAGATACATCGGGTTTATCCAAGGCATGGTGGGGGAGGCTATATTTACAGCATGTCATGTCCTGAATAAAGTTCCGACAAAGGATAATGAGATCACTCCCTATGAGAAATGGGCGAAGAGAAGGACAACACTCTTGTACTTGCGCACTTGGGGCTGTTTGGCGAAAGTCAATGTGCCGATCCCCAAAAAGCATAAGCTTGGACCCAAGACTATGGACTGCGGTAATTTGGGCTACGCTTAAGAACAACGTTGGCTATAGATTTCTAGTATCGAATCTGAGGTACACGACGTAAGGTCGGTACAATTATGGAGTCTAAGGATGCTACATTCTTCGAGGATATTTTTCCTATGAGAGATATGTAAAGAACTTCTAGACAGGAATCTGAGGATTCTCCTGAGCCTGCCATTCCTATGGATTATTATGAACAAACACATGATGAAAATCCTGAGGAGGATGACGAGGAAACCCTTGGTAGGGGCAAGAGACAAAGGACTGCAAAGACCTTTGGTGATGATTTCTTCGTGTACCTCGTGGATGACACTCCCACTTCTATTTCAGAAGTGTATGCCTCTCCAGAAGCTGACTACTAGAAGGATGCGGTCCATAGCGAGATGGATTCTATCATGGCTAACGGGACATGGGAGATCACTTAGCGTCCCTATGGTTGCAAACCATTGGGATGTAAGTGGGTGTTCAAAAAGAAGCTTAGGCCCGATGGTACGATTGAAAAGTACAAGGCTAGGCTTGTGGCCAAGGGCTATGATCAGAAAGAAGAGGAAGATTTCTTCGATACTTATTCACCTGTGGCTAGACTGTCCACCATTCGAGTATTACTCTCATTGGCGGCCTCGCATGGTCTTCTCATCTACCAGATGGATGTTAAGACGACTTTTATGAATGGAGAGCTAAACGAGGAAATCTACATGCAACAGCCAGATGGCTTTGTGATAGATGGTCAGGAAAGAAAGGTGTGTAGGTTACTGAAATCTTTATATGGCCTGAAGCAAGCACCTAAGCAATGGCATGATAAGTTCAATACAACTCTGACATCTGTTGGTTTCATTGTTAATGAGGCTGACAAATGTGTATACTATCACCATGGTGGGGGCGAAGTAGTTATATTGTGCTTGTATGTTGATGACATACTGATATTTGGAACAAACCTCAAAGTTATTGAGGAGGCCAAGTCGTTTCTATCTTAGAACTTTGAGATGAAAGACCTTGGTGTGGCTGATGTTATCTTGAACATCAAGCTACTGAGAGATAACGAGGGTGGGATTACACTTCTGCAATCCCATTATGTTGAGAAGGTGTTGAGACGTTTTGGATACTCGGACTGCAAACCATCTCAAACACCATATGATCCTAGTGTGTTGGTTCGAAAGTTCGAAGGCACAACTAAGGATCAACTGAGATACTCTCAATTCATTGGTTCACTCATGTACCGAGCGAGCGGAGCGAGACCTGACATCGTGTTCGCTGTGAGCAAACTGAGCCATTTTGTTTCCAACCCGGGTGATGTACATTGGCATGCTATTGAGAGAGTTATGTGCTATTTGAAGGGTACTATGAACTATGGACTTCACTATACGGGATACCCGTCGGTACTTGAAGGGTATAGTGATGCGAATTGGATCTCTGATGCTGATGAGATGAAGGCCACAACTAGGTATATGTTTACTCTTGGAGGCGGCGTTGTTTCCTGGAAGTCTTGAAAGCAAACGATCTTAACGAGATCAACAATGGAAGCAGAATTAACAGCATTAGACACACCTGGTGTCGAAGCAGGATGGCTTCGAGATCTTTTGATGGACTTGTCATTGGTTGATAAACTGGTTCCGGCTATCCTTATGAACAGTGACAATCAGACTATCGTCACCAAGGTGAGTAGTTCAAAGGACAACATGAAGTCCAACAAACACATAAGAATGAGATTAAAGGCTGTCAGAAAATTAAGAAACTCCAAAGTGATAGCGTTCGAGTATGCCCATACGGCTAAGAATCTGGCAGATCCCTTTACAAAAGGGCTATCACGTGTTGTGATAGATAGTGCATCAAGGGAGATGGGTAGGAGACCCACATGAGTTGCCATGGTGGTGACCCAACCTATGTGATCGGAGATCCCGTGAAGTAGGACCCGGGAAAACAAGCCAGTGGTGAACCGAGGAGAGTAACTATACTAACCCACTCCGTTGGAGATGCAATACTCTCAATACTATATGGTAGGATGACTATTGTCTTAATGTGTTCCAAAGCTTATGTAAGCAAGATGCTATCCTGCAGAGCGATCTTTGGAGGAACACACCTATGTGAGCCCGACTGCTGGTCACAGTCTATGAGAATGGGGTGATCTCTAGTAAGCTCATGAATAGGCCAGGAGTGTGACTTATATGCTCCACCCGAGGGGTCAGCCTTCGGCAACCTAGTACTAGTAAGACATGTGGTGAAACTTCTTTACGCCAAACTGACAATTCAAGGCATAGTCCATTGTTCAGTTCTGAAGGAGTGTAGCTACTTGCTCTAGGTGCAGCTCAACCTTAACAGGTCTTCACTATAACATTGGTATATCGAAATGGCAATTGGAACAGAGGACACAATGGGCCCTCGAGATCTGGTGGGGATTGCTGAAATTTGGGATGGGCTTTAGGCCCATGTAGCAATTTCTGAAAAATCTCTAAGGGCCCATGTGGGTTTATTGGCACTAGGTGGAGGTGGGAAGTTTAGTCCCACCCCGGAAGTGGAAGAGGAGTTGGACCTCTTTATAAGGGATGTTCTTTCACATGCTATTCAAGCTTGAGAATAGAAGAGGCCCTCGCGCACTCCTCCTCCGCCGCCCGCCTCGCCACGCCACGCCTCGTCACGACGCGCCGCGGGTTGCGGGATTGAGCCGAGCCGAGCTCGGAACTACGCGCTTATTTTTGCCAGTCACTAACGGAGAGTTCTCTAACAGCTAGGCCACGATCTGAGACGTCGGATCATGGGTTGTCACGGACTCGGGCGTGGGTCAAGCCCACGTCTCTCCACGCGGCTGCGCCTATATAAGTGTACGGTGTCTCCTAACCCTAGCCGCCACGATCAGATCACATCTACTGCACGCGCACGCCCACCGTCATTCCTCTGCTGCCGCCGCCGCCGATGACTCCATCCCGTCCGCCGCGTACACGATAGACGGGAGAGCAGGTCTCCAAAACACCATCTCTCCGGTTCCTGTACGGGAGAGAGGCGAATAGGTTTTTGGGAAGCGATTATGCGACTGCTCGTTGTTCGTCTACTTCGTCCTCGTCATCACCATGTCCACCGACGCCGACCGTGCTGCCGCTGAGAAAGCTAAAGCCAACTAGAAGGCCGCCAAGGATGCCGCTGCTGCTGTCACCGCCGCCGGGGCTTCTGCCTGGCCTACTGGAGGGTATAACACGTTTATCCCGCTCCTGTTTATTTTTGTATTAGCAGTATTAGCAGTATGTGTACATTTGTCTACTGTTTGCTTAGTCTGTTCATGTTTAGATCAGAACCATTATGTCGTCAATTTAGTCAATGCCATGCTAGTGATTTATCTATGGATTAAATTAGTCAGAAAATTGCCAATTTACTCAGCAACTGAAACGGCGACGGAGGTGTCCTATGCCGGCGGCGGTGAAGACGCGCATGACGGCTGCCTAGGAGCTTCGGCTCGGCGGCGAGTGGTCGCTCCGGCGTGCCCCTGCGTGAGGGAGGAGGTGAGGGAGACAGGGGAGGTTAAGGAGAAGAGTACAGAGGAAAAGGGAGGCGTTGTGTGACGCCCCCGATTCAATCGTACACTAATCATGCAGGCAAACGTGAACGAACAAGATCAGGGACTCATAGGAAGATATCACAACTCAATTCTAAAAATAAAATAAGTCATACAAGCATCATATTACAAGGCAGGGGCCTCGAAGGCTCGAATACAAGAGCTCGATCATAGACGAGTCAGCGGAAGCAACAATATCTGAGTACAGACATAAGTTAAACAAGTTTCCATAAGATGGCTAGCACAACCTGGGATACAGATCGAAAGAGGCGCAGGCCTCCTGCCTGGGATCCTCCTAAACTACTCCTGGTCATCGTCAGCGGCATGCACGTAGTAGTAGGCACCTCCAGTGTAGTAGGAGTCATCACAACAGCAGTGGCGTCGGCTCACTGGCTCCAAAGATCTGTTGCGACAACCGTGAAGAAATGGCAAGGGGAAGAGGGAGAAAAGCAACCGTGAGTACTCATCCAAAGTACTGCAAGCAAGGATCTACACTACATATGCATGGGTATCTCGTGTAAAGGGGCAATATCGGTGGACTGAATCGCGTAATGCCGTAATAGGAGGGGGATAGCTAGTCCTGTCGAAGACTATGCTTCTGGCAACCTCCATCTTGCAGCATTTAGAAGAGAGTAGATGGTAAGTTCACCAAGTATCTTCGCATAGCATAATCCTACCCGGCGATCCCCTCCTCGTCGCCCTGTGAGAGAGTGATCACCGTGTTGTATCTAGCACTTGAAAGGGTGTGTTTTATTAAGTATCTGGTTTTAGTTGTCATAAGGTCAAGGTACAACTCCGGGTCGTCCTTTTACCGAGGGACACGGCTATTCGAATAGATAAAATTCCCTGCATGGGTGCACCACATAACTCAACATGCTCGATCCCTCTGGCCGGACACACTTTCCTGGGTCATGCCCGGCCTCGGAAGATCAACACATCGCAGCCCTACCTAGGCACAACAGAGAGGTCAGCACGCCAGTCTAAATCCTATGCACGCAGGGGTCTGGGCCCATCGCCCATTGCACACCTGCATGTTGCGTGGGCGGCCGGAGAGCAAACCTAGCAACCTCCGTTACAAAGGAAGTTGCGTTACACGGTCCAACCCGGCGCGCGCTGCTCAGTCGCTGACGTCAAGAAGGCTTCGGCTGATACCACGATGTAGAGGGCCCATAACTGTTCCGGCGTAGTTGGTTAGTGCGTATAGGCCAGTGGCCAGACTAAGATCAAATACCAAGATCTCGTTAAGTATGTTATTTTGAAGTAATAGCGGACGCCGACCAAGGCCAAGCCCACCTCTGTCCTAGGTGGTCTCAACCTGCCATGTCGCTCCGCCACAAAGTAACAGTGGGGGGCCGTCAAGAACCCAGGCCCACCACTATCAGGATGCAGCCACCTGTCCTTTCAGCCCCCACATCGGAATCACTTCCGGGTACTCTACGAGCCGACCCGACTTTAGTCACCACACGTATCATATAATATGTATGTAAGTATATACCCGTGATCACCTCCCGAGCGCTCATGGCCCGATAGTATAACATGGCAGACGGACAAGAATGTAGGGCCACTGATGGAATACTATCATCCTATACTAAGCATTTAGGATTGCATGTAAAGGTAACAACTGTAGCAACAATGACAGGCTATGCAGCAGAATAGGATTAACCGAAATCAGTAACATGCTACACTACTCTAATGCAAGCAGTAGAGAGAAGGATAGGCGATATCTGGTGATCAAGGGGGGGGGGCTTGCCTGGTTGCTCTGGCAAGGAGGGGTTGTCAACACCGTAGTCATACTAGGTAGCAGCAGCGTCGGTCTCGGTGTCTAACGAGAGAAGAGGTGGAAGAAACAATAAATATAATGCAAACATAAGCAGGACGATGCATGACATGACAATGAGCGGTGCTAGGTGTGCCCTAACGCGGTAGGAGGTGATACCGACGAAGGGGGGAAACATCCAGGAAAGTATTCCCGGTGTTTGACGTTTTCGGACAAACGAAACGGAGGGTAAAAGTTGCATGTTCGCTGTGTTAGGGACATGTGGCTGACAAACGGACTATGTATTCGGATTCGTCATGTCGTTCTGAGCAACTTTCATGTACAAAGTATTTTCATCCGAACTACGGTTTATTTTCTATGATTTATCAAAGTTTTAGGCATTTTTGAAATTGATTTAATTATTTAAATCGAACATTATCCAGAACAGTGAAAGGTGATGTCAGCATGACATCACCATGACGTCAGCAGGTCAAACCTAGGTGCCCAGAGACATACCTGGCCTGTGGGTCCAGTGGGACCCACCTATCATTGAGAAAGAGGTGAAATAGGGTTTGTTTTAAACTAACTTGGATTAGTTAAGTGTGGGCCCCACTCGTCAGTGACAGATTAGTGTGTTAATTAACTAATTAGTTTAATTAATTAGGGTTAATTAGTTAATTAATAATTATTATTTTTGTTTTTGTTTTTTATACATTTTTTTAAACGTTCTCGGGCGGGGGCCCCTTGTCATAGGCCCCTGGGGGCCTAGCTGGTCGAGCGTGCGGGCGCTGGCACCCAGCCCGAACGGGCGTCGATGCGGGAGCGAACGCCGAAGCAAAGTAGCGAAAGGTGGGCGGCAAAGAAAGACGAAGCGCATGGCGCCGCGAGTGCGTGCGGGCAGGGACCCCGGTGCGGCGCGATGTGACGCGCCTGGGCGTGATGCGCGCTGGGGCGTAGGCGAAGGTCGCTGGCGGGCAGGGGCCGGTCGGCAACGAGGCGGCTCGCGGAGGATGGCGCCGGTGCCGTGGACGCGCGCGGGCGGGCGCTTCAGGCAAGTGGCGATGGCGTCGCGACCTGGAGCAAGCGACGCGTAGCGAGGCGGTCGAGAGCAGGCAGGAGGGTGGAGGCATAGCGTGGAGTAGGGGCTTGCGGCTATGCGGGCATGGGTGACAGCAGCAGTTGCGGCCAGCGGGGGCTAGGGCGGGTGTGCATGAGGGTGTGATGAAGCGAGCGCACGCGGGAGGAAGCAGCAGCAGGAGAGCGCACGCGCACCGGTGGCCAAAGTTGCGGCCAGATGTGGGCGAGCACGCGCGGGAGCCGAGCTCCGATCATGGTGGGGTGGCTAAACGGCGATGAAGGCGATGGGGAAAGGAAGGGAGCTCACGGCGGTGCGTAGGGATCGGGGGCAGTGGGGCGCGGGGAGGAGGTTGGGGATGAGGGCGACGTAGGGGAAGCAGTCCGGCGATGGCGTCCGGTGAGGTGGCGATCCGAGCGGTGGCGGCGTCGAGCGCCGAGGCGCCGTCGTTCCTCCGATCCCGATCTGGATCGGGGAGGGGAAAGGGAGATGTGGGGGTGTGGGGGAAATGGGGTGGTTAGGTCTATGGTTTGACCGGGGTGGGGGGAAAAGGGAGTGGGGTGGGGCACGGCTGGGCCGGCCTGGTTGGTCTTGTTGGCCAGCTGGGTCAAGGCCCAGCAAGGGGTTCTTTAGTTTTTCTGTTTTGTTCTTTTCTTTTTATTTATTTTCTTTATTTACCATTTTCTCAAATTTTCAGTATACTTTAGTTTTAGTAAAATACCAAGGTGGTACCTAATTTAGTATATGTAAATATGCCACATACCGAACATTTTAGTTTTGATATTTGAAAAGTTTTGATGTTTGTTAATAATCCAAATTTGAATTCGAATCGTTTTGAACTAACGCGAGATTAGCGACAGTACCGCAGGTGACATGGCTTGATTAGAGGGGGATCACTGTAGCTTAATTATCCGGGCGTCACAATTCTCCTCCACTACAAGAAATCTCGTCCCGAGATTTAAGAGGGGAGCAAGGGGGAAGAATAGGTGACGAAATTCTAACGATTGTTCTCGGTCTTGGTTGCTCTTCTCGAAGAGGTCGATCCATTACGTTGATGTCTTCGTTTCTCTTCTTCATGTCATCGTGATGAACTTGGCATCCTTTCTTCGAGGACTCCATCGTACTTACGAAGGAATAAAAAGGGGGTATATTCCGGGAGAACGGACCTTACAAGGTTGACTATCTGGCAGATAACTCAGGGAATGTGGTAGAAAGTAACTCTCGAAAAGATACTTGAGAAAATATCGAGAGTAAAGAAAGAAGGTACCATGAGAAGTTTCCAACGGGCATGCAATCATTGGATGGCCTAATCAGAAGGTGAAGGGGGTTCAGAGCAACGAGAATAAGTATTGCGTCTGATACCAGAATAGATCACTGTCGGATTTCGGGTTCCGGCAGACCCTCTAGGTTCGAACTCTAGGGTGCACTCGGAGATCTCACCCCCTACCTACCTGCACCTCGTCGCCTCGCAAGGATCTAAACTACACAAAGAGCAACACAAGGGACACAAGGTTTATATCGTTCGGGCCACCATTGTGGTGTAATACCCTACTCCAGTGTGTGGTGTGGTGGATTGCCTCAGGGGCTGATGATGAACAATACAAGGAAGAACAACCTCACGAGGGTCTGTTCTTGGCCGTTGCGACGAACTGCTAGGGGTAGTTTGGTCGCTCTCTCTCTCTCTCTAGATTGCTTGACCTCTAGCTCTGTTCTGGATTCTGGATCCCTCTACCCTGTGGGTGGCTAGTCCTATTTATAGGCAGAGGCCCTGGGCCTCTTCCCAAATATTGAGCGGGAAGGGCGCCAACAATTGGCCATTTTGAAGGGGAACATCTAGTACACTTATCCTGACTAAAGTTGGTCCTCGCCTGTCAAAGGCTCTGACGGTGACGCCGGCTTGGGCTCCACGATGACCTCCTTCCTGTCGTTGTGATGGCCTTGGTCTTGTTGCACCGAAATGGCTGCCTTTGCTTGGTGCTCTCGCCTGCACTTGCCTCCTTTGCACCAAAGAGGAAATGAGGACACTACGCGGGTTGGCGCCCGCCTGGCGCCTTGGTCGTCATGGCTTGCGTAATGGGCACCTCGTGAGGTACCCCACCTTGATCTCTCCACCTCCTCGCGAGCCAGCCTGACGAGGCCGTGCCTGAGGAGGCTTCCTGCCGTCCGCCCTGCGAGGGTCTTGAGCTTGTGCTGATGAAGATGGGCCGTGCTGGGACACCCCTTGAGCCACGCCGCAGGCCGCAGACAGGCAAGTTTGGGTAACCCCGTTTCTAGAACGCCGACAGTAGCCCCCGGGCCCAAGGCACACCTGGACTTGGCTAAGCAGAGAAGCGAAGGGGCAAGTGCGAAGCGCCGCGGGCCCTAATAGCCTGCGGCCTCGGGCGCCACGTGGCGGTTGATTGGACGTGGGCGTCCCCTCTTCACCACGACGCCTCGGCGACTGCACGAATTGACAAGTCCCTGCATGCAAAGCGGGGCATGATTACCTGTGATCGTGGAGGTCGACGGTTGGCCTTCCCCGGTTATAAGTACGGAACGACGCGTGCCCTTCCGGTCCATCTCTTCTTGCTTCTCCTTCTTTTCGATGGCTCCGCCGAAGAGGTTCTCGGCCGCGGAGAAGGGAAAGACCCGCCAGGTGGGGCCTGACTCTCCCCAGCCAAGCACGGTCGAGGTCGTCCTCGCAAACACCCTGTGGCTCCCGCAGCGGCTTTTCGCGGCCGTGGAGGCGATCTCCCGCACGGCGATGGGCGTCAGGTCGTTGATAGGGGGCGCGCTACAGCTGCGCGACCCCCTAGGCCGCGCTTCCATTCGGCAGAGGTGCTGCCGAAGTTTGTCGTGTGGTCTGCGGAGCCGACCAGCACCTGGCTCTAGCTCCCCCGCTTTCTTTTAGGTGAACTTCCGGCCGGCGCCCAGCGGCCTCCGCTCCAAAGTGACGGCTGTTGCCGCAGCCGGGCCTCCTGGCTTCATGGAGATCTCCGCCGCCGAGCGTGGCCTGACCCGGCCGGGCAAACATTTGCCCGCCATGAGGCCCGAGCCGTGCACCCTACACTTCAAGTTCGACGGCGACGCCACCCTCTACGTGAGGGTGTTCGGGGAAGACGGTCGCCGCGCTGGGTGCTGCCCCGAGGACGACTGTAACGCCCTCGATGCGGCTATATCTCCCACGTGTCGAAGCACGACTTAGAGGCGTAACCGCATTGAAAGCAATGTCGCAAGTGAGGTAATCTTCACACAACCCATGTAATACATAAGGGAAAGAGATACATAGTTGGCTTACAATCGCCACTTCACACAATACATGAGTAAAGCATTACATCATACAGATACAATCAAGGTCCGACTACGGAACCAAAATAAAAGAAGACTACCCCAAATGCTACACGGATCCCCGATCGTCCCAACTGTGCTCCACTACTGATCAACTGAAACGAAACAACACAATGAACAAGATCTTCATCGAGCTACTCCTTGAGCTCGGATCGCCACCCTGCACGGTTTCATCGGCACCGCAAACTGGTTTTGAAGTATCTGTGAGTCACGGGACTCAAAGCAATCTCACACCATGAGATCAAGACTATTTAAGCTTATGGGTAGGAGAAGGTAGTGAGGTGGAGCCGCAGC
Organism: Aegilops bicornis; assembly: GCA_021605145.1. Classification (NCBI taxonomy): domain Eukaryota; kingdom Viridiplantae; phylum Streptophyta; class Magnoliopsida; order Poales; family Poaceae; genus Aegilops; species Aegilops bicornis. Next base: position 420,222,462 of record CM038675.1, on the reverse strand, counting down.
AAGCGACTAGCATATCTCGGTGTCTAACATACGCAAATGAGAGCGAGAAGAGAAAGCAAAAGCACGGTTGAACAACTATGATCAAGAAGTGATCCTAGAACAACCCACGTCAAACATAACTCCAACATCGTGTTCACTTCCCGGACTCCACGAGAAGAGACCATCACGGTTACACACGCCGTTGATGTATTTTAATTAAGCTCAACTTCGGTTTTCTACAACGGACATTAACAAATTCCCATCTGCCTCATAACTGCGGGCACGGCTTTCGAAAGATAATACCCTGCAAGGGTGTCCCAACTTAGCCCATTATAAGCTCTCACGGTCAACGAAGGATATTCCTTCTACCGGGAAGACCCGATCAGTCTCGGAATCCCGGTTTACAATACATTTCGACAATGGTAAAACAAGACCAGCAAGACCACCCCAGTGCCGAAAAAATCCCGATAGGAGCTGCACATATCTCGTTCTCGTGGCACGCCGGATAAGCTAAGCATACAACCGACGTAATCCAAGTTGCCAAGGAATGGTCCCCATACGGTGCTCTAGTTTGGACCAACACTGAGGAGCACCGCCCGGGGGTAAAATAAAGATGACCCTTGAGTCTGCAGTAACCCAAGGGAAAAAGGCTTAGGTGGCAAATGGTAAAACCAAGGTTGGGCCTTCTTGGAGGAGTCTTATTCAAAGCGAACTGTCAAGGGGGTCCCATAAATCACCCAACCGCGTTAGGGGACGCAAAATCCGGGAACATAATACCGATATGACGGAAACTAGGCGGCAAGAGTGGAACAAAACACTGTGCATAAGGCCGAGCCTTCCACCCTTTACCAAGTATATAGATGCATTAATTAAATAAGATATATTGTGATATCCCAACAAGTAAACATGTTCCAACAAGGAACAACATCTCCATGTTCCAACAAGGAACAAACTTCATCTTCACCTGCAACTAACAATGCTATAAGAGGGGCTGAGCAAAGCGGTAACATAGCCAAACAACGGGTTGCTAGGAAAGGATGGTTAGAGGCTTGACATGGCAACATGGGAGGCATGATATAGCACGTGGTAGGCATCGCAGCATAGGCATAGCAAAAGAGCGAGCATCTAGCAAGCAAAGATAGAAGTGATTTCGAGGGTATGGTCATCTTGCCTGAGATCCCGCAAGGAAGAAGAACGAATCCATGAAGAAGACAAACGGACGTAGTCGAACGAATCCTCACAACTCCGGAAGGAAACCGAAGCTAGCGAGAGAAGCAAACCGGAAAGAAGCAAACAACATGGTAAACACACAAGCATAAACATGTCATGATGCGCAAACCAGTATGATGCACAAACAAGTATGATGCATGTCCGGTTTAATGATTCATGGCATGGCAATATGCACAAACAACACTACAAGTTAAGTGAAGCTCAATATGCAACGAGTTCCATATTGACGAAACACATCATCAATTATTTAGTTCTCTCTTAGTTATGTACCCAACAATATTAAATGTTATTAAACATGGCAAGGGGTGAAGCATAATTAAACTACCTATTTAGGCAAGTTTAAATGAGGCCGGAAACAACAAACGATAATTCCGGAAAATCCTTATGTCATTTAGCAATTTTAAGAAAACAACAATTTTAAACATTTTAAATGTTGTTATCATGATGCGGATGACATATGCAAATCTTATGCAATTTTATGAAAATGTTGACATGAGCAAGATACTATGCATTTGTCACCGTGGCGGAAAGAAAGGGTGTCACGGCGATGAATCCGAAAATGATGCCACGGCAACATATATCGGTTCCGTAGCTCATGGAATACCGGTGCAAAAGGAGGCGTGCGGATGTGCGAAACATGCTAGAGATGGTGGGGTGCTCCCGACTACCGGGTTCCCACGGGTTAGTGGCATGGAAACGAGTGACAATTCAGACACGGTGCAAACACAAACATCTCATACAACATGCATTCGTTCACGGGCATCGTCTCTGTGGTTATACCTTCCAAGGGAGCATTCTCGAGTGGTTCGAGTTCGTAGAGGAAGTAGTTGTACACGGGTCAGAGTGCAAGTAGTTGTTCACGCTTTCAAGAGGAACTTGACGGATTCGAATCCCTTCGGGTTGTCGTGGTACTTGCGGTCTCGGCGACGGTAGTTGTACACGCAGTAGACGAACTTGACGAGTCATCGCTATCCCGGTACTTGGTGAATCCCACAAGCGGTAGAGGTACACTTGGTGGTCTTGGGTCTACATGATTTGGATGCATTCGGGACGCCTCTCGATCGTCAACGAGAGGCCGGAGTTGCGGGCGTTGGAGGCGGGCCGGTCGAGGATGCTGTCCCTTGATGGATCTGAAGGCGGAGACGGCACGCGAGGAGGAGGTCGGGATGGCTCACGAGGCCGGGAACCAGGGTGGAGGCGCAGGAGGAGGCTCGAGGCGCGTTGGAGGTGGTGGTGCTCGCGGTGCAAGGCGGCCGGTCTGCCGGGCTCCGGCGAACTCCGACCAAAACGGAGGGGACGAAGCGCGCTGGGCTCTCCCTGCTGGACGCTGGAGGACGACGGACGCGGGCGCAGCTCGAGGGAGCTCCTCTCCTCGAAGCGCCGGGCGACGGGACTTAGCGAGGAGGAGGCGCGGGAACACCGGTTCCATCCGGGAACGAGGCGGGGCGAGCTGGGCGGCCTAGACTCGCCGGCCGGAGGGGCGACAGGGCATGGTTTCGGGCGCCATGGGAGGCAAGGCGTGGGGCGTGGGGCGTGTGGAGATGGTGAAACAGAGGCCATGGTCGGTCACCGATGCAAAGGGGGCACCGGGCAGCGGAACTTGGGGCGCCAGCAGCGGCGAACTTGGCGAAGGAGGCGGCAAGGGAAGAAGGCGCTGGGGAACGGGCACTGGCTGGTCGTCGACGAGGGCGACGGGGAGGTCCTGGTGGCGCGGCACCAAGGGCGGCGAGGAGGTGGTCGGGCGTGGGGGTCTCAGGGTGGAGGAGGCGAAGGGATCGGGCGTGGGGGAGATGGGGATCGAGCGTTGCGGCGCTAGAGGGAGGACGAGGGAGAGATGGAGACCGATGAGAGTGAGGAGGAGGCCGGGCTAGGGTTTAGGAGGGGCGGCTGACTGGGCTGGTGGAACGGGCCGGTCTGGTTGGTCAGGCCCAAGAGGCCGGCTGGGCTGGCTCGTCTCTCCTCTCTTCTCTTAAAACAGAGAAAAAGAAAGGAAAGGGAAGAAAAGAAAAGGTTAGATAAAGAGTTTGGGCATGGGGATTATTTCCACGGACTCGTAAATATGTGCACGGTCCATGAAAAATAGGAGTGGCAAGATTGCAGGAATTAAATTCAAAGTCATTTGAATTTAATTCAAAAGGTTTGAGCAAGGACTAGGAATTAGAGGTTTCTTGGGATTTTTGGTGGAGCTCCTAAGATGATGAAAGAATAAATGGCAAAGTTGGAGATCAGGAATTAAGACAACAAATGCATTAGGATATTTTGTAAGTGTGTTTGCGGTAAATCCAAATAATTGGAATATTTACTATAGCTCTCTAAATATCGAGAGGATATGTTTTAAAGAGAATCACCATGTGAATTCCCTCAATTTAAATAGATCAAAAGATCTATGCCATTTATTTAGTTGAGGTTGAGATGCAAAGATTAATGACATGACGGCATGATGACATGATGCAATGCAAAAATAAAAGAGCAAGCATAAATGGAACACACGGTTGATCACGAAAATATGGAAGTCTTCTGGATCGTCGGTCTTGGGGCATTACAACACTCCACCACTACAAGAGGATCTCGTCCCGAGATCTAGGATGGTGCCGGAGAGAAGCGGAAGAGAAAGAGATAAGACACAGTTGCTTCTTTGACAAACGAGTGAAACCAATGAACCTCGAGAGGTTGAAAACTTCAAAGAATAACACAATAGACTTGGTCGAAATTGAGAGCATTCCAGTAGAAAATAGAAACAAGGAATACCATGTGAACCTTGGGGGTTGCAAAGCTATGAATGACGAGTACAATGGACAAGAAGGAATTGGAACCACTCTGGTTGAAACGAGATAAGAATGAATAAGAATGATATAATTTGGGCAACACTCCAACTGAAAATGGAAGGAATTAGAAACATGAACTTGGCAAAATGAAAGCACCTGGATGAGACTCCGGTTAAAAGAGGAACGATAGACACAACACTCCGGTTAAATCGATAAGCAAGGAAAAGGACATGGTCTTGACAAAACAAGATGATGGGTCGAAGAGAGCAACATCACAATGCCTTCGGAAGAAAAATTGAAGATAGATCATTGGAATAAAGGAATGGAGAAGAAAATGACAACTTCTACCACAAATGAGTTTGGAAAGCACCCTTAAAAAGAAGGATAGAACGGAGTTGTTGGAAAACCAACAACGAGAAGAATAACCTTGTAGTGGACTTATGGAAACATCTCAACATTATGAGGTGAGCTTCTGCCACCAACGGAAACAAACGATTGGATTGATATCAACAAGGAGACGAGAAACTTATCACCGAGAGGACAAATGAAGAACTTGGGTCATTTATAAGCACGATAAATAGCAACAATCCTTAGGGAAAGCTTTAGGTGAAATATAACCCAAGATAACTCCAATGAAGAGATTGATGGATTTAAATATCTCATTCTTGACAACATGTGAATCATGAAATGCGAAGGAAAATTATCAACAATGACATAACACCATCTCAAAAGATAAGATAGAGAGAATTGCACTTCGGAATGCAAGATGAAGAATGCTTGAACTCCTCAAAACAAAACATGTGTTGAGCACCATGTTTATTTTGAAGTATGGCTTGATGGATCTTAACTCCAAGAGAAATCTTGATGAACAATTGAAGAATGAAAAGAATCCTTGACGAAGCACCATGTAGAGCCTCCATGAAGAACTCCGGTAAGAAAAGGATGATAAAAGAAAGAGAAGTTGAAAACACAAGGTGAGGCCTTGCAGTGATAAGAAGAAGCTTTGAAATGATATAACCGAGAAAACTTTGAACTCCGGAAAGAAAAGATGAAGCATCTCGGACCGAGAATGTGATATGATGAACAAACTCCGGAAAGAAGAGATGAACAACTTAGAACTGAGAAATTGATACCATTACGAACTCCGGAAGAATGAATCAATCACTTGGATAAAACAAGAACAAGAATTATGTTATGCGTATCCTTCACCAATTTAAATTGATGACAAGCAACGGATTAGGCATACTACTTATTCTCGTTGAAAAAGGATTGAAGAGAGATATTGCTCAACTTGGGAAGGTCTTCAATGATCCGCCGGTAGGATTTGGGAAGAACGAATGAATCTATATAATAACAAAGGAAGAGAACTCTTGAACGAACCACCGTAAGAATTGAAAATGAACGAAGATACTTGAGAGAATTTAGATACATGAGAACGGAGAGATCATGAACTAATTAGTGAATACTTGAACGATGCACCGGTAAGATATGGGGAACAAGAGCTGAAAGCTGGAATGAATAATTCTGAGATGGGCTCAGAAGAATCAAACTGAAAAGACTCCTGAATTGCTCCGGATGGGTGAACAGAATTCTCACAATCAAAACAATTATGAGGATGGCAACAAACTAGAACCATGAATCTTGAAGAGAATGGAGCAAGATTTAAGAGAAACTCTTCTTTGGTCTTCAAATGTTGAGAATGACGATGAGAAACACCAAAGATGAATTGTTGAGATACTCTGGGATGAAAATTAGAAAGGTTGAACCAACAATGAAAAGAATTTGAAAGATCTTGGAGAAAGGCATGACTGATGAAAACCCATTCTTACGTCAAACTTAGAAAAGAATTTTAGAAGCTCCGGAAAAAATTAGAAGAGTCAGGTAAGATCCTGGAAAAAGGCCTGTGGGTTAGGGCCCACTCAAAAGAACCACCGTTGAACAATTGCTTGAAAGGGAGGTTGCACCGGTTGAATTAAATGGCTTGAATGAGGTAGCATCCTCAAAAGAACTTGAGTGAATTGAGAATGGAAACTTGAATCTTCTGAGATATCTTCATCACTCCCAACCAAATGAATAGCGAGAAGTGAATGATTAAGAGATACATTGGCATGAGAAAGCATTGTGAAAAGAGGAAAAGGGATAAGATCAACACCGAAATCTTGAACTAAATCCACCAGAGAAGAAAATTAGAATGCAACAATGATAAGGTTGAAGCTTCAAGCTGCCTTCATGAGAAATCACCGGATAAAACATTTAAAGGAAAAGAATGAAGAAACTTCCCTCAATAAAATGGATACTTGATTAAGAAATCTGAGTCCTTGAGAAAAGGGTGGGAGGGTGGGAAAACAAAGGCAACTTGGGTCGAATGAAACGAACACCGTTGAGAAAAAAAACTTAGAATTGATCTTGCGAATGTTGGAATGATCGGATTTACTTGGAGAGAAGCACACGGTTGGAAAGGATTGAAAAGACGACCTTGATGAACAAGAAGGATTAGCATCCACATAGAAATATGAGAACACCGTTTAGAATAAGGTATGGAATCAACACTTGGCATTGAAGCAACTCGAATACCACAAAACAAAACAAAACAAAGGATTTGGCTTGCAGAATAAGCCGGAACAAACATATGATAGATCCCATATCGTATCATGTGTGTGTTGGAAAGATATCCTACGAGATACTTGAATTCCCACTTATAAACTCCCGAAAATTTATGGTTATGCAATCAGGTGTTGGGGATACAGGGGACACAAAATATATCACCCAAACTAACAATACCTAGATCCAAATATCCATCCTTCAACACATAACCAAGAAACCTTCGGAAATCGTGTACCTCGACCTTGAAAAGCATACGTTATAATGAGTCATGGAAATACTCGAGCTCGCCTCAAAGATCAAGTTATCGGGGTTATCTCACCAACAACCTGCATACAAAGAGATTTTTGATGTCGGCAAAGCTCGTATTCCGTAATCAAGCAACGATAAAATTGTGACGACAACACCTCGGAGCTCAACTCCCGGGACACCGCCACAACTCCTAAATGTCGGGAGGCACCAAGAACAATGTTCTCGCCACAAAACCATCGGAACGATTCCAAGATACCCGCGTGATCCTAAATTTTTTTGTGAAATTTGAGGAGAGAAGAGTCAAAACTTCTACGTCGGGGAGACCTCACCAGAGCGGACGAAGGACCGAGGAGTAAAAGAATCCTACTCTCCGATATATGTAATCCTAAAACTCAAAACATTTTTGTTCTAGACTCAACAACGCCAAAGAAACAATCAAGCTGGGGGCTCCTAAGTCGGGATGGCTCGATTACCAACTTGAACGCCTCGATGCGGCTATATCTCCCACGTGTCGGGCACGACTTAGAGGCATAACCGCATTGAAAGCAATGTCGCAAGTGAGGTAATATTCACACAACCCATGTAATACATAAGGGAAAGAGATACATAGTTGGCTGACAATCGCCACTTCACACAATACATGAGTAAAGCATTACATCATAGAGATACAATCAAGGTCCGACTACGGAACCAAAATAAAAGAGGACTACCCCAAATGCTACACAGATCCCCGATCGTCCCCAACTGGCTCCACCATCGATCAACTGAAACGAAACAACACAATGAACAAGATCTTCATCGAGCTACTCCTTGAGCTCGATGCGCCACCTGCACGGGTTTCATCGGCACCGCAAACTGGTTTTGAAGTATCCGTGAGTCACGGGACTCAAAGAATCTCACACCCGTGAGATCAAGACTATTTAAGCTTATGGGTAGGAGAAGGTAGTGAGGTGGAGCTGCAGCAAGCGACTAGCATATCCGGTGTCTAACATAATGCAAATGAGAGCGAGAAGAGAAAGCAAAAGCACGGTCGAACAACTATAATCAAGAAGTGATCCTAGAACAACCTACGCCAAACATAACTCCAACATCAGAGTTCACTTCTCGGACTCGCCGAGAAGAGACCATCACGTTACACACGCGTTGATGTATTTTAATTAAGCTCAACTTCGGGTTTTCTACAACCGACATTAACAAATTCCCATCTGCCTCATAACCGCAACACGACTTTCGAAAGATAATACCTGCAGGGTGTCCCAACTTAGCCCATTATAAGCTCTCACGGTCAATCTAAGGATATTCCTTCTACCGAAGACCCGATCAGTCTCGGAATCCCGGTTTACAAGACATTTCGACAATGGTAAAACAAGACCAAGAAGACCACCCGGCAGGCCGACAAATCCCGATAGGAGCTGCACATATCTCGCTCTCGTGGCACACCGGATAAGCTAAGCGTATTGTGTACCGACGTAATCCAAGTTGCCAAGGAATGGTCCCAAGACGGTGTTTCTAGTTTGGACCAACACTCGGAGGAGCACCGCCCGGGGTAAAATAAAGATGACCCTTGAGTCTGCAGAACCCAAGGGAAAAAGGCTTAGGTGGCAAATGGTAAAACCAAGGTTGGGCCTTGCTGGTAGAGTCTTATTCAAAGCGAACTGTCAAGGGGGTCCCATAAATCACCCAACCGCGTTAGGGACGAAAAATCCAGGAACATAATACCGATATGACGGAAACTAGGGCGGCAAGAGTGGAACAAAACACTGTGCATAAGGCCGAGCCTTCCACCCTTTACCAAGTATATAGATGCATTAATTAAATAAGATATATTGTGATATCCCAACAAGTAAACATGTTCCAACAAGGAACAACATCTCCATGTTCCAACAAGGAACAAACTTCATCTTCACCTGCAACTAACAACGCTGTAAGAGGGGCTGAGCAAAGCGGTAACATAGCCAAACAACGGTTTGCTAGGAAAGGATGGTTAGAGGCTTGACATGGCAACATGGGAGGCATGATATAGCACGTGGTAGGCATCACAGCATAGGCATAGCAAAAGAGTGAGCATCTAGCAAGCAAAGATAGAAGTGATTTTAGGGTATGGTCATCTTGCTCGAGATCCGCAAGGAAGAAGAACGAATCCATGAAGAAGACAAACGGACGTAGTCGAATCGAATCCTCACAACTCCGGAAGGAAACCGGGTTAGCGAGAGAAGCAAACCGGAAAGAAGCAAACAACATGGTAAACACACAAGCATAAACATGTCATGATGCACAAACAAGTATGATGCACAAACAAGTATGATGCATGTCCGGTTTAATGATTCATGGCATGGCAATATGCACAAACAACACTACAAGTTAAGTGAAGCTCAATATGCAACGAGTTGCATATTGAAGAAACACCACATCAATTATTTAGTTCTCTCTCGGTTATGTACCCAACAATATTAAATGTTATTAAACATGGCAAGGGGTGAAGCATAATTAAACTACCTATTTAGGCAATTTTAAATGAGGCCGGAAACAACAAACGATAATTCCGGAAAATCCTCCTGTCATTTAGCAATTTTTAAGAAAACAACAATTTTAAACATTTTAAATGTTGTTATCATGATGCGGATGACATATGCAAATCTTATGCAATTTTATGAAAATGTTGACATGAGCAAGATACTATGCATTTGTCACCGTGGCGGAAAGAAAGGGTGTCACGGCGATGAATCCAAAAATGATGCCACGGCAACATATCGGTTCCGGTAGCTCATGGAGATACCGGTGCAAAAGGAGGCGTGCGGATGTGCGAAACATGCTAGAGATGGTGGGGTTCTCCCGACTACCGGGTTCCCACGGGTTAGTGGCATGGAAATGAGTGACAATTAGGACACGGTGCAAACACAAACATCTCATACAACATGCATTCGCTCACGGGCGTCGCCTCAAAGGGTTATACCTTCCAAGGGAGCATTCTCGAGTGGTTCGAGTTCGTAGAGGAAGTAGTTGTACACGGGTCGAAGTGCAAGTAGTTGTTCACGCTTCAAGAGGAACTTGACGGATTCGAATCCCTTCGGGTTGTCGTGGTACTTACGGTCTCGGCGACGGTAGTTGTACACGCATCGTGAAGCGAACTTGACGAAGTCATCATCATCCCGGTACTTGGTGAATCCCACAAGTGTAGAGGTACACTTGGCGGTCTTGGGTCTACATGATTTGGATGCATTCGGGACGCCTCGGCCGGCCCAACGAGAGGCCGGAGTTGCGGGCGTTGGAGGCGGGGCGGCCGAGGATGCTGTCCTTGATGGATCTCAAGGCGGAGACGACACGCGAGGAGGAGGTCGGGATGGGTCGCCGAGGCTGGAACCGTGGTGGAGGCGCACAGGAGGAGGCTCGAGGCGCGCTGGAGGTGGTGGTGCTCAAGGGTGCAAGGCGGCAGTCTTTGGGGCTCCGCGAACTCCGACCAAAACGGAGGGGACGAAGGCAGGAGGCTCTCTTTGGACGCGGAGGACGACGGACGGGCGCAGGGTGCTCGAGGAGCCTCTCCTCGAGCGCCGGGCGGCAGACGGGACTTGGCGAGGAGGAGGCGCGGGAACACCGGTTCCATCCGGGAACGAGGCGGGGCGAGCTAGGCGGCCTGGACTCACCGGCCGGAGGGGCGACAGGGCATGGTTTCGGGCGCCATGGGAGGCAAGGCGTGGGGCATGGGGCGTGTGGAGACGGTGAAACAGAGGCCATGGTCGGTCACCGATGCAAAGGGGCACCGGCAATGAACTTTGGGGCGCCAAAGAACGAACTTGGCGAAGGAGGCGGCAAGGGAAGAAGGCGCTGGGGAACGGGCACTGGCTGGTCGTCGACGAGGGCGACGGGGAGGTCCTGGTGGTGCGGCACCAAGGGCGGCGAGGAGGTGGTCGGGCGTTGGGGTCTCAGGGTGGAGGAGGCGAAGGGATCGGGCGTGGGGGAGATGGGGATCGAGCGTTGTGGCGCAGAGGGAGGACGAGGGAGAGATGGAGACCGATGGGAGTGAGGAGGAGGTCGGGCTAGGGTTTAGGAGGGGCGGCTGACTGGGCTGGTGGAACGGGCCGGTCTGGTTGGTCGGGCCCAAGAGGCCGGCTGGGCTGGCTCCTCTCTCCTCTCTTCTCTTAAAACAGAGAAAAAGAAAGGAAAGGGAAGAAAAGAAAAGGTTAGAGAAAGAGTTTGGGCATGGGGATTATTTCCACGGACTCGTAAAAATGTGCACGGTCCATGAAAAATAGGAGTGGCAAGATGGCAGGAATTGAATTCAAAGTCATTTGAATTTATTCAAAAGGTTTGAGCAAGGACTAGGAATTAGAGGTTTCCAAAAATGTTGGGATTTTTGGTGGAGCTCCGGAAGATGATGAAAGAATAAATGGCAAAGTTGGAGATCAAGAATTAAGACAACAAATGCATTAGGATATTTTGTAAGTGTGTCTGCGGTAAAACCAAATAATTGGAATATTTACTATAGCTCTCTAAATGTCGAGAGGATATGTTTTAAAGAGAATCACCATGTGAATTCCCTCGATTTAAATAGATCAAAAGATCTATGCCATTTATTTAGTTGAGGTTGAGATGCAAAGATTAATGACATGACGGCATGATGACATGATGCAATGCAAAAATAAAAGAGCAAGCATAAATGGAACACACGGTTGATCACGAAAATATGGAAGTCTTCTGGATCGTCGGTCTTGGGGCGTTACAACGACGACCGCGGCCGTGGGCCTAATCCCGGCGGCGATCGGGACGAAGATGACGGCGCGCGCGTGGTTGGCGGCGCTCGAGGTTCGTCAAGCTTCAGGGACTCTTCTTCAGACAGAGGCTCCTCCAGCGGTTGCCCTGACCAGCCTCTCCAAGGCGCGCCACACTACCGAGGGGTGTAGCGGGTCCGCCAGCCGTCGCGCCTCGGTGAAGCGCGAGAGGGAGTCCACTTGAGCTCCAGAGGCAGTTCGAGCCTCCGCCGCGAGTTGGTGTCAGGCGAGCCGCGCCTGTCTTGTTATTTTCCTTTTCCTGCGCAAAGAGACAAGAGAGGTGTAGGGCCCCGGGGCGTGCTTGGACTGTTGCTGTTTAATTATCGTCTTGTTACCTTTCGTGTCAGACCCTTCGTGCTACACGCCCGCATAGAAATTACTTAGCTTGGGGGCGACATGTCGCGGTCTTCACCTCCCGAGGACGAGGCCTCGTCGAACGCTTCATGCCCTGCAAAGATTAGCCAGGAGTGGTAGTTTCCGGCCTCAGTCGTGGAGGCGACCGACCCAGGTCCTGTGTTCGCCTCGCGGTGCCCGTGGGGCACGGACTGGAGGGGTGCTCCCAGAAGCTAACCCGTTAGGGAAGCCTCAAACAAGAAGGGCAGAAAAACACTGGCGAGGGTGCCGTGTTGCTCCCTCATGAGACTCAAGGCGAGAGAAATCGGGTAGGAGAGCGAAGAAGGCAAAGAGTCGCAAGCCAAAGACGGCAACACCTTCAATAAAACTTCAAATGGGAATGAACAAGCCAACTGCAGAAAGCAATGAAAAAGCCGCGGCCCAAAGACTGAATCTAGTCTTCGACGCCTTCTCACCGGTGGAGCTAAGTGCTGCCATCGGCGTGGGAGGGAGCCCCTGTGGCCCGAGGCCGCGCCTCGAGACTCCGGGCGTGTACAGCCCCAACTCATTATTACGTGAGAGTGTCACGGGCGGCAAGCTTCACAGCATTGGCCTTCTTCACAGCACCGGCCTTTCTCGTAAAGATAAGCTTCACAGCGTTTGCCTTCTTCACAGCACCGGCCTTTCTCGGAAGATAAGCTTCACGGTGTTTGCCTTCTTCACAAGCACCGGCCTTTCTCGTAAAGATAAGCCTCACAGCGCTTGCCTTCTTCACAGCACCGGCCTTTCTCGTAAAGATAAGCTTCACAAAGCGCTTGCCTTCTTCATAGGCACCGGGCCTTTCTCGTAAAGATAAGCTTCACAGCGCGTTTGCCTTCTTCACGTGCACCGGCCTTTTAGGGTAAAACCTCCGGAGGTGCCGGATGTTCCACAGCGTTACCGGACGGCACCCTCCTGAATCTCCAAGCGCGCGGATCCGGGCCTAGAAACATGAACAACCTTGAACGGGCCCTCCCACATGGGAGAAAGCTTATGCAGTCCTTCCCTGGAGATACCCATCTGAGCACGAGGTCCCCTACCTCAAGAGTTCTGGGGCGAATGTTGCGGCAGTGATATCGCCGTAGTGCTTGTTGGTACCTCGCCGCTTGTAGCGCTGCTCGACGATGTTCCTCCCAAAGACGAGGTCCGTCCCCGCATGGCGCCCCGCTGCGCCTCGTCGAACGCCGTGACCCGTCGGAATAACGTCGACCTCGTGAGGGAGGACCGCTTCAGCTCCATAGACCAGGAAGAATGGGGTCTCGCCACTCGGCTTGGTCGCGGTCGTGTGGATGGACCACAACACGGACTGAAGCTCGTCGTACCAGCCTCTGCCGCAGGCCTCCAGCTTCTTCTTGAATGTCCTGGTTTTGAGGCCCCTCGGGACCTCTGCGTTAGCCCGCTCGGCTGATCGTTGCTCACGCGAAAAGTGCGCCATCAAGCGTAGCATACCAAGGCCCCAAGGTTAGCACAATATGTTTTGAAGAGGTTATCGTGAACCGCGAACCATTGTCGGTGATGATGCGGTTCGGCACCGAACCGCTCACGATGCCCTTGAGGAACTTGGACCGCAGAACCTCACGGGATGGTGCGGACGGCTTCCACTTCAACCCACTTGGTGAACTTGTCCACGGCGACGTAGGTAACGATAGCCTCCTCGGCGCTCGAGGAAACGTGGCTCAGATATCCAGCCCAGATCGCGAATGGCCACGCGAGAGGGTATAGTTTGCGCACCTCCGCCGGTGATGGATCTGCTTGGCATTAAATTGGCAGCCTCGCAAGCCTTCACCAGTTCCATGGCATCATTGAGCAATGGGCAATAATAGAACCCGCTGCCATGAACGCCTTTGCCAACGAGGGTCCGTGATGACGAATGATACCCACAGCTTCCACCGTATGTTCCGCCAAAGAGCTCCTTCCCTTGCTCCCTGGAGATGCAACGCGAGGACACATCATTTGGTCGCTTAGGTAGAGCTCTCCATCCTCGATGCAAGACGCCGTGGCTTGCCGCCGCCACACGCCCGCTTCCTCCTCCTTTTCCGCAAGGTCCCTTGCGCCGTAGCTCAAGCTCTGTGATCCAAAGCATCCCTCCCCGAGGCTCCAGCTGTTAGGAGCAGACGCGCCATGAGGCCGGGCCACGCATCGGGCTCCCGAGGTGGTGGTGGGGAGCTCTTCCCAGGCTGCACCGTGCTTGACAAAGAATGGCGCTGCCGAGGGCTTGAAGAGCCGCCTCAAGACGCCGGCTCTGAGGTAGCCGCCGATGCCCGCTTGGCGATGTAGTCAGCCTCTTGATTGGTGCCACGAGGCACATGCTGCAACTCAGGTCCCGTAATCGCTTCTCCATCCTGCGGACCTCTCGCGAGGTAGGCTTCCATGTGCTCATCCTCGGCTCAGTATACTTTGTTGGAGAAGTTGACGAGGAGTTGTGAATCACCCTTGATGGTAAGGCGCTTCACCTCAGGGCAATCACAGCCTTCAGGCCTGCTATCAGGCCCTCATATTCCGCTATGTTGTTGGAGACCTTTTCTCCGTGCTGGAAACAGAGCTGCACGGTGTAGTAGAGCTTGTCTTGAGTAGGAGATATAAGCACTACACCAGCTCCCGTGCCGTGTCTAGAGAACGCCCTGTCGAAGTACATGATCCAACCGTCCGGTGCCTCGCTTCCCGGGAAGAGGGATTGCTCCTCATCAGCCTTGAGGCCCGGCGCCTCCATCCATTCCGCCACGGGTTGCTAGCTGCTCCTTGATGACTCTGGTGGTGCTGAATTCTAGCTGAAACGCTTGCAACTCGATGTTCCACTTAGCGACTCTTCAGGCCAAGTTGGGGCTCCTGAGCACCCTTTCCACGGGGTACGCCGAGACAACCTTGATGGGATGCCCTAAAAATAGTGCCGCAGCTTGCACGAAGCCACCAAGAGCGCGAGGAGGAGTTTCTGGGGCATGGGGTACCGCGCCCTCGCGTCCCACAACACTGTCTTGCCGACGGGCACACAGGTGTTCGACGAGGTTGGGAGTGTTGGTGTTGTTGGCGTCCTCCGGAGGCCGTGGCGCCTCCTGAGAAAGTGGATCTGTCCTCGTCGACCAGTATCTGCTTGGTTTCTGCCTTGTCTTGGCTGAACAGCTGCTTCTTCTTGGCCGGCACAGCCCCCTTGGGCTCAGGGGCATCTGAATCGGCGGGCTGTGCCGCCGCCGTAGTCTTGAATACGAGCTTGAGCACTTGCAACGCATCCCCGGCGTCTCCGGACACGGTGAGGACGCCGTTGCTCCCGGGCATCTTCATGAGGTTGTACGCTGGGTGAGTCGCGGCCATGAATTGGGCTAGTGATGGGTAGCCGAAGATGGCGTTGTATGGGAGGCCGATGGGGGCGATGTCGAAGTCGATTAGCTCCTGCGGAAGTTCTCGTAGGTGCCGAAGGTCGCCGGAAGACGGATCTGCCATAGGGAGCCGGCTGAACTACCTCCGACGCCCAAGAAGGGCCTGCTAGGCTGAAGCCGCTCCGGCGGTATGTGGAAGAGGCTGACGGCTTCAACCGAGAGCGCGCTGAGGCCCGCCAAGGCCACGCCGATGAGAGTCTCCTGTAACGGCCACCTAGCAGATGGTGGGGGTGCACAAGATTGGGAGCGCGCCGAGCTGGCCGAGTTGGAGGGGTGGTCCTTCGAGCCGAAGGCCGATCAGCCTTGGGCGCCGACCGACCCGAGGAGCCCCGCATTGCGGAAGCAGCACCGATCCGCGCATTTAATGGCTTGACGTGGTGGCCTGAAGGTGGCGTCATGAGCCACCCAGAGAGCTGCGACGACCGGGGCGCCGGCGCAGCGGTCAAGCGAGGAAGAGGTTGCGCAGCTCCTCCCAAGAGGCTACGGAAGCCGCCGCAGGTGGAGCAGCCACATGCGCTGGGCGCCGGTGAGGGCCATGGGAAGCCGCTTAGCCATGACCTCGCTGCCGCCTCGCTTCAAGGACGGCCTCCTCGTACGCCAGCAGGAAGGCCAGTGGATCAGTCGTACCGTTGTAGCGCGGTGGCGTCTCCGTCTTGAACTTGCCGGGCCACGCGACGCTGCGTAGCTCGGCGGTGAAGGCGCAGCAGCCTGCAGTGGCCACGGGAGGCCTTTGGTGACGAAGGGCCTGGTCTTGCGGGTCCCCATGCGCGCTGCCACCGGAGCAGCGCTGAGGTCTTGGCGTCTTTGGAGCAGGAGCGCTGTCAGTGACGGGCTGGTGCGTGGAGCACTCAGGCAGCTTCTTTGGGGCGAGGACCTCTTGGCAGCTCTGCTCTTGCTGCTACCGGTGCCGGACGGAGTGGGTTCCGCCAGGCCACGCGCCTTGGGGCCAAGGGGCCTTCTTGAGGGGAGGCGGCCGAGGCGCCTCGAAGCTTCATCGCCAAGCGCAAGGCGGGCGCCGTGCTGGAGAAGGACAGCGCGGGGGAGCCCCCTGCGGCGCGGACAAGCTCGGCGACGCGGTCGAGCCACTCCTCGTAGACGTCGTCGACGAGGCGGTATCGCAGGAGCTCGTTTGCCGCGATGAGCACGGCTCGAGCCTCCACGGGCGCGCGGAGCGCGCGAGACGAAGAACCTGCTGGGGCGAGCGAAGGAGTAGCGGTACGGCCGTCTCGCCTCATGGACGGATGTTGGGACGATGCTTGCTGCTCGTTTCGCCGGGCCGGTGGCGGCGTTGACGGCAAAGCGACGGGAATAGCTGGGCGGCCGCCGACGGGGCCGTCTGGCGTCTGGTGGCGAGCGGCCCGAGGCCGGGCGCTGGCCCGACGAAAGCGTCGGCATGGATGCGATGGGCGGCGAAGAAGAACAGGCGGCGGAAGACGGATTCCGTGCACCCTACCGGGCGCGCCAAATGTCGGATTTAGGGTTCGCAGACCCTCTAGGTTCAACTCGGGGTGCACGTGGAGATCTCACCCCTACCTACCGCACCTCGTCGCCTCACAAGGATCTAAACTACACAAAGAGCAAGACAACGGACACAAAGGTTTATATCGTTCGGGCCACCATTGTGGTGTAATACCCTACTCCAAAGGTGTGGTGTGGTGGATTGCCTCGTGGGCTGATGATGAACAATACAAGGAAGGACAGCCTCATGAGGGTCTCTGTTTCTGGCCGGTGCGATTTAACTACTAGGGGGAGTTCGGTCGCTCTCTCTCTCTCTAGATTGCTTGACCTCTAGCTCTGTTCTGGATTCCGGATCCCTCTACCCGGTGGGTGGCTAGTCCTATTTATAGGCAGAGGCCCTGGGCCTCTTCCCAAATATTGAGCGGGAAGGGCGCCAACAATTGGCCATTTTGAAGGGGAACATCTAGTACACTTATCCTGACTAAAGTTGGTCCTCGCCTGTCAAAGGCTCTAACGGTGACGCCGGCTTGGGCTCCACGATGACCTCCTTCCTGCCGTTGTGATGGTCTTGGTCTTGTTGCACCGAAATGGCTGCCTTTGCTTGGTGCTCTCGCCTGCTGCCTCCTTTGCACCAAAAAGGAAATGAGGACATCACAGTCGGGCGCCCGCCTCGGCGCCCTTGGTCGCCATGGCTTGCGCCATGGGCACCTCGTGAGGTACCCCGCCTTGATCTCTCCGCCACCATGAAGCCGGCTGACGAGGCCATGCTCGAGGAGGCTTCCGTCAGTCCGCCCTGTGAGGCTTGGCCCTTGCGAGGGTCTTGAGCTTGTGCCGATGAAGATGGGCGTGCCGGGCCACCCTTGAGCCACGCCGCAGCCGCAGTGTGCAAGTCTGGTACCCCGTTCCTGCACGCCGACAATCACTTGGCAGGTGGCCCGTGAATTACATAAGTAGTCAAGCGCGAGGAATAACTTTGAGAATAGTGTGTACAGGAGAATCAAGTTTTGATCCTGGGAACTGTGGGTTATGGGCCCACCATGTGGGTTAAAAGTAGGAAGGGCGATGACGTCTTGTACGATCATGTAAGCAAGGTATGTCATAGGATAACCTATCAGTTATGTCGGCAACAACATCAGTACCAAGGGAGAGGGACGAAGAGAACCATTTTCCTGCTCGTTGAATGAGGCGGACCAATAGGCAAAGTTCTGTCCATCGGTGGCTACCGGAATGTCATCAACAATAGTAACAGGGTCTTGCTGACAGAATTGTACAACAAGGTGTTTACATAAGCAGGAGAATATTACTGCTTAGATCCTATAGATCACAAGAAAGGTTAAACTAAACAATGAAAAGGAAAATATGATTAACAGAACAATGGAAAGGAAAATGTATTAAAACACATATTCCCGGGGTATATCCTTCCCACGGACAAGTAGGGCATGATATCCATGACAGGATTTAAAGTAGGAAACCCTGTAGGTAAGGGGAGAGAACTTCATGACATTACACATACAACGGTCTTTGGATAATTGATAAAGAAAATTTAGCATTGTGCTTCAAATGTTCTTATTGAAAACTGAAGTACCACACACATGCTTCGAGATAGCATTGACATGGTCTTCAAGCAAAGGTCGGACTTGGATATACAAAGGATTCATCAGGAACAACTTATAGAATAAGCCTTACAATTTCCTCATGGAAGAATGGTTAACCTTGCTAAAATGGAAACTATAATAATAGGTCCTCCGACCAGGTGTGCTAGGCATGACATCACCTTACCGGGTCATATAAAGACCAATGTTATGACTCTTGGGAAATGTTCCAACCATCATATCTAACTGAGATTCAGATTTGATTGGTGTCAGGATACCCCAGACTCAGGATGCCTGAGAAGAAAAGGTGCAACACAAATCGATGAGATGACATTGTAAGATTCCCGGGAAACGGTCTATGGAAGCAAGTCCCGAATCAAGAGTTCATCGTTAAACCAAGAAGAGGATGAGGGGGTGGCTGATGGACTCAGCGACAATGTCGGCATTCTGGGAATGGGGGTCCCAAGACTTGCCTGCCTGCGGCCCACGGCGTGGCTAAGTCAGCGGGCCGTACGACCCATCTTCATCAACAAGGCATCCAAGACCCTCGCGAGGGGCCAAGCCTCGCGAGGCGGACGATGCAAGACCTCCTCAGGAGTGGCCTAGCCAGGCAGGCTCACGAGGAGCGGAGATATCAAGGCGGGGAAAACCTCACGAGGCTCTCGTGACGTGAGCCATGACGATCGAGACCAAGCGGGCGCCAGCGCGCGCAGCGTCCTTGTTTCCTCTTTGGTGCTAAGGAGGCAAGCGCAGGCGAGGAGTACCGAGGCATCAGGCAGAGGTTGCCATATTGGTGCAACAAGACCAAGACCAGAAGGACGGCAGGACAGAGGTCATCTTGGAGCCCAAGACGGCATCACCACCAGAGCCTTTCACAGGCGAAGACCACTTTTGTCAGGATAGCTTGTACTAGGTGTCCCCCTTCAAATTTGCCCGCCGTTGTTGGCTCCCTTCCCGCTCAATATTTGGGGAGAGGAACAGGGCCTACATAAGTAGAACTAGCAACCACAGTAGGGGGATCTGAGCTTGATCCGATCGAGAGCCTACCTTAGCCACAAGAACACCACAACCTCAGGAGGTTGTTCTTCCCCTTGTACTATTCATCATCCGCCGAAGAGGCAATCCACCACCACCACACTGGAGTAGGGTATTACACCACAACGGTGGCCTGAACCAGTATAAATCTCATGTCTCTCTGTGTTCGTCGAGTTCGTCCGTGAGATCTTAGTGAGCTAGGGCGTGGATCGGTAGGAGCAAAAGACTTCGCGCGCACCCCAGAGTTCGGACCTTAAGGGTTTTTGCGGAACCCCTCATTGGACATTTGGCGCGCCAGGTAGGGTTGCACCAGAGCTTCTTCTCCGCCAATTGACCTGCCGACGCTCCGCGGCCATGATGTCCGGCGACCCAAGGGCTGACTCCGACCGCTGGGCAGCCTGGCCGGCCCGGGCGGCGCCACCTGCCCACGAAGCCCTCGACCCCGCGCTCCAGGCGGCGCGAAAGTTGCCCAACGCTACGGGCGCGGGTGACGCGCTGCTGCCGCCCACCCTCACCCCGCGGCAAGTGCAAGCCACTGCAAGGGCGGCAAGCCATGCCGCAGCGACGGCGCCGCATTCATGGCGGGAGCAGGCAAACATGGGAGCAGCGCTCACGGTGGCGCGAGAGCTGTTGCGGTGCCGGATGATGGAGAGCAGCTGGGATGCACTGCTGGAGCGCGTTGCCGAGCTGCTGGATGCAGCAGCGTCAGGAGCACCGCCCTTCTGTCACCAGCTTCCTCCTCAGGCCACTACAGGGTCTCATGGCGGGCCCCGCCGCAACCACCCGCCATCAGGTGTGCCAGGGGGATTCGTCAACACGAGCACGTCCGGTGGCGCCGGGGGCTCTGCCGCCCCCATGCCGCCCGCGACAAGCATGAGCACAAGCGTTGCCTCCCATGGCCCAAGTGGTATGCAGTGTTACCATCCTCAGGACGCCACGCTGGGCCGGGCGACATGGATTGTGGCGCACTATGGCGAGGTGTTCGGGGTGACGGCCCCGGAAGCCTACGTGCCCCGCATGATGGACCAGGATTATGCACAGGAGGACGATCCTGGCTCGATCATCAGAGAAGGATGGGAAGAAGAGGCGCTGGGAGTTGAGGCCTTCCAGGAGCCGTCGGGGAACCACCACGACCGCGTGTGCAACGACAACTACACGGTACCCCTAATCCCACAGGAGCAAGCTTACGCTAACCATGAGTCACGGGAGGAACAGATCACCACAACGGCTGGCGGCCCCAGCTCGGCGGCCTCCCTGCCAGCAGGGGGGTCGCGTTGGGGGCTGGAGGAGAGGGGTCCGGAGCTGGACCCCTCCCCACGGCACGCGAAGCCAGGGGACACCCGGAGGTAGGCCCTCTGCCGGGGAGGTGCCGGCAAGCCTTCCCCCGGCAGAGGACCCGTGGTGGCCGAGGGCACCGCTGGCGTCCCCTTTTCCCCCTTTGTGCCATCCTGGTAGCCGGTCGGCTCAAAGGTGGTTGAGGGTGGCGCAAGGCGGGCCCCTCATCTGGCAATATGAAGCAAGGCCGGTACCTGTGAAGAAGGCCCGGTGCCTATGAAGCTCGCCACCCATGACACTCTCACGTAATAATGAGTTCGGGCTGTACACGCCCCGGAGTCTCAGGGGTGCCGGCCTCAGGCCCTGGGCTCCCTCCCACGCCTAGTGGCAGCACTTACCTCCGCGCAGGTGAGAAGACTTGAAGACCAGAAGACTAGACTAGGCGTCGGACGTGGCCATTTGCTTTGGATCTCTCTTTCTGTAGCTTTGCTTTCTGGATCTGGATTTAAGTTGAAGCCGAGTTTTTTGATGCGCGCGGGGGGTGCCTCTTTTGCTCGAGCAGTTTCTTACTTTCTAGATTTCGTTTTGTCTGGGACTCATGTCCGACGCCCTCCCCTCACGAGCCCCTCGCGAGCGGGAATGCACAAAGCACACGCGCGCCGAGCGCACGCAAACGCTGCAACTGGCGCTTGCCTCTTGTGGGGACCCTTCTGACTGGTCAACAAGCTCCGCAGGATTCTCAGAAAATCGTAGCCCCATGACCCAGCTCGAGGCTGGTGCTGACTAAGGTAAACCACAACGGGAAACTTGCCCCAGGACTCATGAGTCCATGAGGGCACAAATTCAATACCGCATAGGAAAGTAAAGGCTGCAGCTTGCTTACATGAGGGGCTCCCCCTCTCAAAATGCTCTTACAAGTTTTCCAAGGGCCACACCCAAGTTTTTGCGTACAGGATAAAACGACAGGAGAACATGAGATCAACCAGATATGTCACTCGCTACATCGCCCTCGGACGCATCACTCGCGTCGTCGTCATCTTCTCCGGCACCGTCGTCGCCTTCTGCGACGCCTCCGGTACCGTCGTCAACCAGATCACCTTCGTCTGCAGCGACCACCACCGCGTCGTCGTCAGAGGCAAAGGCTCTGACCAGCGCGTCCACATTGTCCTCCACACACCGCGCCAGATCGCCCCGGACGGCCTGCGGTACGGGGGTAATGGCGGCGTCGAAGTCGAAGTCGGGGAAGGTGTTCCTGAGGTGGCTGAAGACACGGGATAGCGCGCCCAAGCAGGCCCCGACTTCTCTCCTCCACGAGCCGGTGAGCCCAGTCAGACCGGGTTTCCAGGCACGTCACCACGTCGGTGAAGAAGGTCAGGTGGCTGGCTTAGTCATTCGAGTGGGGGGCAGGTGCATTCTCGTCGCATATCTAGCCAGGGCGGTATTGGCCCTGTTCCGGAGATCCTGAAGCATAGGGGCATGCTCGCGTTCCAGCGTCCGACGTTGGAGCACTTCCCCCTGTTTTGCCATGCGACGGCCTCGGCGTCATCGACCCGCCCCTGAAGAGAAAGCAGCTTGGCGCGGGCGGAGGCCAAGTCCGCCTGCGCCATGACCAGGGCAGCAGCCGTGGCCTCCGCACGTCTCTCAGCCTCGTCCAACCTGGGCCTAAGGGCAGCAGCCCTGCCCGCGCCCTCCGTACCTGCGAGCTTCAACTTCAAGTCATACCTTCCCTCCAGGTCTGCGCGAACCTCGGCCACCTGGCGGTCCACCTCCTCGTGGACCCTGTCCTCGCGAACCCCGACGGCATCTTCTGCTTGGGTAACTTGACGCTCCCTTGTCTCCAATTTCTCAAGCTCGAGGCTGCGTTCCACGGCCTCCAGCGCCAACGCCTCCTCGCGCTTCCGGACCTTTTCCTCCTCGGCGGGCGTCCCCCTCAGCGATGCAAGGGCAGCTCTGCGTGCCTCCACCTGCTGCTCCAGGGACGCGCTCCTGGCGTGGAGATCCCACGCGCGTTTCTCCGCGGCCTCACGAAGGCGGTCGGCCTCATGAGCCTCCTCCAAGGCTCGGGAGCAAGCTTCGCGGGAAATCTTAAGGGACACCTCAGCCTTCGCATTGCCAAGATCACGCTGGTAGCGGCCAAGGTTGATAGCCACCCTCAGCTTGCGCTGTTCCTCCGCCAACCGGAGACCTTCAACCTCAAGGCGCCAGTCAACTCCTGCGAGCTCTTCACCAAGCCGGCTCATCGCGCCCATCGCCTCCTGGAAAAGCTCATGGCGAACGACGCTCCGCCCGCGCTCGAACTCGAACGCACGGCCCACCTCGTCCATCGCCTCGTGGGCTGTGGATGGGTATCAAGCAGCACATCACCTCTCGGCAGGGGGCTGGGGGCTGGTGCTGCACCTGACGTCAACCAGTCCTCGCGAGGAGCTGGTGACCCACAAGTATAGGGGATCTATCGTAGTCCTTTCAATAAGTAAGAGTGTCGAACCCAACGAGGAGCGGAAGGAAATGATAAGCGGTTTTCAGCAAGGTATTCTCTGCAAGCACTGAAATAATAGGTAACAGATTGTTTGGTGATAAGATAATTTGTAACGAGCAACAAGTAACGAAAGTAAATAAAGTGCAGCAAGGTGGCCCAATCCTTTTTGTAGCAAAGTATAAGCCTGGACAAACTCTTATATAGAGAAAAGGCCATGAGGACACATGGGAATTATTGTCAAGCTAGTTTTCATCACGCTCATATGATTCACGCTGGTACTTTGATAATTTGATATGTGGGTGGACCGGTGCTTGGGTGTTGCCCTTACTTGGACAAGCATCCCACTTATGATTAACTCCTATTGCAAGCATCCGCAACTACAAAAGAAGTATTAAGGTAAACCTAACAATAGCATGAAACATATGGATCCAAATCAGCCCCTTACGAAGCAACGCATAAAGTAGGGTTTAAATTTCTGTCACTCTAGCAACCCATCATCTACTTATTACTTCCCAGTGCCTTCCTCTAGGCCCAAATAATGGTGAAGTGCCATGTAGTCGACGTTCACATCACTAGAGGAGAGACAACATACATCTCGTCAAAATATCAAATGAATACCAAATTCACATGACTACAAATAGCAAGACTTCTCCCATGTCCCCAGGAACAAACGTAACTACTCACAAAGCATATTCATGTTCATAATTAGAGGGGTATTAATATGCATATAGGATCTGAACATATGATCTTCCACCAAATAAACCAACTAGTATCAACTACAAGGAGTAATCAACACTACTAGCAACTTACAGGTACCAATCCAAGACTTAGAGACAAGAATTGGATACAAGAGATGCGGGTTTGAGAGGAGATGCTGTTGGTGAAGATGTTGATGGAGATTGGCCCTCTCCCAATGAGAGGAGCGTTGGTGATGACGATGGCGATGATTTCCCCCTCCCGGAGGGAAGTGTCCCCAGAGAACAGCTCACGTGAGCCCTAGATTGGTTCCGCCAAGGTTCCGCCTGCGTGGCGTGAGTCTCGTCCCAAAGCTTGCTTATGATTTTTCTTCTGACGAATGACTTCATATAGCGTAAGATGGGCACCGAGGCTAACAGGGGCCTCCACGAGGCAGGGGCGCGCATCGGGTAGGGGCGCGCCCCACCCTCGTGGGCCAGTGGTGTGGGCCCCTCTCGTATTTCTTCCGCTCAAGATTTTTTATTATTTCCAAAAATAACTTTTGTGGAGTTTCAGGACTTTTGGAGTTGTGCAGAATAGGTCTCTAATATTTGCTCCTTTTCGAGCCGTAATTCCAAATTTCCGGCATTCTCCCTCCTTATGTAAACCTTGTAAAATAAGAGAGAATAGGCATAAGTATTGTGACATAATGTGTAATAACAGCCCATAATGCAATAAATATCGATATAAAAGCATGATGCAAAATGGACGTATCAACTCCCCCAAGCTTAGACCTAGCTTGTCCTCAAGCGGAAGCCGATAACGATAAATATGTCCACATGTTTAGAGATAGAGGTGTCGATAAAATAAAATACGGACATGAGGGCATCATGATCATTCTAATAACAGCAACATATATGGGTATTGTCATATGATTTCTTATGCTCAAGTAATAATCTATTCACAATGCAAAGTATGAATCAGAAACTTCATTGAGAACCAACAAACTATAATCTCAGTCATT
The DNA here is from genome assembly GCA_021605145.1 of Aegilops bicornis. NCBI lineage: Eukaryota > Viridiplantae > Streptophyta > Magnoliopsida > Poales > Poaceae > Aegilops > Aegilops bicornis. The sequence goes on along the minus strand of CM038675.1, from coordinate 420,197,591 downwards.
GAAGCAATTGCAATTTATCATAACATCGGAAAGAGTCAACATAAGAGCTTTTCAGCAAGCCCACATACTCAACTATCATTTAGTCTTTCACAATTGCTAACACTCACGCAATACATGTGGTTACGGAGTTTTAATCGGACACGGAGAAAGATAGGGGCTTATAGTTTCACCTCCCAACCTTTTACCTCAAGGGTAATGTCAACAATAATAGTTGACGCTAACTTACATCCAATTGGATATATATATATATATATACATATATATATATATATCAGGATCTTTCCAACACACCATGCTTGCCAAAGGATAAAATGTAAAAAGAAAAGGTGAAGATCACCATGACTCTTGCATAAGGGTAAGAGATAAAGGTAAAAGATAGGCCCTTCGCAGAGGGAACCAGAGGTTGCCATGCGCTTTCAGGGTTGGATGCACAAAATCTTAATGCGAAGGAACGTCACTTTATATTGCCACTTGTGATATGGACCTTTATTATGCAGTCCATCGCTTTTATTTCTTCCACATCACAAGATCGTATAAAGCTTATTTCCTCCACATTAATCAATCATACATATTTAGAGAGCAATTTTTATTGCTTGCACCAATGACAACTTACTTGAAGGATCTTACTCAATCCATAGGTAGATATGGTGGACTCTCATGGAAAAACTGGGTTTAAGGGTTTTTGGAAGCACAAGTAGTATCTCTACTTGGTGCAAAGAATTTGGCTAGCATGAGGGGGAAAGGCAAGCTCAACATGTTGAATGATCCATGACAATATACTTTATTTCCGTTATAAGTAAACATAACCCATTACGTTGTCTTCCTTGTACAACATCAACTCTTTAGCATGTCATATTTTAATGAGTGCTCACAATCATAAAAGATGTCCAAGATAGTATATTTATATGTGAAACCTGTCGGATTTCGGGTTCCGGCAGACCCTTGAGGTTCGAACACTGGGGTGCGCGGGGAATCTCACCCTCTACCTACCTGCACCCCACCGCCTTGCTAGGATCTAAACTATGAAAGGAACAGCACAAGAGACACAAGGTTTATACTAGTTCGGGCCACCATTGTGGTGTAATACCCTACTCTAGTTTGTGGTGTGGTGGATTGCCTCTTGGGCTGATGGTGATGAACAATACAAGGAAGAACAGCCTCGCGAGGGTCTGTTCTTGGCCGGGGCGATGAACTGCTAGGAGGAGTTCAGTCGCTTTCTCTCTCTCTCTCTGATTCCATATTTCCTCTAGCTACTCATCCCGATCTGGTTTCTGGTCTCTCTACCCTGTAAGTGACTAGTCCTATTTATATGCAAAGGCCCTGGGCCTCTTCCCAAATATTGAGCGGGAAGGGCGCCAACAATTGGCCATTTTGAAGGGGGGACATCCGTACACTTATCCCGACTAAAGTTGGTCCTCTCTGTCAAAGGCTCGTGGTGACGCCGGCTTGGGCTCCACAATGACTTCCTTCCCGCCGTTGGACTGGTCTTGGTCTTGTTGCACCGAAATGGACACCTTTGCTTGATGCTCTCGCCGCGCTTGCTCCCTTTGCACCAAAGAGGAAAGGAGGACATCTGCTGGCTGGCGCCCACCGGGCGCCTTGGTCGTCATGGCTTGCGTCATGGGCACCTCGTGAGGTACCCCGCCTTGATCTCTCCGCCTCCTCGCGAGCCACTGACGAGGCCGTGCTCGAGGAAGCTCCTGTCGTCCGCCTCATGAGGCTTGGCCTCGCGAGGGTCTTGAGCTCGTGGTTGATGAAGATGGGCCGTGTCGGGCCCCCTTGAGCCACTTGCAGGCCGCAGTGCAAGTCTGGGGACCCCTGCCTTAACGCCGACAAGAGCCCCTGCCCAAGGCGCGCCGGACTTGGCCGAGCAGAGAGGCGAAGGGCAAGTGCGGCGGCCATGGTCTTAACAACAAGGGTTTTGGGCGCCAGTGGCGGTTGAATTGGACGTGGGTGTCTCCACTTCCCCACGACGCCTCGGGAACTGCACGAATTGACAAGTCCATGCATGCAAAGTGGGTCATGATTACCTGCGATCGTGGAGGTCGGCGGTTGGCCTCCTCTGGCTTTAAGTACAGAACGATGAGCGCTCCTTTGGTCCGTTTCTGCTTGCTTCTTCTTCCCGGTTCTTGCTCCGTCTCACTGCAATGGCTCCGATCCACCGGTTCTCTGCGGCAGAGAAGGGAAAGGCTCCTCGAGAGGGTCCTGACCCGCTTCCGCCGAAGAAACGGCTAACCCTCTGCCATCGGAATGAGGGTGCCCACCAGGTGGTGTCGAGGCCCTGGTCCGAGCGGCCACCACCGGGGTTCCCGCTTCCCTTGTACGCCCAGCTCGAGGGCTCTGAAGGGGTTGATGCCGAATGCCACGGGCGACGCCGCCGTCGGCGCCGGCGGGTCATGAAGGTGCGCGTCGTTCCCCCTGGAGTCCATGCCGAGGGCTCCTCCCGGGAGTTCGTACTCCATGCCGCCATGCCTCCTCGGTCTTGGATTCGCCTTCCTCCCTTCTTCGCCTCTGCGATTCCGCGGGGAGGACCCCTGGAGCTCTGGCTGCAGCACGCCGGCTGCAGCACCCTCGCAACCGGGGCAGAGGTTGAGGTCGTTGCCCCGGGCGAGGTCTTCATGACTCGAGGCTGGGGCGAGATCGCCCGGGTCTGCGGGACAAGGGGCGCCCTCGCGATCCACCTGGAATACGACGGTGCTTCGGTCATGCTCTTCAAGGTCTTCGATGCGGAAGGGCGCCGGCTGGAGTGCTGCCCCGGGAGAGGTGATCGAGGCCCTGCCGCGGCGAGGGCTAGGCTCGCCGGCCGCTCCCTCGGCAGCTCCTCAGGCGGTGGAGGCGTTGGAGGATCCAGCGACTCCGCCGAGCTCTTCGCGACTCCGGAGACGAACGACTACAGCTACGAGCCCCCGAGCATGCGCCGCTCTCGGAGCAGGGCGGGCTCGGCAGGCCGTCGCCGACCCTGATCTGGATTGGGTTGGCGTCGGTGCCCGACGGCCTACTGTTGATGATGGCGTCTTTTGCAGGAGCGCGTGTAGTTAGCGTTCTTTAGGGTCTGCTCCCGCGAGGAATCAAAGCGCCTGTGGGGGCTTGTAAGGTGCCCGTGGTCCTGTTTGTTAATATGATCCTTGTCGTGAAACAGCATGAGTTGCTCATCCCGCCTTAGCTCAGTTCTCCTTTCAACCTTGCGAGGGCTTGATGCTCGCGGCGGCTGTGTCCCAGTCCCAAGGCAAGCTTCAGCCGTCGCTGGTATGCCAGGTCGCGATGCCGTGGTCAAGGTCAGGAGGTGAGCGGCCCGGGGTCCGGTAAGAGCCCCTGAGTCGCGACGCTCAGGAGGTCCCCCTTAGCGCTCAAGCAGTCATCGTTCGGCGAGAAAGGAGAGCGATGTTGCTAACTCGGGATTGCGTTCGGTGAGGGGACGGTGCCGTGTTAGTTAATGCTTTCGGAGGGTGACTTATCTCGATAATCAGGAGTCGCTTCGGTGCGTTGCGGGTCCTTGCATCAAGAAGCGAGGGGTCGCTTGGCGAGGTCCTCACGTGTCCCTCCCTCTCGCCTTTGCTCCCTCATGCGCTCTACGTCCTCGGGTCCCGCCCTCGAGCGAGTCTCACCGTCCGCTGGTATGCTGTGTCGCGATGCCGTGGACAAGGCCATAGGGTGAGGGCTGGAGAGCCAGTAGGAGCCCTGAGTCGTGATGCTCAGGAACCCCCCCCCCCCCTTAACGTGCAAGCGGTTCGCGTGGGTGAGAGTGAAGGAGACACCATGGGGGCCTCGCCTGACGCTGCTCCTTGAAGAGATCCTGCGGGCTCATCACAGAAAGAACGAAAGTTCGCCGTCACGACCGACAGTCAGCCGTTGGTTGCCCCGGAGGGGTGACGAGGCACTGAAGGCTTGACGAGGTAGCGCTATGTAGGGCTGCCGCGGCCAGAGCTCAGCATTCATGTTTGTTGGCGTTGCAGGGACGGACCCATGCGCAAGCGTCGTGCCATTAGGGAGCAGCTCCATCAGTTGGTGTCAGTTGAGCGGGCAACTAGGTCAAGCATGTTAATCATGAAGGATCAAGTTCATTTAGATAAGCGCAAAGAAGACGAACATCGCCGGGTCGGACCCGAGCGACCTGGGGATGATGCAGCCCGAGGGGCGCCCCCAACAAGGTAAGCTAGGAACATGAAGTAAAAGGGATACACGCCGCAGGGACGGACCCAAGCGGCCTGGGAATAATGCAGCCCTGGGGGGCGCTCCCAGTTGGAAATGAAACTTGAAAGATGTCACATGGTAGCGTTGAAGACGAAAGGGTGTTGGTGCAGCAGACTCGGTGGGCTGCGGGAGCCGATCCTCAGGAGCCCCCAGGCTCTGGGGCCTCGGGAGGCTCCGGAGGCGCTGGTGGCTCCTCGTGGACCATCTCCATCTCTGCCAGGCCTGCGGAACTCCTGGCCTCTTGAGCCTCCTGGATGTCCATCATGAGGCGCTGGTACGTGGTGGCTGCGTTCGGCAGGCCGTAAGGCATGCGAACGTAGCTGTGGGGTGGACCTTCGTAGTGCCCCACGCGAGAGGGCCAGAGGCGCTGCTGAGGGGCGGCTCGGTTGAGCCCTCGCATGTCGATGCAGATGCGCAGCCCACCATCCTCGCCTGGATGGGGTGCTACGGCAGGTAAGCGGCGGCTGCCACTCATGACTCTTGACTCCTGCAGCTCCTTAATGGCCTTGCTAACGAACTCCTGAGGGTTTGGCCCTCCTTGCCTTGCTCCTTCTTGAGGGAAACATGCTTCGAAACACGCCTCCAAGTGGTGCCAAGCACCTCCCTCGTGACCTTAGCAAGGTCGGTGGCCCTCCAGGGAGGATCCCCCAAGCCCTGCCTGAGGAGGGCGCCGGGCGCGCTTTCCTATGCGATAGAAGGAGGTTCCCCCTGAGCAGGCGCGGACCCTGAGGGGCCTGCCTCCTGAGGGGCCGGGCCGGATGATGTCTTCTTCTTCTTGGGGGCGGTCTCGGGAAGCCTCCTGCTTCCGCGATCCGGGTCTTCTAGTGATGCGGCCTGAAAGGCTCGCTCCAGGGAGCACACTGCGTCTTTCTCTTCGCAGGGCACCGTGATGACTCCGCCACTTCCTGGCATCTTGAGGACGTTGTAGCCATGGTGGATTACGGCCATGAACTTGGCCAGCACTGGGTACCCGAGGATGGCGTTGTATGGCAGGCGGATGTGGGCGACGTCAAAGTCGATGAGCTCGGTGCGGTAGTTGTCGCATGCGCCGAAGGTGACAGGGAGGCGAACCTGCCCGATCGGGACTGTGGAGCCGTCGGTGACCCCAGAGAAAGGCTTGGTTGGCTGAAGCTGATTGTAAGGCACTTGGAGATTGTTGAACGTTTCCACGAACAGGACGTTGAGCCCTGCCCCGCCATCGATGAAGGTCTTGGTGACTAGCACGTTATTGATGATTGGGGAACAGAGCATCGGGAGGACTCCGGCTGTGGCCGCACACTTGAGCTGATCCGCTGAGCTGAACGTGGTGGTGCACGCCGACCACCTGAGGGTGCGTGTGGCTTCGAGCTTGGGGAGGACTGCATTCACTTCGCGGGCGAGCTGCTTGAAGATGCGTTGAGAGGCTGGGGCTTGAGCTCCGCCCAGGATGCAGGCGATCGCGCGAGGCTCCTGGAAGCCCCCAGCCCCCTCGTCCTGATGATGGTCTTCGTTTCTCCTTGGCTGCGGCGGCAGAGGAGGGAGGCCTGCGTTGCCTTGCGGGCGATCCTCGCGAGGCTGATCCCTCCAGCCTCCCTCGCGAGGCGGGTCTTGCCAGCGATCCTCGCGAGGTTGGTCGCGCCATCCTTGGCGAGGGCCGCGGTCTTCCCAGCGTCCTGCGTTCCTTCCTCCTCCTCAGCCGTAGCCCTGGTCCCTGCGGTCGGGACGTCGGCCGATCCTCCCTTCTCGCACGGCTCGGAGCTCTTGACATTCACTGGTGTTGTGGGTGTGGAGGTCGTGGTACACGCAGTAACGGCTGCCCTTGGAAGACTCGGGCTGATCTTCGCCCGGCAGGTGTCCGGGTTCTCGCCATGAGCACGGCAGCCCCCTTGCGCTTCACGTCCTTGGCCATGCATTTCTTCTCTTCTAGGTCTGCGGCAGACAGCTCGAGGAGGGAGAGACGCCCTTCCTCAGCCCTGGCGCACTTTGTCGCCAAGTTGAACAGCTCCAAGGAAGTGCACAAGTCTTCATGCATCGCCAGCTCCTCCTTCATCTTGACGTCACACACCGCTTCGGAGAAGGCGGAGATGATGGCCTCCTCGGTCACCTTGGGAATCTTGAGGCATGCATTGTTGAAGCGCTGGATGTATTTCTGCAGGGTCTCCCCTGGCTGCTGCTTGATGCGGCGCAGGTCACTCACGGCGGGTGGCCGGTCACGAGTACCTTGGAAGTTGGCGATGAAGTGGGTATGCATCTCGACCCAGGAGGAGATCGTGCCTGGGGCCAGGTTCAGGAGCCAGGTGCGGGCCCCGTCCTTGAGCGCCATGGGAAACCAGTTCGCCATGACCTTCTCGTCTCCGTTGGCGGCTTTGATGCCCAGTTCGTAGAGCTGGAGGAACTCTGCGGGGTCGGTTGTACCGTCGTAGCGAGGAGGCAGGTCCGGCTTGAACTTGGCGGGCCACGCGACGCTGCGTGGCTCGGGGGTGAAGGCACGGCAGCCTGCTGTGGCCACGGGGGGCCTTGGGTGACGAAGAGCTTGGTCTTGCGGGTCCCCATGCGCTGCAGCTGGGAGCAGCGCGGGGTCTTGACGTGCCGGAGCAGGAGCGTGGTCGTGACGAGCTGGAACGGGGAGCACTCGGGCAGCTTCTTGCGGGCGAGGGGCCTCCTGGCAGCTCTGCTTCTGCCGCCAGGCGCCGGACGGAGCGGGTTCCGCCAGGACCACGCGCCTTGGGGCTGTGGCGCCTTCTTGAGGGGGAGGCAGCCGAGGCGCCCTGAGCTTGCCGCCCACGCAGGACGGGTGCGGTGCAGGCGGGATGACGGGCGCTGGGGAGCTCGGGCGCGGGACGAGCTCGGCGATGCGGTCGAGCCACTCTTCGTAGACGTCGTCGACGGGACGGTAGCGCAGGAGCTTGTTTGCCGCGATGAGCGCGGCTCGAGCCTCCATGGGCGCGTGGAACGCGTGAGACGAAGAACCAGCCGGGGCGAGCGAGGGGGTAGCAGTGCGGCCGTCTTGCCTCACGGAGGGATGCTGGGACGATGCTTGCTGCTCGTTCCCGGTCGGGCCGGTGGCGGCGTTGACGGCAGGCGACGGGGAACGACGAGGGCGCTCACGACGGAGCCGTCTGGGCGACGCGAGAAGCGAGAGCGCTCAGCGCTGGCCCGACGAGCGCCACACATGGATGCGGGGTCGACGGAGAATGTATGAGGAAGACGACTCCGCGCACCCCTACCAGCATGCCAAATGTCGGATTTCGGGTTCCGGCAGACCCTTGAGGTTCAACACCGGGTGCGCGCGAATCTCACCCTCTACATACCGCACCCCGCCGCTCGCTAGGATCTAAGCTACGAAAAGGAACAGCACAAGAGACACAAGGTTTATACTAGTTCGGGCCACCATTGTGGTGTAATACCCTACTCTAGTTTGTGGTGTGGTGGATTGCCTCTTGGGCTGATGGTGATGAACAATACAAGGAAGAACAGCCTCGCGAGGGTCTGTTCTTGGCCGGGGCGATGAACTGCTAGGAGGAGTTCAGTCGCCTTCTCTCTCTCTCTCTGATTCCACATTGCCTCTAGCTACTCATCCCGATCCAGTTTCTGGTCTCTCTACCCTGTGGGTGACTAGTCCTATTTATATGCAAAGGCCCTGGGCCTCTTCCCAAATATTGAGCGGGAAGGGCGCCAACAATTGGCCATTTTGAAGGGGGACATCTGGTACACTTATCCTGACTAAAGTTGGTCCTCGCCTGTCAAAGGCTCTGGTGGTGACGCCGGCTTGGGCTCCACAATGACTTCCTTCCTGCCGTTGGACTAGTCTTGGTCTTGTTGCACCGAAATGGACACCTTTGCTTGATGCTCTCGCCCGCGCTTGCTCCCTTTGCACCAAAGAGGAAAGGAGGACATCTGCGGGCTGGCGCCGCCCGCGCCCTTGGTCGTCATGGCTTGCGTCATGGGCACCTCGTGAGGTACCCCGCCTTGATCTCTCCGCCTCCTCACGAGCCAGCCTGACGAGGTCGTGTCTGAGGAAGCTCCTGTCCCGCCCGCCTCATGAGGCTTGGCCCCTCGCGAGGGTCTTGAGCTCGTGTTGATGAAGATGGGCCGTGTCGGGCCCCCCTTTGAGCCACGTTGCAGGCCGCAGGCAGGCAAGTCTGGGGACCCCCGTTCCCAGAACGCCGACAAAACCTCTCTTTCTTTATTACTTCCTATTAATTGCAACGATGACCAAAGCTATGTTTGTCAACTCTCAACAACTTTTAATCATCATACTCTTTCTATGTGAAGTCATTACTCTCCATAAGATCAATATGATCTCTTTGTTTCTTTTTATTCTTTTCTTTTTTTTATTCACTCAAGATCATAGCAAGATAATCAAGCCCTTGACTCAACACTAATCTTTATTATATAGCTAACGGACTCGATTACATAAAGGGATCACAAGCAAAACTCAAAACTAGATCATACTAAAACTTTATTCTACTAGATCAAGATAATACTAAAAAGGGTTGAACTAAGAAAAATGGTAAAGATAGGAGTGTGATGGTGATACGATACCGGGGCACCTCCCCCAAGCTTGGCAATTGCCAAGGGGAGTGCCCATACCCATGTGATTATATCTCCTTTGTTGAAGAGGAAGGTGGTGGAGTTGTTGATGATGTGGGCTTGTCGTCCATCTTCCAAGGCATAGGCTCACCATCATAGAAGCATGATCAATTCTCCGGGATCCTCAAATCTGCAGCCAAACTCATCCTCTTGAATCTATATTCATACTCACAGTTTTGGTTTTGCAGGTCATAGATTTTGGCTCGGAGGTGCTCGATCTTCTCGTGAAGCGTGAAGATGGTATCCCCAATGTTCTGGGCATCCAGCTTGTGGTTGTTGGTGAACTCCGGGATCATCATGTGGTTAAAGTTGAGTCCACGTTACACCATCCCCTGGCACTTGAAAACTTGTTGCCCCATTGCTTCGAGCCTCGTCTCCATGCTTCCGGTCCCCTTTGGTCCCTCAACATCGTGGATGTGCAGCAACCCATCATGCATCTCAATGGTTTGAGGGTGTCGCAGCACCTCCGTGAGGTAAGGGTTGATGACCTCTCGAAGAACATGTCCTTGGGGGCGCTTGGAGACGTCATGATGATCTAGATCTATCAGAAAAACAGCTCGAAACGAAAACTGAGGATATTTGCGTGATACAGGAGTCGAAACTTTCAGGAGATTATATAATGAATTTTTACCGACCAAAATACATATCGTGCAAGAAAACGGAGTCCGGAGAGCGCACAGGTGTCCACGAGGCAGGGGGGCGCGCCCAGGGGGGTAGGGTGCGCCCTCCACCCTCGTGGAGCCCTCGTTTCCTTCCCGGACTGCTTCTTATTTTTCTATTTTTCTAAATATTCCAAAACGGAGAAAAATTGCCATTAGAACTGTTTTGGAGTCGGTTTACTTACCTTACCACATACCTATTCCTTTTCGGAGTCTGAAACGTTCCGGAAAGTGTCCCTTATGTATTCCTCCGGGGTCACGGTTTCAATAACATTGGTTTCAACATTTATGGGATTACCTGAGATATAATGTTTGATTCTTTGACCGTTCACCACCTTCGGATTTGTGCCTTCGAAGTTGTTGATTTTTATGGCACCGAAACGATAGACCTCCTCGATAACGTAAGTACCTTCCCGTTTAGAGAGAAGTTTTCCTGCAAAAAATCTTAAACGAGAGTTGTATAGCAATACATAATCACCTATATTAAACTCACGCTTTTGTATCCTTTTGTCATGCCATCTTTTAACTTTTTCTTTAAACAATTTGGCATTCTCATAGGCTTGGGTTCTCCATTCATCAAGTGAGCTAATGTCAAATAACCTTTTCTCGCCGGCAAGTTTGAAATCATAGTTGAGCTCTTTAATAGCCCAATAAGCCTTATGTTCTAGTTCGAAGGGTAAGTGACATGCTTTTCCATAAACCATTTATACGGAGACATACCCATAGGATTTTTATATGCAGTTCTATAGGCCCATAATGCATCATCAAGTTTCTTGGACCAATTCTTTCTAGATCTATTAACAGTTTTTTTGCAAAATTAATTTGAGTTCTCTATTACTCAATTCTACTTGACCACTAGACTGTGGGTGATAAGGAGATGCAATTCTATGATTAATATCATACTTGGCAAGCATTTTACGAAAAGCACCATGAATAAAATGTGAACCACCATCAGTCATTAAATATCTAGGGACTCCAAACCTTGGAAAAATAACTTCTTTAAGCATCTTAATAGAGGTGTTATGATCGGCACTACTAGTTGGAATAGCTTCTACCCACTTAGTAACATAATCAATAGCAACTAAAATATGTGTATATCTATTAGAGGCAGGGAAGGGTCCCATATAATCAAAGCCCCAAACATCAAATGGTTCAATAACAAGTGAATAATTCACGGGCATTTCTTGACGTCTACTAATATTACCAATTCTTTGACATTCATCACAAGATAAGACAAACTTACGGGCATCCTTGAAGAGAGTAGGCCAATAAAAACCGGATTGCAATACCTTATGTGCAGTTCTATCTCCAGCGTGTTGTCCTCCATAAGCCTCAGAGTGACACTTGCATAGGATTTGTTCTTTTTCATGCTCAGGTACACAACGTCTAATAACACCATCTACTCCTTCTTTATAAAGATGTGGGTCATCCCAAAAGTAATGTCTCAAATCATAGAAGAACTTTTTCTTTTGTTGGTATGTGAAACTAGGTGGTATAAATGTAGCAACAATGTAATTAGCATAATCACCATACCATGGAGCAGTACGAGAAGCATTTACGACATTTAATTGTTCATCAGGAAAGCTATCATCAATAGGTAGTGGGTCATCAAGAACATTTTCTAACCTAGACAAGTTGTTTGCAACGGGGTTCTCAGCTCCCTTTCTATCAATAATATGCAAATCAAATTCTTGTAGCAAGAGAACCCATCTAATAAGTCTAGGTTTAGCATCTTTCTTTTCCATAAGGTATTTAATAGCAGCATGATCGGTGTGAATAGTTACTTTAGAATCAACAATGTAAGGTCTGAAATTATCACAAGAAAATACAACTGCTAAGAATTCTTTTTCAGTAGTAGCATAATTTCTCTGGGCATTGTCTAGAGTTTTACTAGCATATTGAATAACATTTAATTTCTTATCAACTCTTTGCCCTAGAACAACACCTACAAAGATAATCACTAGCATCACACATGATTTCAAAGGGTAAATTCCAATCAGGTGGCTGAACAATAGGTGCAGAAATCAATGCTTTCTTAAGTATTTCAAATGCTTCTACACAATCATCATCAAAGACAAATGGGATATCTTTTTGTAATAAATTAGTCAGAGGCCGAGAAATTTTTGAGAAGTCCTTAATGAACCTCCTATAAAACCCAGCATGACCAAGGAAACTTCTTATACCCTTTATGTCCTTGGGACATGGCATCTTTTCAATAGCATCAACCTTAGCTTTATCAACTTCAATACCTCTTTCAGAAATTTTATGCCCCAAGACAATACCTTCATTAACCATAAAGTGGTACTTCTCCTAATTCAAGACAAGATTAGTTTCTTCACATCTCTGCAAAACTCGATCAAGGTTGCTCAAGCAATCATCAAAAGAGGATCCATAAACAGAGAAATCGTCCATGAAAACCTCACAAATCTTTTCACAAATGACAGAGAATATAGCCATCATGCATCTTTGAAAGGTAGCAGGTGCATTACATAAACCAAAAGGATACGTCTATAAGCAAAAGTACCAAAAGGGCAAGTAAAATGTCACAGCCCTATAATTTGGTTGCAGATAGTGGCATTGCATCCATGCATCATGTCTAAAGTTTTGTGAAATTGAAATGGGGATTGTTCCAAACCCTAGCACCAAAATTAAATCAACTAGGTTCAACTAAAAATTGCATTCAATGAACCCAAAATGCCTTCATCAATCTTTGATATTTTTGGCAAGGCTTTGAGTCCAAACCAAAAATGGTGAACACTTTTTTGGAATATTTTGGGCACTGAATTTAAATCATTATTGTATTTGAATTTGGAATTATATTCATAATATATGGAATATGTTTCAAATAATTTGAAATATTTTATGTGCTATTGGAAAAGTCCATCCAGCAACATAAAAATATTCAAAGGGTTTTTTTCACTGTTTTGAAATTGTTCTGAATTTTAAATAGTGGCAGAATGTTAATTAAAAGAAAACAAATCAGATAGTTAAAAAAAGGGCAGAAACCTCACTTGGCCTCCCTGTAGCCTGGCCCAGCTTCTCTCGGCCCAGCCCACCCGCCCAACTACCAGGAGCTTCTTCAAGCTCCTGCTAGTAGGAGCTGCTGTGCGCCCGCATCACAACCGACCGCGGCCACGTCTCCCCGCCACCTCCTGCTTGCCTCCCTCGCCTTGATCCGCGCCTGGAGATGCCCGAGCCCCCCTGTTCCTTCCCCTCTCTTGCTGCTCACTCTCCTTTCCCCTGCTCTCTCTCTGTAGCACGCCCGAGCGCGTCTGTCGTCGCCGCTCGCCGTAGCCACGGCCACCGGCCACCCCACGCCTCTCCAGCGCGCTAGGAAGCTCCTCTATTTCGTCCTCGTCCCTCCTTGCTGAGCCACGCGGCGAGGAGAGCCCCGAAGCGACGCCCGCAACATCATCTCCAACCACGGCCGGCCGAGATCACCGCCGCCATCTCGTCGCCCCCAGGCCTTCCCCGAGCACGCTGACCTTCCCTACGTCTCCGCTGTGAGCTCACGGACCGAACACCCCTCTCCTCCGCCTTGATTGCTCGCCGTAGTCATCGATTGATCGGATACAGAAACCCGCCGCCGCCCGAGCTCATCGCCGGTGATGCTCCGGTGGCCTTTCAATCTCAATGACCTATCCAACACACTCGCACACGCACGTAGTTGCTACCCCGCTGCTCGCTTTGCTCGCCCGCTTGCTCTAGCCGCAGCTACCTTACACACTGAACTTCGGCCGCCGCCCAACTCCCCGTCCCCGCCGTTGCACGCCACTCCAGCGCCGCCCGAGGCCACCAACAGATGAGCCTCGTTGCGCCGCTTCCAACGCGCCCGGCCGCGCGACCTCTCGTCGCCGGAGTTGGCCGGACAGGCAACCCCGCCGTGTCCCGATTAGCACCGGCGGCTAACCGCCGATTTGGATGACGTGGACACGTCATTAGCGGCTAATGAGGCCACTAACTAACCCACATGCTCACTGACACATGGGCCCACGTCCTAATTAACCCCTGTTTTGTTTCTGTTTAGATTAGCTTAAAAATCCGGCAGGACCCACACGCCAGAGTTGACCGCGCTGACGTGGCTGTTGACTAGGCCCACCATGCGTGACACTAGCCAGGTTACATCGACGTGTGGACCCCACACGTCAAGTTTGACCTGGACCGGTCAGCTGATCTGCTGATGTCAGTCTGATGTCATGCTGATGCAGTAAGCATTTTCTGGAATATTTCTAATTCAAAAATGATTTGGAAATTTCAGAAAATGTTGCAAAACTTTGAAAAAGCATAGAAACTCAACTGTAACTCCAAATAAGATAAATGATATATGGAAAATGATCAAAAAAATCCAATCTATCCATTTGTAGCATTTTCATGCATGTTTGAGCAAGTTAACCAAACTGTTTAGGATGAAACATGATTAGGACAAATTTGAAAATAGACTTGGAGATGGAATTTGATCTAGCTTTGAATTCCACTTCAATCAAAATGACTTCCTGTTGCATTAGACAAATCACAGCATATTGCCATGTCATGATCATGCATCATATTGTTGCATTGCATTGATTGTGTTCTTCCTTGTTTGCCGGTGTTTGTCCCCTCTCGATAGACGTGGTTCCGACGATGTGATCGATGAGCCCGATGAAGAACTATACTATCTTCAGAAGTGCCAGGCAAGCAAAACCCCCTTGTTCATTCCGATGCAATCCCACTCTCTCACTCCTGCTCTCTTTTACTGCATTAGGACAACAACGATTCAACTGTTACATGCTACGGTAGTTGAACCTCTTTCCTCTGCATGACCTGTCATTGTCACAGTAAATAGAGGAAACCCACTAGCATGAGTAGGAGTTGTTTGAGCCCTGATGTGCCTACTCATTCATGCTTGTTTTTCATGCCTGCTACTGCTTAGAGTTAAGTCAGGTCTGATTCATCGGGGATGAATTGGAGGTGTGTGAACATGTCCTACTGTGTGTCAGCTAAGTGTGTGAACATGATTTGGTAAAGGTAGCGGTGAGAGGCCATGTAGGAGTACATGGTGGGATGTCTCATTGAAACCGCCCTCGTGAACTCGAAGTTCTGTGTTTGTGATCCATGAACAGTTACTACCACGCAAATGCTTAAGTGCCCCTCTCGACTTATTAATCAACTTGATCTCTGTCCAGGAGTTGCAACTAGTTTCTGGTGTTTGTAGGTAGTGTTAGTAGTCTACCAAGTGGCACCCGGTATAGGTGGGCTTGGGATGATCGGGCACCATGGCACGATGTACCAAGCGTAGATCCACCCGTCGAGGTGGGCTTGGGAACCCTGCTCACATCGTTTGGGGCCGTGAGCGACACCGGCCGGATCTCCTTGCGGATGGAACCCGAATAGGCGATAAACCCGGACGAGAGACTTGTGTGGTTAGTCGTCGCGCCGACTCCTCGCCAAAGCTTCCACTTGAAGGTTGCCGAGATACACGAGGTGTACATGGCGGTAAGTAGCGAGAGTGTGTGTGAAAAAGTACACCCCTGCAGGGTTAACATTATCTATTCGAATAGTCGTGTCCGCGGTAAAGGACTTATGGGTTGCCTGTACAGTTCGTAGACAAGTGAAAGTGGATACTCTAAAATACGCAAGATAAGCGTGAGTGCTATGGATGGCACTCTCGTAGGGAGACGGGAGCGGATCCATAGTGGTGTATTGATATGGTGAATATGTGGACTCGTGTGCGCCACCTCAAAAGAGTTACTTGCAGTCGTAGTTTAGGATAGCCATCGAGTCAAAGCTGGCTTGCTGCAGTCAAACTCCACCACCCCCTTTGTTGATACCGATGCATATGTAGTTAGTTCTGATGTAAGTCTTGCTGGGTACATTTGTACTCACGTTTGCCTACTTTATGTTTTGTAGAGAGACGTCAGTCTCGCTAGTAGTTCCGTTTGGACTTCGAAGTTTAGCTTGATACCTCAGCTACGATCTTGTGCCCTTGGCGGGATCTAGTAGATAGTCAGGCTTCTCAGCCTTTTTCATTAGTAGATGTCTTTACTCAGACATGTTTAGCTTCCGCATGTGCTTTAACTTGTATGCTTTGAATGTTGGGTCATGAGACCCATGTTTGTAATATCTCGCTCCTCGGAGCCTGTTGAATAAATACTTTGAGTCGTAGAGTCTTGTTGTGATGCCATGTTGTATTTTCACATATTGAGCATATTGTGTGTATGATTGAAATGCTTGGTATGTGTGGGATCCGACAACCTAGTTGTTTATCCTTGGTAGCCTCTCTTATGGGGAAATGTAGTCTTGTGCTTCCATGAGCCATAGTAGTCCGCTTCTGACCGGTTCATTGGAGTCCTGCTAGCCCAAAGACTACCGCCTCCTAACACTTGATCGTCGGCATGTGAGTCACTTCGTTCCTATGTCTGTCCCTTCGGGGAAATGTCACGCGGTGAAATCCGGAGTCCTGTCTAGCCTGCTACAGCCCGGTTCACCGGAGTCCTGTTAGCCCAGTGCTACAGCCCGGATTCGCACGCTGCTGACCAGCATGCTCGATATTGATTCATGGATGCCTGTCCCCGTAAGTTAGTGCCACTTTGGGTTCACGACTAGTCATGTCGGCCCGGGTTCTCTGTCATATGGATGCTAGCGACACTATCATATACGTGAGCCAAAAGGCGCAAACGGTCCCAGGCCATGGTAAGGCGACACCCGTGGGAATACCGTGCGTGAGGCCGCAATGTGATATGAGGTGTTACAGGCTAGATCGTGTGACTTAGAATCTGGGTCCTGACAGCTTTGGTATCAGAGCCTGACTACCTGTAGGATTACCAAGCCAAACTGGTCGATGTTGTGTCTAGAAATGCTTTAGTTATATAAGGGAATTGATTGTGGAAGGGAACGTAAGGCTCTTTTTACTCCTTTACCTTATGCCCTACTGATCTGAGTCATCCACTTCTTTTCTACGGGGATTAAGAACTAGGCTTCTCGTCTATCTATCAGGATCACGTGTTACTAATCTGTAGACTTATAGGATTGACCGATTTAAGCCTCAGTTCAGTTCCTACTACTCCGTGTGTTCATAGTTGGTCTCGGAACCTTGATATTGTGCTTCTGAGTGGTTATGCCACCATTTTGCATGATGTCTCAAATCATTTTGAGCATTTACAGCCGTTATGCTGTCCGAGTCATCCCAGGTTTCTAAATAGTCTGATGCATTTGCAAATCCTTTCTTTCCATTCCCGATGTCCTTTATGGTCAGAATAAGCACACTAATCGGTGCGTTGAGGTAATTTATTGCCTCGACATATATGTTGGAGTTATTATTACGACCCTAGGTGTCTTAGAAGATTACCTAGTAAACTAGCCATGTTCTGTGTTCCCAGTGTGATGATTCTGGCCGCCATTCTCGAAAGCATCCTGTGATGCCATTTAGTTAGTAGGTATTCTATTCCTGGGTTCTTGAACCCGAGATTCACCCTACTTACTTCATGTTGATATTGTTTGCTAGTTCCTTTAGGATATTAGTAACCTTGTGACAGTCCTCGAGGTCCATGGTATATCATTCTTCCTAATACCATGAACCATCCTTGGCGGAAGTTCGTTGAACCAAAAGATCACAATAAGAGTGCTCTTGACGAGTTCTCGATTCTATGATGTGACTCCGCCGATTCTACCTTCTTTGCATGGGTTATCCGGAAGAAATATGTTGAACTTGGTTCGACATACTAATCTATGCATACACAACTCAGAAGTTTATATGTCCTCTTGAGTTGTCCCTCTTCATTTGTATTCCGACCATCATCTATCAATTGATAGTCAGGAGTAGTTGTGCATTCATGTTATCGATGCCTATTATTCTTGTGGTCCGTCGAGTCATTCTATTCTGGGATGACTAGGAGAAACAAACTCCAGTACCTTGTCCATTTCCAGGATTGGGCCAAAGCAGTTGTATTCCGTAGATCAAATGCCAATCTAGCTTCTAATCTGTTCTACCCTGGAGTATTGCCATCTTATGTCAAGAATGTCATGGGAATTGCACAACCTCTTATGAATTCTTGATGCAGTGATACTTCTCGCCATCATTATTCATTCCTCGGTCCCGTGTTGTCGCAACCAGAATGCCGACAAGTGTACCGTGATGTGCGAAATCAATACTCCTAGCAACTCCGTTGCTTGGTAGTTAATGGACAATACTCTCATTCTTAGCATGCTGGTTATTGAATTATCATTCTAAGACTGATCGTGCTACCTAGTCCATTTTTCCTGGTGCACCCTTTGATCAAGAGTTAGGATTGCATCAATCCCTCTCTTGTTTGGTCACATCGTCTTGCCCTGAAAAGCAAGATTGTTCTCGAGCTTAGTAACATATCGGTGGTTCGTGATGTTCCGAATATCTTCTCGGAAGTATGACCAGGTTTCACCTGACCGCTATGTTGAGTTTGTGATCAAGTTGGTTTTTCTTATAAACCACCCATTCTCCAAGATTCTGTGTTGGATACCCCCGAGCTAGTTGGTTAAGCTAAACAACAACTTGGAGAGTTGGAAGATGAAAGCTTGTCCGACTTAGTTCATCACTAAGGGATATCCTTGAGTGTGTGTGTGTGTGTGTGTGCGTGTGTGTGTGTGTGTGTGTGTTGAAGAAAGATGATATCTTCATCGACTGATCCCCGTGATCAGTTGTTGAATCTATTGTCTTGTCCAAACATTGATTTGAGTGTGAGCTATCGTCAAATCAAGTTAGAACCAACGATATTCGTAATGTTGTCTTACTCGTGGTTGATCCCTCGAACATACACCATTACATCTTTTGGTCTGACCAATGCTATCACCGTTTTCACATGATGGCGGAAGTCCAGTGATATGGAAATTCCGATGAGTTGTTGTTGAGCCCATCAGCAGCATTTTGTCTCCCCCATAACTCATGTTGAACATCAACCTAGTGTTGGAAACTTTTATAAGCATTATCTTCATGTCCCATTCGTGAAGAATATGTTTGATGAAAGAAGTGACTTTCTCTGATTCACGTGCATTTGGTGCAAGTTGCCGCCGTGAGTTCGAGAAAGATTGTTTTTGCTTCCTCTGGAATCATCCCAAGCCAATCATGCATATGTGCGAAGTGTTCTGTGGTCTGGAGACTTGCAACCTTCATTCTATATGCATTCCTAGCACACCAAGCCACTGATTGATTTGTTCTAGGAAAAGAAGTTAATTGCTAATCCATGGTAATGCACAAGACGTCAATATCCTCGTTGATGGTTCCCCACCTGAACCCGGTAGTGTTTTATCATAAGACTTCTACGTGGTCATGCTTGTTTGTTGGACAGCGTGTTCACATGTGTGTAGCAGAACCAGATCATGTTTTAGAGCTTACTACCGTAGTTCATTTCCTGAGACTCTCGCAACGTCATCTCGTCGGGTTGTGTTGCACATTTTCTTTCCGGACATGCCGTTCAAATATCCTGTCACCAACCGGATCTGAATCTCGTGCAGATATGATGGTTGGAACTTTTCCAAGGTCTATGATGTAGGTCCCGACAAGGTTGATGTTCTGGCCGACACACCTAGTTGTAAGATCTACTATTGTAGTATCTTGATTGAGCAATTTGACCATCTTCTCCATAAGGATTTCGTATGATCTATGCATCAAAGGTAATTCCTTTTGCCACTTAAGGGGGTATATCTACGAGTCACCATCTCTAAGGTGTCTCGTTGTGGTATCATGGCAACTCAACTCCTCGCTACGTTGACAACCGATTACCACCTTCTTAAGTGTGGAATTGTTGTTTACCTCGTGAACCTTCGACATCTGTTTCACTCCATCCCTTTGGATGAGTGCTTCGTATCTCAGCTCGAGAGATGTTCTTACCTCTCACTCCATGAGTTGATCTTGAATACTCGATCTTCAAGGAGATCATTTTTTGTAGAGTCTCCTTCTGTCGTCATCGTGTTGGATGAAGACCTCGCAAGCAAAGACGTCAAGATCCATTTGAATCAATGAATCAACATCTTCGGGAAGGACAGTTGGATCTTGGAAATCGTGTTATTAGCTCATGTTCCTCTGTCTTCTTACCTCACGTCTTGAATCTCGGGACGAGATTCTTGTTTAGTGGGGGTGAGTTGTCACAGCCCTATAATTTGGTTGCAGATAGTGGCATTGCATCCATGCATCATGTCTAAAGTTTTGTGAAATTGAAATGCGGATTGTTCCAAACCCTAGCACCAAAATTAAATCAACTAGGTTCAACTGAAAATTGCATTCAATGAACCCAAAATGCCTTCATCAATGTTTGATATTTTTGGCAAGGCTTTGAGTCCAAACCAAAAATGGTGAACATTTTTTTGGAATATTTTGGGCATTGAATTTAAATCATTATTGTATTTGAATTTGGAATTATATTCATAATATATGGAATATGTTTCAAATAACTTTGAAATATTTTATGTGTTATTGGAAAAGTCCATCCAGCAACATAAAAATATTCAAAGGGTTTTTGTCACTGCTTTGAAATTGTTCTAATTTTAAACAAGGGCGTAATGTTAATTAAAAGAAAACAAAATAGAAAGTTAAAAAAAGGGCAGATACCTCACCTGGCCTCCCTGTAGCCTGGCCCAGCTTCTCTCGGCCCAGCCCACCAGCCCAACTGCCAGGAGCTTCTTCAAGCTCCTGCCAGTAGGAGCTGTTGCGTGCCCGCATCACAGCCGACCGCGGCCACGTCTCCCCGCCACCTCCTGCTTGACTCCCTCGACCTGATCTGCGCCTGGAGACGCCCAAGCCCCCCTGTTCCTTCCCCTCTCTCACAGCTCACTCTCGTTTCCCCTGCTCTCTCTCTCTCTTTAGCACG
Organism: Aegilops bicornis; assembly: GCA_021605145.1. NCBI lineage: Eukaryota > Viridiplantae > Streptophyta > Magnoliopsida > Poales > Poaceae > Aegilops > Aegilops bicornis. Next base: position 420,177,355 of record CM038675.1, on the reverse strand, counting down.
CCCGAGCGCGTCTGTCGTCACCGCTCGCCGTAGCCACGGCCACCGGCCACCCCACGCCTCGCCAGCGCGCTAGGAAGCTCCTCTATTTCGTCCTCGTCCCTCCTTGCCGAGCCACACGACGAGGAGAGCCCCGAAGCGACGCCCACAACATCATCTCCAACCACGGCCGGCCGAGATCGCTGCCGCCGTCTCGTCGCCCCCAGGCCTTCCTCGAGCACGCTGACCTTCCCTACGTCTCCGCTGTGAGCTCACGGACCGAACACCCCTATCCTCCGCCTTGATTGCTCGCCGTAGTCATCGATTCATCGGATACAGAAACCCGCCGCCGCCCGAGCTCATCGTCGGTGATGCTCCGGTGGCCTTTCAACCTGAATGACCTATCCAACACACTCGCACACGCACGTAGTTGCTGCCCCGCTGCTCGCTTTGCTCGCCCGCTTCCTCTAGCCGCAGCTGCCTTACACTCCGAACTCCGGCCGCCGCCCAACTCGCCGTCCCCGCCATTGCATGCCACCCCAGCGCCGCCCGAGGCCACCAACGGACGAGCCTCGTTGTGCCGCTTCCAATGCGCCCGTCCACGCGACCTCTCGTCGCCGGAGTTGGCCGGACGGGCAACCCCGCCGTGTCCCGATTAGCACTGGCGGCTAACCGCCGGTTTGGATGACGTGGACACGTCATTAGCGGCTAATGAGGCCACTAACTAACCCACATGCTCACTGACATGGGCCCACGCCCCTAATTAACCCCTGTTTTGTTTCGCTTAGATTAGTTTAAAAATCCGGCGGGACCCACACGCCAGAGTTGACCACGCTGATGTGGCTGTTGACTAGGCCCACCTGTCTGTGACACTAGCCAGCTCTGTGCCACTGACGTGTGGACCCCACACGTCAGGTTTGACCTGGACCGGTCAGCTGACCTGCTGATGTCAGTCTGATGTCATGCTGACGTAGTAAGCATTTTCTGGAATATTTCTAATTCAAAAATGATTTGGAAATTTCAGAAAATGTTACAAAACTTTGAAAAATCATAGAAACTCAACCGTAACTCCAAATAAGATAAATGATATATCGAAAATGATCAGAAAAATCCAATCTATCCATCTGTAGCATTTTCATGCTTGTTTGAGCAAGCTAACATCACTGTTTAGGATGAACCATGATTAGGACAAATTTGAAAATAGACTTGGAGATGGAATTTGATCTAGCTTTGAATTCCACTTCAATCAAAATGACTTCCTGTTGCATTAGACAAATCACAGCATATTGCCATGTCATGAGCATGCATCATATTGTTGCATTGCATTGATTGTGTTCTTCCTTGTTTGCCGGTGTTTGTCCCCTCTCGATAGACGTGGTTCCGACGATGTGATCGATGACACCGATGAAGAACTATACTATCTTCAGAAGTGCCAGGCAAGCAAAACCCCCTTGTTCATTCCGATACAATCCTACTCTCTCGCTCCTGCTCTCTTTTACTACTTTAGGACAGCAACGATTCAATTGTTACATGCTGCGGTAGTTGAACCTCTTTCCTCTGCATGACCTATCATTGTCACAGTAAATAGATGAAACGCACTAGCATGAGTAGGAGTTGTTTGAGCCCTGATGTGCCTACTCATTCATGCTTGTTTGTCATGCCTGCTACTTCTTAGAGTTGAGTCAGTCGATTCATCGGGGATGAATTGGAGGTGTGTGAACATGTCCCACTGTGTGTGAGCTAAGTGTGTGAACACGATTTGGTAAAGGTAGCGGTGAGAGGCCATGTAGGAGTACATGGTGGGTTGTCTCATTGAAACCGTCCTCAGGAACTGAGTTCTGTGTTTGTGATCCATGAACAGTTACTACCACGCATTGGAATGCTTAAGTGCCCCTCTCGACTTATTAATCTACCTGATCTCTGTCCAGGAGTTGCAACTAGTTTCTGGTGTTTGTAGGTAGTGTTAGTAGTCTACCAAGTGGCACCCGGTATATGTGGGCTTGGGACAGACTAGGCACCATGGCACGGTGTACCAAGTGTAGATCCACCCGTCGACGTGGGCTTGGGAACCCTGCTCACATCGTATGGGGCCGTGAGCGACACCCCGACCGGATCTCCTAGCAGATGGAACCCGAATAGGCGATAAACCTGGACGAGAGACTTGTGTGGTTAGTCAGGTCGTGGCCGACTCCCTCGCCAGGCTTCCGCTTGAAGGTTGCCGAGATACACGACGTGTACATGGTGGTAAGTGGTGAGAGCGTGTGTGAAGAAGTACACCCCTGCAGGGTTAACATTATCTATTCGAATAGCTGTGTCCACGGTAAAGGACTTCTGGGTTGCATGTACAGTTCATAGACAAGTGAAAGTGGATACTCTAAAATACGCAAGATAAGTGTGAATGCTATGGATGGCGTTCTCGTAGGGAGACGGGAGCGGGTCCATAGTGGTGTATTGATATGGTGAATATGTGGACTCCTGTGCGCCGCCTCAAAAGAGTTACTTGCAGTCATAGTTTAGGATAGCCACCGAGTCAAAGCTGGCTTGCTGCAGTCAAACTCCACCACCCCTTTGTTGATACTGATGCATATGTAGCTAGTTCTGATGTAAGTCTTGCTGGGTACATTTGTACTCACGTTTGCCTATTTTATGTTTTGCAGAGAGACGTCAGTCTCGCTAGTAGTTCCGTTTGGACTTCGACGTTTAGCTTGATACCTCACCACGATCTTGTGCCCTCGGCAGATCTAGTAGATAGTCGCTTCTCACCTTTTTCATTTGTAGATGTCTGTACTCGGACATTTAAGCTTCCGCATGTGCTTTGACTTGTATGCTCTCAATGTTGGGTCATGAGACCCATGTTTGTAATATCTCGCTCCTCGAGCCTATTGAATAAATACTTTGAGTCGTAGAGTCTTGTTGTGATGCCATGTTGTATTTGCACATATTGAGCATATTGTGTGTATGATTGAAATGCTTGGTATGTGTGGGATCCGACAACCTAGTTGTTTATCCTTGGTAGCCTCTCTTATGGGGAAATGTAGTCTTGTGCTTCCATTAGACATAGTAGTCCGCCATGACCGGTTCATCGGAGTCCTGCTAGCCCAAAGCACTACTGCTCCTAACACTTGATCGCGGCATGTGAGTCACATCGTGCCTATGTCTGTCCCTTCGGGGAAATGTCACGCGGTGAAATCCGGAGTCCTGCCTAGCCTGCTACAGCTCGGTTCACCGGAGTTCTGTTAGCCCAGTGCTACAGCCCGGATTCGCACGCTACTGACCGACATGCTCGATATTAATTCATGGATGCATGTCCCTGTAAGTTAGTGCCACTTTGGGTTCACGACTAGTCATGTCGGCCCAGGTTCTCTGTCATATGGATGCTAGCGACACTATCATATACGTGAGCCAAAAGGCGCAAACGGTCCCAGGCCATGGTAAGGCGACACCCGTGGGAATACCGTGCGTGAGGCCGCAAAGTGATATGAGGTGTTACAGGCTAGAACGATGTGACTTAGAATCGGGGTCCTGACATAAAAGTGGTCTTAGCTTGATCATCAGTTGACACAGGTATTTGAGAGAAACCCAAATAACCATCTAGAAAGAAAAAATGTGTATGTTTGGATAATCTTTCTAGTATTTGATCAATAAAAGGTAAGGGGTAATGATCCTTTTTAGTAGCCTTATTTAATTTACGGAAATAAATTACCATCCTATAACCTGTAATAATTCTTTGAGGAATCAATTCATCTTTATCATTAGGAACGACAGCAATACCTCCCTTCTTAGGGACACAATGGACATGACTTCCCCACTGACTATCAGCAACGGGATAAATTATACCTGCCTCGAGGAGCTTTAGTACATCCTTTCTTACCACTTCTTTCATTTTAGGATTCAGCCATCGTTGATGATCAATAACTGGTTTGGCATCATTCTCCAAATTTATTTTGTGTTGGCATAGAGTGGGTCTAATGCCCTTAAGATCATCAAGAGTATATCCAATAGCAGCACGGTGCTTCTTCAGAGTTTTCAATAATTTTTCTTCCTCCTTCTCCTAAAGGTTAGCACTAATAATAACAGGATATATCTTATTTTCATCAAGATAAGCATATTTAAGAGTATCAGGTAATGGTTTAAGCTCAAACACGGGATCACCCTTGGGTGGAGGAGGATCCCCTAGGATTTCAACGGGCAAGTTGTGTTTCATAATAGGTCCCTGTTTAAGGAACACTTCATCTATTTCCCTTCTTTCATTCATAAACATATCATTGTCATGGTCTAGCAAATATTGTTCTAAAGGATCACTAGGAGGTATGGCAATAGAAGCAAGACCATTAATTTCATCTTTACTAGGCAATTCCTCTTCACAGTGTTGTCTATGAAATTTAGAAAAGTTAAACTCATGAGTCATATCACCTAAACCAATAGTAACAAAATCCTTTTCGTAGTCTATCTTAGCATTAACAGTGTTCAAGAAGGGTCTACCAAATATAATGGGACAAAAGCTATCTTGTGGGGAACCAAGAACAAGAAAATCAGCAGGATATTTAGTTTTCCCACACAAGACTTCAACATCTCTAACAATCCCCATTGGTGATATAGTATCTCTATTGGCAAGTTTAATTGTGACATCAATTTCTTCTAACTCAAGAGGGTGCAATATCATGCATAATTTCTTTGTATAAGTCAATAGGTATTGCACTAGCACTAGCACCCATATCACACAAGCCATGATAACAATGATCTCCTTTTTTAACAGAAATAACAGGCATGCCTACCATAGGTCTATGTTTTTCTTTAGCACAAGGTTTAGCAATTCTAGCAGTCTCATCACAGAAATAAATAACATGCCCATCAATAATATCAGCCAAGAGATATTTAACAATAGCAATATTAGGTTCAACTTTAACTTGCTCAGGAGGTATATAAGTTCTAATATTGCTTTTACAAACCACAGTTCAAGCTTTAGCATGATCTTTTATCCTAACAGGAAAAGGTGGTTTCTCAACATAAGCAGTAGGAACAATAGGATCATTATAAGTGATAGTCTTTTCTTCAACTTTAATAGGTGCAGCTACTTTTACTTGTATGGGAGGATGATATTTAAATAACTTCTCCTTAGGGAGATCAACATGAGCAGCAAAATATTCACAGAAAGAAGCTACTATCTCAGAGTCAAGTCCATATTTAGTGCTAATTTTACTGAAAACATCGGTATCCATAAAAGATTTAACACAATCAAACTCAGGTGTCATACCTGACTCCTTACCTTCGTCGAGATCCCAATCTTCATAGTTGCGTTTAATTCTTTCCAATAAATCAATTCAATAGTCTTCATCATCAAAGAGCCAGCACAAGAAGTATCGAGCATGGTGCGATTGTTATCAGAAAGCCGAGCATAAAAATTTTGAATAATCATTTCTCTTGAGAGCTCATGATTGGGGCATGAATATAACATTGATTTAAGCCTCCCCAAGCTTGAGCGATGCTTTCTCCTTCGCGAGGCCAGAAATTATATATATAATTGCGATCACGATGAACAAGATGCATAGGATAAAACTCCTGATGAAATTCCAATTTCAATCGTTTGTAGATCCATGATCCCATATCATCACATAGCCTATACCATGTCAATGCATCTCCCTTCAAAGATAAAGGGAAGACCTTCTTCTTAATAACATCATCGGGCACACCTGCAAGCTTAAATAATCCACAAACTTCATCCACATATATTAGGTGCTCATCAGGATGCATTATTCCGTCTCCTGCAAAAGGATTAGCTAGCAGTTTTTCTATCATTCCCGAAGGAATCTCAAAGTGGACATTTTCACTTTCAGTAGGTTCAGTAGGTTGAGGAGCAACTCTGTGCTCTAATGGCCGGGGTGAAGATACCCCGAACAAGTCCCTCAGAGGATTACTTTCCATAGTAACAACTGACAATAAATTTCAGCACACTATATAAAATTTTTCTTACCAAATTACACCTACCAAAGGCGTTTGACTCCCCTACAACGGCGCCAGAAAAGAGTCTTGATGACCCACAAGTATAGGGGATCTATCGTAGTCCCTTCGATAAGTAAGAGTGTCAAACCCAACGAGGAGCAGAAGGAACTGATAAGCAGTTTTCAGCAAGGTATTCTCTGCAAGCACTGAAATAATAGGTAACAAATAGTTTGGTGATAAGATAATTTGTAACGAGCAGCAAGTAACAACAGTAAATGAAGTGCAGCAAGGTGGCCCAATCCTTTTTGTAGCAATGGACAAGCCTGGACAAACTCTTATCTAGAGAAAAGCGCTCCCGAGGACACATGGGAATTATCGTCATGCTAGTTTTCATCACGTTCATATGATTCACGTTCGGTACTTTGATAATTTGATATGTGGGTGGACCGGTGCTTAGGTGCTGTCCTTACTTGGACAAGCATCCCACTTATGATTAACTCCTATTGCAAGCATCCGCAACTACAAAAGAAGTATTAAGGTAAACCTAACCATAGCATGAAACATATGGATCCAAATCAGCCCTTACGGCCAACGCATAAACTAGGGTTTAAGCTTACATCACTCTAGCAACCCATCATCTACTTATTACTTCCCAATGCCTTCCTCTAGGCCCAAATAATGGTGAAGTGTCATGTAGTCGACGTTCACATAACACCACTAGAGGAGAGACAACATACATCTCATCAAAATATCGAACGAATACCAAATTCACATGACTACTAATAGCAAGACTTCTCCCGTGTCCTCAGGAACAAATGTAACTACTCACAAAGCATATTCAGGTTCATAATCAGAGGGGTATTAATATGCATATAGGATCTGAACATATGATCTTCCACCAACTAAACCAACTAGTATCAACTACAAGGAGTAATCAACACTACTAGCAACCTACAGGTACCATCCCAGACTTAGAGACAAGAATTGGATACAAGAGATGAACTAGGGTTTGAGAGGAGATGGTGCTAGTGAATATGTTGATGGAGATTGGCCGTCTCCCAATGAGAGGAGCGTTGGTGATGACGATGGCAATGATTTCCCCTCCCGGAGGGAAGTGTCCCCGGCAGAACAGCTCCGCCGGAGCCTTAGATTGGTTCCGCCTCGTGGCGGCGGAGTCTCGTCCCGAATGCTTGCTTATGATTTTTCTTCGAACGAAAGACTTCATATAGCAGAAGATGGGCATCGGAGGCCAATAGGGGGCCCACGAGGCAGGGGGCGCGCCCAGGGGGGTAGGGCGCGCCCCCACCCTCGTGGCCAGGGTGTGGGCCCCTCTGGTATTTCTTCCGCTCAAGATTTTGTTTTTATTTCCAAAAATAACTTTCGTGGAGTTTCGTGGACTTTTGGAGTTGTGCAGAATAGGTCACTAATATTTTCTCCTTTTCCACCGAGAATTCCAAATTTCATTCTCCCTCCTTATGTAAACCTTGTAAAATAAGAGAGAATAGGCATAATTATTGTGACATAATGTGTAACAATAGCCCATAATGCAATAAATATAGATATAAAAGCATGATGCAAAATGGATGTATCAGGAGCCCAAGCCAATCGGGGCTCGCTGCTTGAAGAGGAACCGAAGATCGAAGCCAACCAGCTACTATCCATGACCAAAGGAGGGGTCTTGGGCACGCCCGCCAAGCTCCACGCCAGACCGTGGGGGAGGGGCGACAAAGCCGCGGGTTCAGCGCGCCATGAAGGCAAGAGTGCTCCTTCAACCGACCCTGCTCCAGGGGCAGCAAGCGGACTCGGAACGCTCAAGGCCGACGGGGGAGTCGAGGAACGAGGAGGTCGTTTCTTAGAAGGCGTGGCCGCCTCGACGGAAGGAGCCCTGAAGAACTAACGTCAAGAAATGGAAGAAGCACACCAGGAGTCACAGCGATATGGTACTTACACGCCGACGGCGATGTACTTCCTCCGCTTCAGCGGCCTGAAGATGTTGTTGCCGCTCGAGGATCCTTTCCTACTGCGGAGCTCCTCGAAGTCCACACAGAGCTAACCGAAGCGCTGGACATGGCGGCCTGCGCGTGGCGAGGCCGAGGAGGAGCTCGGAGGGCCTACTCCAGGGGTGCCCGGCTGCGGTGAACGGTCCGGCACCGCCTCACCACAACCTCCCGAGGCTCCCAGAGCCTTGGCCTCGAGAACCGCATGTCGCGCCTCCGCAGCGCCCAACGTCTCGGGAGAGGGGACGCAAGCTCCCGAGACGACGCCCCAGGATCACTACATGGCATGTGCTCCTCAGCACTCGAGCCGCCAGCCTCCGCCGGGGCTCGCCCTCCTGCACCCTCACCTGGGGCAAGCTCCGCACCGGTAGCAAGCAAGGGAACCATGCCGATGGGGTTATCGCGGGGCCCCACCAGGCCGATCGGCCGCAGTCCCCACTCATCAAAGGAGGGCATGCTCACGGCAAATTCATCATTGTTCTTGCAACGATACATCAAGCAATTCTTCCCAGGCAACTCATCCGGCAAAGGGACACCCGTCAGGACCTTGAGCATCGTTTGTCGCATCTCAAGAGGGAGCCCGGACTCCTGAAACCTCATATGGTCCTGACTGCTGAGCAAGGTCCACATCGCGCGGGAATGGCGCTGAAGTGGGGCTACCCGACGCTTGACGAATTCCTTCACCACCATGGGCGCGATCACGCCGCGGTCCTTCAGCCTCCTCAACCTGAACCAGACGGGAGAAAGACAGGGGCTCGTGAGCTTCACGTGGCCCCAACTAGAGTTGGGAACAGCGGGCCCTGGCGGAGCATGAAGCAGAGGACTGAGCATGCCGGCATCGACGAACACCCACCGTGTCCGAAACTCACTCGCGGACGGAGGAAGCTCGAAGTCGGTCACCGCGCCCGCCGTCGCGGCCACGGCCTGGAAGCTCATGCACCCCGAGCATTGTTGTAGGCCGATCAGATGCAGTGAGAAGAAATGACGAAGGAGGGCCACCGAAGGAGCGATGCCCACCATGGCTTCGCACACGAAGGCGAAGACAGCAAGAAGAGTCACCGATTGAGGGTCAAGATGCAGCATGTGGATCTGATAATGCTCGAGCACCACGTTGAAGAAGGCGGAGAAGGGGGGAATCAGGCCAGCCTAGAGGGCATCTATGAAAATTGGGACTTCACTGGCTGCCCGAGCCATGCGAGTGCGAGACGCAGGCCAAGCCACTGTCTCTCCCCACTCGTTGAATCTAGAAGTAAGCATCAGACGCACCTTGTCCATGGCCTCGTCGTTGAGCACTCGGGATCGACCTAGCGCTGGCTCGACGGCCGGAGGAGCGCTTAGCGGAGACAAGGGCTTCTTTCCCTTATCTTCTTGTTTCGGCGCTATGGCAACGGAGCGGGCAAAGGGCAGGTCAGATTGGAAAAGAGAAACAGAGTCTCGAGGAAGCAGGGAGATTGAGGAACCGAGGCGCGGACGACGGAGGAATAGTTATGTGAGCTGCGGGGGCCGCATAGCCAGGCGGATTCAGAGATTGCGTGGGGAAGCGGAGACGCCCACGCCCAATCAACTGCCACGCGTCAACCGAGGCCGCAGGCTTTTAGGGCCCGCGGCGCTCCGTACTTAACCCTTAGCTTCGCTGCGAAGCCAAGCCCGAGCGCACCTTGGGCCGGGGGGCTACTGTCGGCGTTCTGGGAACGGGGGTCCCCAGACTTGCCTGTCTGCGGCCCACGGCGTGGCTAAGTCAGCGGGCCGTACGGCCCATCTTCATCAACAAGGCATCCAAGACCCCCGCGAGGGGCCAAACCTCACGAGGCAGACAACGCAAGACCTCCTCAGGAGTGGCCTAGCCAAGCAGGCTCATGAGGAGCGGAGATATCAAGGCAGGGCAAACCTCACGAGGCTCTCGTGACGTGAGCCATGAACATCGAAACCAGGCGGGCGCCAGCGCATGCAGCGTTCTTGTTTCCTCTTTGGTGCTAAGGAGGCAAGCGCAGGCGAGGAGTACCGAGGCATCAGGCAAAGGTTGCCATATCGGTGCAACAAGACCAAGACTAGAAGGATGGCAGGACGGAGGTCATCGTGGAGCCCAAGACGGCGTCACCACCAGAGCCTTTCGTAGGCGAAGACCACTTTTGTCAGGATAGCTTGTACTAGCTGTACCCGTTCAAATTTGCCCGTCGTTGTTGGCTCCCTTCCCGCTCAATATTTGGGGAGAGGACCAGGCCTATATAAGTAGAACTAGCCACCACAAGAGGGGGATCTGAGCTTGATCTGATCTGATCGGGAGCCTACCTTAGCCACAAGAACACCTCAACCTCAGGAGGTTGTTCTTCCCCTTGTACTGTTCATCATCAGCCCAAGAGGCAATCCACCACCACCACATTGGAGTAGGGTATTACACCACAACGGTGGCCCGAACCAGTATAAATCTCATGTCTCTCTGTGTTGCGAGTTCGTCCGCGAGATCTTAGTGAGCTAGGGCGTGGATCGATAGGAGGGAAAGACTTCGCACGCACACCAGAGTTCAAACCTTAAGGGTTTTGCTGGAACCCCACATCCGACAGACAATTCCTAAAGATTACCAACAAGATGGATTCCACAATTATGTGAACAAGGAAATAACATTTGTCTGATCAAATGATATAATGATGTATGCTCGAGGAAAACATACACAATTAAACATTGGTTGAAAGGTGCACCCGAAATATGGGATTAGGTTGCATGATCGAGGTTAGAATGGTGTTTCAATAACCAATGGTCTAAGACTTAACTGTTGACCATTAACTTCAAAGCAATAAGGGTGCTAAAAATACAGAATCCAAGCAGCACCATTCACTTGTTGGTACCCCGGTTAGAATCAACACGAGAACCAAGAAAGGATGGTGATGGCGAGAAGTATCATTATTTCAAGAATTCATAAAAGGTGAAGCAATCCTCACCACATCCTTGACATAAAAGCCAGTAATACTCCAAGATAGAATCATAACATAAGTTGGATAGAAAGGACCTCTAGGTACAACACAAAACAGGAACAAGTTTGTGTTGGGGGGGAAGGCAAGAATGTTGTCGATGGTAACACAATTCATTAAGGGGCCAGGATGTTATTTCTCATCATGAATTCGATTGGTATCCTGTAAGGAGTCAAAACATTGATGATGATCACGACAAGTTTTGTTGAGAGGCTCCATGAAGATGCAATCACTCAGCGATGACATCAAGCCAAGGGAATGGTGAATCAAAAGGCTATTATTACCATAGATAAGATGTCATCTCAGGATTCAGAGTTGTCTCTCAAGACAAACAATATGATGGTGAAAGATCGATGGTGGTATTAGGAGAGCATTGTCGGGATTGTGTCCCGGGGATGAAGGATATAGGTAGAATGGTCAAGCAGCCAGTCTGATGAAGATGATGTAGTCAATCAGCTGGGCATGACATGATCGAGTACAAACTCGTAAGTAATGAATCGCAGTGCGGACTCGATTCAGTTGTCGGTGTCCTTGAGGGGTTCTTACAACTCAGAACCCGTTGGAAAAATGGAATCAGTGAGATTAATAGTTGATGAAGAACTCATAAGAAGTTATGTAGTCCCGTGATGTTCTCAAGATACAAGAGGGTATACTCGAAGGTAGAGCTGAATAGAGGTTGGATAGGTGTATTGACCTGCAGAAGACAAGTACTTCAACTTGTCCGAAAAATGGGATCAAAGAAGAACAATATGGTCGGAACCACGATTGCAAAGGATGAATACACAGATACCAGACGATATCATATCAAGGAAATAGTTATTATTACAAGAAGCTTCTATTATAGGATCTACATCGTGTCCATGGGCATGAACACAAAGTTCAAGGTCGACTCCCACTTCTCCAATGCATAACCTTTCATTCACTTCTCATTTTTCGAAGAAGTTGTAATGTTTAAATTTTATCTAGCAAAACACCAGAAGAGTATGACTCGTGAAAAACTTCCGGGTTCACACAGATGAAGGATGGCATAGGTTCAACCCATCGGGGTGTCTTAGAAACATATACCACAAGCTTCAATAGTAAATATCACCAGCTCGAAAGCAGAGCATGGTTGGCCAAATCAGAGAGTAGGATTTACCAATGGTATTATGTATCAGGGAAAAGAACTTCTCGAGGTTTCCATATGCGAAGGACACTGTTGGATGTTAATTTGGCAAAGGATCTGATGGTCCATAACGGAGCTGATGTGCGCATCGACACACAATCAGAGGAAGAAACAATGCAAGGGCATTGGATTATAGAAACAACTGACTAATTCAAAGCTCAAATGTAAAGGAATTATGATTTTCAAATCTAGGGATCAGGAGCAAACGCTCTGATCAAGGATGGATAAGTTGAGTAGGCTTAGGTGTACAATCGATGGTAATTCGATTGGTCGAGATCCAGCCCATGTTTAAAATGACGACTGGGCCGGAAGGATGAATTCTAAGATCTGATTGAGGATTGCGAGCATCCTCGACATATTGAATTAACGGACTTAAAATGATAAAGACGAGGGATGCCAATAACGTTACGAGACTTATGGGATCAACCATAATGCAAGCAAGCAAGAATTTCAAGAGCAATAGGCTACTCGAGATTTTCGAAAGATCGAATGGTATTTTGAAGTCTTATGCAAAACACATGAACAACTGGGAATGAGTGATACGTCTCCAACGTATCTATAATTTTTTATTGTTCCATGCTTTATTATATTCTGTTTTGGACATTAATGGGCTTTATTATACACTTTTATATTATTTTTGGACTAACCTATTAACCGGAGGCCCATCCCAGAATTGATGCATTTTGCCTATTTCAGAGTTTCCTAGAAAAAGAATATCAAACGGAGTCCAAACGGAATGAAACCTTCGGGAACGTGATTTTCGGAACAAACGTGATCCAGAGGACTTGGACTCTATGTCAAGACATCAACCAGGAAGGCACGAGGTAGGGGGCGCGCCTACCCCTGGGCGCGCCCTCCACCCTCATGGGCCCCATGTTGCTCCACCGACGTACTTCTTCCTCCTACATATACCTACGTACCCCCAAACTACCAGATACGGAGCCAAAAACCTAATTCCACCGCCGCAACCTTCTCGCACTCCATGAGATCCCATCTTGGGGCCTTTTTCCTGAGCTCACGAGGGGGCATCGATCACGGAGGGCTTCTACATCAACACCATAGCCTCTCCGATGATGTGTGAGTAGTTTACCTCGCACCTTGGGTCCATAGTTATTAGCTAGATGGCTTCTTCTCTCTTTTTGGATCTCAATACAATGTTCCCTCCTCTCTTATGGAGATCTATTCGATGTAATCTTCTTTTGCGGTGTGTTTGCTGAGACCGATGAATTGTGGGTTTATGATCAAGTTTATCTATGAACAATATTTGAATCTTCTCTGAATTCTTTTATGTATGATTGGTTATGTTTGCAAGTCTCTTCGAATTATCAGTTTGGTTTGGCCTACTAGATTGATCTTTCTTGTAATGGGAGAAGTGCTTAGCTTTGGGTTCAATCTTGCGGTGTCCTTTCCCAAAGGATGAGGGGCAGCAAGGCACGTATTGTATTGTTGCCATCGAGGATAACAAGATGGGGTTTATATCATATTGCATGAGCTTATCCTCTACATCATGTCGTCTTACTTAAAGCGTTACTCGTTCTTATGAACTTAATACTCTAGATGCATCTTTGGATAGCGGTCGATGTTTGGAGTAATAGTAGTAGATGCGGTGAGTCGGTCTACTTGTCGCGGACGTGATGCCTATATGCATGATCATACCTAGATATTCTCATAACTATGCTCAATTCTGTCAATTGCTCAACAGTAATTTGTTCACCCACCATAATACTTATGCTCTCGAGAGAAGCCACTAGTGAAACCTATGGCCCCCGGGTCTATCTTCCATCATATTAATCTTCCAACACTTAGCTATTTTTATTGCCTTTTATTTTACTTTGCATCTTTATCATAAAAATATCAAAAATATTATCTTGTCATATCTCACTCTCGTAAGTGACCGTGAAGGGATTGACAACCCCTTTATTGCGTTGGTTGCGAGGATTTATTTGTTTGTGTAGGTGCGAGGGACTCATGCGTGGCCTCCTACTGGATTGATACCTTGGATCTCAAAAACTGAGGGAAATACTTATGCTGCTTTATCACACTTCCTCTTCAAGGGAAAACCAATGCAGTGCTCAAGAAGTAGCAATGAGCGGATACTCGATAAGTGCAAGGAATTATCCGTAGGGGTATTCATGCGGCAAAAATTTGTAAGGCAGTGGCTCAAGAGATTCTTAATAGTCGAAGAACAGTTCGATGCATCTTGTCATAACAAGAGCAGCTGGGAATGGAAATAAGAAGGACATGTGTAAGTATTTATCTATTGGGATGTATCGGTGGTAGGGGATTGCAAAAGCGACGGACATAGAGTCTCGAGAGAACACGAGAGAGTATCTTCGGAATCTTCTGATGCAGCAGGCGATCCTCTGCAATAAGGGGCTCTCCGGGTGGATGCGATCATGAGATCCTAATGTGAGAGTTAGCAAATTCATTTAACCCGAATAGTAGAGAGATTAGAGTCCCAGAGTATAGGTCGAGGAATAAAAGATCGTAATAGCGCCCAAATGGCGACGTGAGCCCGTAAGACACACAGCCATCTTAGTAAAAAGTTTTGCAATGCCTAGACTCGACTTCGGCGAAGGAGTGTGGAAGGGGGATTCCTACAGGCAGAAGGCTCTAATACCAACTTGTGATGCCCCTGATTCAATCATACACTAATCATGCATGCAAACGTGTACGATCAAGATCAGGGACTCACGGGAAGATATCACAACACAATTCTAAAAATAAAATAAGTCATACAAGCATCATATTACAAGCCAAGGGCCTCGAGGGCTCGAATACAAGAGCTCGATCACAGACGAGTCAGCGGAAGCAACAATATGTGAGTACAGACATAAGTTAAAGAAGTTGCCATAAGATGGCTAGCACAAACGGGGATACCGATCGAAAGAGGCGCAGGCCTCCTGCCTGGGATCCTCCTAAACTACTCCTAGTCGTCGTCTGCGGCCTGCACGTAGTAGTAGGCACCTCCAGTGTAGTAGGAGTCGTCGTCGACAGTGGCGTCTGGCTCTTGGGCTCCAACATCTGGTTGCGACAACCAGGAAGAAACGGCAAGGGGGAAAGAGGGAGAAAAGCAGCCGTGAACTCATCCAAAGTACTCGCAAGCAAGGATCTATACTACATATGCATGGGTATCTGTGTAAAGGGGCAATATCGGTGGACTGAACTGCAGAATGCTAGAATAGGAGGGGGATAGCTAGTCCTGTCGAAGACTATGCTTCTGGCAGCCTCCATCTTGCGGCATGTAGAAGAGAGTAGATGGTAAGTTCACCAAGTATCTTCGCATATCATAATCCTACCCGGCGATCCCCTCCTCGTCGCGCTGTGAGAGAGTGATCACTGGGTTGTATCTGGCACTTGAAAGGGTGTGTTTTATTAAGTATCTGGTTCTAGTTGTCATAAGATCAAGGTACAACTCCGGGTCGTCCTTTTACTGAGGGACACGGCTATTCAAATAGATAAACTTGCCTGCAGGAGTGGAGCACATAACTCAACACGCTCGATCCCTCTGGCCGGATGCACTTTTCTGGGTCATGCCCGGCCTCGAAAGACCAACACGTCGCAGCCCTACCTAGGCACAACAGAGAGGTCAGCACGCTGGTTACAAAAGGGCTATCACGTGTTGTGATAGATAGTGCATCGAGGGAGATGGGTATGAGACCCACATGAGTTGCCATGGTGGTAACCCAACCTATGTGATCGGAGATCCCGTGAAGTAGGACACAGGAAAAGCAGGCGGTGGTGAACTGAGGAGAGTAACTATACTAACCCACTCCGTTGGAGATGCAATACTCTCGATACTGTATGGTAGGATGACTATTGTCTTAATGTGTTCCAAAGCTTATGTAAGCAAGATGCTATCCTACAGAGCGATCTTTGAAGGAACACATCCATGTGAGCCCGACTGTTGGTCATAGTCTATGAGATTGGGGTGATCTCTAGTAACTCATGAATAGGCCAGGAGTGTGACTTATATGCTCCACCCGAGGGATCAGCCTTCGGCAGCCTAGTACTAGTAAGACATGTGGTGAAACTTCATTACGCAAAACTGACAATTAAAGGCATAGTCCATTGTTTAGTTGTGAAGGAGTGTAGCTACTTGCTCTAGGTGAAGCTCAACCTTACTGTGTCTTCACCGTAACACCGTATATCGAAACAGCAATTGGAACAGATGACACAATGGGCCCTCGAGATCTGGTGGGGGATTGCTGAAATTTAGGATGGGCTTTAGGCCCATATAGCAATTTCTGAAAAATCTCTAAGGGCTCATGTGTGTTTATTGGCACTAGGTGGAGGTGGGAAGTTTAGTCCCACCCCTGAAGTAAAAGAGGAGTTGGACCTCTTTATAATGGATGTTCTTTCACATGCTATTGGAGCTTGAGAATAGAAGAGGCCCTCGCGCAATCCTCCTCCGCCGCCTGCCTCACCACGCCACGCCTCGTCATGACGCACCGCGGGTTGCGGGATTGAGCCGAGCCGAGCTCACACCTACGCGCTTATTTTTGCCAGTCACTAACGGAGAGTTCTCGATACCGGGCAATAACTAAGACGCGTCGGATCGCGGGCTGTCACGGATTCGGACGTGGGTCGAGCCCACGTCTCTCCACGCGGCTGCGCCTACATAAGTGTACGGTGTCTCCTAACCCTAGCCGCCACGATCAGATCACATCTACTGCACGCGCATGCCCACCGTCGTTCATCTGCTGCTGCTGCCACGGGTGACTCCATCCCGGCTGCCGCGTACATGGTAGATGGAAGAGCAGGTCTCCGAAACCCCGTCACTCCGGTTCCTGTACGGGAGAGAGGCGAATAGGTTTTTGGGAAGCGACGACGCGACTGCTCGCTATTCGTCTACTTCGTCCTCGTCGTCACCATGTCCACCGATGCCGACCGTGCTGCCGCTGAGAAAGTTGAAGCCGACAAGAAGCCCGCCGAGGATGCCGCTGCTGCTGTCACTGCCGCCGGGGCTTCTGCTTGGCCTACTGGAGGGTATAAGACATTTATCCCGCTCCTGTTTATTTTCGTATTAGCAGTATTAGCAGTATGTGTACATTTGTTACAGTTTGCTTAGTACGTGCATGTTTAGATCAGAACTAATATATTGTCAATTTAGTCAATGCCATGCTTGTGATTTATCTATGGATTAAATTAGTCGAAAAATTGCCTATTTACTCAGCAACTAAAACGGCGATGGAGGTGTCCTGTGCCGGCGGCGGTGAAGAAGCGCACGACGGCTGCCCAGGAGCTTCGGCTCGGCGGCGGGTGGTCGCTCCGGTGTGCCCCTGCGTGAGGGAGAAGGTGAGGGAGAGAGAGGAGGTCAAGGAGAAGAGTACAGAGGAAAAGGGAGGCGCTGGAAACTTCCTGTGGCGACGAATCGATCGTCGGAGCGGCTTTAGGCGGCACAGCTTTCCGAGCTTCGTGCGCTCGATCCCGAGGGGAAAATCGAGGGGCGTCTGCGGGAAACCGACGAGACGAGTAAGAGGATTCTCTGGGTGCAGTCGGATTGGATAGGGGGTTAGGGATCTGGCCGAATCGATTTGGTTCTGGTGCGGAGACGTGCGCGAACAGGAGATCGTCAGGAGGAAGGAGATGACCTGACGGGTCCCGCTGTCATAGAAAGAGAGGGGCTAGAGAGGCCGACAGGTGGGGTCGCGTGGATGAAGTTAGCGGTGACGCGTGCGTGCGCTGCGGCGCTGCTGGGCAGATGCCGGGCCGTGGTTGCTGTTGGGCCTATTGCACTGCTCGCGCGTGGGCGAGAGATAGCGAGGTGGGCTGCAGCTTAGGTTTAGGAATAGGTTTAGATGTTTCTGTTCTGTTTTATTCGTAGACATAACTTTGGCTCAAAATATGAACCAAAACATTTTCAAATAAATACCAGAATATCTACAGAATACACATATACTAATATAAAGAATAGTGAACATTTTTCCAATCCAAAATACTTATAAAAAATACATATAATATTTTATAACCTTATTTGGGTTTTATAAATAATTCCCAAAATGTTTTTTGAACACGCAAACAAATATTCAAACAACGTTTAAAACATTTCCAACTATTTTTATTTTGAAGGAGTCATATTACCTTCACTCTTTCTATTTTGAAGGAGTCATATTTCCCTCTCTCTTTCGATTCATTTTTTTAGTTGGCACTGTTTCAAATATTGAAATCCAAATGAAAGAATATTCAATTGTCTAGTTTTTACATAATTTGAGGACATCATGTCATCCTCTCTCGTAACCAAGTTAACAATTTTGAATATTTTCAAAGTTCAAAATAAGATCGAAAGGAATATTTCGGAAGTCATTTTAATCCCTCTCATTTGAATATTCAATAAATCCAAAATAAGAACCAAGTGGATAATTGGGAAAGTCCTTTTATTCCCTCTCGTTTATTATTCATTTAAACTGTAAAAGTTTCAAATCCTAGTCAAAATTAACTAATAACAAGCAACACAAGCAAGTTTTTAATTACTCCTATTTAAATTATTAACATTTCAAAATTTAAAATTTTGGAATGTTACAGTCTCCCACTTGCACTAGAGTCAATAATCTAGATTACATAGTAATGAATCTAACACCCATGGAGTCTTCGTGCTGATCATGTTTTTCTCGTGGAAGAGGCTTAGTCAACGAGTCAGCAACATTCAGATCCGTATGTATTTTGGAAATCTCTATGTCTCCCTCCTTGACTTGATCGCGGATGGAATTGAAGCGTTTGATGTGTTTAGTTCTCTTGTGAAATCTGGATTCCTTCGCCAAGGCAATTGCTCCAGTATTGTCACAAAAGATGTTCATTAGACCCGATGCACTAGGTATTACACCTAGATCGGGTATGAACTCCTTTATCCAGACTCCTTCATTTGCTGCTTGCGAAGCAGCTATGTACTCCGCTTCACACGTAGATCCCGCCACGACACTGCTTGGATCTGCACCAACTTATAGCTCCACCATTCAATATAAATATGTATCCGGTTTGTGACTTAGAGTCATCCGATCAGTGTCAAAACTTGCATCGACGTAACCATTTACAGCAAGCTCTTTATCACCTCCATAAACGAGAAACATATCCTTAGTCCTTTTCAGGTATTTCAGGATGTTCTTGACATTGTCGAAAGTGATCCACTCTGGATTACTTTGGTACCTCCCTGCTAAACTTATAGCAAGGCACACATCAGGTCTGGTACACAGACATTGCATACATGATAGAACTATGGTGAGGCATAGGGAATGACTTTCATTTTCTCTCTATCTTCTGCGGCTGCCGGGCATTGAGTCCGACTCAACTTCACACCCTGTAACACGTGCAAGAACCCTTTCTTTGGTGATCCATTTTGAACGTCTTCAAAACTTTATCAAGGTATGTGCTTTGTGAATGTCCAATTAAGCGTCTTGATCTATCTCTATAGATCTTGATGCCCAATATATAAACAAACACGAGGTCTTTCATTGAAAAATTCTTATTCAAGTATCCTTTTATGCTATCCAGAAATTCTATATCATTTCCAATCAGCAATATGTCATCCACATATAATATTAGAAATTCTACAGAGCTCCCACTCACTTTCTTGTAAATACAAAGCTTCTCCAAAAGTCAGATAAAACCATATGCTTTGATCACACTATCAAAGCGTATATTCCAACTCCGAGATGCTTGCACCAGTCCATACATGGATCGCTGGAGCTTGCACACTTTGTTAGCACCTTTAGGATCGACAAAACCTTCTGGTTGCATCATATACAACTCTTCTTTAAGATATCCGTTAAGGAATGCAGTTTTTACATCCATTTGCCAAATTTCATAATTATAAAATGCGGCAATTGCTAACATGATTCTGACAGACTTAAGCATCCCTACGGGTGAGAAGGTCTCATCATAGTCAACTCCTTGAACTTGTCGAAAACCTTTTGCAACAAGTCGAGCTTTGTAGACAGTAACATTACCGGCAGCGTCAGTCTTCTTCTTAAAGATCCATTTATTCTCTATGGCTTGCCGATCATCGGCCAAGTCAACCAAAGTCCATACTTTGTTTTCATACATGGATCCCATCTCAGATTTCATGGCCTCAAGCCATTTCGCGGAATCTGGGCTCATCATCACTTCCTCATAGTTTGTAGGTTCGTCATGGTCAAGTAACATGACCTCCAGAACAGGATTACCGTACCACTCTGGTGCGGATCGTACTCTGGTTGACCTACGAGGTTCGGTAGTAACTTGATATGAAGTTTCATGATCATTATCATTAGCTTCCTCACTAATTGGTGTAGAAATCACTGGAACTGATTTCTGTGATGGACTACTTTCCAATTCGGGAGAAGGTACAATTACCTCATCAAGTTCTACTTTCCTCCCACTCACTTGTTTCGAGGGAAACTCCTTCTCTAGAAAGGATCCATTCTTAGCAACGAATATCTTGCCTTCGGATTTGTGATAGAAGGTGTACCCAACAGTCTCCTTTGGGTATCCTATGAAGACACATTTCTCCGATTTGGGTTCGAGCTTATCAGGTTGAAGCTTTTTCACATAAGCATCGCAGCCCCAAACTTTAAGAAATGACAGCTTAGGTTTCTTGCCAAACCACAGTTCATATGGTGTTGTCTCAACAGATTTAGATGGTGCCCTATTTAATGTGAATGCAACCGTCTCTAAAGCATAACCCCAAAACAATAGTGGTAAATCAGTAAGAGACATCATAGATAGCACCATATCTCATAAAGTACGGTTACGACGTTCGGACACACCATTAAGCTGTGGTGTTCCAGGTGGCATGAGTTGCGAAACTGTTCCACATTGTTTCAAATGAAGACCAAACTCATAACTCGAATATTCACCTCCACGATCAGATCGTAGAAATTTTGTTTTCTTGTCACGATGATTTTCCACTTCACTCTGAAATTCTTTGAACTTTTCAAATGTTTCAGACTTATGTTTCATTAAGTAGATATACCCATATCTGCTCAAATCATTTGTGAAGGTCAGAAAATAACGATACCTGCCGTGAGCCTCAACACTCATCGGACCGCACACATCATTATGTATTATTTCCAACAAGTCAGTTGCTCGCCCTATTGTTCCGGAGAACGGAGTCTTAGTCATCTTGCCCATGAGGCATGGTTCGCAAGCATCAAGTGATTCGAAAAGTCCATCAGCATGGAGTTTCTTCATGCGCTTTTGATAACCCACAAGTATAGGGGATCGCAACAGTTTTCGAGGGTAGAGTATTCAACCCAAATTTATTGATTCGACACAAGGGGAGCCAAAGAATATTCTCAAGTATTAGCAGTTGAGTTGTCAATTCAACCACACCGGATAACTTAATATCTGCAGCAAAGTATTTAGTAGCAAAGTAGTATGGAAAGTAACCATAGCAGTGGCACGAATGTAACGATGGCAGTTTTGTAGTAATTGTAACAGTGGCAACGGTAAAGTAACTAAGCAAAGATCAATATGTGAAAAGCTCATAAGCATTGGATCAGTGATGGATAATTATGTCGGATGCGATTACTCATGCAATAGTTATAACATAGGTTGACACGGAACTAGCTCCAGTTCATCAATGTAATGTAGGCATGTATTCCGAATATAGTCATACATGCTTATGGAAAAGAATTTGCATGACATCTTTTGTCCTACCCTCCCGTGGCAGCGGGGTCCTATTAGAAACTAAGGGATATTAAGGCCTCCTTTTAATAGAGTACCGGACCAAAGCATTAACACTTAGTGAATACATGAACTCCTCAAACTACGGTCATCATCGAGAGTGGTCCCGATTATTGTCACTTCGGGGTTGCTGGATCATAACACATACTTGGTGACTAATGACTTGCAAGATAGGATCAAGAACTCACATATATTCATGAAAACATAATAGGTTCAGATCTGAATTCATGGCACTCGGGCCCTAGTGACAAGCATTAAGCATATCAAAGTCATAGCAACATCAATCTCAGAACATAGTGGATATTAGGGATCAAACCCTAACAAAACTAACTCGATTACATGATAAATCTCATCCAACTCATCACCGTCAAACAAGCCTATGATGGAATTACTCACGCACGATGGTGAGCATCATGAAATTGGTGATGGAAGAAGGTTGATGATGACGATGACGATGGATTCCCCTCTTCGGAGCCCCGAACGGACTCCAGATCAGCCCTCCCGGGAGAGATTAGGGCTTGGCGGCAGCTCCGTATCGGAAAAAATACGATGAATCCTTCTCTCTGATTTTTTCTCCCCGAACATGAAATATATAGAGTTGGAGTTGAGGTCGGTGGAGCCTCAGGGGGCCCACGAGGCAAGGGGCGCCCCCAGGGGGGCAGGCGCGCCCTCCACCCTCGTGGATAGGGTGTGGGCCCCCTGGTGTTGATTCTTTCGCCATTATTTTTTGTTAATTCCAAAAATATTCTCCGTGAAGTTTCAGGTCATTCCGAGAACTTTTATTTCTGCACAAAAATAACACCATGGCAATTGTGTTGAAAACAGCGTCAGTGTCACAACCCGAGAATTGCTTGTATTTAGTTGCATCTGTGAGCATCCATGCATCATGTTTAAATTTATGAAATTTGAATTGGGGATGTTCAAACCCTAGCACCAAATGAAATCAACTAGGTTCAAATAAAAAATATTTTCAATGAACCCAAAATGCCTTCAAAATATTCATTATTTATGGAAAAGGTTAAAACCTTTACCAAAGGTCATGCACATCTTTCCAAGGCATTTATGGATTTTTGAATTAACTCATATTGTATTTGAATTGGGGCATTAAAATTCTATGATTATTTTAAATGCTCTAATAATTCTGAAATAATTGAGGGCTGTTGGGAATAATCCAGTATGTGCCCACAATTTATTTCAGGATTTTATAAAGTGGTTTAGTATTTTACTAAAAACAAAAAAACAAAGACAGAAAATAGAAAACATAAATAAAAGGAGAGAGAGAGGTTACCTGCGGCTTACCTGGCGCCCACTTGGCCCAACGCTGGCAGGCCCAATCGACTGGCCTCCCCTGCCAGGAGGACAAAGGCGCGTGCTCTCCGCGCGCGTCCACGCGCGAGGCCACCTCCTGCTTCCCGCAGCTTCCCCGACGCGGCTGTGAATGCCACGCACTCCCCCTTGACCCCCCTCGACCTCTCCCTCATCCTCACCTCCCCTGTCTCTCTCCCTCGCGCGCAGTCCGAGCGCTGCCGCCGCCGCCGACGATCACCACCATTGCCAACGCCTCTCCCTCGTCCTCCCGAGCAGCCTAGAAGCTCCGCCACTTCGTCCTCAACCCCCTCACCGAGCCACGCCCCGCCAGAAGCCCCCGAACGTCCTCACCGGGCTCGTCTTCAACCTCCCGACGGCCCGCCAACTCCAATCCTTCACCGAGCCCATTTCGACGCCCCCTGCATTCGCTGTGAGCTCCTGCTCCTTCTCCCCCTCCCTATTTGCTCTGCTGCATGCCTTAGCCGCCACACCACGCTCGCCCGCACGCGCCGCCGCCTGAGCTCCTCGCTGCCGAGGCCACTTCCACCTGAGCTCGAAACCGAGTGCATCACCGCGCTCAGCGCATCACCACGGGGCCGTAGCGACCATGTGTTGCTCCTGCCGTGCCCTGTGCCGTCGAATCCATCGACGTTCGAACCCCTGCCGGATCTCCTTGCGGATGGAACCCGAATAGGCGATAAACCTGGACTAGAGAATTGTGTGGTTAGTCAGGTCGTGGCCGACTCCCTCGCCAGGCTTCCGCTTGAAGGTTGCCGAGATACATGACGTGTACATCGCGGTAAGTGGCGAGAGCGTGTGTAAAGAAGTACACCCCTGCAGGGTTAACATCATCTATTCGAATAGCCGTGTCTGCAGTAAAGGACTTCTGGATTGCTTGTATAGTTCATAGACAAGTGGAAGTGGATACTCTAAAACTCGCAAGATAAGTGTGAGTGCTATGGATGGCGTTCTCGTAGGGAGATGGGAGCGGGTCCATAATGGGGTATTGATATGGTGAATATGTGGACTCGTGTGCGCCACCTCAAAAGAGTTACTTGCAGTTGTAGTTCAGGATAGCCACCGAGTCAAAGCTGGCTTGCTGCAGTCAAACTCCACCACCCCTTTTGTTGATGCCGATGCATATGTAGCTAGTTCTGATGTAAGTCTTGCTGGGTACATTTGTACTCACGTTTGCTTAATTTATGTTTTTGCAGAGAGACGTCAGTCTCGCTAGTAGTTCCACGTGGACTTTGACGTTTAGATTGTTACCTCAGCTACGATCTTGTACCCTTGGGAGGGTCTTGTACATAGTCAGGCTTCTCAGCCTTTTTCATTTGTAGTTGTCTGTACCCAGACATGTTTATGCTTCCGCTTGATGCTTTTATGCTCTGTATGTTGGGTCATGGGACCCATGTTTGTAATTCTTGGCTCCTCGGAGCCTAATGAATAAATACTTGAGTCGTAGAGTTATGTTGTGATGCCATGTTGTATTTACACATATCGAGCATATTATGTGTATGATTGAAATGCTTGGTATGTGTGGGATCCGACAACCTAGTTGTTTATCCTTGGTTGCCTCTCTTATGGGGAAATGTAGTCTTGTGCTTCCATGAGCCATAGTAGTCTGCCATAGCCAGTTCACTGAGTCCTGCTAGCCCAGCACTACCGCTTCCGTAACACTTGACTGGCGGCATGTGATTCACTTCGTTCTCGTGGTTCCGTCCCTTCGGGAAATGTCACGCAGATGACATCCGAGTCCTGCCTAAGCCTGCTACAGCCCGAGTTCCCAAAGTCCTGTTAGCCCAAAGGTTATAGCCCGGATTCAAGACGTCAGCCGACCGACATGCTCGATGTCGATTCATGTATGCCTGTCCCCGAAAGTTAGTGCCACTTTGGGTTCACGACTAGTCATGTCAGCCCGGGTTCTCTGACATATGGATGCTAGCGACACCATCATATACGTGAGCCAAAACGCGCAAACAGTCCCGGGCCATGGTAGGGAAACACCCGTGGGAATACCGTGCGTGAGGCCGCAAAGTGATATGAGGTGTTACAGGCTAGATTGGTGTGACTTAGAATCGGGGTCCTGTCACAGCCCTAGAATTTGGTTGCAGTTAGTTGCATAAGCTTTCATGTCATCATGTTTAATTTCAAATGATTTTGAAATGGGGATTGCCTAAACCCTAGCATCAAAGGAATTCACTAGGTTCAACTAAAATAATTTCAGTGAATCCAAACGGCTTTCAAAAATGTCCATCATTTTTGGAAAATGCTAGAAGCAATAACCAGAGGTGTTGCACATTTTTCCATGACATTTTGGATCTTTGAACTAATACATATTGTATTTGAGTTGGAGCAAATATATGTTATAAATATATTTAATGCTTCAATAATTCTGTTATTTTGTGAGGGCTCTAGAATATTCCTTTCGGTCCACTCGCAAAAATTATCGGAAGAAACAAAAATGATTTAGTGCTTGAACTAAATCAAAACAGATTGAAACAAATAGAAAACAATAATTAAAATAGAAAGCAGGCGGGAGGAGTACCAGAATCTTACTCCGGCCTCATTTGTGAAGCCCACCAGAGAGGCCAACTCACCCACGCGGCCCGCTACTGTGCAGCCCAGCTGCCAATCATCTTCTCCACCGCGCCAGGAGGACGCGGGCGTGTGCCCGACGCGCGCCGGCCACCTCCTGCCTGCCTGCGTGCCCTCCCGACGCTCTGGACGATTCTCGCGACGCCACGACGCCCCTGGAACCCCTCGCGCTCTCCCTCGCTCCTCCTCCTCCTCTGCTCTCTCTCCCACACGCGCCCGAGCGGAGCTCGTTGTCGCCGACGCTGTTTGCCACGACCACCGTGCTCCCCTCGCCTCCCCGACGCGCCAAGAAGCCCCGCCGTCAACCTCTATGCCGTCTCAGCCAAGCCACGCGAGCGGAAGAGCCCTGCAACATCGTCCCCGTCCTCATCTTCAACCTCCGGCCGCCGGCAACCTCGCCGTGGATTCACGGACTCCAGTGCGTCCCCGACCTCATCGACTACGCCATCGAGTTCACTGTGAGCTCCTTCCCGTTTCCCCTCCTTTGCTTTGTTTGTTCCCGTGCCACAACACCCCTTGGCGTGCCGAGCACCGCCGCCCGCCATGGCCGCCCAGCCTTCCTTGCCCGAGCCCCTCCGCCCAACCCGTGGCACCAGAGTGCTTCGGTGGCCCGTGGGTGCCATCTAGGCCACCGGCTCCTTCCCTACCGCCTGCAGCCCGCGCCGCACTGGCGAGCTCGGCCGCCGTCGTGGTCAACATCATGCGGTCGTCTCCG
Source organism: Aegilops bicornis (assembly GCA_021605145.1). Taxonomy (NCBI): domain Eukaryota; kingdom Viridiplantae; phylum Streptophyta; class Magnoliopsida; order Poales; family Poaceae; genus Aegilops; species Aegilops bicornis. The sequence continues at coordinate 420,151,030 of CM038675.1, read as the reverse complement.
CCACCCCAAAGACATGCCACTTCCACCATCCGAAACCCCGCAGCGGCTCCCCAGCGCGCCCGGCATAGCGGCCGTGGTCGAAGCAATGGCCGGCGATCGCCGATGCTGCAATCGCTTAGCACCGGTGATTAGTCGCCGGCTAACCCGTCATTAGCTGCCTAACCATCCGGTTAACCACCCCTGACCCACAGACAGCCGGGCCCCACCTGTTTAATTAACCGGCTAAAGAAATTAGTTAGAATTAGTCTAATCCCTGTGGACCCACGTCGGCATTAACCATCTTGGCGTGGCCTTTTCGGGCCACCTATCTGTGACACTAGGCAGCACTGGCTCACTGACATGCGGGACCCACGCGTCAGGGTTGACCCGGGGCAGCCCTGTTGACCTGCTGACGTCACAGTGACGTAGTGCTGACGCCATAATTCATTTCTAGATTAATTTTAATTCAGGAAATTTCAGAAATACCCCAAACTTCTAAAATTCATAGTAAATCAACCGTAACTCCAAATAAAATAATTTATATATGAAAAATGATCAGAAAAATCCAATCTATCCATCCGTTCTGGTTTCATGCATGTTAGAACAACTTATGACTACTGATTAGGACAAATGAAATGAATGGCATTTAAATAACTACATGTGGAGTTTGAATTTGAATCTTGGATTCAAACCAACTTCATTTAACTTGCTGCTAGTTACAATAGCTCAAACCACAACATATTGCCATGTCACACTCATGCATCATATTGTTGCATTGCATTGATTGTGTTTCTCCTTTGTTTGTCGGTGTTTGTTACCTCTCAGTAGACGACGTACCGATGAAGAGTTCGATGACACCGATGAAGAACTATATTATCTTCAGAAGTGCCAGGCAAGCAAAACCCCCTTGTTCATTCCGATACAATCCCACTCTATCACTTCTGCTCTCTTTTACTGCATTAGGACAACCACGATACATGTGTTACATGCTGCGGTAGCTGAACCCCTTTCCTCTGCATGACCTGTCCTTGCCACAGTAAATAGATGAAAGCCACTAGCATGAGTAGGAGTTGTTTGAGCCCTGATGTGCCTACTCATTCATGCTTGTTTGTCATGCCTGCTATTGCTTAGAGTTGTGTCAGGTCTGATTCATCGGGAATGAATTGGAAAGTGGTGAACATGTCCTCGTGTGTGAGCTAAGTGTGTGAACACGATTTGGTAAAGGTAGCGGTGAGAGGCCATGTAGCAGTACATGGTGGGTTGTCTCATTGCAGCCGTCCTCAGGAACTGAGTTATGTGTTTGTGATCAATGAACAGTTACTACCACGCATTGGAATGCTTAAGTGCCCCTCTCGACTTATTAATCAACTTGATCTTTGTCCAGGAGTTGCAACTAGTTTCTGGTGTTTGTAGGTAGTGTTAGTAGTCTACCAAGTGGCACCCGGTACAGGTGGGCTTGGGACAGACTAGGCACGATGTACGGTGTACAAAGTGGCACCCGGTTGGTGGGCTTGGGAACCTGCTCACATCGTTTGGGGCCGTGGCGACACCCGGCCGGATATCCTTGCGGATGGAACCCGAATAGGCGATAAACACAGACGAGAGACTTGTGTGGTTAGTCGGTCGTGGCCGACTCCCTCGCCCGGCTTCCGCTTGAAGGTTGCCGAGGTACATGACGGTACATGGCGATAAGTGGCGAGAGCGTGTGTGAAGAAGTACACCCCTCGTAGGGTTATCATTATCTATTGAATAGCCGGATTCCTCGGATATGGAAACTTGGACCCTTGCATAGTTGATAGACAAGTGAAAGTGGATACTCTAAAACTTCGCAAGATAAGCGTGAGTGCTATGGATGGCGTTCTCGTGGGTAGGCGGAGCGGATCCATAGTGGTGTATTGGTATGGTGAATATATGGACTGCGTGCGCCACCTCAAAAGAGTTACTTGTAGTCGTAGTTTAGGATAGCCACCGAGTCAAAGCTGCTTGCAGTCAAACTCCACCACCCCTTTGTTGACAATGTTGCATGTGTAGTTAGTTACGATGTAAGTCTTACTGAGTACAATTGTACTCACGTTTGTCTATTTTATGTTTTTGCAGAGAGACTTCAGTCTCGCTAGTAGTTCCGCGTGGACTTCGACGTTTAGCTTGATACCTCAGCTACGATCTTGTGCCCTCGGCAGGATCTAGTAGATAGTCAGGCTTCTAAGTCTTTTTCATTTGTAGATGTCTGTACTCAGACATGTTAAGCTTCCGCTTGTGCTTTGATTGTATGCTCTGAATGTTGGGTCATGAGACCCATATTTGTAATATCTCGCTCCTCGGAGCCTAATGAATAAATACTTGAGTCGTAGAGTTATGTTGTGATGCCATGTTGTATGTACTCATATCGGGCATACTGTGTGTATGATTGAAATGCTTGGTATGAGTGGGATCCGACAATCTAGTTGTTTATCCTTGGCAGCCTCTCATATGGGGAAATGTAGTCTAGTGCTTCTGGCGATGGTAGTCCGCTACAGCCGGTTCACCGAGTCCTGCTAGCCTAGCACTATTGCTCTGGACACTTGACCGGTCGACATGTGTTTCACTTCGTTCTGTGGTTCTGTCCCTTCGAGAAATGTCACGGTGACATCCGAGTCTGCCTAGCCTGCTACAGCCCGGGTTCCCGGAGTCATGTTAGCCCAGTGCTACAACCTGGATTCACACGCTGCTGACCGACATGCTCGATGTGATTCATGTATGCCTGTCCCCATGGGTTAGTGCCGCTTTGGGTTCATGACTAGCCATGTCGGCTCGGGTTCTCCGTCATATGGGTGCTAGCGACACTATCATATACGTGAGCCAAAAGGCGCAAACGGTCCCGGCCATGGTAAGGCGACACGGTAGAATACCGTGCGTGAGGCCGCAAGGTGATATGAGGTGTTACCGACTAGATCGATGTGACTTGGAATCGGGGTCTGACAGCTTTGGTATCGAGCTTTGTTGCTGTGGGTTTACCAAGCCAAACTGGTCGAAGTTGTGTCTAGAAATGCTTTAGTTATGTAAGGGAATTGATTGTGGAAGGGAACTTAAGGCTCTTTTTACTCCTTATACCTCATGGCCTTTTGATCTAAGTCATCCTCTTCTCTTCTACGGGGTTTAAGAACTAGGCTCCTCATCTATCTATCAGGATGATGTGTTAGTAATCCATAGACCTTTAAGATTGTTGGTTTTAAGCCCAGTTCAGTTTCTACTACTTCCGCATGTTAACTGTTGATCTCGAAACCTTGATATGATGTTGTTGAGTGGTTATGCCACTATTTTTAAAGGATGTTTCAAATCATTTTGAGCATTTACAGCCGTTATGCTGTCCGAGTCATCCCAGGTTTCTAAACTATCTGATGCATTTGCAAATTCTTCCTTCCTGTTCACGGTGTCCTTTTGGTCAGGATAAGCACACTAAACGTCTGTTGAGGTACTCCTTGCCTTGACATATATGTTGGAACTAGTATTATGACCCTAGGCATCTTAGAGGATCACCTGGTAATATGGCCATGTTTTTGTGTTCCCAGTGTGATGATTCTGGCCGTCATTCTCGAAAGCATCCTGTGATGCCATTTAGTAGTAGGTATTCTACTCCTGGGTTCTTGACCAAAGATTCACTCTACTACCTCGTGTTGATAGCGTTTGCTAGTTCCTTTAGGTTACTAGTAACTTTGCGATAGTCCTCGAGGTCCGTGGTATATCGTTCTTCCAAATACCATGAACTATCCTTGGCAGAAGTTCCTCCCAGAACCGAAAGATCACAACCATAGTGCTCTTGAGGAGTTCTCCATTCATAATTGTGAATCTGCCAGTTCTCCCCTTTCTGCATGGGTTATCCGGAAGAAATGTTGAGCTTTGCTCGACATACTAATCTATGCATCCACAACTCAAATAATCTTATATTCTCTGAGTTGTCCCGCTTTAGTTTGTCTTCTGACCTTCGTCTATCAATTGTTAGTCAAGAGTATGCGTGCGTTCGTTCATCGATGCCTACTACTCTTGTGGTCCGTCAAGCCATTCTAATCCGGAATGACTAGGAGAAACAAACTCCAGTGCCTCATCCATATCCGAGATTGGGTCAAAAGCAGTTGTACTCCATGAGATCAAAATGCCAATCTAGCTTTTTGCTCTGTTCTACCTTGGAGTATTACTATCGTTATATCAAGAATATCATGGAATTGCACACCACCCTATGAATTCTTGATACAGTGATACTTCTCGCCCTCATTATTCATTCCTCGGTTCTGTGTTGTCGCAACCGGAATGCTGACAAGTGAATCGTGATGTGTGAAGTCAATACTGCTAGCAACTCTGTTGCCTGGTAGTTAATGGACAATATTCTCATTCTTAGTGTGTTGGTTATTAAATCATCATCCTAAGATTGATCGTGCTACTGAAAGTGCGTTATATCGACTAGAGGGGGGGTGAATAGGCGATTTTTATGAATTCTTCACTGAGGAATTTGCCGGTGAGGAAATTCCTTAGCGAAGAACTACTTGCAATGAATAAGTACTCGAAGTAAGCATAAGAGAATGCGGGCATGGTCATCATGATGAAATGAAGACAAACAAAGAGTACGTAAATCGTAAACACAGGATAGCACAAGATGAAGACAAATGCATCAAGAAATTGAACTGAGGAAATTGAGAAAGTCTTCAACAAAGTCTTCAAACACAGATATGAATGAACACTCAGCATAGTAATGAGGAAATGAAAGAGTTGAGGAAATAGAACTAGTTAGGTTGGTGAAGACAATGATTTGGTAGACCAGTTCCAACTCTGTCTCGGTTATGCGTCTGGTTGGAGCAGTGAGTATTTAAACTCGACGACACACGATCCGGACACCCGGTCGAAAGCACGCAGCTCGGGACACCAAGTCCTCACCGTATTCTCCTTGAACTAAGGTCACACAGACCTCGGTCAATCACTACGTGGCAAGTCTTGAGGACTTCCAAACCTTCACAGAACTTGGTCACTCGGCGGTCCACAATTCCTCTTGGATGCTCTAGACCATGACGCCTAACCGTCTGGAAGAAGCACAGTCTTCAAAGGTAACAAGCGTCGGATCCACGCAGGATCAATTTCTTCAGTGATGCTTAATCACTTTGGGTTTGTAGGGGTTTGGTTTTGGGTTTTTCCTCACTCGATGATTTTCGCTCAAAGTCCTCAGAGGATGGGTTGCTCTCAAATGACAAGTGTCAAGTTTCTCTCGGAGCAGCCAACCAACTAGTGGTTGTAGGGGGCGGCTATTTATAGCCTAGGGAGCAGCCCGACATGATAAGACATAAATGCCCTTCAACAATATGACTGTTAGGTGGATAAGATATTTTGGGACAGCTGGCGCGCAACACAACAACGGTCGGAAATTTGACTCTCAAATTCCTTAGGGCTATCATGTTCCTCACTGTGTAGGCAATCCGCACTCGCAAATTCCTAACTCCTCAGTCAGAACAAATTCCTCGTGACAGAAGAACTTCGTCTCATCCTTGAAGAAATTGACTGAACTGTATGAGATTTCCAAAGGCTTCACTCGAAGGGATTGGTAGGTGTGGGATTTTGAGTTGAGCATCACATGGAAATTTTTCCTTAGTATTTCCTCGACCCCCTTTAACAGTACGGTGTTTCCTAGAAAAACGAAACTATGAAAACAAAAGTCTTCACGCTTCATGTTCCTCAAATGAATACCAAGTCTTCAAGGTCACACCAATTTCTTCACTTTCAAAGTCTTCAGAATATCAAAGTCTTCAGTCGAAGAACTTCATTTTTAGAATTAGACTTTCACTATAAATATCAAACTCCTCATAGACTTATAGACCTGTGTATACTCATAAACACATTAGTCCCTTAACCTATAAGTCTCCAATACACCAAAATCACGAAGGGGCACTAGATGCACTTACAATCTCCCCCTTTTTGGTGATTGATGACAATATAGGTTAAGTTTTCAACGGGGATAAACATATGAAGTGTAAATATTGATGTTGAGGAATTTGATTGCAAGATATAGAAGAACTCCCCACGAAGATGTGCATAGTGAGGAATTTGCTTTTGAGGCAAAGCACATTTGAAGAGTTGAATCATGGAGATCTCCCCCTATATCTTGTAATTCATATACGCATTTGACATATAATATGAAGAATTTGAAATGCATGATGAAATATGGTGCTTGATGAAATTCAGCATGCGTGTGACAACATTAATGAGGAACAAGCATGCAAAATAATGCATCAAGAGTATCAAAGCACAATGCATCAAAAGTATCAAAACACCATCGGGTTTAAGATTACAACTCGATCCAATAAAAGTTTCAGAAGAACGAGAGTTGTAACTTAACAAAAAAATGCCCATATAATAGACCCGCTTGAAGACTAACTCAAATTTCTCCCCTTTGTCATCGAATGACCGGAAGGATCGGCGAGGACTAACGCCTCAAGAATTTCAAGTTGATGATGGAGCGCCCGGTGTTGTTGGGGGAATTCGGTTGTTGTAGTGGGGCCTGCCGCGATGTCGTCAAGTCTTCATTTTCATCAGTGTCTCATGATGAAGAATAGGAGCTGGCCACCAAGGAAGGAACTTTGACCTTCTTGTATTTCTTCGGAGGAGGTGCAGACCAGTCAAATTCTTCCTTGAGACCCATTGACGTCAGTTCTTCCGTGCTGTAGACATTTCAAAGAACAGCCTAGGTGCGTTTGAATGTTTCATGGAGGTAGTAGTGGTTTTTCTTCACTGCATTGTGTGTAGAGGTCATATTGTGAAGAATTGAACCAAACTGACGCTTGACCCATTTATGATTGCGATCAACCTTCCGATGAAGACCGAGGAGTAACTCACGATCAGTCATCACCACAGGTCTTTGTGGCTTGAGGACTTTGCTTGGTGAGGTATGTGCGGCGAGTCATGTGTGGCGAAGTCATCATTGGTGGAGTAGGATGCGACTTTCTTGGCTGTCCATCCAATGGACGAGTGCCTTCATCGATCACAGCAGTTGCCTTGCCCTTGTCATCAGCTGAGGTAAATGTCCGTTTGAGGACTTCAATCGGGGGCAAGTAGCTGCAGTGGTTTAGAGTATCAGCCTTGTAATTGAGTGAAGACTTTGTCCTGATGAACCTCATAATCCATGGTGCATAAGGCTTCAGCTCAAAAGGTGACATAGCAATATTCGCCAGAGTCCTCATGAAGAAATCATGGAAGTTGACGGGAACGCCATGAATGATATTGAAAAGCATATTCTTCATGATGCCAACGACTTCTTCATCATTAGAGTCTTGGCCTTTGATAGGACTCATTGTCTTCGTCAGAATCCGATAGACAGCGGTCGAGGCACATACAATAATTCCTTGACGAGGAATTTGGTTCTTGGGGCCTGCCCTGGCTTCAAAGGCTTCATCAGCACTTGCATATAGTGATTTGAAAGCTCAGGTTAGTTGTAGATACAATGAGCACCATCAAGGGGAGGACTGAGTGGTAGAGCACGAAGCAATTCGATTCTTTGGTGCCTTGTAGTGAGTATTTTCGGACATCCGATCTAACACCCATGAGTTCACGTCTTGACATCTCCGGTGATGTGCAGCGTTGCATAGAATTGAAGAATGAGTTCTTCATTCCAATCCACAGATGTCGGTCGCAGAAATTCAGAAGTCCTGCATCGTGAAGAACACAGAGGACTGGCTCGAAGCCTGGCAAAGACTCCATGTCCACATGAGGAATATGTGCATGATCGAAGACTTTGTCTTTGTTGAACAGCACCGAGGACTAGAAATTGGCTTGACTGGCAGTCCAGAAACGCCTCTTCCTTATGCGAGCAGAATCATATGGATTGTAATCGATGAAGAATACGTGCTTTCGCCGAAGAAATCTTCAGCCTTGAACTTTTGCTTTGTTGAGAAGGGATTCTTTGGCTTTGGTGGTGGAGTGTCGGTGAGTTGCATCACGACCTCTGGAATCGCAATCTCAGGTTCTTGATTTGAGGAATTTCTTGTTCCTCTATGGGTGCGATCGAGGATCAGCAGCAGCAGGTTCATCGGCGCTAGTGGCTGGAATTTCTTCATGGATGATGAAGTGGGATGAGTTTCTTGAGCCCATTTGAACTGTTGGAGCGGGGGACCGAGGAATCTGTTGAATTGGGGTGAATAGTGGAGAATTTGGATCGACTTTCCCAAAAGACATCGTTCATCAACGGCATTGTGCTTCCAATATCCACATCTTCTTCAATTTCCTCAACACCGGCCTCTTCGGTGTGAACCGAGGCATAGGCGAGGAAATGATTGGGGTTGAAGGGATTGCTTCCACTTCAATTTCTTCATCAATCTGCTCTGACGAAGCGGCGGAATGATCTTCTTCATCGATCCGCTTGGGATCACATAATCTTCACCAAAAGGAACAAGGTCCTTTGATGGAATTGTGAAATTGGAACAAAGCATCAATAGGATTTTCAGAGGAGCTGGTCATTGGCTTCATTTTCTTCACGGTAGAAGAATTTGGCGCGGTGATGCTTTCCGTTTCTTCACTGCAGTTAGATTCTGCAGCCTTGGTCTTCTTCACATCGAGGCGGATGGAAGAATTGGAGTTGGTGTTGGCGCAGGAGGAGCTGAGGAATCTGGTTGATTTTCCTCAGGCGCAACTGATGCAGCTGCCCTGACTTGTTCAGTTTCTTCAGGCGCACCACTAGTGGATGCCCTGGCAATTTCTTCGGTAATTTGGAATGGGATCATCAATGGAACTAGCATTGTCTTCAGCAGCTGGACTTCATCAGCCGGTCTTGGCATGTTCTTCGATCATTGGTGAGGCTCCACTGAGGAATTTCATGTTGCGTTAGGCAGCAACATTGGTGAACTTCTTTGTCGTGTTGATTTAATCGACTTTGGCTCCTTGCCAATCAGCATAATAGGAGTTAAATTTGTCACGAGGGCTTTGATGTCAGCCTGCATCTTGATAAGTTCTTGATTGTCATCTTGACAACGTTTTTCTTCAAAGTTTCTCCTTTACGTCTGCGATTTCTTGATCTCTCATGCCGTATCAAATTTCCATTTCTCCTCTTGGATGAAATGAGTCAGCATGTGACTTTGGCCAGGTGTCAACTTGAAGTCAGGCATAGGAGTGTTTGGGTCCTTGTGCCAGAGATCAATGTAGTCTAGGATCGCTCTTTGATCCAACAGCAGTGGCCCAGGTGTGCCTTTGGCTCTAGCGGCCCTTTCTTGGCGGTCTCTGATGATTTCCGCAAGTTCATCATCATCAACCTCATCATCTTCAGGTGGCTCTTGGAAGGCGACCTGTTTCTTCTTGGGACTTGGCCGAGGACCTCGTCTAGTTGTGACCTTAGTCTTCAGCAGAGTCGGGCCAGATGAAGAATTTGGTGCAGCTAAGGAACTTGCTGAAACACCAGAGGCAATGGAGATGCCTGCATTCCTTTGTACGTGGCGGATGCACAGTCTTTGAGGACTTTGTCGGAACTGCTGAGGACTTTGTAGGAGCAGCTGAGGACTTGGGAGGAGCAGGAGCAGCATAAGTGTCGGCGCTCTGGGAATGGGGGTCCCCAGACTTGCCTGCCTGCGGCCTGCGGCGTGGCTCAAAAGAGGCCCAGGACAGCCCATCTTCATCAACACAAGCTCAAGACCCTCGCGAGGGGCCAAGCCTCACGGGGCGGACGACAAGGAGCTTCCTCAGGCACGGGCTCGTCAGGCTGGCTCATGAGGAGGCGGAGAGTTCAAGGCAGGGTACCTCGTGAGGTGCCCATGGCGCAAGCCGTGGCGACCAAGGGCACCGGTCGAGGCGCCCGGCCAGCTGCAATGTCCTCCTTTCCTCTTTGGTGCAAAGGGAGCAAGCGCAGTAGAGCATCAAGCAAAGGCATCCGTTTGATTGCAACAAGACCAATACCAGCCCCAACGGCCGGAAGGGAGTCATCGTGGAGCCCAAGCAAAGCGCCATCACCAGAGCCTTTGGCAGGCGAGGACCAACTTTAGTCAGGATAAGTGTACCTGTTGTTCCACTTCAAAATGGCCAATTGTTGGCGCCCTTCCCGCTCAACATTTGGGAAGAGGCCCAGGGCCTTCGCCTATAAATAGGAGTAGCCACACTCAGAGTAGGGGATCGATCAGATCAAGGGATCGCGAGGATAAGGACGAGGAGCATCCAGAGAGAGAGAGAGAGACCCGGTCCTCAAGCTAGAGCGACGAGATACCACTTAGCAGTTCATCACACCCACCAAGAACAGACCCTTGCGAGGCTGTTCTTCCCTGTACTGTTCCTCAATAGCCCCAGGGGCAATCCACCACACCACAAACTAGAGTAGGGTATTACACCACAACGGTGGCCCGAACTAGTATAAATCTTGCATCTCTTGTGTTGTTCTTCTTAGTAGTTTAGGTCCCTGCGATTCGGCGAGGTATGAGACAGTGGAGGGTTGGATCTCCATGCGCACCCCAGAGTTCGAACCTTAAGGGTCTGCCGGAACCCGAAATCCAACATTTGGCGCGCCAGGTAGGGGTGCGCCGGAATCTGCCTTTCGTCGTCTCGTTCTTCCTCGACCACCGCAACCATGTCTGACGCTCGTCGGGCCCGCGCCGTGCGGGTCGCCGCCCTCGCCTCCCATGTCGCCAAGACGACTCCCGTCGGGCGTCCTCGTCGTTCCCGTCGCTGCCGTCAACGCCGCCACCGCCCGATGGGGAACGAGCAAAGAAGCGCCGCCCCAAAGACTCCCATCAAAGCGGGACGGCCGCATCACGCCACGCTTTCGCCAACCCCGCTGGTTCTTCGCCACGCTACCACGCTGCCATGGAGGCCCGAGCTGCACTCATTTCGCCAACGAAGCCTCGCTACACGCTTCTGCCGACGACGCGTTTACGAAGAATGGCTCGACCGGGTCGCCGAGCTCGTCTGCTGCAGAGGCGACCTCGCCGTCCGCCCGTCTGCCTGCAGACCGCACCCGCCATGGCGATGAAGCTCCCGGCGCCTCGGCCGCCTCCTCCTCAAGACGGCGCCAGCCCCCAAGCGTAGCGGCCCTGGCGGAACCCGTTCGCCAGCGCCCAACAGCAGCAAGAGCGAAACTGCCAAGAAGTTCCTCGCCCGCAGAAAAGCTGGCGCTCCTGCTCGGCTACGTCAAGACCTGCGCTGCCCCGATCGCGCGGCGAGGAGGCCTGCAAGACCAAGCTCTCTGCCGTCAAGGGCCCCCAGCGGCACGGCGGGCTGCCGCGCCTTCACCTCGTAGCTGCTTGTTGTCGCATGGCCCGCCAAGTTCAAGCCGGACCTGCCTCCTCGCTACGACGGCACCGTCGACCCTCGGAGTTCCTCCAGCTCTCTGAGCTGGGCATCGAGGCTGCCAACGGGATGAAAAGGTCATGGCAAACTGGTTTCCCATGGCGCTCAGGACGCGCCCGCACTTGGCTCTGAATCGCCCCGAGCACGATCTCTTCTGGGCCGAGATGCGCACCCGCTTCATCGCCAACTTCAAGGTACTCGCGACCGCCACCACCGTGGCGACATGCGTCGAATCAAGTAGCAGCCAGGGGAAACCCTGCAAAAGTACATCCAGCGCTTCAACAACTCGCGCCTCAAGATCCCCAGGGTGACAGAGGAGGCCATCATCTCTGCCTTCTCCGACGGCGTGCGCGACGTCAAGATGAAGGAGGAGCTGGCGATGCATGAAGATCTGTGCACCTCCACAGGCTGTTCAACTTGGCAACCAAGTGCGCCAGGGCTGAGGAGGGGCGCCTCTCCCTCCTCGAGCTGCCTGCCGTGGATCCCGAAGAGAAGAAGTCCAAGGCCAAGGACACAAAGCGCAAGGGGGCTGCCGTGCTCGCAGCCGAACCAAACACCAAGCGAGGCAGAGATCAGCCCGAGTCCTCCAAGGGCATCCGGTACTGCGTGTACCACGACCTCCACACCCACAACACCAATGAATGTCAAGAGCTCGGGCCGTCTTGAAGGAAGGATCGGCAGACGCCCGAGCGCAAGCAACGGGCTACGGCCGAGGAGGAGGAAGGAATGCAGACGCTGGAAGAGATCATGCCCGCGCCAAGGGTGGCGCGACCAACCTCGCGAGGACCGCTAGCAAGACTCGCCTCGCGAGGGAGGCTGGAGGGATCAGCCTCGTGAGGATCGCCCACAAGGGAACGCAGGCCTCCCTCCGCTGCCACCGCCGCCAAGGAGAGTCGAAGACCGTCATCAGGACGAGGAGGCTGGGGGCTTTCAGGAAGCGCGTGCGATCGCCTCCATCTTGGGTGGAGCTCAAGCCCCAGCCTCTCACCGCATCTTCAAGCAGTTCGCCCGTGAAGTGAATGTAGTCCTCCCCAAGCTCGAGTCCACACGCCCTCTCAGGTGGTCGGCGTGCGCCATCACGTTCAGCTCAGCGGATCAGCTCAAGTGCACAGCCACGGTAGGAGTTCTCGATGCTTTGCTCCCCAATCATCGACAACGTGCTTTGGTCACCAAGACCCTCATCGGCCGGTGGAGCAGGGCTCAACGTCTGTCCGTAGAAACATTCAACAATCTTCAAGTGCCTTACGATCGACTTCAGCCAACCAAGCCTTTCTCCGGAGTCGCCGACGGCTCCACGGTCCCGATCGGGAAGGTCCGCCTTCTGTCACCTTGAGGGCCCGCGACAACTACCACACCGAGCTCATCGACTTCGGCGTCGCCCACATTCTTTGCCACAGACAACGCCATCCTCGGGTACCCGGCGCTGGCCAAATTCATGGCCGTAACCCACCATGGCTACAACATCCTCAAGATGCCGAGAAGCGGCGGAATCATCACGGTGCCTGTGAAGAGAGAGACGTAATGTGCTCCCCAGGCGAAGCTTTTCAGCCGCATCGCCGAAGACCTGCACCACGGCAGGAGGCCTCGAGGCCGCACCCAAGAAGAAGAAGACATCGACCGGCCCCGCTCTTCAAGAGACAGGCCCCTCGAGGTCCGTGACCGGGCCAGGGGAGCCTCCTTCCATCGCATAGGAAAGCGCGCCCGGCGCCCTCCTCGAGCGGGCTCGGGGCTCTCCCCTGGAGGGCCACCGACCTCGCCAAGGTCTCGAGGGAGGCGCTTGGGCACCACGTGGAGGCGTGTTTCGAAGCACGTTTCCCACAAGCAGGAGCAAGACAAGGAGGAAAGAACCCTCAAGAGTTCATCAGCAAGGCCATTCAGGAGCTACATGAGTCAAGGGTCATGAGGGGCAGCCGCCGCCTACCTGCTGTGGCCCCCCATCCAGGCGAGGATGGTGGACTGCGCGTCTGCATCGACATACCAGGGCTCAACGAGCCGCATCTCAAGAGCGCCTATGGCCCTCGCGAGTGGGACGTTGCGAGGGTCTCTGCCCCACAGCCTACGTCACGCATGCCTTATGGCACGCCAAGCGGCTGCCGCGCACTGGCGTCTCATGAGGACCATCCTGGAGGCTCAAGAGGTCGCACGCCTGCAGCCCTAGCGGAGATGGAGATGGCCCATGAGGAGCCGCCCACGCCTCCCGGAGCCTCCCGAGGCCCCCGGGCTGCGGCTCGTGAGGATCGGCTCCCGCAGCCCACCGAGTCTGCTACATCAACAACCCTTCATCCCCAACATCACCAGTGACATCTTTAAGTTTTATTTCCGGTGGGGCGCCTTGAGGCCACATTATTCCCAGGCAGCGTGGGTCTGTCCCTGCGGCATGTACCCTTTATTTCATGTCTTTAGCTTATCCTGTTGGGCGCCCTCGGGCTGCATCATCCCCAAGCCGCTCGGGCCAGTCCCAGCGGCATGTATCCTTCCCGCTTTTCCTTAGGATTATGCTCTCGTTCCACCATGCGTGTTATTTGGTGCCTTTTCCTGGGTGGCAAAAGCTTGCGCGTTAAAGGGGGGGTGGCTGAGCATCGCAACTCAGGGCTCCTACCGGCTCTCCGGCCCTCACCCTCTAGTCTTGTCCATGGCATCGCGACCTGGCTTGCCAGCGACGGCTCAGACCAGCCCGAGAGCCGGGACCCGAGGACGTAGAGTTTCGTCATCTAATCCAGCTTGCGCATTAAAGGGGGGGTGCCTGAGCATCGCGACTCAGGGCTCCTACCGGCTCTCCGGCCCTCACCCTCTGGTCTTGTCCATGGCATCGTGACCTGGCTTGCCAGCGACGGTAGAGACCAGCCCGAGAGCCGGACCCGAGGACGAGAGTTGCTGCGTCGACCCAGCTGCGTGTTAAAGGGGTGCTTGAGCATCGCGACTCAGGGCTCCTACCGGCTCTCCGGCCCTCACCCTCTGGTCTTGTCCATGGCATCGCGACCTGGCTTGCCAGCGACGACTGAGACCAGCCCGAGAGCCGGGACCCGAGGACATAGAGTTGCGTCATCTAACCTAGCTTGCGCGTTAAAGGGGGGGTGCCTGAGCATCGCGACTCAGGGCTCCTACCGGCTCTCCGGCCCTCACCCTCTGGTCTTGTCCATGGCATCGTGACTGGCTTGCCGGCACGGCTGAGACCAGCCCGAGAGACGGGACCCGAAGACGTAGAGCACCGGCATCTGGCCAAATTTGCAGGAGCACACTCGAAGATAAGGCCCAGAGCCAGGCGCAACCCGCCTTGAGGTAAGGCCTCGTGAGTCCCGCACAGGCTCACGGGCGCCCCGACACACCTCGCGAGGCCTCTCGCGTCGCTCCAAAGCAACTAACGCCAGGACTAACGATCGCCATGGCGAGCTCTTGTTCCTTTTGTGGTGAACCCGCAGGGTCCCTCCAAGGAGCACGGAACGACCTCGCCACGCAACCTCTCGCCGGCCAAGGCACGGACCTGGCGCCACACCAGGAAGCATTGTCCTGACCCTCGAGATAAGTCACCCACCGGACACACTAGCCATCGCAACACCATCCCCACACTCAATGCAACTCCGTGCTAGCAACGTCCCTCTCCTTTCTCACCGAATGATGGCTGCTTGAGCGCCAAGGGGGACCCCCTGAGCATCGCGACTCGGAGGCTCTTCTGGGACCTCGGGCCGCTCACCTCCTGGCCTTGACCACGGCATCGCGACCAGCATACCAGCGACGGCTGAAGCCGCCTTTGGGACTGGGACACCGTCGTGAGCACAAAGCCCTCACGAGGTGCGAAAGGAAGAAACTGAGCTAGAACGGAATGAGCATCCCGCATTGCCTCACAATAAGGATCATATTGACAAACGAAGCTACAAATATCTTACAAGCCCCCGCGAGGTACATTCTTGGCTCCTCGCAGGAACAAAAGACGCGAATCCTAAGGAGTCCTATCTACAGGGACCACAGCGGTGACGCCATCATCAACAATGGGCCACCCGTCCCGGAGCCAACCCCATCCGGATCGAGGCGGCGACGACTGACGAGCTTCGCCCTGCCCGGGAGCGGCGCAGCTCGGGGCTCAGAGTCATGTTGTCGCTCGTCTCCGGCGTCGCGAAGAGCTCGGCGGAGTCGCTGGATCCTCCGGCGCCTTCGTCGCCTGAGAAGCTGCCAAGGTAGTGGTCGGTTGGCCTCCGCCTCACCACGGCAGGACCCCGACCACCTCTCCCGGGGCAGCACTCCAGCCGGCGACCCTCCGCGTCGAAGACCTTGAAGGACACCACCGAAGCACCGTCGTACTCCAGGTGGATCGTGAGGCGCCCTCGTCCTGCAGACCACATGACCTCGTCCCAGCCTCGAGTCATGAAGACCTCGCCGGGCAACCATCGCGACCTCTGCCCGGTCGCGAGGGTGCCGCAGTCTTTGCAGCCCAGAGTCCTGTGGCTCCCCCTGCTGGACGACGGAGGCGAAGAAAGAAGGAAGACGAATCCAAGACTTAGGAGGCGCTGCGACGCGAAGCACGAGCTCCCGGCAGGAGCCCTTGGCGTGGACTCCAGGGGGGAAGACGCACACCTTCGTGACCCGCCGGCGTCGTCAGCGGCGCCGCTCGTGGCGCCCGGTGTCACCTCCTTCAGGGCCACCAATTTGCGCATACAAGGGAAGAGGAAACCCTGGTGGCGGCCGCACACACCAGGGCATGGGCGCCTCCTGGCGAGCGCTCCTGCCCTGACACCAGAGGGCAAGCCGCTTCTTTGGGGGGAGCGGGTCAGGATCCTCTTGAGGAGCCTTTCCATTCTCTTCCCTGGATAATCGGCGGATCGGAGCCATGGCAACCAGACGAGACGAGGAAGAGAAGCAGGAGGATAGACTGGAAGGGCGCACGCCGTTCTGTACTTATAGCCGGCGAAGGCCAACCGTCGGCCACCACGATCACCGATCATCATGACCAACTCTGCATGCAGGGACCTGTCGAGTCCGGGCGGTTACCAAGGCGTCGTGGGGGAGCAAAGGCGACGCTGCGTCAATCAACCGCCACGCGGCGCCCAAGGCCGCAGGCTGTTAGGGCCCATGACGCCGCACTTGCCCTTTCGCCTCTGCTGCGGCCAAGTTCGAGGCCAAGTGGGCAGGGCTCTTGTCGGTGTGTTCGGGGAACGGGGTCCCCCAGACTTGCTCACTGCGGCTGCGGCGTGGCTCAAAGGAGGCCTGTGACAGCCCATCTTCATCAACACAAGCTCAAGAACCTCGCGAGGCCAAGCCTCATGAGGCGGGCGACGACAAGGAGCTTCCTCGAGGCACGGCCTCGTCAGGCCGCTCATGAGGAGGCGGAGAGGTCAAGGCAGGGTACCTCGCGAGGTGCCCATGACGCAAACCGTGACGACCAAGGGCGCCGATCGGGCGCCCGATCCAGCAGCGTCCTCCTTTCCTCTTTGGTGCAAAGGGAGCAAGCGCAGCGAGAGCATCAAGCAAAGGCATCCGTTTGGTGCAACAAGACCAATACCAGCCCCAACGGCCGGAAGGGAGTCATCGTGGAGCCCAAGCAAAGGCGTCATCACGAGCCTTTGGCGAGAGGACCAACTTTAGTCGGGATAAGTGTACCTGCTGTTCCCCTTCAAAATGGCTAATTGTTGGCGCCCTTCCCGCTCAACATTTGGGAAGAGGCCCAGGGCCTTCGCCTATAAATAGGAGTAGCCACACTCAGAGTAGGGGATCGATCAGATCGAGGGATCGCAAGGATAAGGACGAGGAGCATCCAGAGAGAGAGAGACCCGATCCTCAAGCTAGAGCGACGGGATACCACTTAGCAGTTCATCACACCCACCAAGAATAGACCCTCGCGAGGCTGTTCTTCCCTGTACTGTTCCTCAATAGCCCCAGGGGAAATCCACCACACCACAAACTAGAGTAGGGTATTACACCACAACGGTGGCCCGAACTAGTATAAATCTTGCGTCTCTTGTGTTGTTCTTCTTAGTAGTTTAGGTCCCTGCGATTCGGCGAGGTACGAGACGGTGGAGGGTTGGATCTCTGCGCGCACCCCAGAGTTCGAACCTTAAGGGTCTGCCTGAACCCGAAATCCGACAATAAGGAATTGGCCGTGAGGGCACAGCTGAGGAACTTGGCCGTGAGGGCACTGTTGGTGAAGCACTTGGCTTGTGTGCGGGCTTCTTTGCCATAGATTTTCTTGGCTTGACAGAGGCCTCAGTGGCAGCAGCAGATGTGAGTCCTCATTAAATTTCCTCACAGCCTCATTGGCTTGTCTTGCCAATTTGGCTTGGCGCTTGGCCCATTCTTCAGGAAAGTCCTCACCACGCTTGATGCTGGTGGGGTCAGCTTCTTGACCAAGTGCCAATGGAGCTCTTGGGCATGGAGGATTGAGAGCGAATTTCTTCATGTACTTTGGAGTTACATATCTGTACTCCCTCCATTCCCTTGCCCATCTCCTTTCAATCCTTTGAATGCGCACCTTGCGCTGATTTTTGTTTTCTTTGCTGAACCCGGCTTCATCAGGTGTGCAATAATCAACATATATTTCCTCAGGGATCTCAAACGCAGTCATGACCTCAGGCCTCTTTCCTCCTTTCTGTGGCTTCTTTCCTTCTGCCATATTCTTCAGGTGAGGAATTTGAACAAACGAATTCTCCAAGAAGTATGCAACTTTTCTTCGAGGAACGCTGCAAATGAGTTAAGTTGATGAGAACCTAGTGATTCAGCAGCGGACATGAGTACCTGTGAACAGAGTATAGTTGTGAGGAATTTGAAGAGGTCATATGCGTTCTCAGAAGGTTTTTCAAAACGAATTAGTTTGAGGAATTTGACCAGATGAGCCTTGAAGAATTTGACTAAGCGATCTTTGTCTTAGGTTCCAGAGTTGTATAGATCGAGGATCCACACAATTGAGGAATCTTGAAGAAAATCATTGCTTAGAGAACCGAATCAAGAGCATATTTTGTTTGAGGTGTTCATATGTGTGAAGATTTGAAGAATAAACACCTTTGAAGATTTTCAGGAAGGTTTGAGAATCAAAGCGAGTAATAAAAGTAACTTTTAATTACCCAAAGTGAAGAACACGACGAACAGAGAAGAACAGATGGGAAGTTAAATCGAAGTTAGATCTTCCACGCCCTAACTTGGTGGAGGAAGACAGCTACGGCGGCGGCGGAGTGAAGATTTCCGCGGTCGGCGCGAGTACGTCGGCGACGAGGTCGAGGCAGTGAAGCTTTTCCTCACCGGCGACGATGGAGTAGCGGCGGCGCTAGGGTTTGAGAAGCTCGAGCGAGAGAGAGCGGTCGAGCGGAGTAAAGGAAGTGAGGAAGGGGAGAGGGGGTATATATAGCCACGGTGAAAAACTGTTCGCCCGAAGATTTGGGACGAATGTGCCTCGACCCTTCTCATTAAACTTGACATGTGTCACCCACGCATCGAGAAGTGGAGATTGTGTTAGATCGTGGGTGAATAGATAAATCTATCGTGGAATGCGGAACGGTTTGAGCGGCAAAAACGAAAGTTTGGATAAGATCAGTTTTAAAGTTCCGTTCGCAATTTCTTCAGCTGACTAGGACACAATAAAGATTTTGAACGAGTTTCAAATAGAACGCACATGAAGAATTTGTGAATAGATTGGGTTGAGTATAGCATAGAGGGGGAAGGGTCCGATCACATTCACTTAGCAGAAAAAGCGACTTGAAGAAATAGCCATAAGTGAATGCTGTAGAGGACATAAACCCATATATATACACAGCTAATGAAGAAAAACGACGGAAACAGTGAAGATTTTGAAAAGTTGAAGAATTTGAAAAACCGAAGAATTTCAAAAACTGAGGAAAAACTCAAATTGAAGATTTTCAACTTTGGTGGTGGCGTAACCCACCGTATAAGAATGATGATTTCAGACACCGCGTACAATTGTCGTAGGGTTCTGAGAATCAAATTCTTCATTAATTTCTTCCCACTTAGAGTGTTATTCTTCATTGATTGATGAAAAACGTTTCTTCATGTGTTGCACATCTAAGTCATCAATTTTGCATAAGTGTCTGGATGTGTGTCCTTTTCAAAGAACATTCGAAGATTCTAAGATATTTAGCTCACACCGCAACTTGCTAAATCTCTTCTCATCCAAGGGCTTTGTGAAGATATCGGCTAGTTGTTCTTCGGTCTTCACATGATCGATGGAGATGTTGCCCTTCAACACATGATCACGAAGAAAATGATGACGAATTTGAATGTGCTTTGTCTTGAGTCTTTGAACTGGGTTGTGAGCAATCTTGATGGCACTCTCATTGTCACGATGAGAGGCACATTCTTCACGTTGATGCC
Organism: Aegilops bicornis; assembly: GCA_021605145.1. Classification (NCBI taxonomy): domain Eukaryota; kingdom Viridiplantae; phylum Streptophyta; class Magnoliopsida; order Poales; family Poaceae; genus Aegilops; species Aegilops bicornis. The sequence continues at coordinate 420,131,467 of CM038675.1, read as the reverse complement.
GTAGTCCTTGAGAGTTTGCTTCATCCACAGCAATTGAGCACAACAAGAGCCAGCAACAATGTATTCAGCTTCCGCGATGAAGCGGTGATACACAGTTACATGCTTCTTCGAGGACCAACAGACCAAAGATCGTCCGAGGAAATGACAAGTACCAGATGTTGACTTGCGGTCCACACGATCACCAAAGCATAGTCGAGTCGAATATCCAATGAGATCAAAAGTAGAGCCCTTGGGGTACCATAATCCTAGTGTTGGTGTGTGAGCTAGATATCGAAGAATATGCTTCATGACCTTATGGTGTGATTCCTTGATTGTAGCTTGAAATCGGGCACACATGCAAACACTAAGCATTATATCTGGCCTAGATGCACATAAGTACAATAGAGAACCAATCATGGAGCGGTATACCTTGTGATCGAAGTCAATACCATTTTCATCGATTGCATAGATGGCCATTTGTGGGCATAGGAATTTTGACACCTTTGCAATCTTGCATGCCGAATTTCTTCAGGACATCTTTGAGGTATTTCTCCTGAGATATGAATATGCCATTGTGTTGTTGATGAATTTGAAGACATAAGAAGAATTTCAACTCTCCCATCATAGACATTTGATATTCTTCACTCATCATATAGGCAAATTCATCACTATAACGTTGGTCAGTACAACCAAAGATAATATCATCAACATATATATGGCACACAAACAGTTCACCATCATATGATTTATTAAAGAGAGTAGGGTCTAGTGAACTGGTGTGAAGCCATTCTTCACGAAGAATTCCTTCAATGTATCATACCACGCCCGTGGGGCCTGTTTGAGACCATAAAGGGCCTTGTTGAGTCTCAAGACTTTGTCGAGGATTCTTTGGATCTTCAAAACACAGGGGTTGAGCAACATATACTTCTTCCTCAAGCTTACCATTGAGGAATGCACTTTTTACATCCATTTGATATAAAGTGATATTATGATGGTTAGCATAAGCAAGTAATATGCGAATAGCCTCAAGTCTAGCAACAGTGCAAAAGTTTCATCGAAATCAATTCCTTCAACCTGTGTAGCCTTGAGCTACAAGTCGTGCCTTATTCCTCACCACAAGGCCATTTTCATCTTGCTTGTTGCGGTAGATCCACTTTGTGCCAATGATATTATGCTTGTGAGGATCTGGACGTTTGACTAGTTCCCAGACATTGTTGAGCTCGAATCGATGTAATTCTTCTTGCATGGCCTGAATCCACTCGGGCTCGAGAATGCTTCATCTACCTTAGTGGGCTCTGTGATAGAGACAAAAGCATAGTGCCCACAAAAGTTAGATAAATGTGAAGCTTTTGAGCGTGTGAGAGGACCTGGCGCTTCAATGCCATCGATGATCTTGTCAACTTGCACTTCTTTTGCAACGTGAGGATGAGCTGGTTGTCGTCGAGGAATTTGATCATTTTCCTCAGCACCATTGTCTTGACATTATCTTGATTGCATCACCGGCGTTCTTCGCGTCTGAGGAATGAATTCTTGGTAGATTCTTCAAGAGGGAATGACATCCTCGGTTGCCTTGAACTTGATAGATTCCCCAGAGCTGGTTCATCTAACACGAAGGTAGGTGCTCTCTTTGCGAGCCATTAGTTTCATCGAACCGCACATCTACGGTATCAACAATCTTGTGAAGAGCGATGTTGAAGACTACAGAGGTGTCTGAGTCCTTTCCGTAACCAAGCATAAAACCTTCATGTGCTTTCGGTGCAAATTTAGAACTGTGATGAGGATCTCTAATCCAGCATTTAGCAATCAAGACTTTGAAATAACTCACATTGGGTTTCTTGTCGATTGAGGAGTTCATAGGCAGTCTTCTTGAAGAATTTGTGAAGATACTCTCTGTTGATGATGTGGCACGCGGTATCAATTGCATCAATCCAAAAATGACTAGGCGTTTTGTATTCATCAAGCATAGTGCGAGCCATCTCAACAAGAGTTCTGTTCTTTGCGCTCCACGACGCCATTTCTTTGAGGAGTATAGGGAGCAGATAACTCATGAGTAAAACCAAGTTCATCAAGATAGGCATCAAGACCAGAATTCTTGAACTCAGTTCCATTGTCACTCCTGATGTGTCTGATCTGCACACCAAAGTTAGTTGAAGCCCTCGAGGAAAATCGTTTGAAGACTTCACGCACTTCATTTTTTAAGTAACAATGTGTACCCATGTGTAACGAGAGTAATCATCAACAATAACAAAGCCATATAGAGATGCATCATTAGTGATTTGAGTAATGGTTAGGTCCAAAGAGGTCCATGTGAAGCAATTGAAGGGGCGAGTAGTGGTCATGATAGTCTTTCTTTGGATGCTTGGCCTTGGTCATTTTTCCAGCTTCACGGCTCCACACAAGTGATCCTTGAGGAATTTGACATTCTCAATGCCAATGACATGCTTCTTCTTTGCAAGCGTGTGCAAATTCCTCATGCCTGCGTGACCAAGTCGCCGATGCCATAGCCAGCCTTCTGAAGCTTTTGCAAGTAGACACACGGCTGGTTGTGGTCCTGTAGAGAAATCAACAATATACAAGTCTCCTCCCCTAAAGCCTTCGAAGACTTTGGAATTGTCAGCTTCCATAATCACAACACAACGATACTTGCCAAAGATAACAACCATATCAAGATCACAAACCATTGAGACTGACATGAGGTTGTATCCTAAGGACTCAACAAGCATGACTTTGACCATGTGTATGTCCTTAGAGATCGCAACCTTACCAAGACCCAATACCTGACTTTTGCCTTTGTCAGCAAACATGATATGCTTCAGATGTGACGGTGATAAGGGAGTATCCATCAATAGATTATTGTCACCAGTCATGTGATTTGTACATCCACTATCGAGGACCCACCCATTGGCTTTGGGTTGATCATCCTGCAGATGAATTAGTGCAACTTACGATCTCATATACTTCATCAGTGAAGAATATGGTATCAAGTTCTTCAGATGAATTTCATCAGGCGGTATAACAGATAAGTAGTATGAGGACGTGTGAAATGAAAGTTCTTTTCTTCATGATTAGCCTGCGTCCTTTCAGGCATTTTTGTCGTGCCCCGAGAAATTCTTGAGACGTTTAAAGCACGTCACGGAGACCTGACCCTGCAGAAGAGGTTAGTTCTTTTTCTTCATCACCCACGTCTGAAGGGGTGGCAAAGAGTTCATCACTCTGCGAGCACCATATGAGAATGGTGGCATAGAGGCCAATCAATTTCGTTTCACATAAGAGGGGTTAGGGTAAGCATATGAATAAGCAGAGAAATTCTTCGAGGACTTATGAACATATTGGTTTGAAAAATAATGCACATATTCATAGCCCTTAGCTCTACCTGCGAAAGCGAGTTGTTAGCACGATGATAATCATATGAGGACTTTGATCCTTTTGAGGAATTTGATCCACGTGAGGAATTTGGTCCGTATGAGGACTTGGATCCATATGAAGAATTTGGTCCATATGAAGAGTTTGAACTGGGGTTCCTATTCTTCACAGGTGGTGTCATGAGGACATTCACCAAGACTTTCAAGGCACTTCTTGGGAACCCAGATTTTCTTCATAGGGGAACTGCTTTCTGCGATTAGTGCCAACATATCTAGCAAATACTCCACCATTCTGATTTTTGAACAGTTTATAGTTGAGTCAAATGACTCATCGGAAGAATGAGGAGATTCACATGTAAAGCAGATAAGTTAGATGGATCAACTGGAGGTCCCTTTGCAGCAACCCATGAGGTTTTGGGTCTTGCTCGGGCTTCCAATATGTCCCATCGGCATTGAGTTTCCTCTCAAAGGCAATACCCTCTTTCCTAGGGTTCTGTTGAGGATCTGCTTTTAAGCACATCACAAAGAGTCTGATGCCCTTTGAGGCTTTTGTACATACTGTCATGTACAATTCCTTCAACCGTGCATCGTCGGTGATACTAGCAATGTCCTCGAGATGAGGAATTAGTGATAGCAGAGGCTGTGAAGAATTTGTAACAGTTGAAGCATTTGAACATTCAGGTGAAGAATTAGCAGATTCACGTTCAATGCACTTTAAGCATGGAGGAACAAATTCTTCCTGAGAAGCGCTGATTTGTTGAGCAAGTAATGAATTGCGCTCCTTCTGAAGATCTTCATAACTCACCTTAGCTTCTCAAGATCTTGCTTTCTTTGAAGAAATTCATAAGAAAGTTTCTCATGATCAGACAAGAGAGTGTTATGATGACCTTGAAGGCTGTCAAACCTAGGCTGAAGTCTCTAAAGATTTTCAGTCAGGGCTTTAGTGCTATCCATTTCTTCCCCCAACATATCATCACTTTTATCTAGCATGTTTTGAACCTTTTCCAAGGCATGTTGTTGTTTGGTAGCAATGCAAACAAGTTTGGTAAGCTAGGTTCAATATCATCATCAGATCCATCATCATCAGATTCATAGTCACTAAATTCAGATGAGGAACATTCGGTTACCTCGACACCCTTAGCCATGAGACATGATGCAGAAGATGATGATTCTGGTTCGAAAGTCATCGTTTTGAGAGATTCCTTGAAGTCCTCAAACCAAGGATCATGACGGGTTCGATGACCTTCATAGACGTCGGAGATTCGGTCCCAGATAAGCTTCGCATTGCAAAGAGGCATAATGCGCTTGAATTCATCTCTAGATAGGCAGGAACAGATGATGTCCTTCGCCATGATATCAAGACGAGTGTACTTGCGAATATCATCTGCGTTCGCCGTTTTGCATAGATCAGTAAGACCAATTTCAGTGACGGTCCACAGCTCGCTGTCCATTGCCATGAGGCGCTTCCTCATCATGGCCTTCCACTTGGGATAATCAAGACCGTCAAAGATAGGACATGTCACTTTCTTCATACCTGCGGTCGACATAACTAAAACTCCGGTGGTTAAACCAAAATCACACGTAACAAGGGAGTACCTCGCTCGATACCAATTGAAAGTGTGTTATATCGACTAGAGGGGGTGAATAGGCGATTTTTATGAATTCTTCATTGAGGAATTTGCGGTGAGGAAATTCCTTACCGAAGAACTACTTGCGGCGGAATAAGTACTCGAAGTAAGCATAAGAGAATGCGGGCATGGTCATCATGATGAAATGAAGACAAACAAAGAGAAATGCGTAGCGTAAACACGAGGATAGCACAAGATGAAGACAAAGCGGTGAAGAAATTGAACTGAGGAAATTGAGAAAGTCTTGATCAAAGTCTTCAAACACGTATATGAATGAACACTCAAAGACAGTAATGAGGAAATGAAAGATTTGAGGAAATAGAACCAGTTAGGTTGGTGAAGACAATGATTTGGTAGACCAGTTCCAACTGTTGTCTCGGTTATGCGTCTGGTTGGAAGCGGTGAGTATTTAAACTTCGAGGACACACAGTCCGGACACCCGATCGGCGAGCACGCAGCTCAAGACACCAAGTCCTCACCGTATTCTCCTTGAACTAAGGTCACACGGACCTCGTCCAATCACTCGTGGTAAGTCTTCAGGCGACTTCCAAACCTTCACAGACTTGGTCACTCGGCGATCCACAATTCCTCTTGGATGCTCTAGACCATGACGCCTAACCGTCTGGAAGAAGCACGGTCTTCAAAGGTAACAAGCATCGGATCCACGCAGGATCAATTTCTTCGATGATGCTCAATCACTTTGGGTTTGTAGGGGTTTGGTTTTGGGTTTTCCTCACTTTCGATGATTTTCGCTCAAAGTCCTCAGAGGATGGGTTGCTCTCAAATGACAAGTGTCAAGTTTCTCTCGGAGCAGCCAAGCAGCTAGTGGTTGTAGGGGGCGGCTATTTATTGCCTAGGGAGCAGCCCGACATGATAAGACATAAATGCCCTTCAATGATATGACCGTTAGGTGGATAAGATATTTTGGGACAGGTGGCGCCAAGAAGACGAATCTGTCGGAAATTTGACTCTCAAATTCCTCGGGGCTATCATGTTCCTCCTTTGTGTAGGCAATCCGCCTTTGGTGAATTCCTAACTCCTCAGTCAGAACAAATTCCTCAGCGACCAGAAGAACTTCGTCTTTGTCACTGAAGAAATTGACTGAACTGTATGAGATTTCCAAAGGCTTCACTCGAAGGGATTGGTAGGTGTAGGATTTTGAGTTGAGCATCACATGGAAATTTTTCCTTAGTATTTCCTCGACCCCCTTTAACAAAGACGGTGTTTCCTATGACTCAAGAAAGAGAAAATGAAACTACGAAAACAAAAGTCTTCACGCTTCATGTTCCTCAAATGAATAGCAAGTCTTCAAGGTCACACCAATTTCTTCACTTTCAAAGTCTTGAGAAAGTCTTGAGAATATCAAAGTCTTGATCGAAGAACTTCATTTTTAGGGTCGACTTTCACTGTAAATATCAAACTCCTCATAGACTAATAGACCTGTGTACACTCATAAACACATTAGTCCCTTAACCTATAAGTCTTCAATACACCAAAATCACTAAGGGGCACTAGATGCACTTACAGCTACCTAGTCCATTTTCCTGGTGCACACTTCGATTGATGAGTTAGGATCTTGTCAAGTCCTTGCTCATTTGATCATATCATCTTGCCCTCAAAAGCAAGATTCTTCTCGAGCTTAGTAACAAACCGGTGGCTCGTGATTTTCCGAATATCTTCTCGGAGGTATCACCAGGAGTGTCACCTGACCGCTATGTTGAGTTCATGATCAAGTTGGTTCCTTGTAACCACCCCCTTCGCCAAGAATCTGTGTTGGATACCCCTGAGCTAGTTGGTTAAGCTAAACAACAACTTGGAGAGTTGGAAGATGAAAGCTTGCCCAACTTAGCTCATCACTAAGGGATATCCTTGGGTGTGTGTGTGTGTTGAAGAGAAACGATATCTCCATCGATTGGTCCTCGTGATCAGTTGTTGGACCTATTGTCTTATCAATCCTTTGATTTGAGTGCGGGCTATCGTCAAATCAAATCAGTACCAACGATGCTCGTAATGTTATCTTACTCGTGGTTGATCCCTCGAGCATACACCATTACATCTTTTGGTCTGACCAATACTATCACTGTGTTCACATGATGGTGGAAGCACAGTGATATGGAAATTCTGATGAGTTGTTGTTGAGCCCATCAGCAGCATTTTGTCTCCCCTATGATTCATGTTGAATACCAACCTAGTGTTGGAAACTTTGTAAGCAATGCCTTCGTGTTCCGTTCTTGAAGCCTATGCTTGGATGAAAGAAGTGACTTCCTCGAATTCATGTGCTTTAGGTGTAAGTTGCCGCCATGAATTTGAGAAAGGTTTGTTTTGTTTCCTCTGGAATCATCCCAAGTCAGTCATGCATGTGCGATGTATTCTATGGTCTGATAGACTGATCATCTTCATTTCATATGAATTTCCTAGCACATCAAGCCACTGATTGGTTTGTTCGAGGAAAAGGAGTTGTTGTGCGAATACTAGTTCATGCACAAGATTCCAATATCCTCGAAGATGGTTCCCCACCTGAACTCGGTAATGTTTTATTATAAGACTACTACGTGGTCATGCTTGTCTTGGACAGCGTGTTCATGGGTTTGTAGCAGAACCAGCTCATGCTTTGGAGCTTGCTATCGCAGTTCATTTCCCGAGAATCTCGAAACGTCATCTCGTTGATTTGTGTTGCAAACTTTCATTTGTCTTTCTAGATTTGATGAGTCTGGAATGTCCTGACACCAACCAGATCTGAATCTCAGGCAGATATGATGGTTGGGTCATTTCCAGTATTTGGATTTTGTTCCCAGCTCGCACCCGTCATTGTGTCAGTATGCCATAGGTCCTATTCATTTCGATGATAAGCAAAAATCATCCTTTGCGTTGTCTTCAACAAGGTAGTCCGCATCATCCATTCTGGTATGAGTATGCCATCCTTTCGAATTCGTTCAAACGACCGTTTGTGAATTTGCCTTAGGTTGGTATAAGAGTTTCAATGATCTCTGAATCAAAAGTAATTCTTTTTTCCACTTAAGGGAATAACTCTACGAGTCACCTTTCCTAAGGTGTCCCGTTATGGAATCATGGCAATCATCCCCTTGTTACTTTGAAACCATGCACCATTTTACTTAAGCGTGGAATGGTTGCCTACCAATTTGAACCTTCGTCATCCGTTTCTTTTCCATCATTCCTAATGTGTGTTTGGTGTCTCAACTCAAGAGATGTTCTTACGTCTCACTCCATGAACTGATCTTGAGTTGCTCGATCTTCAAGAAGATTAAATCCTGTAGGGTTTCCCTCTCTTTCTGTTGTCGTGTCGAGTGAAGATCTCGAAAGCAAAGACGTCAAGACCAAGATGATGGAATGAATAAACATCTTCGAGAAGGGAAATTGGATCGAGAAGATTGTGATAGTTGTGTGCCCTCTGTCTTCTTACCTCACGTCCTGAATCTCGGGACGAGATTCTTGTTTAGTGGGGGTGAGTTGTCATAGCCCTAGAATTTGGTTGCAGTTAGTTGCATAAGCTTCCATGTCATCATGTTTAATTTCAAATGATTTTGAAATGGGGATTACCTAAACCCTAGCATCAAAGGAATTCACTAGGTTCAACTAAAATAATTTCAGTGAATCCAAATGGCTTTCAAAAATGTCCATCATTTTACGGAAAATGCTAGAAGCAATAACCAGAGGTGTTTCACATTTTTTCCATGACATTTTGGATCTTTGAACTAATACATATTGTATTTGAGTTGGAGAAAATATATGTTATAAATATATTTAATGCTTCAATAAGTCTGTTATTTTGTGAGGGGCTCTAGAATATTCCTTTCGGTCCACAAAAAATTATCGGAAGAAACAAAAATGATTTAGTGCTTGAACTAAATCAAAACAGATTGAAACAAATAGAAAACAATAATTAAAATAGAAAGCAGGCAGGAGGGAGTACACCAGTAACTTACCTGGCCTCATTTGTGAAGCCCACCAGAGAGGCCAACCCACCCACGCGGCCTGCTACTGTGCAGCCCAGCTGCCAGTCATCTTCTCCACCGCGCCAGGAGGACGCGGGCGTGTGCCAGACGCCACGACGCCCCTGGAACCCCTCGCGCTCTCCCTCACTCCTCCTCCTCCTCTGCTCTCTCTCCCACACGCGCCTGAGCGGAGCTCGTCGTCGCCGACGCTGTTTGCCACGACCACCGTGCTCCCCTCGCCTCCCAAGCCGCCAAGAAGCCCGTCGTCGACCTCACGCCGTCTCAGCCAAGCAACGCGAAAGGAAGAGCCCTGCAGCGTCGTCCCGTCCTCATCTTCAACCTCCGGCCGCGGCAACCTCGTCGTGGATTCGCGGACTCCGGTCGTCCCCGACCTCATCGACTACGCCATCGAGTTCACTGTGAGCTCCTTCCAGTTTCCCCTCCTTTGCTTTGTTTGTTCCCGTGCCACAACACCCCCGCCCGCGTGCCCGAGCACCGCCGCCCACCATGGCCGCCCAGCTTCCTTGCCCCGAGCCCCTCCACCCGAACCCGTGGCACCAGAGTGCTTTTGGTGGCCCGTGGGTGCCATCTAGGCCACCAGCTCCTTCCCTACCGCCCTGCAGCCCCGCGCCGCACCCGGCCGAGCTCCGGCCGCCATCGTGGTCAACGCTGCGGTGCGTCTCCGCCACCCCAAAGACATGCCACTTCCACCATCTCAAGCCCAGCAGCGGCCTCCAAACGCGCCCAGCCGCGCAAGCAGCCGTGGCCGGAAACAGCCGGCCGGCGATCGCCGCCGTGCACTGCTTAGCGCCGGCGATTAGTCGCCGGCTAACCCGTCATTAGCTGCCTAACCATCCTGTTAACCTCCCCCTGACCCACAGACAGCCGGGCCCCACCTGTTTAATTAACCAGCTAAAGAAATTAGTTAGAATTAGTCTAATCCCGGTGGACCGCAGCGTCGGCATTGACCATCTTGGCGTGGCCTTCGACCGGGCCCACCTATACGTGACACTAAGGCAACACGGCTCACCGACATGCGGGACCCACGTCGGGGAGTTGACCGGGGCAGCCTGTTGACTAACGGCGTCCACGGTGGCGTAGTCTTGACCTGGCGACCTAGTCTTGGCGCCATAATTTCAGAAATACCCCAAACTTCTGAAATTCATAGTAATCAACCGTAACTCCAAATAAAATAATTTATATATGAAAAATGATCAGAAAAATCCAATCTATCCATCTGTTCTGATTTCATGCATGTTAGAACAACTTATGACTACTGATTAGGACAAATGAAATGAATGGCACTTAAATAACTACATGTGGAGTTTGAATTTGAATCTTGGATTCAAACCAACTTCATTTAACTTGCTGCTAGTTGCATTATCTCAAAACACATCTTATTGCCATGTCAAACTCATTCATCATATTGTTGCCTTTCATTGTTTGTGTATCTCCTTTGTTTGTCTGTGTTTGTTCCTCTTAGTAGACGACGTCTTATCGAAGAGTTCGATGACACCGATGAAGAACTATATTATCTTCATAAGTGCCGAACAAGCAAAACCCCTTGTTCATTCCGATACAATCCCACTCTCTCGCTTCTGCTCTCTTTTACTGCATTAGGACAACCACGATACATGTGTTACATGCTGCGGTAGCTGAACCCCTTTCCTCTGCATGACCTGTCATTGCCACAACAAATAGATGAAACCCACTAGCATGAGCAGGAGTTGTTTGAGCCCTGATGTGCGTACACATTCATGCTTATTTGTCATGCCTGCTATTGCTTAGAGTTGTGTCAGGTCTGATTCATCGGGAATGAATTGGAAAGTGGTGAACATGTCCTACTGTGTGTGAGCTAAGTGTGTGAACACGATTTGGTATTGGTAGCGGTGAGTGGCCATGTAGGAGTACATGGTGGGTTGTCTCATTGCAGCGGTCCTCGAGGCTGACTTACGTGTTTGTGATCCATGAGCAGTTACTACCACGCATTGGAATGCTTAAGTGCCCCTCTCGACTTATTAATCAACTTGATCTACATCCGGGAGTTGCAACTAGTTTACGGTGTTTGTAGGTAGTGTTAGTAGTCTACCAAGTGGCACCCGATGCAGGTGGGCTTGGGACAGACTAAACCTGATGTACGGTGTACCAAGTGGCACCGGTTGGTGGGCTTGGGAACCCCTCACATCGTTTGGGGCCGTGGCGACACCCGGCGGATCTCCTTGCGGATGGAACCCGAATAGGCGATAAACACGGGCGAGAGACTTGTGTGGTTAGTCGGTCGTGGCCGACTCCCTCGCCCGACTTCCGCTTGAAGGTTGCCGAGGTACATGACGATGTCTGAGGCGATAAGTGGCGAGAGCGTGTGTGAAGAAGTACACCCCTGCAGGGTTTTCATTATCTATTCGAATAGACGGATTCCTCGGATATGGAAACTTGGACCCCTTGCATAGTTCATAGACAAGTGAAAGTGGATACTCTAAAACTCACAAGATAAGCATGAGTGCTATGGATGGCGTTCTCGTAGGTAGACAGGAGCGGATCCATAGTGGTGTATTGGTATGGTGAATATGTGGACTCGTGTGCGCCACCTCAAAAGAGTTACTTGTAGTCATAGTTTAGGATAGCCAGAGAGTCAAAGCTGGCTTGCTGCAGTCAAACTCCACCACCCCATTTGTTGATAATGTTGCATGTGTAGTTAGTTCTGATGTAAGTGTTGTTGAGTACAATTGTACTCGCGTTTGCCTATTTTATGTTTTTGCAGAGAGAATTCAGTCTTGCTAGTAGTTCCGTGTGGACTTCGACGTTTAGCTTGATACGTCAGTTACGATCTTGTGCCCTCGGCAGGATCTAGTAGATAGTCAGGCTTCTAAGTCTTTTTCATTTGTAGATGTCTGTACTCAGCCATGTTAAGCTTCCGCTTGTGCTTTGATTGTATGCTCTGAATGTTGGGTCATGAGACCCATGTTTGTAATATCTCGCTCCTCGGAGCCTAATGAATAAATACTTGAGTCGTAGAGTTATGTTGTGATGCCATGTTGTATGTACTCATATCGGGCATATTGTGTGTATGATTGAAATGCTTGGTTTGAGTGGGATCCGACAATCTAGTTGTTTATCCTTGGCAGCCTCTCATATGGGGAAATGTAGTCTAGTGCTTCTGGCGATGGTAGTCCGCTATAGCCGGTTCACCGAGTCCTGCTAGCCCAAAGACTACCGCTCTGGACACTTGGTGGCCGGCATGTGTTTCACTGCTCGTGGTTCTGTCCCTTCGGGAAATGTCACGCGGTGACATCGAGTCCCGCCTAGCCTGCTACGGTCCGGGTTCCCGGAGTCCTGTTAGCCCAGTGCTTTACAGCCCGGATTCACACGCTGGCAATCGACATGCTCGATGTGATTCATGTATGCCTGTCCCCATGGGTTAGTGCCGCTTTGGGTTCATGACTAGCCATGTCGGCTCGGGTTCTCCGTCATATGGATGCTAGCGACACTATCATATACGTGAGCCAAAAGGCGCAAACGGTCCCGGGCCATGGTAAGGCGACACCCGTGGGAATACCGTGCGTGAGGCCTCAAGGTGATATGAGGTGTTACCGGCTAGATCGATGTGACTTGGAATCGGGGTCCTGACAGGTCCTGACAGCTTTGGTATCAGAGCCTGACTGCCTGTAGGATTACCAAGCCAAACTGGTCGAAGTTGTGTCTAGAAATGCTTTAGTTATATACGGGAATTGATTGTGGAAGGGAACATAAGGCTCTTTTTACTCCTTATATCTTATGCCCTTTTGATCCGAGTCATATTATCTTTCCTACGGGGTTAAGAAACTAGGCTTTCTCTCCTTTCTATCAGGATCACGTGTTACTAATCTGCATACTTATAGGAATGATGGATTCAAGCCTCAGTTCAGTTCTACTACTTCTGTGTGTTGTTAGTTAATCTCAGAACCTTGATATTATGATGTTGAGTGGTTATGCCACCATTTTTGCAGGATGTCTCAAATCTTTTTGAGCATTTACAGCCGTTATGCTGTTCGAGTCATCCCAGATTTCTACATAGTCTGATGCATTTGCAAATCCGTTCGTCCCATTCCCGCTGTCCCTTTGGGCCAGATTAACCACACTAACCAGTGTGTTGAGGTACTCTGTTGTCTCGACATATATGTTGGAGCTATTACTATGACCATAGGTGTCTTAGAGGGTCACCTAGTAATCTAGCCATGTTTTGTGTTCCCATTGTGATGATCCTGGCCATCATTCTCGAAAGCATCCCGTGATGCCATTTAGTTAGTAGGCATTCCATTTCTGGGTTCTTGAACCCGAGATTCACCCTACTTACTACATGTTGATAGTGTTTGCTAGTTCCTTTAGGGTATTAGTAACCTTTGCGATAGTCCTCGAGGTTCGTGGCATTTTCCTCTTCCAAATACCATGAACTACTTATGGCAGAAGTTCCTCGTTGAACTGAAAGATCACAACCAGAGTGCTCTTGATGAGTTCTCGATTCTATGTTGTGACTCTGCCAGTTCTACCTTTCTGCATGGGTTATTCGGAAGAAATATATTGAGCTTTGCTCAACATACTAATCTATGCATCCACAGCTCAGAAAGTGCTATGTTCCTTTGAGTTGTCTCTCTTTAGTTGTATTTCGACCGTTGTCTATCAATTGATAGTCAAGAGTATGTGTGCATTCGTGTTCATCAATGCCTTATTACTCTTGTGGTCTGTCAATCCGTTCTATTTCAGAATGACTAGGAGAAACAAACTCCAGTACCTCATCCATATCCAGGATTGTGTCAAAGTAGTTGTGCTCCGTAGATCAACATGCCAATCCAGCTTTTGCTCTGTTCTACCTTTGGGTATTACCATCTTTATGCCAAGAATGTCATGGGAATTGCACCACCTCCTATGAACTCTTGATACAGTGATACCTCTCACCATCATCATTAGTTCTTCGGTATCCGTGTTATTGTAACCGGAATGCCGACAAATGAACTGTGATGTGTGAAATCAATACTCCTAGCAACTCTGTTGCTTGGTAGCTAATGGACAATAGTTTCATTCTTAGCGTGTTGGTTATTGAATCATTGTCCTAAGATTGATCGTGCTACCTAGTCCATATTTCCTGGTGCACTCTTTGATCAAAGAGTTAGGATTGTGTCAATTCCTTTCTTATTTGATCATATCTTCTTGCTCTGAAAAGCAAGATTGCTCCCGAGCTCAATAACATATCGGTGGTTTGTGATTTTTCGAATATCTTCTCGGAGGTATCACCAGGTTGTCACCTGACCGCTATGTTGAGTTCGTGATCAAGTTGGTTTTCTTACAAACCACCCCTTCTCCAAGAATCTGTGTTGGGTACCCTGAGCTAGTTGGTCAAGCTAAACAACAACTTGGAGAGTTGGAAGATAAAAGCTTGCCTAACTTAGTTCATTTCCAAAGGGATATCTTGTGTTTGGGTGTGTGTGTTGAAGAAAGATGATATCCTCATTTATTGGTCCTCGTGATCAATTGTTGGACCTATTGTCTTACCCAAATCTTTGATTTGCATATGGGCTATCGTCAAATCAAATCAGAACCAACGATGTTCGTAATGTTGTCTTACTCGCGGTTGAACCTCGAGCATACACCATTATATCTTTTGGGTCTGACCAATACTATCGCCTTGTTCACATAGTTTTGGAATTCCACCTATATGGAAGCCTGGATGGTTTGTTGTTGAGCCCATTGACAACATTTTCATCTTGTCCATGATTCATGTTGAATATCTAAGTTAGTGTTGGAAACTTTTGAAAGCATTTTCTTCGTGCTAGCTCATGAAGTTTATGTTTGATGAAAAAAGTGACTACCTCTGATTTACGTGCATTCGGTGAAAGTTGCTGCCGTGAATTCGAGAAAGTAGTTTTGCTTCCTCTGGAATCATCCCAAGTTATTCATGCACGTGTGAAGTATACTATGATCTGGTAGATTTGCAACCTCCATCCCACATGTATTTCCTAGCACACCAAGCCACTGATTGATTTGTTCAAGGAAAAGAAGCTCCTTCTTAAGACCCGGGGCTTATACAAGGACTTCGATATCCTCGATGATGGTTCCCAATCAGAACTCGGTAGTGTTTTATTGCAAGACTACCATGTGATCATGCTTGTCTGGTACAGCGTGCTCACATGTGTGTAGCAGAACCAGCTCATGTTTTGGAGCTTACTATCGTAGTTCATTTCCCGAGAATATCGCAACGTCATCTCGTCAATTTGTGTTGCAAACTTTCTTTTCAGACATACTGAGTCTGAAGTATCATATCACCAATCGGATCTGAATCTCAGGCAGATATGATGGTTGGAACATTCCCAGTATTTGCATTTTGTTCCCAGCTTGTATCGCCATTGTGCCGATCTCCCATGGGCTACCCTTCTCAGTAATTACTATTCAGGATCATCTCCAAATGGGGTCCTATCATGGGTCCCATCCAATTCCGATGATTAGCAAAATCATCCATTGCGTTGTCTTCAACAAGGTAGTCCACATCATCCATTCTAGTCCGAGTATGTCATTCTTTTGAACTCCTTCAAACGATCCATTATGAATTGCCTCAGTATGAAGAGTTTCAATGATCTATGTATCAAAAGTAATTTCTTTTGCCACTTAAGAGAATGATTATACGAGTCACCTTCCCTAAGGTGCCCTGTTATGGAATCATGGCAATTATTTCATCGCTATCTTGAAACCATGCACCATCCTCTTCGGCGGAATTTTGCCTACCTAGTAGAACCTTGTCATCTGCTTCTTTCCATTGAGCATGATGTGTGTTTTGTATCTCAGCTCCAGAGATGTTTCTATGTCTCATTTCGTGAGTTGATCGTGAGTTGCTCGATCTTCGAGAAGATCGACTCTTTGTCGTGTTGGATGAAGTTCTCAAAGCAAGACGTCCAGATCAAGATGATGCAATGAATCAACATCTTCGAGAAGGGCAATCGGATCATGAAGATCGTGTTAGCTTTGTGACCCCTCTGTCTTCTTACCTCACGTCTTGAATCTCGGGACGAGATTCTTGTTTAGTGGGGGTGAGTTGTCACAACCCTAGAATTGCTTGTATTTAGTTGCATCTGTGAGCATCCATGCATCATGTTTAAATTTATGAAATTTGAATTGGAGATGTTCAAACCCTAGCACCAAATGAAATCAACTAGGTTCAAATAAAAAATATTTTCAATGAACCCAAAATGCCTTAAAAAATATTCATTATTTATGGAAAAAGGTTAAAACCTTTACCAGAGGTCATGCACATATTTCCAAGGCATTTATGGATTTTTGAATTAACTCATATTGTATTTGAATTGGGGCATTTAAATTATATAATTATTTTAAATGCTCTAATAATTCTGAAATAATTGAGGGCTGTTGGGAATAATCCAGTATGTGCCCACAATTTATTTCATGATTTTATAAAGTGGTTTAGTATTTTACTAAATCCAAAAAACAAAGACAGAAAATAGAAAACATAAATAAAAGGAGAGAGAGAGGTTACTTGCGGCTTACCTGGCGCCCACTTGGCCCAGCGCTGGCAGGCCCAACCCACTGGCCTCCCCTGTTGTCTTCCTCCCCTGCCAGGAGGACGAAGGCGCATGCTCTCCGCGCGCGCCCACGCGCGAGGCCACCTCCTGCTTACCGCCGCTTCCCCGACGCGGCTGTGAACGCCATGCACTCCCCCTTGACCCCCCTCGACCTCTCCCTCGTCCTCACCTCCCATGTCTCTCTCCCTCGCACGCAGCCCGAGCGCTACCGCCGCTGACAAGCACCACCGTGGCCAACGCCTCTCCTCGTCCTCCCGAGCAGCCCAGAAGCTCCGCCACTTCGTCCTCGACCCCCTCACCGAGCCACGCCCTGCCAGAAGCCCCCGAACGTCCTCATCGGGCTCGTCTTCAACCTCCCGATGGCCCCCAACTCCAATCCTTCCCCGAGCCCGTTTCGACGCCCCTGCACCCGCCGTGAGCTCCTGCTCCTTCTCCCCCTCCTCGTTTGCTCTGCTGCACGCGTTAGCCGCCACACCGCGCTCGCCTGAGCTCCTCGCTACCGAGGCCACTTCCACCTGAGCTCGAAACCGAGCGCATCACCGCGCTCAGCGCATCACCATGGGGCCGTAGCGACCATATGTTTCTCCTGTTGTGCCCTGTGGCGTTGAATCCGTCGACTTCCGAACTCCGGCGCCGCTCTGCTCGTCTGTGCCGTTGACTCCGACCACCCCGCCCCCTCTCGTGTGTTTTCCTGGACGCGGTGCACGCCCAGCAGCCCGTAGAGCCAAACCGCGGGTCGAGAGGACGCCGGACGGCGAATCCCGAGCGCCTCCGCTGCTCTATGAGGTTGCCGGCGGCTAATCCCGGCCGCGTCGACGTGGTAGTGATTAGTGCTAATCACTGCCAGCTAACCACCCACAGTGGGCCCCGCATCGAGTCAAAACACGGGTCAACGCGGGATTAGCGCCTTTGTCACTGACCAGTGGGCCCGACAGGTCAGGTTTGACCTGCACCAGGTCAGTTGACCTGCTGACATAGTGATGAGGTCACTTTGACGTCATAAAGTCTCTTCTGGATTTTAAATAAATCTAAACGATTTATTTATTTTTAGAAAATGTCCTAAACTTCTAAAAATCATAGAAATTCAACCGTAGGTCAGAATGTAATAAATTATATATGAAAAATTATCAGAAAAATATGAAGAATCTATTTAGGACATGTTCATGCATGTTTGAGCAAGTTAACGGCACCAACTAGGAAAATTCATGATTATGGAATATATGGTATGTAGTTTTGGAGTTGGAATTTGCTATATGTTTGAATTCCACTTCAACTAATATGACTAACTGTTGCATTAGGTGAATTCAGTACCTTAACATGCCATGATCATACATCATGTTTGTTGCATTGCATTGATCGTCTTCCCTCTCGTTTGCCGGTGATTGTCCCCTCTCAGTAGACGTGGTTTCGACGATGTGATCGATGACACCGATGAAGAGCTATACTATCTTCAGAAGTGCCAGGCAAGCAAAACCCCCTTGTTCATTCCGATACAATCCCAATCTCTCGCTCCTGCTCTCTTTTACTACATTAGGACAACAACGATTCATCTGTTACTTGCTGCGGTAGTTGAACCCCTTATCCTCTGCATGACCTGTCATTGCCACAGTAAATAGACGAAACCCACTAGCATGAGTAGGAGTTGTTTGAGCCCTGATGTGCCTACTCATTCATGCTTGTTTGTCGTGCCTGCTACTGCTTAGAGTTGAGTCAGGTCTAATTCATCGGGGATGAACTAGAGGTGTGTGAGCAAGTCCTACTGTTGTGAGCTAAGTGTGTGAACACGATTTGGTAAAGGTATCGGTTAGAGGCCATGTAGGAGCACATGGTGGGTTGTCTCATTGAAGCCGTCCTCAAGAACTGAGTTCTGTGTTTGTGATCCATGAACAGCTACTACCACACATTGGAATGCTTAAGTGCCCCTCTCGACTTACTAATCAACCTGATCTCTGTCCATGAGTAGCAACTAGTTTCTGGTGTTTGTAGGTTGTGTTAGTAGTCTACCAAGTGGTACCCGGTACATGTGGGCTTGGGACAGACTAGGCACCGTGGCACGGTGTACCAAGCGTAGATCCATCTGTCAAGGTGGGCTTGGGAACCCTGCACACACCGTTTGGGGCCGTGAGCGACACCCCAGCCGGATCTCCTTGCGGATGTAACCCGGAATAGGCGATAAACCTAGACTAGAGACTTGTGTGGTTAGTCAGGTTGTGGCCGACTCCCTCGCCAGGCTTCCGCTTGAAGGTTGCCAAGATACATGACGTGTACATCGCGGTAAGTGGCGAGAGCGTGTGTGAAGAAGTACACCCCTGCAGGGTTAACATCATCTATCCGAATAGCCGTGTCCGCGGTAAAGGACTTCTGGGTTGCCTGTATAGTTCATAGACAAGTGAAAGTGGATACTCTAAAACTCGCAAGATAAGCGTGAGTGACATGGATGGCGTTCTCGTAGGGAGATGGGAGTGGGTCCATAGTGGTGTATTGATATGGTGAATATGTGGACTCGTGTGCGCCACCTCAAAAGAGTTACTTGCAGTCGTATGATGAATATGTTTATGCTTCCGCTTGATGCTTGTACGCTCTGTATGTTGGGTCATGAGACCCATGTTTGTAATACTTGGCTCCTCGGAGCCTAATGAATAAATACTTGAGTCGTAGAGTTATGTTGTGATGCCATGTTGTATTTACACATATCGAGCATATTGTGTGTATGATTAAAATGCTTGGTATGTGTGGGATCCGACAACCTAGTTGTTTATCCTTGGTTGCCTCTCTTATGGGGAAATGTAGTCTTGTGCTTCCATGAGCCATAGTAGTCTGCTACAGCCCGGTTCACCGGAGTCCTGCTAGCCCAGCACTACTGCTCCGGAACACTTGACTGGCCGGCATGTGATTCACTTCGTTCCTGTGTCTGTCCCTTTGGGGAAATGTCACGCGGTGACATCCGGAGTCCTGTCTAGTCTGCTATAGCCCGGGTTCCCGGAGTCCTATTAGGCCAGTGCTACAGCCCGGATTCGCACGCTGCTGACCGACATACTCGATGTTGATTCATGTATGCATGTCCCCGTAAGTTAGTGCCACTTTGGGTTCACGACTAGTCATGTCGGCCCAGGTTCTCTGTCATATGGATGCTAGCGACACCATCATATACGTGAGCTAAAAGGCACAAACGGTCCCGGGCCATGGTAAGGCGACACTCGTGGGAATACTGTGCGTGAGGCCGCAAAGTGATATGAGGTGTTACAGGCTAGATCGGTGTGACTTAGAATCGGGGTCCTGACAGTCAGTCCGGGTTAGTTCCATTCAAATCATACAAGTTAGAGTCGAAAACAAGGGCAAAAGTGTTTGGAAAAGTAGATACGACGGAGACGTATCAGCTTTACACCAATATGACCTAAACGGCAGTGCCACGAATAAGTTGCACTATCATTATTAACTTTGCATCTTTTGACTTCAATATTATGAATATGTGTATCACTACAATCGAGATTTATCAAAAATAGACCACTCATCAAGGGTGCATGACCATAAAAGATATTAATCATATAAATAGAACAACCATTATTCTCTGATTTGAATGAATAACTGTCTCGCATGAAACAAGATCCAGATATAATGTTCATGCTCAACGCTGGCACCAAATAACAATTATTCAGGTCTAAAACTAATCCTGATGGTAGATGTAGAGGTAGTGTGCCGACGGCGATCACATCGACTTTGGAACCATTTCCCACACGCATCGTCACCTCGTCCTTAGCCAATCTTCGTTTAATCCGTAGCCCGTGTTCCAAGTTGCAAATATGAGCAACAGAACCAGTATCAAATACCCAGGCGCTACTACGAGCATTAGTAAGGTACACATCAATCACATGTATATCAAATATACCTTTCATTATGCCATCCTTCTTATCTGCCAAATACTTGGGGCAGTTCCCCTTCCAGTGACCAGTCCCTTTGCAGGAGAAGCACTCAGTTTCAGGCTTAGGTCCAGACTTGGGCTTCTTCCCTTGAGCAGCAACTTGCTTGTTGTTCTTCTTGAAGTTCCCCTTCTTCCCTTTGCAATTTTTGTTAAAACTAGTGGTCTTGTTAACCATCAACACTTGATGCTCCTTCTTGATTTCTACCTCCGCAGCCTTTAGCATCGCGAAGAGCTCGGGAATTGTCTTTTCCATCCCTTGCATATTATAGTTCATAATGAAGCCTTTATAGCTTGGTGGCGTTGATTGAAGAACTCATCGGTGACACTATCATCGGGAAGATTAACTCCCGGTGAGTCAAGTGGTTATGATACCCGGACATTTTGAGTATATGTTCCTTGTGGAACTATTCTCCTCCATTTTGCAGCTATAGAACTTGTTGGAGACTTCATATCTCTCAACTCGGGCATTTGCTTGAAATATTAACTTCAACTCCTGGAACATCTCATATGCTCCATGACGTTCAAAACATCTTTGAAGTCTTGATTCTAAGCCGTAAAGCATGGCACACTGAACTATCGAGTAGTCGTCAGCTTTGCTCTGCCAGACGTTCATAACGTCTGTAGTTGCTCCTGCAGCGGGCCTTGCACCTAGCAGTGCTTCCAGGACGTAATTCTTCTGTGCAGCAATGAGGATAATCCTCAAGTTACGGACCCCGTCTGTGTAGTTGCTACCATCATCTTTCCACTTAGCTTTCTCTAGGAACGCATTAAAATTCAAGGGAGTGGTACCACGGGCCATTGGTCTACAATAACATAGATATGCAAAAAAACTATCAGGTACTAAGTTCATAATAAATTAAGGTTCAATTAATCATATTACTTAAGAACTCCCACTTAGATAGACATCCCTCTAGTCATCTAAATGATCACGTGATCCATATCAACTAAACTATGTCCGATCATCACGTGAGATGGAGTAGTTTTCAACGGTGAACATCACTATGTTGATATTTATCTACTATATGATTCATGTTCGACCTTTCAGTATCAGTGTTCCGAGGCCATATCTACATATGCTAGGCTCGTCAAGTTTAACCCGAGTATTCTGCACGTGCAAAACTGGCTTGCACCCGTTGTATGTGAACGTAGAGCTTATCACACCCGATCATCACGTGGTGTCTCAAAGACGATTTAACTGTAGCAACGGTGTATACTCAGGGAGAACACTTATACCTTGAAATTTAGTGAGGGATCATCTTATAATGTTACCGCCGTACTAAGAAAAATAAGATGCATAAAGGATAAACATCACATGCAATCAAAATATGTGACATGATATGGCCATCATCATCTTGTGCCTCTGATCTCTATCTCCAAAGCACCGTGATGATCTCCATCGTCACCGGCTTGACACCTTGATCTCCGTCGTAGCGTCGTTATCGTCTTGCCAACTATTGCTTCTACTTCTATCGCTACCGCTTAGTTATAAAGTAAAGCAATTACATGGGGATTGCATTTCATACAATAAAGCGACAACAATAAGGCTCCTGCCAGTTGCCGATAACTTCTACAAAACAAGATCATCTCGTACAACAATTTATATCTCATCACGTCTTGACCATATCACATCACAACATGCCCTGCAAAAACAAGTTAGGCGTCCTCTACTTTGTTGTTGCAAGTTTTACGTGGCTGCTATGGGCTTCTAGCAAGAACCGTTCTTACCTACGCATCAAAAACACAATGATTTTTCGTCAAGTGTGCTGTTTTAACCTTCAACAAGGACCAACCGTTGTCAAACTCGATTCAACTAAAGTTGGAGAAACAGACACCTGCCAGCCACCTGTGTGTGAAGCACGTCGGTAGAAACAGTCTCATGAACGTGGTCATGTAATGTCGGTCCGGGCCACTTCATCCAACAATACTGCCGAATCAAAGTAAGACGTTGGTGGTAAGAAGTATGACTATTATCGCCCACAACTCATTGTGTTCTACTCGTGCATATCTTCTACGCATAGACCTGGCTCTGATACCACTATTGGGGAACGTAGTAACTCAAAAAAATTCCTACGATCATGCAAGATCTATCTAGGAGATGCATAGCAATGAGACTGGGAGAGTGTGTCCAATACCCTCATCGACCGAAAGCGAAAGTGTTATGTTAACGCGGTTGATGTAGTTGAACGTCTTCACAATCAAACCGATCCAAGCACCGAACGTACGGCACCTCCGTGTTCAGCACACGTTCAGCTCGATGACATCCCTGGAGCTCTTGATTCAGTAGTGGGTCGAGGGAGAGTTCCGTCAGCACGACTGCATGGCGACGGTGTTGGTGATGTGATCCGCACAGGCCTTCGCCTAAGCACTACAATGCTATGACCGGAGGAGTAAACTGGGGAGGGGGGCACCGCACACGGCTCAGACAAATCTTGGTGTGCCTTTGGGGTGCCCCCCGCACCCGTATATAAAGGGGGGTGGAGCAGGCTGGCGGCCTAGGAGGGGCGTGCCAAGGGGGGAGTCACACTTGGACTCCTAGTCCATGTAGGATTCGGTCCCCCTTCCTTCCTTCCAACCGAGAGGGAAAGGGGAAAGGGGGAGAGGGAGAAGGAAAGAGGGGGGCCGCACCCCCTCCCCTTGTCCAATTCGGATTGGGCAAGGGGGGCGCCCACCTCCTCCCGTGGCCTGCCTCCTCTCCTCCACTATGGCCCAATAGGCCCATTAACTTTCCTGGGGGGTTCCGGTAACCTCCTGGTACTCCAAAAAATCCCCAATCTTCTTCGGAACCATTCTGGTGTCCATATATAACCTTCCAATATATGAATCTTTACCTCTCGACCATTTTGAGACTCCTCGTCATGTTCGTGATCTATCCGGGACTCCGAACAACTTCGGTCACCAAAACACATAACTCATAATACAAATCGTCATCGAACGTTAAGTGTGCAGACCCTATAGGTTCGAGAACTATGTAGACATGACCAAGACATATCTCCGGCCAATAACCAATAGCGGAAACTGGATGCTCATATTGGCTCCTACATATTCTAAGATCTTTATGGGTCAAACTGCATAACAACATACGTCATTCCCTTTGTCATTGATATGTTACTTGCCCGAGATTCGATCGTCGGTATCATCATACCTAGTTCAATCTCGTTAGCGGCAAGTCTCTTTACTCGTTCCTTAATGCATCATCCCGTAACTATCTCATTAGTCACATTGGTTGCAAGGCTTATAGTGATGTGCATTACCGAGAGGGCCCAGAGATACCTCTCCGATACACAGAGTGACAAATCCTAATCTTGATCTATGCCAACCCAAAAAACACCTTCGGAGACACCTGTAGAACATCTTTATATTCACCCGGTTACGTTGTGACATTTTTTAGCACACAAAGTGTTCCATTGGACGCCGTCTTTGACGAGGTGGCTCCCGTCGACCGGGAGCGGGCTCTGTGGGTAGTGGCACCCTGCATCACCAACGTCATGCGCCTCGAGAAGCAAAGGGACTTCCGTGGTGTTTAGGCGTCCTCTGCATGGGCATGTCCATGTCTCGGCGCAACATTACCGTTGGATCAAACTCAGATGGTGCGGATCAGTCACTGTAGCACAAAGTGTGTGGGTGTGTTTGGTTGCATTCTCATATCAATATAGCTGTTCCTTCTTCGTGCATGCTCGTCTCAGCACCTCTCTTCATGCATGATCCTAGTGTATTTGTGTTAACCTACTAGTGTGGACTCGTGCACCCTTCATGCACTCTGCCAAACACCCAAAAGTGGGTCGAGAAGGGAACTTTTTCTCCCATCCCATGCACCCTTCATACACCCTGCCTAACACTGATTCGTGCTTCATATGGTTCATGTTTCATGAATTACTATAGCACCGTACTCTCCGTGCGCTGTAGACCTAGTTCTGTTAACATTGATCTCATCGTTCATTCTCGACCAGATAGTCAAAAAAGGAGTATGTTACATTACTGTTTATATTGTTGACATGCGCACAACATCATTTGTTGTCGTTATATCTTACTACAATAGCAACCAGATTATATAGTACTGATGTGTGAGCCACTGCGCATGCCTAGTAGTAGGAGTACTGTGTAAGTTCAAGTGGTTGCCGTGTTTCGCACTCCTCCATCGTAAGAGTGGAAATGCTTGCGGTAATATTTTTTTTTCTTCAAAAATAGTGGACATGCTCTACTGTGCGGATCCTCCTCGACGGTTGTCGAGAACCTTGATACTCAATTTTGCCGATGTGTGGGACAACCAGCTTCGGGGTCCACTTGCCATGCACCAAATTACTTCGTACTAGAGTGCACAACTGCACGGTAGACTACCCCTATCGAAGCAACCATCATTTCACTCTTCTCCCTTAGCTTCCTCTCTTGAAGAAAACCCCAACTCGCTTCTCCCTCATCTTGTTCCTCATTTCTTCAAGAAAACCCCAACCTGCTTCTGTCGTTGTTCCTCTCTCCCAAAGAAAGAAAGGTGAGTGTATCAATGGTGTTGATTCTGGCCAAGGCCCGGTCTTGCAACCCCAAGACTGATCATGTAACTCCCTCTTTGTTCTTCTTTTGAGTTTGTGATTATGGTTTCTTTTCTATTATTTCTATTTGACAGATTCTTGATGGACCCTGGAGCACCGGCCGAAGTGACGTCTATGGCTCTGGCCAAAACCGTGGAGGCTCAGGGTACGAAGAAGCGCAAGCACCCCGCTGAGACTACTGCAGACAAGCTCAAGGCCATAGCCCTATCCAAGCCCCCCTATCCAGGATCCCTCATTCAGCAAGTCCAGGCAATATCTCTTCTTGACGATCTTTTTGGCAATCTTGATTGTGTTTTTTCATCTAACATGCAGTACTAGTACTAGTAGTACAACTTTTTGGGTGATCTTCCATGTGATTTTTGTGTGCCAAATGACGGTTCTAAATTGCTCTTTTGACCAAAACATGCGAGAGGTTGACATACATATGATTATTGCACATAACACTGATTTCTTATAGATTACTTTCAACTACTTTATGAACATCAATGCTAGTTGTAGGAAATGCAAGATTTTAGCTCTCATGCCTTTGAAGAGAGTATATTAGCCTCAGTAACTTGTGTTATGGATATTGCAAGTAATTCCTCTACTCTGATGCCTTTGAAGACATGTTCTAGTGTCTTTGTTCACTCATTTCTGTGCATATATGTAGTCTTATATGGAGTAAAGTATTGAAAATCATCTTATATTTCTGGACGAAGGTAGTAATAAAATATTTGGTTTCTGCTTGAATTAGAACCAGGCCCGTGGTGGAGATGAAGTTCTCAAAGTCATGTCGTGTGAACTGGAAGACCTGAGGATGAGTTCTACTACTAAACTATCCAGTTGTTGTGTCCTTGTCACCACGTGTCGTGAACTAGTGTTTTCCTGTAGCATTGTTGTCAGGCATGTTCTCGAGGGTGTACTTCACCACAACAATTTCCTAGTTGTACCTTCGATTACAAAGGGTGTGTTTCTTGTAAAGCTTCTCGATAAATCCGATGCGGACTGTCTTCATCGTCAGGTTTATGAGTGGAAAGACCACTCTGTTAGGTTCTCCAAGGTTGACGAGATTTCAATGGTGCTGGTAGATATCTCTCACGAAGTCCATGGCCTAGTCAGTTATGTGAGGTACATCTCGTAGGTCGGTGGCAAGAAATAGTTTGCAGAGTTTAAATAGTGCAACTTTGCTTGTCTGTAGTAAGTACTATTGCTCAGTACTTGATTTGTGCGTGTGAACCCTGTATTGTTCAGTACTGCCGCTTTTGTTGTGTGGTGAGTCTTGAGAACAGTATATGTTAATGTCTGTCCACTCAATTCAGTCTGTATATTTTGAAGTATCCAGATCATCTTTTTTGTGAGGACAGTTTATCAATTACGGTTACACTCCAATATCTGTATGCACTGCAGGGTTTATCGCACCCACCAGGATTTCCAGTCCCATGGATGTTTGGTCCATACGATTTGTCACAACCTTTGGACTGTCCTGCTTCTGGGAGTAAGCGGGGGCCCTGCATGCCACCCGTAATTGGACAATCAACCTTCTGTTTAGAACTTGAACATAGTTATTTCCTGGTAAGGATTCACTTGTGTCACATCAAGTAAATCTTATTGATTTACTGTCTAAATCTTATTGATTTAATGTCATGCTTTCTTACTTTTGCTGGAATTTTACGATGCAGGTTTTGCCATGTGACATTCGTTACAGAATAAACTGTTTCGTTTGCTCTATGATGGTTATTTTTGCAGGTTTCACTTCTTATGTCGTGTCAGTAACGAAGGCACGTCTATCACTTATATTACTGGTCACAATTGGATCAATCTGTTGTCCGAGTACAATCTGAAGCCCTATGATGAATTGCAGTTTGGTTAACAAACATGCCACAATTAGTCATTCTCGCGTCTAAAAGAAATGAAGAAAAAGACTGGATCAAGGTCACGGAGCCTAGCCAAGTGAGAAAGCTGAAGTATGAAATCATAGCAGACCAGAGATGATCCCTGATGTCTCGCACATCGGTACCACCTTCAGCATCGGATCGAGCACCGGCACCTTCTCAGACGGCACTGGCTCTAGTACTCACAGCGGCAACAGCTCAGTCTGATCCACCAGAGGATTGGGCACCGATCGCGTCAGCGGATCAGGCTGGTCTACCAGAGGATCGGGCACCAACACAGGCACCTTCTCCGAAACCGGCACCAGCTCCACAAAGAGCACCATGTCCGGCGGCAGCTGTGGCACTACCAGTCACACCGGCACAGGCACCAGCAACGGCTCCTGCACCTGCACCAACACTTGAGGTTGCACTTGCATCTGCTCTGGCCCGTGCAGTGGCAACGGAACCAGCAGTTGCACCGGCAACAGACTGGACTACAATTCGCACTACATATACCAAAGTCCTTACAAAAACCGACATGTCCACGTTCTTGGTAAGCATTGGCCGCCCAAATGCTTCATTCTTTTTTCTTTCCATGTTGTTTCACATGATTCACTGTGTTGATCTAACTGTTTGTGTATGTCTTCTTGTTTGCAAACAAAGAATTCCTAGAGCAACAAGGGAGTCGTTCAATAATTCGGGCAACCGTGGCCTAGTTTCTCTTATCATGCGCAACCTTGGTGTGAATGAACCTACTCAATATACCATAAGTACAAAGGATGGTCGCATTATGATTGATGCTAAAGGATGGTCAAGGTTCAAACCAAAATCAAATCTTGCGGTAGGGAATGATGTCAAAATTGAACTTTCTCGGCAAGGAGAGCTGGTCCAAATCAACTTTGAAATTCTTCAGTAGCAGCACACAACTGCCGAACTGATCTATCCTCCAAGAGCTTTTGATGTAATAATATGGCATGGTGAAACAAGTTTCCTGTGTGTATAAGTAGTACCACAGTATTGTTTATCACGTAGGATATCGTGAAAGAATTGCAACTTTGATTGTTGGTTAGGAACTATCGTTCGATTTCATTCTAATAGATACCATGCTTTATTTAATTTTATGTATTCTCCTTGCGACAGCATCTAAAACCAGCGTCGTAACGATCGCTTGCAATATGGAATGCGCTGAGTTAGCACACATGGGCCCCCAAACATGCAGGCCCACCGGCATGTGCCCAAAGTACAGAACCGTGAGCCTGTCTGAGTATTATGTTCTCAGCTAAACCCCCATATTATGTTATATATATTCCCCTTGATTTTTCTTATGTATAAAGTTTTGATATAAAATATTTTTATATTCTTTACAGAGGGAGTATCTCTGTCAAAAATATATTTATGTGTAACTAGTTACTCTTGCCTTTCTACTTCCTTTGGCTGATATGTGGGGCATCCGGCAACGGGGTCCACGTGCCATGCACCAAATTAGAGTGCACAACTGCACGGTAGACTCACCCCGGTCGTAGCACCGTAGTAATGCCCAGCGAGCCATCAAATCACAAAAAAAAATCCACCTTTCTAGCTTTAGCAGTAAGCTGGACGGACAAAGCAGCAATATTTCACTGGGCCTGAATCCCCTTCTCCCTCGTCTGCTTGTTCAGAGAAAAACCCCTCCCGGCGATTGCATAGGGTTTTCTCATGGAGAATCAGGTACGAATTCTTCATCCATCCCCGATAAATCCAAGTCCCTTGGTCGCGGGTAATCCTAGGATGGCAGCCGCCGCTGTTGATGCATTTTTCTTCCTACTAA
The DNA here is from genome assembly GCA_021605145.1 of Aegilops bicornis. NCBI lineage: Eukaryota > Viridiplantae > Streptophyta > Magnoliopsida > Poales > Poaceae > Aegilops > Aegilops bicornis. Next base: position 420,102,860 of record CM038675.1, on the reverse strand, counting down.
ATCTAGTGTGTTTCATTTGCAGTGCGCAAAGTGAGAGGACCCTACAGGTTTCTATGCCCTCGGCGAGACGCCACACTTGTTCGTTCTCATCCTAACACAGGATTCTAAAACACGCACAGTATGTTCCTAGAATCCTCTTTTCTATCCGGGAGGGTGGGGGTTCTTGAACATGCTGTCGACTAATTTGGAAATTTGGACTGCTATATTTGGATAAAATGTACTACTAACATGGTCAACACTGACGTAAAGGAAGAAAGTATTTCTAGATTTGGATAGTGAATACATTGCGTTCTCATATTATTTTTCCCGCGGTGCATTCCTTGCTCTATGTCACGCCAAATATGCGACTCTATCCTAAAGGAACTCGAAGGTCCCACCAAGGATAGAAGCACATATTGGAGACGCTTTTGTAAGGTGGATATCATTACATCATACCATTACATAATAGTTGGGGATACATACAAGGATACAAATGCCACAAGAATACATCAACATCATACATGAGAACAATATCCGACTACGGATGAAACACAAACAGAAACTCAAACAATATCCACCCTGCTAGCCCAGGCTGCCGACCAGGAACCTAACCCAAGATCGACGACGAAGAAGAAGAACTCCAAAACAAGTAAACATCGCTCTCATGTCATGATCATCGCATTACCTGTACCTGCAACTGTTGGTGTAGTAAACTATGAGCCACGAGGACTCAACAATCCCATTACCATGGGTATCAAGACTAGCAAAGCTTAATGGGTAAGGAAGGGGTAAAGTGGTGAGGTTGCAGCAGCGACTAAGCATGTATGGTGGCTAACTTACGAATAAAAGAGTAATATGAGAAACTATGCAAACGGTCGCCAACTAGTAATGATCAAGAAGTGATCCTGAACTACTTACGATCAAACATAACCCAACCGTGTTCTCCTCTCGAACCTCCCCGAAAGAGACAATCACGGTTACGCAACACGGTTGGTGTGTTTTAAAAGAGTTTACTTCAAGTCCTCTACAACCGGATATTACCAAATTCCCATCTGCCACATAACCGCTGGCACGGCTTTCGAAAGTTTTAACCCTGCAGGGGTGTCCCAACTTAGCCCATGACAAGCTCACGATCCACGGAAACAATCCTCCATCATGGGACCCTCCGATCAGACTCGGAATCCCAGTGCACAAGACATTTCGACAGTGGTAAAACAAAACCAGCAAGACCACCCGGTGCGTCGATACCCCTATAGGAGCCGCGCGTATCTCGTTCTCAATACAACACCGTCTATGCAAAGTGGACGGTAGCCAAAATATCATCGAGTTGCCCAGAGGTGGCACCGCCGACTGCTAGGTAGGTGGACCAACACTCATGTGGAGCACTGGCCCGGGGGGTTGATTAAGGGACCTCGGTGGCCGGCGAGTCCCTATGCAAGTTTAGTTGTTATTATTCAAATGGTAAAACCAATGTTGGGCCTGGCTGGAAGAGTTTTATTCAAAGTGAACTGTTAAGAGGGGCCCATAAAACCTCACCATGTTAGGGACGCAAAATCAAGGAACATAACACCGGTATGATGGAAACTAGGGCGGCAAGAGTGGAACAAAACACCAGGCATAAGGCTGAGCCTTCCACCCTTTACCAAGTATATATGTGCATTACTTAAATAGGAGATATTGTGATATCCCAAGATGTCCATGATATCCATGTTCCAACATGGAACAACCTGCAACTGCACCTGCAACTAGCAACGCTATAAGAGGGGCTGAGCAAAGCGGTAACATAGCCAAACAACGGTTTGCTGGGATGGTGGAAAAAGGTTAGAGTCTAACATGGTGATGACCCACAAGTATAGGGGATCTATCATAGTCCTTTCGATAAGTAAGAGTGTTGAACACAACAAGGAGCAGAAGGAAATGACAAGCGGTTTCAAGTAAGGTATTCTTTGCAAGCACTGAAATTATCGATAACAGATAGTTTTGTGATAAGGTAATTTGTAACGGGTAACAAGTAATAAAAGTAAATAAGGTGCAGCAAGATGGCCCAATGCTTTTTTTTAGCAAAGGAAAAGCCTGTACAAATTCTTATATAAAGGAAAACGCTCCCGAGGACACATGGGAAATATCGTCAAGCTAGTTTTCATCACGCTCATATGATCCGCGTTCATTACTTTGATAATTTGATATGTGGGTGGACCGGTGCTTTGGTACTACCCTTCCTTGGACAAGCATCCCACTTATGATTACCCCCTATTGCAAGCATCCGCAACTACAAAAGAAGTATTAAGGTAAACCTAACCATAGCATCAAACATATGGATCCAAATCAGCCCCTTACGAAGCAACGCATAAACTAGGGTTTAAGCTTATGTCACTCTAGCAACCCATCATCTACTTATTACTTCCTGTAGGATCTTGAGAAGAGGTGTCTAGAGGGGGTTATTAGACACTGAGTACCAAAGTTGCAGTTTTTAATCTCTTTTAGGTTTAAGTGGAGTTTAGGCACAATTTCAACATTCACAATACATAACGAGCAAGCATGCACAGAGTGTATAAGCAGCGGAAAGTAAAGCATTCAACTTGCAAGAATGTAAAGGGAAGCGTTTGGAAGATTCAAACACAATTGGAGACACGGATGTTTTTGTCGTGGTTCCGATAGGTGGTGCTATCGTACATCCACATTGATGGAGACTTCAACCCTCGTAGGGTAACGATTGCGCGAGTCCACGGAGGGCTCCACCCATGAAGGGTCCACAAAGAAGCAACCTTGTCTATCCCACCATGGTCGTCGCCCACGAAGGACTTGCCTCACTAGCGGTAGATCTTCACGAGTAGGCGATCTCCTTGCCCTTACAAACTCCTTGGTTCACCTCCACAATCTGGTGGGAGGCTCCCAAGTGACACCTAGCCAATCTAGGAGACACCACTCTCCAAGAAGTAACAAATGGTGTGTTGATGATGAACTCCTTGCTCTTGTGCTTCAAATGATAGTCTCCCCAACACTCAACTTTCTCTCACAGGATTTTGATTTGGTGGAAAGAAGATTTGAGTGGAAAGCAACTTGGGAAAGGCTAGAGATCAAGATTCATATGGTTGGAATGGAATATCTTGGCCTCAACACATGAGTAGGTAGTTCTCTCTCAGAAATAGGATATTGGAAGTGTAGGCTTGTTCTGATGGCTCTCTCCACGAATGAAGAGGAGGTGGAGGGGTATATATAGCCTCCACACAAAATCTAACCGTTACACACAATTTACCAAACTCGGTGGGACCAAATCATCAAACTCGGTCGGACCGATTTAGTAAACCTAGTGGCCGTTAGGATTTTCGGTGGGAGTGACATGCATCTCGGTAGGACCGATTTGGTTAGGGTTAGGGCATAACGTAATCTCGGTGAGACTGATTACACACACTCGGTGAGACCAATTTTGGTAATTAGTTGAACAGAGTGTTGGTCAGGCAAACTCGGTGAGACCGATTACTCAAACTCGGTGGAACCGATTTTGGTAATAAGCTAACCAGAAAGTTTGCATTTTAATCTCGGTAGTACCGATTGCACAAACTCGGTGAGACCGATTTTGGTGATGGACATACACAGAGAGATTACAATCCCATCTCGGTGAGACCGAGATCCCTATCGGTGAAACCGATTTGCCTAGGGTTTGTGGTAGTGGCTATGACATCTGAACTCGGTGGCGCGGATAGAAAGAATCGGTAGGGCCGAGTTTGACTTTAGGTTTAGGTCATATGTGGATGTGAGAAAGTAGTGGAGGGTTTTGGAGCATATCACTAAGCACATGAATCAAGAGGCTCATTAAGCAACACCTCATCCCTCCTTGATAGTATTGGCTTTTCCTATAGACTCAATGTGATCTTGGATCACTAAAATGTAAAATGAAGAGTCTTGAGCTTGAAGCTTGAGACAATCCTTTGTCCTTACCATCTTGAAGGAGTTCCCACATCCTTTAGTCCATGCCACTCCATTGTTGAACTTATCCAAACATACTAGATGAAGGTGTTAGTCCAATAAGAGATATGTTGACATTAATTACCAAAACCACCTAGGGAGCACTTGTGCTTTCAATCTCCCCTTTTGGTAATTGATGGCAACATACATCAAAGCTTTAGACAAAGATATAAAGAGTAGCAAGTAAAGCTTCAGAAAGACATGTAACAAACATAGGCTCCCCCTACATGTATGCAATCATGTGAATTATGGAATATAGAAGCATATGAGAGCATAACCATGATAGAGTAGGCAATGTATTACATGTATCTTGGCCATATGCATCAGAGCAAAAGATTATTAAGGAAAATACCTTCATGCCCATGGGTCCTTCTTGCAAACAGTATGTACATCAGCAAGAATTCCTCATACACATGAATGTGATGCATATACTTACCTTGTAGTCTTGAGTTGGCTTAGGGTGGAATGAACCTGCACAAACACGGTTAGATAACACAGGTACATCTACTAGCCAGAGCGAACAAAAGAAACCACAAGAATACCAAGACTGGGATGACATGTAAAGAGTGAGTACTAAGTACCACATTGGATTAGACATGTCCCCAAGAGCAAAGATATGCAATGAATTTAAATGATTCCTTTCCCTTAGATGTCTTGCTCCCCCTGAATCTAGCATGAGATATTGGGAGAAGATAGGGAACAGAAAATCAGAGCTGAAAAGATATAAAAGAACAGAGCTTAATGCAAATAAGCACATATGAACATGTCTTTCCCCCAAAAAGACATGTGGCATCTCTCCTCTTGAACATCAAGCATCTGGGATCCTTGATAAATACTTTCAGTATTCTCTCCCCCTGGAGATCTCTTTCTCCCCCTTAACACTTTCTCCCTTTTGGAAGTGATAAGCTTTGATGTGGTCTCTCTCTCCCCCTTTAACATCAATTTCCAAGAAGGGTCTTCTGGAATTTGTTGTGAATGGGTTTGGTCCTTGAGTCACGACACAAAGCACTAGATAAAATTGTGATGCTTGTAGAGGTCAAGATTCATTGAGTGGAGCTGGATCAGAAGAAACATAGAACAAGTGGCAAACTGTTCTTCCTGTTGTGAAGTCGGTGGCACCGAGTGGTTTGCTTCGGTTGTACCGAGAGGATTCGGTTGGACCGAAAACAACAAGTCGGTGAAACCGAGTTCATCACAAAGAAAACACTTGTCACCTCAGCCCACTTGACTAGTAAGATCTCACAAAGATTTGCAAGGAATTAACTGAAGGATGTGCAATGAATTTGATGCAGGAAATGCAAAGCAACTGAAAAGAAAGAAAGAAATATAGATGAAGTTTTTTTTGAAAGGGGAAACAAATATGCATGAGACAAATGCAGAAACATAGATAAGAACACAAGAGAACTTCATCTAGAGATGGTCGGTGACAAAGTCACCTACGTTAGAGTATATTGACTTAGGAGTCAAGTGAGATCACTTGATCATGGGTCATACTCATCGTTTAAGCTCAAAATGGGGTTACCATTCTTCGTTTAAGCATCTTGATGTATTCACATCTTGTCGAGTTGCTTTAGCTCATGACTCGGAGTAAAGCTTCTCTAAGATGGAATAACATACCTTGGTTCGTGGTGTTGTCCATGTAGTTGAACTTGTGTGGGTTGCTCAAGGTTGATGTAGCTTATCAAGAGTTGGGAGCACCACTTGGAATTTGAGTCCATCTACCTACATGGGTTAGTTCTTGCAAGGAAGAGCACTTGTGTATCCAAAATGATAATCATGAAGCTCAACAAAGAGTTTGTCAAAGGATATGTTTGAATGATTCCGTGCTTCCTTGTATTCAGCCACCATAGTGTAGAGACTTGGTGATGTAGAGATTTCTCAAAATGTGAGTGGTTTACAATCTCATGGAATTTGATTCAACCAAGTACCTACATGGGTTAGATAACATGCAAGATGCAAATATATCCAAGATATAATATATTCATCATAAGAGAGATATCATGGATTAGTCATAAGCTCATGTCTTGCATGTATCCAATGGAGTTTCTACTCCAAGTTTGAAGCATCAATGATGTTCAATTCTCCTCTCAACCTGCAAAACACTTTCTCATCAAGGGGTTTAGTGAATATATCCGCTAATTGCTTTTCGGTGCGAACATGCTTAAGATTAATGTCTCCCTTAGCAACATGATCTCGAATGAAATGATGACGAACTTCAATATGCTTAGTTCGAGAATGTTGTACGGGATTATGACCAATTTTGATAGCACTTTCATTGTCACAAACCAATGGAACATGTCTCACATATATCCCATAATCTTTAAGAGTTTGGGTCATCCAAAGTAATTGAGCACAACATGAACCAGCGGCAATGTACTCCGCTTCGGTGGTAGATAAGGATACTGAGTTTTGTTTCTTGGAGGACCAAGACACAAGAGATCTACCAAGAAATTGACTAGTACCAAGTGGACTTTCTATCAACCTTGTCTCGGCATAGTCCGAGTCGGAATAGCCAACAAGATCGAAAGAGGCCCTCTTAGGATACCAAATGCCAAAATTTGGTGCATGAATTAAGTATCTCACTATCCTTTTACGGCCTTAAGATGACATTCTTTAGGAGCAGCTTGATATCTTGCACACATGCACACACTTAGCATAATATCGGGACGTGAAGCACATAGGTATAACAATGAACCAATCATAGAGCGATAAACTTTTTGGTCAACGGGTTTACCATCTTTGGTCAAATCAAGATGTCCACTAGTAGGCATGGGTGTATACATACCTTTGCAATATTGCATATTGAACTTCTTGAACAAGTCCTTAGTGTACTTCATTTGAGACACAAAAGTACCTTCCTTAGTTTGCTTGATTTGCAACCCAAGAAAGAATTTGAGTTCACTCATCATTGACGTCTCAAACTTCTCCGACATTAGCTTTCCAAACTTTTCACTAAAATGAGGGTTAGTTGATCCAAATATGATATAATCAACATAAATTTGGCATACAAATAATTCTCCATTAACCCTTTTAGTAAAAAGTGTGGAATCAATCTTCCCAATTTCATAGCCTTTTTCAATAAGGAACTTGGTCAAGCATTTATACCAAGCCCTAGGAGCTTGTTTAAGACCATAAAGTGCTTTGTGAAGTTTGTAAACATGATTTGGTTTCTTAGGATTGACAAAGCCGGAGGTTGTTTGACATAAACTTCCTCCTCTATTTCACCATTTAGAAAAGCACTTTTAATGTCCATTTGGTACAAGGTGATATTATGGTGATTAGCATAGGCAAGTAAGATGCTAATGGACTCAAGTCTAGCAACGGAGCATAAGTCTCACCATAGTCCATACCTTCGACTTGTGTGTAGCCTTGGGCCATTTAGATGTGCTTTGTTGCGAATTACTTGTCCATCTTCATCTTGCTTGTTGTGAAACACCCATTTGGTACCGATGATGTTGTGGTTGTTGTCGGGCTTCTCAACCAATGTACAAACTTGGTTTCTCTCAAAGTTGTGTAGCACTTCATGCATAGCATTTATCCAATCCGGATCCTCCAATGCTTCTTCGACCTTCATAGGTTCAATGCTAGAGATGAAAGAATAGTTTACACAAAAGTTGGCTAAACGAGTTTTAGAGCGAGTGATTCTCCCGGTTTGAATATCATTGTAGATTTGCTCGACGGGGTGGTCTTTGGCAATTCTTGCTCGAACTCGTGAAAGCTTTTGCTTGGGTCTCGGTTGAACATCTTCTTCATCTTGTTCTTCTTCTTCTTCTTGATCATTGTTGGCGTCGTTGTTCTCTTGTCGTGGTGGAGAATGAGGTTGTTGACGTTCTTGGTGTTCTTCCTCGTTTTCTTCATCTTGGTGTATTCCACTTGTGGATGCTTCCGTATCAACTCTTGGTTCACCTTGTCATGAAGTAGAAGCTTCCACTTGGACAGACGAGGTACTCTCCTTCACCTCCGTTGGATGGACCTTGCCAATAGACAAGTCTTGGATTGCTTCCGAAGGGTCTTTGTCTCCTACATCAATTGGCAATTGCTCTACTTGCGAGACGTTAGATTCATTAAACTTCACACCTATCGTCTCTTCAACCTTTCAGGTGAAATTGTTGTAGACACGGTAAGTGTGAGAGTTTGAGCCATAACCAAGTAGGAAACATTCATGAGACTTAGGAACAAACTTTGAACGACGATGCTTATCAAGAATGTAGCACTTTGAGCCGAATACTCGAAAGTATCCAACTTGGGGTTTGTTACCGGTGAGGAGCTCGTATGCTGTCTTGCCGAGTAGCTTGTGAAGATACAAGCGATTTGTTGCATGACAAGCCGTCTCAACCGCTTCCGCCCAAAAGTGCTTGACGTCTTGTACTCATCAAGCTTCGTTCTCGCCATTTCGATGAGCGTTCGGTTCTTCCTCTCAACAACTCCATTTTGTTGAGGTGTGTACGTAGTCGAGAACTCGTGTGAAATCCCTTCTTCGTCAAGAAAGGTGTCCACATTTGCGTTCTTGAACTCCGTTCCGTTGTCGCTGCGAACCTTCTTGATCTTCACTTCAAACTGATTTTGGGCCTTCCTAGCGAAGTTTTTGAAGATCTTTTGGACCTGCGATTTATCATCGAGAAAGAACACCCACGTAAATCTTGAAAAATCATCAACTATAACTAGACCAAAAGAATTTCCACCGAGGCTTTTGTAAGCGTTGGGACCAAAAAGATCCATATGAAGAAGCTCGAGTGGCCTCCTTGTGGTCATGATGTTCTTCACAGAGATGCCTTCCTCCAACCTGTTTACCCGCCTCGACAAGCTTTGCCGCATGCCTATCCTTATCAAATATGACATCGTTAACTCCAAGGATATGATTTCCTTTAATAATCTTGTCAAGGTTTCTCATGCCAACGTGACCTAGTCGTCTATGCCATAACCAACCTTTTGAGGATTTAGCAATGAAGCAAGTTTTAGGTTGTGCCTTTTTAGAGAAATCAACAATGTAAAGATCACCTCTACGTGTACCGGTAAAGACCATTTTTTGGTTGTCTCGACGGAACACTTGACAATCTACTTCAGTAAATAGGACATTTAAACCAAAATCAGCAAGTCTAGATACTGAAAGTAAGTTGTAGCCAAGAGATTCAACGAGCATGACATTTTGAATGGAGCTATCATGTGAGATGGCCACCTTACCAAGGTCAACCACCTTACCCTTTGAGTTGTCACCGAAAGTGACATACTTTTGAGGACTATCATTTTCAGCAAGCTCACGAAACATGTCTTTATCTCCGGTCTTGCGATCGGTACACCCACTGTCAAGAACCCATTCCTTTCCTCCCCGACACATATCCTCAAGATTTGCCATAAGACCAAAATGTCTCATTGCATCATCAAGATCAAAATCACTATCATCATCCTCACCATAGTATCCATGTTCAACATCGTCATGTGGTGGATCAAGTCCTAGAGAGGGTAATTCGTTAGAGTGAGTTTGACAATGATCTTGCTTATGAATTCTTATAGCTTCGAAAATAATATCACCAATAATTCCAACATCTCCTTTGGCACGCATAAGGTTGGTGAGTTCAAATAGACGATCACCAAACGTAGGATCACTAGTATACATCTTACTCAAGGCAATAGACTTATAGAGAATCTCATCTAGATTTTTCAAGGAATAATTTGGAAAGCGTTCCTTAAGAAATTTCCATATAGTGTAGGCACACTCAAAAGTAGGAAAGATTCTAATCAAGTTTCTAGGCAAGCCTCTAGTGATAAGATTAACAGTTCTAAGATTTCTAGTCATGTCAATAGATTCATCAAGGGTAGGATGCATAGGATCAACATGAGGTGCACAAGGGCTAGCAATGTACTTGTTCAATTGATATTGATTGAAAATTACAAGCATCTCATTTTTCCACTCATGAAAATACTCTCCGTCAAGAATAGGCACTCTATGTCTAAGACTCCCCAAAGTAGACTCATCCATCTTCCTCCAATGGTGATTAAACCAAGGCAATGGAGACCAATGCTCTGATACCACTTGTAGGATCTTGAGAAGAGGTGTCTAGAGGGGGGGGGGGGTGATTAGACACTGAGTACCAAAGTTGCAGTTTTTAATCTCTTTTAGGTTTAAGTGGAGTTTAGGCACAATTTCAACATTCACAATACATAACAAGCAAGCATGCAAAGAGTGTATAAGCAGCGGAAAGTAAAGCATGCAACTTGCAAGAATGTAAAGGGAATGGTTTGGAAGATTCAAACACAATTGGAGACACAGATGTTTTTGTCGTGGTTCCGATAGGTGGTGCTATCGTACATCCACGTTGATGGAGACTTCAACCCTCGTAGGTGATACGTCTTCGTCATATCTATAATTTTTTATTGTTCCATGCCAATATTATTCACTTTCATATACTTTTTGGCAACTTTTTATATTATTTTTGGGACTAAATATTGATCCAGTGACCAGTGCCAGTTCATGTCCGTTGCATGTTTTATGTTTCGCAGAATATCCATATCAAACAGAATCCAAACGGGATAAAAACGGACAGAGCTTATTTTTGAAACTATGGAAAATTCCAGAAGAAAAATCCACGCGAGACGGTGCCCGAGGTGGTCACGAGGAAGGGGCGCGCCACCCCCGTGGGCGCGCCCCCTACCCTTGCGAGCCCACCGTAAGGCGGTTGATGCTCTTCTTTTGCCGCAAGAAAGATAATATCCGGAAAAAAAATCTCGGCGAACGTTTCAGGCCAATCGGAGTTACGGATCTCCATATATACGCGAAACGGTGAAGTAGAGCCAGAACAAAACGCAGAAACAGAGAGATAGATCCAATCTCGGAGGGGCTCTCGCCCCTCCCAAGCCATGGGAGCCAAGGAACAGGAGAAACCCTTCTCCCATATAGGGAGAAGGTCAAGGAAGAAGAAGAAGAAGGGGGGCTCTCTCCCCCTCGCTTCTGGTGGCGCCGAAACACCGCCGGGGCCATCATCATCACCGCGATCTTCACCAACACCCGTGCCATCTTCACCAACATCTCCATCACCTTCCCCCCCTCTATCTACAGCGGTCCACTCTCCCGCAACCCGCTATACCCTCTACTTGAACATGGTGCTTTATGCTTCATATTATTATCCAATGATGTGTTGCCATCCTATGATGTCTGAGTAGATTTTCATTGTCCTATCGGTGATTGATGAATTGCTATGATTGGTTTGAGTTGCATGTTTTATTATTGGTGATTTCCTATGGTGCCCTCCGTGTCGCGGAAGCGTGAGGGATTCCCGTTGTAGGGTGTTGCAATACGTTCATGATTCGCTTATAGTGGGTTGCTTGAGTGACAGAAGCATAAACCCGAGTAAGAGGGGTTGTTGCGTATGGGAATAAAGAGGACTTGATGCTTTAATGCTATGGTTGGGTTTTACCTTAATGAATCTTTAGTAGTTGTGGATGCTTGCTAGAGTTCCAATCATAAGTGCATATGATCCAAGTAGAGAAAGTATGCTAGCTTATGCCTCTCCCTCAAATAGAATTGCAATAACGATTATCGGTCTAGTAACATAGTCAGTTACCTAGGGACAATTTCGCCACACCTACCATCACTTTTCCACACTCGCCGTATTTACTTTAGTTGTGTATTTATATAAACAGCCCCTAGTTTATATTTACGTGCTCTTTATTATCTTGCAAACCTATCCCGTCACACCTACAAAGTACTTCTAGTTTCATACTTGTTTAGGTAAAAGCAAAGCGTCAAGCGTCGTGAGAGTTGTATCGGTGGTCGATAGAACTTGAGGGAATATTTGTTCTACCTTTAGCTCCTCGTTGGGTTCGACACTCTTACTTATCGAAAGAGGCTACAATTGATCCCCTATACTTGTGGGTTATCAAGACCTTTTTCTGGCGCCGTTTCGGGGGAGTCATAGCGTGGGGTGAATATTCTCGTGTGTGCTTGTTTGCTTTATCACTAAGTAATTTTTATTTTCTGTTCTTAGTTGTTCTCTATCTTTAGTTATGGATATGGAACACAAAAAACCAAAACAATTAGAGGTACTTGCTACTCATGAGGATGGGGTAACTCCTAAAAGCCCCGATTCTCATTATGTGAGAAATATTATGTACTACTTTGATAATCCTGAGAAAACCCCATTCAACTTTATAATGGGAGACACGTTGGATCAACGTGAATACTTTAGGGATTATCGCTTGACACAAAAAGGGAAACTATTATGGGATCAAATTCATATATTGAAGTGGTATGCTTGGCAACTATGCGTGGAATATGATTATACTTGTTGCTCTAGGATGAATTCTCCACACCTTCCCTTTTCATGCAAATTTAATGATAATGAAACCTTAGCTTCTTATGCTAGAGGTATATATGATTACTATGATGTGGAACAAATAGAAGAATTTGTTGCTTTTATTGGGGCTTATGAAATTGAAGCTATGTGTAAAGAGTCTGAGGATTTTGATGATGATGTTTATAGATCTGAAAATTTAGCTATCCTCAAATATTGCTATGAGAATTATAAGTACAATTATGAAATTAATGCACTTATTAAGAAATTCTCCGCTGTCCGAGAAGAGACTAATATTTTGCAGGAAGCTATGGAAGAAGAAATTGATGAAAATGTGAGCTCATTGGATGAAAAATATGATGAGAAGAGCGAAGAACAAAAGGAGGAAGAGAGGATTAGCTACCCGTGCCCACCTTCTAATGAGAGTAACCCTTCAACTCATACATTGTTTAATTCCCCTTCGTGCTTACCGAAGGATGATTGCAATGATGATTGCTATGATGGTATTATGATCCCTTTGTTTCTTTTGAAATATCCCTTTTTGATGATGCTTGCTATGCTTGTGGCCAAGATTCCAATATGAATTATGCTTATGGAGATGAACTTGCTATAGTTCCTTATGTTAAACATGAAATTGTTGCTATTGCACCCACGCATGATAGTCCTATTATCTTTTTGAATTCTCCCTACTACGCTTTATCGGAGAAGTTTGTGCTTATTAAGGACTATATTGATGGGTTGCCTTTTACCATTGCACATGATGATTTTGATAGATATAATATGCATGTGCTTGCTGCTCCTACTTGCAATTATTATGAGAGAGGAACTATATCTCCACCTCTCTATGTTTCCAACACGAAAAAATTGCAAGAAACTGTTTATACTATGCATTGGCCTTTACTTTGTGTGCATGAATTGTTCTTTTATGACATGTCGATGCATAGGAAGTGAGTTAGACTTCGTTGTTGCTTGATGTATGTTACTTTGTGCTCACTACTAAATTACAAATCATTGCTAATTAAAATTGTCTTTGATATACCTTGGGATCCGGGTGGATCCATTACTTGAGCACAATATGCCTAGCTTAATGGCTTTAAAGAAAGCGCTGCCAGGGAGACAACACAGAAGTTTTAGAGAGTCATTTATTTCTGTTGAGTGCTTTCATATAGTTTAAAAACAACAAAAATAAAGAGGGGAACCAAAACTTTTTCAGAAAGAAAAGTGAAAGTAAGAGAGACAAGCATTGTTGAAGTGGGAGAGCTCCTTGAACTTTGTTCATGCTCACGGCAACTTTGTGAATCTTGATTACAGAAAATTTTCAACAAAAATAATTATCCCCTTGTACAATTCCATTGTATTATAAAAATACCAAGGTTTGCCTTTAGGATGTTTACAATGCTTGTTGGTCTGTGCGGTGCAGGACAGAAACTTTGTCTGTAGTGCGTGAATTTTAATTTTTTACTGGAACGTCAAATGGTTCTGATTCTTATTGAACTGTCTTGATGTACAAATTGTTTATTTGTTCTAATTGTGGCAGAATTTTTCAAGTATCAGAAGTATGGTGGATGTTCAGATTGCTACAGACTGTTCTGTTTTTGACAGATTCTGTTTTTGATGCATAGTTTACTTGTTTTGATGAATCTATCAATTTATATCAGTGGGTTAAGCCATGAAAAAGTTATATTACAGTGTACACCATGCAAAAACAAAATATGAGTCGGTTTGCAACAGTACTTATAGTAGTAATTTTCTTTATTTTGTATGGATGTAGTGTCTAATCGAGGATGTTTCGATGTGAGAAGAAGGAAGAGAGGCAAGAGCTCAAGCTTGGGGATGCCTGAGGCACCCCAAAAATATTCAAGGAGACTAAAGAGTATAAGCTAGGGGATGCTGGGGAGGCATCCCCTCTTTCTTCAACAAATATCGGTATGTTTTCGGATTCGTTTCGTTCATGCAATATGTGCAAGTCTTGGAGCGTCTTTTGCATTTAGGTTTTTATTTTTATTTTATGCACCATGCTGGTATGAGATAGTCCTTGGTTGATTTATAGAATGCTCATTGCACTTCACTTATATCTTTTGAGTATGGCTTTATAGAATGCTTCATGTGCTTCACTTATATCATTTGAAGTTTGGATTGCCTGTTTCTCTTTACATAGACAACCGCCATTTGTAGAATGCTCTTTTGCTTCACTTATACTTGTTTTGGGCGTGGGCATATCTTTTGTAGAAAGAATTAAACTCTCTTGCTTCACTTATATCTATTTAGAGAGATGACAGGAACTGGTCATTCACATGGTTAGTCATAAAATCCTACATAAACTTGTAGATCGCTGAATATGATATGTTTGATTCCTTGCAATAGTTTTGCGATATAAAGATGGTGATATTAGAGTTATGCTAGTGGGTGGTTGTGGATTGTAGAGACACTTGTGTTGAGGTTTGCAAGTCCCGTAGCATGCACGTATGGTAACTGCTAGTGACAAATTTGAAGCATGGGGTGTTTCTTTGATTGTCTTCCTTATGAGTGGCAGTCGGGGACGAGCGATGGTCTTTTCCTACCAATCTATCCCCCTAGGGGCATGCGTAGTAGTACTTTGCTTCGAGGGCTAATACTTTTTCAATAAGTATATAAGTTCTTTATGACTAATGTGAGTCCATGGATTATACGCACTCTCACCCTTCCATCATTGCTAGCCTCTTCGGTACCGTGCATTGCCCTTTCTCACCTCGAGAGTTGGTGCAAACTTCGCCGGTGCATCCAAACCCCGTGATACGATACCTCTGTCACACATAAGCCTCATTATATCTTCCTCAAAACAGCCACCATACCTACCTATTATGGCATTTCCATAGCCATTCCGAGATATATTGCCATGCAACTTCCATCATCATCATACACATGACTTGAGCATTCATTGTCATATTGCTTTGCATGATCGTAAGATAGCTAGCATGATGTTTTCATGGCTTGTCCGTTTTTTGATGTCATTGCTACGCTAGATCATTGCACATCCCGGTACACCACCGGAGGCATTCATATCGAGTCATATCTTTGTTCTAGTATGGAGTTGTAATATTGAGTTGTAAGTAAATAAAAGTGTGATGATCATCATTATTAGAGCATTACCCCAGTGAGGAAAGGATGATGGAGACTATGATTCCCCCACAAGTCGGGATACTCCGGACGAAAAAAAATAAAAAAAATAAAAAAAATAAATAAAGAGAAAGGCCAAAAAAAGAGAAGGCCTATAAAAAAACAAAAAAATGAGAGAAAAAGAGAGAAGGGGCAATGTTACTATCCTTTTACCACACTTGTGCTTCAGAATAGTACCATGTTCTTCATATAGAGAGTCTCTTGAGTTATCACTTTCATATACTAGTGGGAATTTTAATTATAGGACTTGTCTTGTATATTTCGATGATGGGCTTCCTCAAATGCCCGAGGTCTTCATGAGCAAGCAAGTTGGATGCACACCCACTTAGTTTCTTCTGTTGAGCTTTCATACACTTATAGCTCTTAGTGCATCCGTTGCATGGCAATCCCTACTCCTCGCATTGACATCAATTGATGGGCACCTGCATAGCCCGTTGATTAGCCGCGTCGATGTGAGACTTTCTCCTTTTTTGTCTTCTCCACATAACCTCCATCATTATATTCTATTCCACCTATAGTGCTATATCCATGGCTTGCGCTCATGTATTGCTTGAGGGTTGAAAAAAAATTTGAAGCCGTTAAAAGTATGAACCAATTGCTCGGCTTGTCATCGGGTTGTGCATGATGGGGGCATTTTGTGTGACGAAAATGAAGCATGGCCAAACTGTATGATTTTGTAGGGATAAGCTTGCTTTGGCCTTGTTGTTTTGGAAAGACATGATTGCTTTATTGGTACGCTCGAACTATTATTGTTTTTATGTCAAATGATAGACTATTGCTTTGAATCACTCGTGTCTTAATATTCATGCCATGATTAGACATATGATCAAGATTATGCTAGGTAGCATTCCACATCAAAAATTATTCTTTTTATTATTTACCTACTCGAGGACGAGCAGGAATTAAGCTTAGGATGCTGATACGTCTCCGTCAGATCTATAATTTTTTATTGTTCCATGCCAATATTATTCACTTTCATATACTTTTTGGCAACTTTTTATATTATTTTTGGGACTAACATATTGATCCGATTGCCCAGTGCCTTCACATACATTGCATGTTTTATGTTTCGCAGAATATCCATATCAAATGGAATCCAAACGGGATAAAAACGGACGGAGCTTATTTTTGGAAAATTCCAGAAGAAAAATACACGCGAGACGGTGCCCGAGGTGGTCATGAGGGAGGGGCGCGCCACCCCCATTGGGCGCGCCCCCTACCCTCGTGAGCCCACCGTAAGGCGGTTGATGCTCTTCTTTTGCCGCAAGAAAGATAATATTCAGAAAAAAAATCTGGGCGAAGGTTTCAGGCCAATCGGAGTTACGGATCTACATATATACGCCAAACGGTGAAACAGAGCGTAATGTAACGCAGAAACAGAGAGATAGATCCAATCTCGGAGGGGCTCTCGCCCCTCCCAAGCCATGGGAGTTAAGGAACAGAGGGGAAACCCTCCTCCCATCTAGGGAGGAGGTCAAGGAAGAAGAAGAAGGAGGGGGCTCTCTCCCCCTCGCTTCTGGTGGCACCGGAACGCCGCCGGGGGCCATCATCATCACCGCGATCTTCACCAACACCTCTGCCATCTTCACCAACATCTCCATCATCTTCCCCCCTCTATCTACAGCGGTCCACTCTCCCACAACCCGCTGTACCCTCTACTTGAACATGGTGCTTTATGCTTCATATTATTATCCAATGATGTGTTGCCATCCTATGATGTCTCGAGTAGATTTTCGTTGTCCTATCGGTGATTGATGAATTGCTATGATTGGTTTGAGTTGCATGTTTTATTATTGGTGCTGTCCTATGGTGCCCTCCGTGTCGCACAAGCTTGAGGTATTCCCGCTGTAGGGTGTTGCAATACGTTCATGATTCGCTTATAGTGGGTTGCTTGAGTGACAGAAGCATAAACCCGAGTAAGAGGGATTGTTGCGTATGGGAATAAAGAGGACTTGATGCTTTAATGCTATGGTTGGGTTTTACCTTAATGAATCTTTAGTAGTTGCGGATGCTTGCTAGAGTTCCGATCATAAGTGCATATGATCCAAGTAGAGAAAGTATGTTAGCTTGTGCCTCTCCCTCAAATAGAATTGCAATAACATTATCGGTCTAGTAACATAGTCAGTTGCCTAGGACAATTTCGCCACACCTACCATCACTTTTCCACACTCGCCATATTTACTTTAGTTGTGTCTTTATATAAACAACCCCTAGTTTATATTTACGTGCTCTTTATTATCTTGCAAACCTATCCCGTCACACCTACAAAGTACTTCTAGTTTCATACTTGTTTCCGGTAAAGCGAATGTCAAGCGAGCGTAGAGTTGTATCGGTGGTCGATAGAACTTGAGGGAATATTTGTTCTACCTTTAGCTCCTCGTTGGGTTCGACACTCTTAATAATCGAAAGAGGCTACAATTGATCCCCTATACTTGTGGGTTATCAGTAGGGTAACGGTTGCGTGAGTCCACGGAGGGCTCCACCCACAAAGGGTCCACGAAGAAGCAACCTTGTCTATCCCACCATGGCCGTCGCCCACGAAGGACTTGCCTCACTAGCGGTAGATCTTCACGAAGTAGGCGATCTCCTTGACCTTACAAACTCCTTGGTTCAACTCCACAATCTTGTCGGAGGCTCCCAAGTGACACCTAGCCAATCTAGGAGACACCACTCTCCAAGAAGTAACAAATGGTGTGTTGATGATGAACTCCTTGCTCTTGTGCTTCAAATGATAGTCTCCCCAACACTCAACTTTCTCTCACAGGATTTTGATTTGGTGGAAAGAATATTTGAGTGGAAAGCAACTTGGGAAAGGCTAGAGATCAAGATTCATATGGTTGGAATGGAATATATTGGCCTCAACACATGAGTAGGTAGTTCTCTCTCAGAAATAGGATATTGGAAGTGTAGGCTTGTTCTGATGGCTCTCTCCACGAATGAAGAGGAGGTGGAGGGTATATATAGCCTCCACACAAAATCTAACCGTTACACACAATTTACCAAACTCGATGGGATCGAATCATCAAACTCGGTCGGACCGATTGAGTAAACCTAGTGACCGTTAGGATTTTGGTGGATCGACATGCATCTCGGTAGGACCGATTTGGTTAGGGTTAGGGGATAACGTAATCTCGGTGAGACCGATTACACAAATTCGGTGAGACCGATTTTGGTAATTAGCTAACCAGAGAGTTGGTCAGGCAAACTCGGTGAGACCGATTACTCAAACTCGGTGGAACCGATTTTGGTAATAAGCTAACCAGAAAGTTTGCATTGTAATCTCGGTAGTACCGATTGCACAAACTCAGTGAGACCGATTTTGGTGATGGACATACACAGAGAGATTACGATCCCATCTCGGTGAGACCGAGATCCCTATCAGTGAAACCGATTTGCCTAGGGTTTGTGGTAGTGGATATGACATCTGAACTCGGTGGCGCCGGATAGAAAGAATCGGTAGGACCGAGTTTGACTTTAGGTTTAGATCATATGTGGATGTGAGAAAGTAGTGGAGGGTTTTGGAGCATATCACTAAGCACATGAAGCAAGAGGCTCATTAAGCAACACCTCATCACTCCTTGATAGTATTGGCTTTTCCTATAGACTCAATGTGATCTTGGATCACTAAAATGTAAAATGAAGAGTCTTGAGCACAAGCTTGAGCCAATCCTTTGTCCTTAGAATCTTGAAGGAGTTCCCACATCCTTTAGTCCATGCCACTCCATTGTTGAACTTATCTGAAACATACTAGATAAAGGTGTTAATCCAACAAGAGATATGTTGACATTTAATTACCAAAACCACCTAGGGAGCACTTGTGCTTTCACTTCCCAATGCCTTCCTCTAGGCCCAAACATTGGTGAAGTGTCATGTAGTCGATGTTTACATAACACCACTAGAGGAAAGACAACATACATCTCATCAAAATATCGAACGAATACCAAATTCACATGACTACTTGTAGCAAGACTTCTCCCATGTCCTCAGGAACAAACGTAACTACTCACAAATCATATTCATGTTCATAATCAGAGGGGTATTAATATGCATAAAGGATCTGAACATATGATCTTCCACCAAATAAACCAACTAGCATCAACTACTAGGAGTAATCAACACTACTAGCAACCTACAGGTGATTGGATACAAGAGATGAACTAGGGTTTGAGAGGAGATGGTGCTGGTGAAGATGTTGATGGAGATTGACCCCCTCCCAATGAGAGGATCGATGGTGATGACGATGGTGATGATTTCCCCCTCCCGGAGGTATGTTTCCCCGGCATAACAGCTCCGCCAGAGCCCTAGATTGGTTCCGCCAAGGTTCCGCCTCGTGGCAGTGGTGTTTCGTCCTGAAAGCTTCCTCCTTATTTTTTCCAGGGTGAAATACTTCGTATAGCAGAAGATGGGCACCGGAGGCCTGCCAGGGGGCACACGAGGTAGGGGGCGTGCCCAAGGGGTAGGGCGCGCCCCCCACCCTCGTGGATGGTGGGTGGGCCCCTCTGGTTGATTCTTTCGCCAGTATTTTTTTATTAATTCCAAAAACAGCCTCCGTGATGTTTCGGGACTTTTGGAGCTGTGCATAATAGGTCTCTAATATTTGCTCCCTTTTCAGCCCAGAATTTCAGCTGTCGGCATTCTCCCTCTTCATGTAAACCTTATAAAATAAGAGAGAATAGGCATAAGTATTGTGACATAATGTGTAATAACATGCCATAATGCAATAAATATGGATATAAAAGCATGGTGAAAAATGGACATATCAACTCCCCCAAGCTTAGACCTCTCTTGTCCTCAAGCGGAAACCGTTAATGAAAAATATGTCCACATGTTTAGAGATAGAGGTGTTGATAAAATAAAATACGGACATGAGGGCATCGTGATCATTCTTATAACAACAACATATATATATTGTCATATGATTTCTTATGCTAAAGTAACAATCTATTCACAATGTCAAGTATGAATCAGAAACTTCATTGAAAACTAACAAACTATAATCTCGGTCATTGAAACAATTGCAATTTATCATAACATCGGAAACAGTTAATATAAGAGCTTTTCAGCAAGTCCACATACTCAACTATCATTTAGTCTTTCACAATTGCTAACACTCATGCAATACTTACGGGTATGGAGTTTTAATCGGACACCAAGAAAGATAGGGGCTTATAGTGGTGCCTCCCAACCTTTTACCTCAAGGGTAATGTCAACAGTAATAGTTCATGATAACTTTCATCCAATTGGATATATATATCAGGATCTCTCCAACACAATGTGTGTGCCAAAGGATAAAATGTAAAAAGGAAAGGTGAAGATCACCATGACTCTTGTATAAGGTATAAGACAAGAATAAAAGATAGGCCCTTCACAGAGGGAAGAAGAGGTTGTCATGTGCTTTTATGGTTGGATGCACAAAATCTTAATGCGAAAGAACGTCACTTTATATTGCCACTTGTGATATGGACCTTTATTATGCAGTCCATCGCTTTTATTTCTTCCACATCACAAGATCGTATAGAGCTTATTTTCTCCACACTAATAAATCATACATATTTAGAGAGCAATTTTTATTGCATGCAACAATGACAACTTACTTGAAGGATCTTACTCAATCCATGGGTAGATATATTGGACTCTCATGGAAAAACTGGGTTTAAGGATATTTGGAAGCACAAGTAGTATCTCTACTTGGTGCAAAGAGTTTGGCTAGCATGAAGGAGAAAGGCAAGCTCAACATGTTGGATGATCCATGACAATATACTTTATTTCGGATATAAGAAAACATAACCCATTATGTTGTCTTCCTTATCCAACATCAACTCTTTAGCATGTCATATTTAAATGAGTGCTCACAATCATAAAAGATGTCCAAGATAGTATATTTATATGTGAGAACCTCTGTTTCTTTATTACTTCCTATTAATTGCAACGATGACCAAAACTATGTTTGTCAACTCTCAACAACTTTTATTTATCATACTCTTTATATGTGAAGTCATTACTCTCCATAAGATCAATATAATCTCTTTATTTCTTTTTGTTCTTTCTTTTTCTTTTATTCCCTCAAGATTATAGCAAGATAATCAAGCCCTTGACTCAACACTAAACTTTATTCTACTAAATCAAGATATTACTAAAAGGATCAAACTAAGAAAAACGGTAAAGATAGGAGTGTGATGGTGATACGATACCGGGGCACCTCCCCCAAGCTTGGCAGTTGCCAAGGGGAGTGCCCATACCCAATACTCAGTTCTCCTTTGCTGGTGAGGAAGATGGTGGTGATGATGGATAGTCGCACATCGAGCGTAGGAGATCCTCCAATTTGCGGATAATGCCCTTAAGTGCGGTGATATGCTCCTTCCACAAAATATTTTCACGTGTGAGATACTTGTTTTGTATACGAGCTAACTCAATCATCTAGAAAGCTTGAATTTCAGTTGGGGTAAGAATATTGTGATGAGGTTGAAGGATGTCTTATTCTTCTTCTACTGCTGCCGGAGCTTGATTCTCCATGGCCTTCTTGATTCCATCATCCTTGTTGATCTCCCCGAGTTCTTCTCTCTTCAGCTCTATCTTCATTAGCCAAGCATCGTTGCCCTCATTGTTGGAAGGGGACGACATGATGCCTGGCCTTGAAAACACTGGCAGAAAACAACTCTAAACAAAAACAGAGGATATTTGTGTCATACGAGGGTCAAAACCCTAGGGAGATTATATAATGAATTTTTACCGACCAAAGAAGTATCGTGCAAGAAAACGGAGTCCGGAGAGCACACGAGGTGCCCACGAGTCAGGGGGCGCGCCCTCCACCCTCGTGGATGCCTCCTGTCCTTCCCGGACTGCTTCTTATTTTCCTATTTTCTTAAATATTCCAAAACGGATAAAAATTACCATTAGAACTGTTTTGGAGTCGGTTTACTTACCGTACCACATACCTATTCCTTTTCGAAGTCTGAAACATTCTGGAGAGTGTCCCTTATGTACTCCTCCGGGGTTATGGTTTCAATAACATTAGTTTCAAAATTTATAGGATTACCTGAGATATAATGTTTGACCCTTTGACTGTTCACCACCTTCGGATTTGTGTCTTCGAAGTTGTTGATTTTTATGGCATCGGAACAATAGACCTCCTCGATAACGTAAGGACCTTCCAATTTAGAGAGAAGCTTTCCTGCAAAAAATCTTAAACGAGAGTTGAATAGCAACACATAATCACCTACATTAAACTCACGCTTTTGTATCCTTTTGTCATGCCATCTTTTAACTTTTTTTAAACAGTTTAGCATTCTCGTAAGCTTGAGTTCTCCATTCATCAAGTGAGCTAATGTCAAATAGCCTCTTCTCACCGGCAAGTTTGAAATCGTAATTGAGCTCTTTAATGGCCCAATATGCCTTATGTTCTAGTTCGAGAGGTAAGTGACATGCTTTTCCATAAACCATTTTATACGGAGACATACCCATAGGGTTTTTATATGCAGTTCTATAGGCCCATAATGCATCGTCAAGTTTCTTGGACCAATTCTTTCTAGATCTATTAACAGTCTTTTGCAAAATTAATTTGATCTCTCTATTACTCAATTCTACCTGGCCACTAGATTGTGGGTGGTAAGGAGATGCAATTCTTTGATTAACGTCATACTTAGCAAGCATTTTACTAAAGGCACCATGAATAAAATGTGAACCATCATCAGTCATTAAATATCTAGGGACTCCAAACCTCGGAAAACAACTTCTTTAAGCATCTTAATAGAGGTGTTATGATCAGCACTACTAGTTGGAATAGCTTCTACCCACTTAGTAACGTAATCAACAAAGAACTAAAATATGTGTATACCTGTTAGAGGAAGGAAAGCGGTCCCATATAATCAAAGCCCCAAACATCAAATGGTTCAAGAACAAGTGAATAGTTCATAGGCATTTCTTGACGTCTACTAATATTACCAATTCTTTGACATTCATCACAAGATAAGACAAACTTACGAGCATCCTTGAAGAGAGTAGGCCAATAAAAACCGGATTGCAATACCTTATGTGTAGTTCTATCTCCAGCGTGGTGTCCTCCATAAGCCTCGGAGTGACACTTGCGTAGGATCCGTTCATGTTCATGCTCAGGTACACAACGTCTAATAACACCATCTACTCCTTATTTATAGAGATGTGGGTCATCCCAGAAGTAATGTATTAAATTATAGAAAAACTTTTTATTTTGCTGGTATGTGAAGCTTGGTGGTATAAATTTAGCAACAATGTAATTAGCATAATCATCATACCACGGAGCAGTACGAGAAGCATTTATGACAGCTAATTGTTCATCAGGAAAGCTATCATCAATAGGTAGTGGGTCATCAAGAACATTCTCTAACCTAGATAAGTTATGCGCAATGGGGTTCTCGGCTCCCTTTCTATCAATAATATGCAAATCAAATTCTTGTAGCAAGAGAACCCATCTAATAAGTCTAGGTTTAGCATCTTTCTTTTCCATAAGATATTTAATAGCGACATGATCGGTGTGAGCAGTTACTTTTGAATCAACAATATAAAGGTCCGAACTTATCAAAAGCAAATATAATCGCTAAAAATTCTTTTTCAAGTAGTAGCATAATTTCTCTGAGCCTTTGTCTAGAGTTTTACTAGCATATTGAATAACATTTAATTTCTTATCAACTCTTTGTCCTAGAACAGCACCTACAGCATAATCACTAGCATCACACATAATTTCAAAAGGTAAATTCCAATCAGGTGGTTGGACAATAGGTGCAGAAATCAAAGCTTTCTTAAGTATTTCAAATGATTCTACACAATCATCATTAAAGATAAAAGGAACATCTTTTTGTAAGAGGTTAGTCAGAGGCCTAGAAATTTTAGAGAAGTCCTTAATGAACCTCCTATAAAAACCGGCATGACCAAGGAAACTTCGTATACCTTTAATGTCCTTGGGACACGGCATCTTTTCAATAGCATCAACTTTAGCTTTATCAACTTCAATACCTCTTTCGTAAATTTTATGCCCCAAGACAATATCTTCATTAACCATAAAGTGGCACTTCTCCCAATTCAAGACAAGATTAGTTTCTTCACATCTCTGCAAAACTCGATCAAGGTTGCTCAAGCAATCATCAAAAGAAGTTCCATAAATGGAGAAATCATCCATGAAAACCTCAACAATCTTTTCACAAAAATCAGAGAATATAGCCGTCATGCATCTTTGAAAGGTAGCAGGTGCTTTGCATAAACCAAAAGGCATACGTCTATAAGCAAAGGTAACGAAAGGGCAAGTAAAAGTGGTCTTTTCTTGATCCTCTTTTGACAAAGGTATTTGGAGAAACCAGAATAACCATCTAGAAAGCAAAAATGTGTATGTTTGGATAATATTTCTAGCATTTGATCAATGAAAGGTAAAGGCTAATGATCCTTTTTAGTAGATTTATTTAATTTGTGGAAATCAATTACCATCCTATAATCTATAACAATTCTTTGTGGGATCAATTCATCTTTATCATTAGGAACAACAGTAATACCTCCCTTCTTAGGGACACAATGGACAGGACTTACCCACTGACAATCAGCAACGGGATAAATTATACCTTCCTCTAGAAGCTTTAGTATTTCTTTTCTTACCACTTGTTTCATCTTAGGATTTAACCGTCGTTGGTGATCAACAACCGGTTTAGCGTCTTTCTCCAATTTTATTTTGTGTTGGCATAGAGTGGGACTAATGCCCTTAAGATCATCAAGAGTATATCCAATAGGAGCACGGTGCTTCTTCAGAGTTTTCAATAATTTCTTTTCTTCCTTCTCTGAAAGGTTAGCACTAATAATAACAGGATATATATTCTTTTCATCAAGATATGCATATTTAAGAGTATCTGTTAATGGTTTAAGCTCAAACACGGGATCACCCTTGGGTGGAGGAGGATCCCCTAGGATTTCAATAGGCAAGTTGTGTTTCAAAATGGGTCCCTATTTAAAGAATACTTCATCTATTTCCCTTCTTTCATTCATAAACATATCATTTTCATGGTCTAGAAAATATTGTGCTAAAGGATCATTAGGAGGCACGGCAATAGAAGCAAGACCAATAATTTCATCCTTACTAGGCAATTCTTCCTCATGGGGTTGTCTACGAAACTTAGCAAAATTAAACTCATGAGACATATCCCCCAAGCCAATAGTAACAACATCCTTTTTGCAGTCTATCCTAGCATTAACATTATTCAAGAAGGGTCTACCAAATATAATGGGACAAAAGTTATCTTGTGGGGAACCAAGAATAAGAAAATTAGCAGGATATTTAACTTTCCCACACAAGACTTCAACATCTCTAACAATCCCAACTGGTGAAATAGTATCTCTATTTGCAAGCTTAATTGTAACATCAATTTCTTCTATCTCAGCAGGTGTAATATCTTGCATAAGTTCTTTGTATAAGGAATGAGGTATTGCACTTGCACTAGCACCCATGTCACACAAGCCATGATAACAATGATCTCCTATTTTAACAGAAATAACAGGCATGCCTACAACAGGTCTATGTTTATTTTTAGTGTCGGGTCTAGCAATTCTAGCAGCTTCATCACAAAAGTAAATAACATGCCCATCAATATTATCAGCCAAGAGATCTTTAACCATAGAAATACTAGGTTCAACTTTAATTTGCTCAGGGGGTGTAGTTGTTTTGGTATTACTCTTACGAACCACAGTCGAAGCTTTAGCATGATCCTTTATTCTAACAGGGAAAGGTGGTTTCTCAATATAAGAAGTAGGAACAAGAGGATCATTATAAGTGATAGTCTTTTCTTCAACTTTAATAGGTGCAACTACTTTTACTTCAATGGGAGGATTATATTTAAACCACTTCTCCTTAGGGAGATCAACATGAGTAGCAAATGATTCACAGAAAGAAGCTACTATCTCAGAGTCAAGTCCATAATTAGTGCTAAATTCACGAAAAACATCGGTATCCATAAAAGACTTAACACAACCAAACTTAGGTGTTATACCTGACTCCTTACCTTCGTCGAGGTCCCAATCTTTAGAGTTGCGTTTAATTCTTTCCAATAAATCCCATTTGAATTCAAGATTTTGAATAACAATTTCTCTTGAGAGCTCATGATTGGGGCATGAATATAACATTGACTTAAGCCTCCCCCAAGCTTGAGCGATGCTTTCTCCTTCGCGAGGCCAAAAATTATATATATAATTACGATCACGATGAACAAGATGCATAGGATGAAACTTCTGATGAAATTCCAATTTCGATCGGTTGTAGTTCCATGATCCCATATCATCACATTGCCTAAACCATGTCAATGCCTTTCCCTTCAAAGATAAAGATAAGACCTTCTTCTTGATAACATCCTCGGGCATACCTGCAAGCTTATATAATCCAGAAACTTCATCCACATAGATTAGGTGCAGATCGGGATGCAATGTTCCATCTCCTGTAAAAGGATTAGCTAGCAGTTTCTCTGTCATACCCGAAGGAATTTCAAAATAAACATTTTTAGTAGGTTCAGTAGGTTGAGGAGAAACTCTTTGCTCTCTTTGGTGGGGTGAAGATACCCCGAACAAGCCCCTCAAAGGATTACTTTCCATAGTGACAAGTGACAGTAAATTTCAGCACACTATATAAAATTTTCCTTACCAAATTCCACTTACCAAAGGCGCTTCACTCCCCAACAAAGGTGCCAGAAAAGAGTCTTAATGACCCACAAGTATAGGGGATCTATCGCAGTCCTTTCGATAACTAAGAGTGTCGAACCCAACGAGGAGCAGAAGGAAATGACAAGCGGTTTTCAGTAAGGTATTCTCTGCAAGCACTGAAATTATCGATAACAGATAGTTTTGTGATAAGGTAATTTGTAACGGGTAACAACTAATAAAAGTAAATAAGGTGCAGCAAGATGGCCCAATCCTTTTTGTAGCAAAGGACAAGCCTGGACAAATTCTTATATAAAGGAAAACGATCCCGATGACACATGGGAATTATCGTCAAGCTAGTTTTCATCACGCTCATATGATTCGTGTTCGTTACTTTGATAATTTGATATGTGGGTGGACCGGTGCTTGGTTACTGCCCTTCCTTGGACAAGCATCCCACTTATGATTAACCCCTATTGCAAGCATCCGCAACTACAAAATAAGTATTAAGGTAAACTAACCATAGCATGAAACATATGGATCCAAATCAGCCCCTTACAAAGCAACACATAAACTAGGGTTTAAGCTTCTATCACTCTAGCAACCCATCATCTACTTATTACTTCTCAATGCCTTTCTCTAGGCCCAAAGAATGGTGAAGTGTCATGTAGTCGACGTTCACATAACACCACTAGAGGAAAGACAACATACATCTCATCAAAATATCAAACGAATACCAAATTCACATGACTACTTGTAGCAAGACTTCTCCCATGTCCTCAGGAACAAACATAACTAATCACAAATCATATTCATGTTCATAATTAGAGGGGTATTAATATGCATAAAGGATCTGAACATATGATCTTCCACCAAATAAACGAACTAGCATCAACTACTAGAAGTAATCAACACTGCTAGCAACCTACAAGTACCAATATGATGTTTTGAGACAAAGATTGGACACAAGAGATGAACTAGGGTTTGAGGGGAGATGGTGCTGGTGAAGATTTTGATGGATATTGACCCCCTCCCAGTGAGAGGATCGATGGTGATGACGATGGTGATGATTTCCCCCTCCCGAAGCAATGTTTCCCCGGCAGAACAGCTCCGCCGGAGCCCTATTGGTTCCGCCTCGTGGCGGCGGTGTTTCGTCCCAAAAGCTTTCTCCTTATTTTTTCGAGAGTGAAAGACTTCATATAGCAGAAGATGGGCACCGGAGGCCTGCCAAGGGGCCCACGAGGCACAGGGCGCACCCAGGGGGTAGGGCGCGCCCCCACCCTCGTGGATGGTGGGTGGCCCCCCTCTGGTTGATTCTTTCGCTGGTATTTTTTATTAATTCCAAAAACTGCCTCCGTGAAGTTTCAGGGACTTTTGAATTTGTCTGAATAGGTCTCTAATATTTGCTCCTTTTCATTGAGAATTTCGGTTCTTAGGCATTCTCCTTCTTCATGTAAACCATATAAAATAAGAGAGAATAAGCATAAGTATTGTGACATAATGTGTAATAACAGCCCATAATGCAATAAATATCGATATAAAAGCATGATGCAAAATGAACGTATCACATGGCAATTTAAGAGATTTGATAAACAAGTGGTAGGTAGCGTGACATACGATAGCATCGAGACAACTAGCATAGCAAAGATAGTAGTGAGATCCAATGTGACGGTCATTTGCCTGAAATCCCGCTAAGAAGAAGAATGAGTCCATGAAGAAGACAAACGGGCGTAGTCGAACGAAACCTCTCACTCGCAACGTTACCGGAACTATCAAGGAGAAGCGCAACCGGAAAGAATGAA
Organism: Aegilops bicornis; assembly: GCA_021605145.1. NCBI lineage: Eukaryota > Viridiplantae > Streptophyta > Magnoliopsida > Poales > Poaceae > Aegilops > Aegilops bicornis. The sequence continues at coordinate 420,074,029 of CM038675.1, read as the reverse complement.
ACAACATGGTAAACAACCATCACAAAAACATGACATGATGCACAAACATGTATGATGCATGTCCGGTTTAATGAGGCATGGCATGACAAAGTACAACAAACAATATTACAAATTAAGTACAGCTCAACAGCTCAATATGCAACGAGTTGCATATTGACGAAACGCCACATTCAAGTTATTTAGTTCACTCCCGTTTATGCGACTTATCAATATTAAATGTTATTAAACATTGCAAGAGGTGAAGCATAATAAAACTAGCTGTCTAGGCAAATTTAAATGAGGCCGAAAATAACAACAACAATTCCAGAAAGTCCTCATGTGCATATTTTATATTTGGTATTATTCTGTCCTAAAGCATATTTTAGAGTTGTTAAACATGCAATGTAATGCAATCATGTTAATCTATGCATTTTTCTACCCCATTTACATATAAAGTTTATTCAATTTGGAACTACGGTTATTTAGTTTTATGAAATAAAACATTTTAGCATGTCATTTAGCAAATTAAATGGAAACAACATTTTAAGCATTTCAAACATGGTTGAAAGTTGCATATTATGAGAGTACATGAAAAACTAAGCATTTTGCATGTTTACATCATTTTAAACCGATGCACGGTTGTGGAGTTATTAAATGCATGAAGACGAAGGACTTTTCTGTAAAACTGGTAAAACCCTGGAAATAGGTAACATCGCTAGACAGGGAAAAAACTAGTCGGGCCGAACCTGAAGTGAACTGGGCTGGCGTGCTGCTCACCATGGGCCAAGCCCAGTTGATGGAGAGGTAGGCCGGTTGAGGAGGCCTCTGGCTGGGCCGACAGACCAGAGAGGCGGCGACCCAGGCGCGGGATCGAGGGGCGTGGTCAACGCGCGCCTGACTTGGGTTCGAGCGGGCAGGCGTCCTTTCGTCAGGAAGCAGAGCAACATCGGCAGTTGGCGGTGGACTTGGCGAGACGGCCGCGACTGGGTCGGCGGGAACCAGCAGGCAAGGGACGGCGTGGAGAAGCGGGAAACAGAGAGGATGGACGGACCCGAGGCTGAGGCAGTGAGATCCGGCGACGCGGTGGCGGCTCCATGGGAATAAGAGCGAGAAATTAGAGGGAGAGACAGCCGGGAAGGACCAGGAGGAGAAGGATGGGCAGAGGCACGGCGACCTGCGGTGCTCCGGCGTCGCGCTCGCCGGCGCGGTGGAGGAGGCCAGGACGGCGAGGTCGTCGAGACCCTGGAAAGCGTCGACTTGAGGAGCTCGGATGGCGGCGACAGAGGAGGCTTAGACGAGCGGGACGACGATGGGGCACGAGGAAGCAGGGCTCGCGAGGGGTGCCCGGGGTTGCGGAGGAGGAGCGGCGACAGTTCCCGGCACGGCCGGACGTGCAGCAGGTGGCGGCTCCATGGGCATAAGAGCGAGAAATTAGAGGGAGAGACAGCCGGGAAGGACCAGGAGGAGAAGGATGGGCAGAGGCACGGCGACCTGCGGTGCTCCGGCGTCGCGCTCGCCGGCGCGGTGGAGGAGGCCAGGACGGCGAGGTCGTCGAGACCCTGGAAAGCGTCGACTTGAGGAGCTCGGATGGCGGCGACAGAGGAGGCTTAGACGAGCGGGACGACGATGGGGCACGAGGAAGCAGGGCTCGCGAGGGGTGCCCGGGGTTGCGGAGGAGGAGCGGCGACAGTTCCCGGCACGGCCGGACGTGCAGCAGGGCGGCGGGGTCGAACAATGCGAGGTTGGCTCGGGGTCGCGAGGAGACGAGGACGAACTCTCTGCTCGGGGCCTTGGGCGGCTTCACGATCCAACCGGGATTGAGGGGAGAAGAGGTTGGCTCGGGCACCTGGGCAAGAAGCGGAGGAGGAGCTCGAGACCAAGGCTGCTGCGACTTGGGCAGCGCACAGAACAAGGGAGGTGGCTGGCGATCTGGTTGGTGGAGTGGATTCGAGGGAGGAAGCACTGGTTGGTGGTGGCTGAACACGAGGAGGGAGATGGTTGGCTGCGGCTGGATTTGGATCGGGAGAGAGATCCCGAGGAAGAAAGGTAGGTGGGTGGCAGCGACGGGTGGATGGGGAAGGGGGCTAGATTATAGGGTTGCTGCCGGGGGTTTGGTCTATATATAGAGTGGGTTCAAAAGAGGGCTAGATCGGATCCTCCGATTTAAATCGGGCGGTCGAGAAAAATAGGATAGAGAGTTCAATAAATAAAACAAAGATATTTTCCGGATATTTGGGGATGGTCCAGACCCAACGGTGACGACAAAGTGGGCCAGGTTCAGGGAAGTTTTCAGACGTGCGCGAAGGGTCTATGCACTGCACAAAGAGGGTTAGGCAATCACGGTCAAGAGAGAAGCGAAAACCCGATTGGTCTGGAACGATCAACGAAGGCAAAGCGGTCAAGAGGAAAGGTGATGAAGGCAAAGCGAGAAACGTCAACGACAAACGAATGCAAGTTTGGAAAACATGATGACAACGGAGTGCCAATGCCATGGAAATGATGCCATGATGAATGCAACAAATAAGTGACACACGGCAACAATGAAAAACAAGGAAGGCGTCTGGAGCGTCGGTCTCGGGTCGTTACACTCTACCGTTACACTCTACCAGAACACATGTACTGAAGAAGGTCGGCCTTGCCATAACTAAATACACCAGTTTAATGATCACATTGAAGACAAGCCATGGATATAAGTTTCGAGTTGAGTTCATGAACCAAGAAGATCGCTGCTTTTTTTTGGTCGAACTTGGATAAATATTCTCAAGTGTTATAGACTGAAAGTTGGCGTACAAATGTTGATGGAAATAGCAGAACATGGTCTCATCTTCACTATGATCTTCCACCCCGACGTCGTTCCAGTAGTTCATCCATGTTAGTTTTGTATCTGGTTCTTGCATGTTGCCTCGATTACTTCTTAATCCACCTATTCTGTCTAACTAATCACAATTTAACTTTAGAAGTAGCAATGATTTGTGATTCCCTTCTCTCACGAAGATGCTACTTCTAACTAATATTTCTTATAATTGGTGGCACGTGTAGGTTATTTCAAAGTTAAGCACGCTACTCATTTGTTATTCTATAAGAAATCGACTGTTACTGATGGCACCGAAGTTGACTGGGATGACATCCACCAGTTCCTACACTTTATTAATCATCTTGAGGTCCTTGTCGGGCATTTCAAGAGGTCCTTGTCGGGCGTTTCAATGGTGGAAGGCCATGTGGGATATGTGTGCCACTGCTGCACACGTCGAACAAGTCCAACTGTGTCAAGAAACTTATGGTACGAGTTGTTTTCTGCTATATATGTTGTTCATAAACTCTTGCTTATACACAGTTTTATAGCTGTGATCTTCTTGAAACAGAAACTGCCCAGTTCTATTGTTCCTATACAGATGCCTGACCATGGTCGGGTCAGACTTGTGCTTGGTCACAACATGATGTTTATGTCGACTTACTCCATTTCCCTTGGAGGTGAAAAGATTCTTATTCATGGGTGGTCTCCATATTGGAGAATAGGACAGAAGGTTATGCTCATGCTTTTCCATGGCTCTAAAGTGAATATCCTATTTATTGACCACATTACGAGATGAAGCCGCTTTTAGAAGGTTTTGGATGCACGGGGTGGCGCCTGGGCCTTGTCCTGGGGCTTGTGGCCTCACCCTTGGTTAACTGTAGGCAAAGTAGCACTGTTTGAGGTGTGCTTTATGCAGTTGAACAATATAAGTACTTATCTTGCTTTCGACTATGGTTGTTAAGTGCCCCTTCTTGTTTGATTAAGGTTGTTACGTATTCCTGCCGCTTTTCTGATCCGTCGTGTTTCTTGATCTGTCTTCCTCCGGCCACAAAACCAAACCTCACGCCGTGGGCCGCTTGCTTCCGCCTCCCATGGCTGGCTGCACCTCAGCGCACGCATCACCGCCCCCACCGTCTCCTAAATCGCTAATGCTAACGTCCGTGGCCTCGCCATTGTCCTCCGCGCGCTTTGGTGCATTCGTCGTGGCGCCGCCCTCTCGCGTTGTCAACATGGTCAACAAACAAGAGGAATCGGGAGAGGACTATACGTGGAGAGGATGGCAGTAGGGCCCACCATGTCCATGGCCATACGCAAGCAAGTTCCTCATTTTTTGTTATATACTCCATTGTCAGCGTATAGAAAAAGAAAATGCTTCCTCCTAGTGGTTTGCTGACATCTAGGACCCACGACATTGTCAGCGTATAGTGAGTAGACAAGAGAACAACACAAGATCGGTGACACACAGGACATAGCCTGCTCGAGCGATTTTTTGTTATTGTTGAGACGGAGTAGGGTTTCAACTGGGTTGTGGCCCCTCTAGCCCAGGCTTATATTTTACGTTCACCACAGGATCAGCCTAGCTATTTTTTTTATGAAAATGAGCACAGTTTATTTTTTCTGAAGAATACCAATCCAGGCCTACTTATTTTTCTACGCCCTGCTGGGCTGCAACCCTTTCAAGATGGCTGCAAATCATGAAAGTAATATGAAATGGCTATAAATATAAAAAGCAGACGACAAATTGGCAATTACTTTCGGATTTCTGAGTTTTTTCACATTTTCAGATTCCAATTTCACTGGGCTTTAACCTATTCAAGTATATCTTCAAAGTACTTTAAATGTGGCTCGACATTTCGGTATTTAAAAATAGTTTGGACCCCACCAAAATATGCAAAATTTCGATTAAATTTTTAACCCTCGCCCTAGCCAACTAAAAAACAGACTGCAATAAATTGCATAAGAAGTTGCAATGATCTGTAAATTATTAAATTAATAGGGAATTGTCTGACTTGTGGGCCTATTAAGTTGACACGTATGCAAGATTTTTTTACTTATTATATATACGTCAGCAAACTATTATAGTAGACGTGACTGTTGGATGTCAATCTCACGGCCGTCATGCTTCTTCAATCTCTGATCTTCTTGCTCCAGCCGCCAAATCCGGTCTTGCGGCGTGACCGCTTCCCGCCTCCGTGGCGGCTATCTTTGCCAGCGTGAGGCCTCACCGCCCCTACTACTCCCACTTCTGGCCAGGCCATCCCTCTACTCACCCACATCCCTCCACTACTGTGGCTTCGCCGCCTCCGGGTCATTCGCTTCCTGGGTTTCGCCGTCGTCCATCGCGTTGTTGTTATCGGCACGGCGTGGTCAACGTTGTCATCAAACGACAACATCAGAAGAGGGATGTACATGGAGAGGCTGACAGTCGGGACCCACATGGTCCATGTCTGCACGCAAGAAAGTACCTCCTTATTACGCCAAAAAGAATGAATCCTCCCAATGACAGCTGGGACCCACCAGCTATATCTTGGCATGGAAGGAAGTGCCTACTTATTAGGCGAAAAATAACTAGTGCTCCGCATGACAGCTGGGGTCCACCAGATTTGGAGGCTAACTCGTGGCCCTACTAAGTTGATGCGTACGCAGGGCTTTATCAACTTAGTCAACAAAAAATTCTATCACCAGTGACCGTTGGATTGTTAACATCTAGCAGTCGTCCTGCTTCTTCAACATCTGATTTTCTTGCTCCAGTTGTCCATACCACCGCGTGCTCTTGCCTCCCGTGGTCGGCTGTGCTGATGCGCAGGCCTCACCGCCCCCTACTACTTCCATCGCTGGCCAGGCCATCCCTCTACTCACCCACACCCCCTGTTATTATGTTGCCACGGCAGCCTCACATCGCAGCCAAACCAGCCCACCCTCGTACTAGCCTCCGCATGTTCCCAGGCTCCGCATCATTCCCTGCCTCACCGTCGTCCACCTCCTCATGTTGTCCGCGGCGCGTGGTCAACGTGATCAACGAACGACAGCCATTGGAAGCGGGCTGTACACGGCGAGGCTGACAGATGGACCCACCAGTTACATCTTCGCACACAAGGAAGTGCCCCCTTATTAGCATAAAAAAAGAATCCCCCCTTTCAGCTCAGACCCACCATCAATATCTTTACACGGAAGGAAGTGCCTCCTTATCCTCCCTGACAGCCGGGACCGACCCGGTCGAAGCGTATGTAGCATTGTCATTACAGTATAGCGATATGCGTACATCTTTGGTCCATCGGTGTTTCTGCCATGATAAACCGTGGCCCAGTAAGGAGCGGTAGCTGTTCAGGCAGTCCCGTCTATATCGTGTACATGTACGTACAACCATGCTGCCAGAAAGTAAATACGGCTATGTACGTACATACGGGTGGGGTGTCGAACGCGTACAACGACGGTGTCATGTTCATCAGCAGCCAACAGACTGGGTCAGAACGGAGAAACAACGTCATGTTCATCGGGAGGCAACAGACTGGGTCAGAATGCATCATGTTCATCGGGAGCCAACCAGTTTGGATGGTACAGCCAAAACGGGGTCTGGCGTACTGCAAAACGGGGGAACCGGACTTGTGTTCGAGTGCCTACGGTCGAAACGGGGTGCTGTTGATCGGGAGGGGTGTGGCGTCTGCAAAAGCGGAGAAGCGGACTTGTGTTGGGCGCCCTACGGTCAAAGCAGGTCCTGTTCATCGGTAGGGGTGCGGCGTACCGCAAAACGGGACTCCACGGGCTACTGTTTATCCACCGTCTACTGCCTCGCTCCAGCCTCCACGGGCTACTGTTCATCCACCGTCGACTTCCTCCATCCTCCACCTTCTACTATTCATCCACAGTCGACTTCCTCCAGCCTCCACCAGCTACTGTTCACCACGGGGTCCTGTTCATTCAGCCTCCACCGGCTACTGTTCAACTAGCCCTCCACACGAGGTCCTGTTCAACCAGGGCCCCCACGGGGTCCTGTTCATCCAACCCCAACCAGCTCGGATGTGTGGCGGCCTCCTCTCGATCGAGGTCCTGTTCATCCAGCGGCAACGGCCTCTACTACCACGGGGTCCTGTTCATCCAACCCCAACAATGGTCACTGTTCATCAAGAGGCAGCAGCAGGTTCGATCGGCTTCAGTTAGCCCTAGTAGCGACGGAATCGCTTGACCGGGTTCAGTTAACAGCCAGGGATCGACCGATCGCTTGGGTTCAGTAACGCGTAGCTAGTGCAATCGCTTGGGTTCAGTAAGCGAAAGCCTTGCTCGCAGTTAGAGCCCAACGCCTCACACACATGCGCGTATGTGTACGAGAGAAACACGCAATCCTTCCGTGCATCGCTTGGGCCCGACCACCCACCGTAACCGGGAACTCCCCAATATTCTCCTCTCCCTCGCTTCTACCATGATTTTTTTCCATCATGGACGGCCCAAAGAATGTCATGCAGCTGCGTCTCCGGCCCACCCAGGAGGAAAAGCCCATTTTCTATCATAATTTTTTGCCATATAAGTAGGAGCCCACCACATCTATAATGATACCGCGCTTTGTCACAATTATCGTCATAGAGGTGCCATAAGCATGACTAAAAAAAATCATTCGGCCCAACATGTCATGGATGTGTCTTTTTTTTGTAGTGAAGAGGCAAATAAATCTATGAAGGAAAAAGGTATTAAAGCTGATGATGTCAAAAATTTACCTCCTATTGAAGAAATACATGGGCTAGAAACACCACCACCACCTAAGGTGGTAGAGGTAAATTCTTTAATGAAATTCAATGACAATGACAATCCTTATAATATGCATCCTAGCCAATGCCTTTAAGAGTTTGATAATTACATTAGAAAGCAAGATCACTTCAATGCAAATGTTATGAAACAATTGAAATACAACTCTGACATGATTGCTCGCTTGAGTGACTTGTTATTTAGAATTACCTTGATGTTAGAGGTGTAGGAAAACATGCCTATATGGTTCAAACTCAACTAGAACAAGTTTATAAATCTCAAAGAGAATTGCTTGATGAAATGAACAACAATATCAATGATCATGTTGTTAGAGTAATGACTAGAGGAGGTAGAATTACTCGGGAACCACTTTACCCTAGGGGACACCAAAAAAGAATTGAAACATACTCTCAAAGAATTAACACCGATGCACCTAGTCGCTATAAAAAGAAAAGGAAGAAGAAAAATGATAGGACTTTGCATACTTCTGGTGAACCTGAAATAGAAAAACCTCCTGAAACTAATAACGATGTTTCTATTTTTGATGCTGAAACTCAATATGGTAATGAACACTCACCTACTGATAATGAAAAACATAATGATGAGGTTCATGAAGACACTCAAACAAGTAATAAAGAACCATATAATGAGGTTGAAATAGAACCAGTTGTTGATCTTGATAACCCACAACCCAAGAATAAAAGATATGATAAGAGAGACTTTGTTGCTAGAAAACATGGTAAGGAAAGAGAACCGTGGGTTCAAAAACCTATGACCTTTCCACCTAAATCAACTAAGAAGAAAGATGATGAAGAATTTGAACGCTTTGCTGAAATGATTAGGCCAGTCTTTTTGCATACTCGTTTGACTGATATCTTAAAAATGGCCCCTTATGCAAAGTACATGAAAGATATCATCACCAATAAGAGAAAAATACCAGAAGCTGAAATATCCACCATGCTTGCTAATTATTCTTTTAAGGATGGAGTACCTAAAAAACTTGGAGATCCGGGAATACCAACTATACCTTGCCGCATCCAAAGAAACTATGTGAAAACTATTTCGTGTGATTTAGGAGCTGGTGTTAGTGTTATGCCTTTCTCGTTATACAAAAGACTTCATTGAATAAGCTCACACCTACTGAAATATCTTTGCAAATGGCTAACAAATCAACTGCCATACCTATCGGTATTTGTGAGGATGTACTTGTTGTTGTTGCAAATGTTACTATCTTAACAAACTTTGTTATACTTGAGATGCCCGAGGACGACAACATGTCGATTATCCTTCGTAGACCCTTTTTAATACTGCAGGGGCTGTTATTCATTGCAATAAAAGTAAGATCACTTTTCATATCAATGGTAATGAGCATACGGTGCACTTTCCGAAGAAACAATTCCAAGTGAATGGTATTAATGTTATTGAAAAATCTCCGACAATCACTACTGGAAGTTTTTAACTACCTCTACCTACTGCCAAAAATAAATATGAAATGCCTACTGTTGTGGACATTCATATCCCAGTTGAGGTAACTTAGTGTTTTACGAAAGTTCTTCGGTTTCATACTAATCAAAGGTGGTTGTTAATAAGACTTGATCAACCTTATCAATGGATCACTTTTGGGAGGTATGAAGTTGATGAATTCAGTAGGCACCACTTTATGTCCTTACTTTTATCAGTTTTCTGAATTTCCTGTGCAATAAAAAATGACCCAAAAATAAAAGTTCTCAGAATGCTCTGAAAATTTGATATGATTTTTTCTGAATATTTCTGAATATTTGAAGCAAATAACATCAGAGGAGGGTGCACCAGGTGGGCACAACCCACCCGGGCGTTCCAGTAGCCCTAGGCGCGCCCTGGTGGGTTGTGTTCCCCCTCACTTATCTCTTTAGCCCATGTCATCACCTACCTCTAGAAAAAAATCACCATTGCTCTCTCTCTCGTGTTCTTGCTCTCAAACCCGTGGATTTCGATCTCTTTGCTCAAAGCTCCATTTCTGAAACTGTTTTGGGGGATTGCTACTTCGTATGTGACTCCTCCATCGGTCCAATTAGTTTTTGTTTTAGTGGTTTATACTTTGAATAATTAGCTACTCTTGGTACTGCTGTAGATGAGTTTGCATGTTGAGTTCTTATAGTTCTAAGTAGTTTGAATGCTTGATATGGCCTCTATGCATCCCTATGGGTAGTTGCTATCAATCTTGTGAAGTTTTGTTGAGAAATATTTTGTGGACTAAATATTTCATAATTGTGTTCATAGGAAAAAGATGAGTTTCTTTAAGAGGTTTGCTTCCAAGAAGAACTCCAAGGGAGTTATTGGGGAGTCGTTGGACAATGACCTCCACACAAGGAGAATGGCGGAGGTACCGCTGTGTGAATGGCCGCACAACCCATTCATTGATGGAGCCAGAATCCGTGAAGAGTTTGCACAATTTTCTGCTAATGCCGGCCTCACCGACTTCATTGTAGCTGAGTGTGAACAGTATTATCTCCTCACAATTTCCTTTGTGCAAAGTTTTCATTTTATGAGTAGGAATAATCCTCCTGAGGTGCAGTTTAATTTATATGCTAAAACCCGTCAGATACCACTTACTGAATTTTGTGATATATGCTTGATCCCTTCTGACGGGGAAATAAGAGAGCCTAGGCCTGCAGAGTTCGAGGTCTTTTATCGTACTCTGTCAGTGGGAGATGAGAGAGGGGTGTCAAGTGTCACCGCCGCTAGCATGCAGTTTCCTTCAGTACATTATTTTTACCCTATTCATTGCGAAGTATTTACTTGCTAGAGAGAAGGTTGGTGCACTTAGTGCCCCCAATTTTGTTGTTCTACGCCATGCACTCTACGGCGACAACACTTATAGATTGGGAGCTATTGTGGCACGTCGCCTCCACATTAACAGATCCAAGGGTAAAATACATGGCGGTATTTATGCTACTCTCTTAGCGAGTCAATTTAACATTCAGATACGCGAGCATGATTATCGCTTGCACAAGGTTTATTTAGATCGTCGGGCTATGGCACGTCATTAGTTTATTGATAGCGAGAACACTGACATTCCTGTTGCCTACAACCTGGTTCTTAGTGAGAACACTCATGAAATTATTCCATTGCCTGCACCTGCTTTGTTTGATCCTATTGCTAGGGGCGGATACAGGATCATGCTAGAGGATATCATCGCCTATCAGAACGCCCAGGCAGCAGCAGAGGAGGAACCTCAAGAGTGGGACCCTCAGGTGCCCGCTCCCCAGCACTTCAACATGGGACCTAATGGCTTCATCGAGTGGTGATTACCAAGTTAGGCCTAAATCCTAAGCTTGGGGGAGTACGTATTTCCACCGACATCACATTCACTGTTCACACATTTCATTCCAGTTGTCGGTGTCCACAATTTTTCATTGTATTATCCATGCTAGAATTATTTTCTGTCCTTCCTCTTGTGTGTTTGAAATAGTTTGAGAAAATACAAAAATATTTCATGCTTCTTTTTCGGTTTTTCTTTCTAGCATAGTTAGTTGTATTTTAAAAAGAAAACCCAAAAAGATTTCTTGATTCTTCTTTTTTCTTGTTGGGAGCTTTCCCGTGTAAATAGTTTTTCTCGTTTTTGTTTTTCCCTTTAATTTGCTTTCCTCTATAAAAAACTAAAAACTCCAAAAATATTTCAGTGTGTTTCTCTGAATTGCTTTTCCGTTAATTCAGTCATACCGAGGGGAAGACCACGATGAAAATGTTGAGTGGCTCTCATATGCATTATTGTTGATCTAACAAAGAGCCCGAATTACTTTATCTTCTCCTTTGAATATTTTTTTTGCAGATTCTAGCTTAGTCCACAACACTCTTGCACTATTATTATTTTCATATCATTCAGTCGTGCAGGTGAAAGGCAATAATGACGATATTTGACAAACTGGCGGTGGCAGAGAGAAACGAGTATGAACTCAACTTGTTATGTTTTTGTAAATATGTTTAACCTAGTATCCATGATTGAGCCTATTATGATTAAACATGTTTGCATTGACCCTTAGATATTATAGTTTCTCATGCCATGCTTAAGTAGCTAGGAGTGGATAATGATTTATCTTAGATGTCAACATTGCGTTCAAATGATTGTAATATAGTATGATGATATGGTATCCTCCTCCGAATGTTCGAGTGGCTTGACTCGGCACATGTTCATGCATGTAGTTGAATCAAAACCAACATAGCCTCTATTATATTTATGTTCATGGTGTTCATATCCTACTCATGCTAGTATCCAATGTTACTTATGCATAATGCATGTTCATGACAATTTTCGCTCTCTAGCTGGCCGCTTTCCAATCTATTTGCTAGCCTTCGCCTGTACTAAGCGAGAATACTGCTTGTGCATCAAAATCCTAAAACCCAAGTTATTCCAGATGAGTCCACCATACCTACCTATATGCGGTATTACCCTGCCGTCCTAAGTAAATTTGCATGTGCCACCTCTAAATTTTAAAATAAATATCCTGTTTGTGTGCCTGGATTATTCATGGAGCGACAGGAGGTAGTCGGCATCTGATACGTCTCCAATGTATCTATAATTTTTATTGTTCCATGCTATTATATTATCCATCTAGGATGTTTTATATGCATTTATATGCTATTTTATATGATTTTTGGGACTAACCTATTAACCTAGAGCCCGGTGCGATTCTTTGTTTTTTCCTTGTTTTGAGTTTTCTGAAAAGGAATACCAAAGCGGAGTCCAATTGACGTGCCAATTTTTGATGATTTTTTATGGACCAAAAGAAGCCCCCGGAGTAAAAGAGTTGGGCCAGAAGAGTCCCGGGCTGCCCACGAGGGTGGGGGACACGCCCTACCCCCCTGGGCGCGCCCCCCTATGTCGTGGACGGCTCAGAGACCCTCCTGACGTGAGATCTACGCCAGAAATTCCTATAAATACAGAAACCTCCAGAAAATAACCTAGATCGGGAGTTCCGCCGCCGCAAGCCTCTGTAGCCACCAAAAACCAATTGGGACCCCGTTCCGACACCTTGCCGGAGGGGGGATCCCTCACGGGTGGCCATCTTCATCATCCCGGTGCTCTCCATGACGAGGAGGGAGTAGTTCACCCTCGGGGCTGAGGGTATGTACCAGTAGCTATGCGTTTGATCTCTCTCTCTCTCTCTCTCTCTCTCTCTCTCTCTCTCGTGTTCTTGATTTGGCACGATCTTGATGTATCGCGAGCTTTGCTATTATAGTTGGATCTTATGATGTTTCTCCCCCTCTACTCTCTTGTAATGGATTGAGTTTTCCCTTTGAAGTTATCTTATTGGATTGAGTCTTTAAGGATTTGAGAACAATTGATGTATGTCTTGCATGTGCTTATCTGTGGTGACAATGGGATATTCACGTGATCTACTTGATGTATGTTTTGGTGATCAACTTGCGGGTTTAGTGACCTTGTGAACTTATGCATAGGGGTTGGCACACGTTTTCGTCTTGACTCTTCGGTAGAAACTTTGGGCACTCTTTGAAGTTCTTTGTGTTGGTTGAATAGATCGATCAGAAAGGATGTAAGTGCATCTAGTGCCCCTTAGTGATTTTGGTGTATTGAAGACTTATAGGTTAAGGGACTAATGTGTTTATTTGTGTACAAAGGTCTATAAGTCTATGAAGAGTTTGATATTTGGAGAGAAAGTCGACCCCTAAAAATGAAGTTCTTCGTCTAAAGACTTTGGATTTCTGAAGACTTTGAAAGTGAAGAAATTGGTGTAACCTCGAAGACTTGGTATTCATACGAGGAACATGGAGCGTGAAGACTTTTGTTTTCGTAGTTTCATTTTCTCTTTCTTGAGTCATAGGAAACACCGTACTGTTAAAGGGGGTCGAGGAAATACTAAGGAAAATTTTCCATGTGATGCTCAACTCAAAATCCTACACCTACCAATCCCTTCGAGTGAAGCCATTGGAAATCTCATACCGTTCAGTCATATTATTCAGTGACAGAGACGAAGCTCTTCTGGTCTCTGAGGAATTTGCTCTGACTTAGGAGTTAGGAATTCGCCAGTGCGGATTGCCTACACAGTGAGGAACATCATAGCCCTGAGGAATTTGAGCCTCAAATATCCGACCGTTGCAGCTGTCCCAAAATATCTACCCACCTAACGGTCATATAATTGAAGGACATTTATGTCTTATCATGTCGGGCTGCTCCCTAGGCTATAAAAAACCGCCCCCTACAACCACTAGCTGGTTGGCTGCTCCGAGAGAAACTGACACTTGTCATTTGGGAGCATCCCATCCTCCAAGGACTTTGAGCGAAAATCGTCGAGTGAGGAAAACCCAAACCCAAACACCTACAAAACCCAAAGTGATTGAGCATCACTGAAGAGATTGATCCTGCGTGGATCCGACGCTTGTTACCTTTGAAGACTAAGATTCTTCCATACGGTTAGGCGTCATGGTCTAGAGCATCCAAGAGGAATTGTGGATCACCTAGTGACCGAGTTTTTGAAGGTTCAGAAGTCACCTGAAGACTTACCACGAGTGATTGGGCGAGGTCTGTATGACCTTAGCTCAAGGAGAATACAGTGAGGACTGTGTGTCCGGGACTGTATGTCCTCAGGTTTAAATACCTAGCCACTCCAACCAGATGTACAACTGAGACAGCAGTTGGATCTGGTCTACCAAATCATTGTCTTCACCAAGCTTACTGGTTCTATTTCCTCAACTCTTTCATTTCCTCATTACAGTAGTTGTGTGCTTGTTCATATCTGTTTGAAGACTTTGACTGAAGACTTTCTCAATTTCCTCAGTTCAATTTCTTCAGTCTGTTTGTCTTTATTCTGTGTTATTCTGTGTTTACGCTTTCTGTACTCTGTGCTTGTCTTCATTTCATCATGATGACCATGCCTATGTTTTGTTATGTTTACATCTGAGTACTTATTCTGGTGCAAGTAGTTCTTCGCTTAGGAATTTCCTCACCCTGAAATTCCTCAGTGAAGAATTCATAAAAATCGCCTATTCACCCCCCTCTAGTCGATATAACGCACTTTCAATTGGTATCAGAGCAAGGTACTCCCTTGTTCTGTGTGATTTTGGTTTAACCGCCTGGAGTTTTAGTTATGTCGACTGCAGGTATGATCAAGGTCTCTGCTGGGTGTCCTACCTTCGATGGGACGGACTACCCCTACTGGAAGAATAAGATGTGAATGCATCTTGAGGCAATTGATAACGATCTCTGATATGTTGTGGAAAATGGTGTTCCCTTAGTCACACCTTCTCTGAATGCTACTGATGTGAAGAGATTCAAGCAATTTGACTCCCAAGCGAAGAACATCATATGTGGCCATCTGAGCAAAGGGCAGTATGGAAGAGTGAGTGCTTTGGAAACTGCCAAGCTTATCTGGGATATGCTGTCCAAAGTCAATAAAGGAGTCTCAACACAGTGTGACTCTTGAGTTGACGTTCTTCGCAATCTCTTCAACCGCTTCAAAAGACTCGACAATGAAAATGTTCAACAAACCTTTGATCGCCTCACTAACATCTCAAATGAGCTTCAAGCACTTGGTGCCACTGACATCACCGACCATGAGGTAGTGAAGAAACTGCTGAGATCGCTTGATTCCTCATTTGACACTCTGGCATTGATGATACAAGAACGTGGAGATTACAAGTCACTTGATCCTGCTGATATCCTCGAAAGGCTAAACACTCATGAGTTCCATCTTGTTGAGAAGAGAGATCTCTATGGTTCAAGCTATGGCACATCACGTGCCCTGAAGGCCAAGGCAGTTTCTGAGTCTGAAGATGAAGATTCTGGTAGCAGCCTTGGTGATCCCAAAGAACTGAGCCATGAACTGCACTGCTCGTGAAGAAATTTCATAAGTTCTCAAGACATGGTCGCTTTGGAAAACCCTCAAGGAGCAATTATTCCTCATCCAGTGACTACAAGAAGAGGCTATGCCAGAAATGCAAGAAACCTGGTCACTACATTCAAGATTTTCCTCCATGGGAAAAGGAATCAAAGAAGAAGAAATATAAGGATTACAGTTCTGATGATGCGAAGAAGAAGAAGAAGTAATCTTCAAAGTCTTCATCATCAAAATCCTCAAAGTCTTCATCTCATAAGAAGAGCAGCTCCAAGAAGGCTCGGGCATTCATTGGCAAGGAAATGGACTCGAGGCTGAATCGAGGAACATGATGAAGAGGAGGCATCCGAGGAGTCCGAGTCCTGTGTGGCGAAGTCTAGCTCTCGCCATCGCATTCGGCCAAAGTCTATCTTCAACTCTGAAGAAAATGGCTTCACCAACAAGGCTGATGAAGACAATGATGACTACGCTCCCACCTATTGCTTCATGGCAAAGGGTGCAAAGGTACTCAAATATACCTCCTCTGAATCAAGTGATAATGAATCTGATGAAAACCTCAAGCCCAGGTACTCTAAACTTGCTAAGATTTCTGTGAAACAACAAAGGGCTTTTGAAAAGGTTCAAAACATGCTAGACAAAAGTGATGATATGTTGGGTGAAGAAATGGATCGCACTAAAACCTTGAATGAAAATCTTCAGAGACTTCAGTCTAGGTTTGACAACCTTCAAGGTCATCATAACACTCTCTTATATGATCATGAGAAGCTTTCTTATGAATTTCTTCAAAGAAAGCAAGATCTTGAAATGCTAAGAGTGAGTTATGAAGATCTTCGTAAGAGCCGATTCATTACTTGCTCAACAAATCAGTGCTTCTCAGGAAGAATTTGTTCCTCCATGTTTGAAGTGCATTGAACATGAATCTGCTAATTCTTCACCTGAATGTTCAAATGCTTTTAGTGCTACAAATTCTTCAACTGTCTCTGCTATCACTAATTCCTCATCTGAGGACATTGCTAGTATCACTGATGATGCAGGGCTGAAGGAATTGTCTATTACAGGCATGTACAAAAGCCTCAAAGGGCATCAGACTCTTTGTGATGTGCTTAAAAAGCAGATCCTCAACAGTAACCCTAGGAAAGAGGGTATTGCCTTTGAGAGGAAACTCAATGCTGATGGTACATATTGGAAGCTCGAGCAAGACCAAGAAACCTCATGGAGTTCTTTGGAAAGGGACCTCCAGTTGATCCATCCAATTTATCTGGCTTTACATGTGAATCTCCTCATTCTTCTGATGAGTCGTTTGACTCCAACTATAAACTGTTCAAAAATCAGAATGGTGAAGTATTTGCTAGATATGTTGGCACTAACTGCAGGAACGGTTCCCCTGTGAAGAAAATCTGGGTTCCCAAAAGGTTCCTTGAAAATCTTCAGGTGAATGTGCTCATGACACCACCAGTGAAGAATAGGAACCCCAGATCAAATTCTTCATATGGAAAAAATTCTTCATATGGATCCAAGTCCTCATATGGACCAAATTCTTCACGTGGATCAAATTCCTCAAAAGGATCAAAGTCCTCATATGAACATCATCGTTCTAACACCTCTGTTCCACAGGGAAGAGCTAAGGGCTATGAATATGAGCATTATTCTTCTAATCATTATGTTCATAAGTCCTCGAAGAATTTCTCTGCTTATTCATATGCCTATCCTAACTCTTCTTACGTGAAACGAAATGGATTGGCTTCTATGCCACCTTTCTCGTATGGAGCTCGTAGAGTGATGAAATCTTTGCTACCACTTCAGATGTGGGTGGTGAAGAAAAAGAACTAATCTCTTATGCAGGGCCAGGTCTCCAGATGTGCTTAAACGTTTGAAGAATTTGCTGGAGACCTGAAAATGCCTGAAAGGACGTAGGCTAATCATGAAGAAATGAACATTCATTTCTCACGTCCTCCTACTGTTCTATCTGTTCTATTACTTGACAAAATTAATCTAATGAATTTGATGTCATATTCTTCACTGATGAAGTATATGAGTTTGTAAGCTGCACTAATTCATCTACAGGATGATCAACCCAAAACCACTGAGTGGTTCCTCGATAGTGGATGTACAAACCACATGACTGGTGAAAAGAATCTTTTGATGGATGTTCCCCTATCTCCATCGCATCTGAAGCATATCATCTTCTATGACAAAGGCAAAAGCAAGGTATTGGGTCTAGGTAAGGTTGCTATCTCAAAGGATCGGCACATGGACAAAGTCATGCTTGTCGAGACCTCAGGATACAACCTCATGTCTGTCTCAATGCTTTGTGATCTTGATATGGTTGTTGTCTTTGGCAAGTACCGTTGTGTTTTGATCATGGAAGCTGACAATTCCAAAGTCTTCGAAGGCTTTAGGAGAGGAGACTTGTATATTGTTGATTTCTCTACTGGACCACAACCAGCCGTATGCCTACTTGCAAAAGCTTCACATGGCTGGCTATGGCATCGACAACTTGGTCATGCAGGCATGAGGAATTTGCACACGCTTGCAAATAAGAAGCATGTCATTGGCATTGAGAATGTCAAATTCCTCAAGGATCACTTATGCGGAGCTTGTGAAGCTCGAAAGATGACCAAGGCCAAGCATCCAGCGAAGACTATCTGACTACTACTCAACCATTTGAATTGCTTCACATGGATCTCTTTGGTCCTAAACATTACTCAGCAGTCACAAATGATGCATCTCTCTATGGCTTTGTTATTGTTGATGATTACTCTCATTACACATGGGTGCATATTGTCACTTACAAACATGAAGTGCAGGAATTCTTCAAACGATTTTCCTCGAGGGCTTCAACCAACTTTGGTGTGAAGATCAAGCACATCAGGAGCGACAATGGAACCGAGTTCAAGAATTCTGGTCTTGATGACTATCTTGATGAACTTGGTATTACTCATGAGTTATCTGCTCCTTATCACTGCAAAAAAAGACACATCCGTGACATTTTGGGCCGAACGAATTTTTTTCCTGTCATACATATGACACTTCTATGACGATAATTGTGAGAAAACCCGGTATCATCATAGATGTGGTGGGCTCCTACTTCTATGACAAAAAATCATGACAGAAAATGGGCTTTTCATCCTGGGCGGGCTGGAGACGCAGCTGCATGACATTCTTTGGGCCGTCCATGACGGAAAAAACCGTGGTAGAAGCGAGGGGGAGGAAAATTTTGGGGAGTTCCCAATTACGGTGGGAGGTCGGGGCCGAGCAATGCGCGTTTCTCTCGTACACGACGCATCGCGTGTGTAGGCGTTAGCTCTAATCGAACCCGAAGCGAGGCGTTGGGCTCTAATCAACTCGGCGATTACTGCCGCAGCTACGACATCGAACTCGAGAGATCGATCGATGACTGTTAATCGAACCGATCGAGCGATTCTTCGCTCTTGTTGCTAATCAAGCCGATCGATTGATGAACAAAGGCGTTGCGGGGGGTGGGGTGGGGGGTTGGATGAACGGTGAGCGGTGGTGTTGCCTCTGGATGAACAGGACCCGTGGTGTGGAGGGCTGGATGAACGAGACGGTGGAGGGGTGGCCGTGGAGGGGTGGTTGAACAGACCCCGTGGTGTGGAGGGCTGGATGAGCAGTGGACGATGGAGGGGTGGTTGAGCAGAGGCGGTGGAGTAAGCGCGGGGTGGAGGCCGGATGAACAGGAGCCCGTGGAGGTTGGAGGAGGTCGACGGTAGCCCGTGGAGGCCGGAGGAGGTCGACGGTGGAGATGAAACGATATCCCGTGGAGTCCCGTTTTGCGGTGCGCCACACCCTCCCGATGAACAGGACCCCGGTTTGGCCGTAGGGAGGTCTGTTTCGTCCGCTTTTGCGATCGCCACACCCCTCCCGATCAACAGAACCCCGTTCGACCGTAGGGAGGTCCGCTTCTCTGCTTTGCGATGCGCCACACCCTCCCGATCAACAGGACCCCCGTTTCGACCGTAGGAGGTTCGTTTCCTCCGTTTTGCGATACGCCACACCCATCCCGATCAACAGGACCCCGTTTCGAACGTGGCAGGTCCAACACAAGGCTGTTTCCTCCGTTGTGCGGTACACCAGGCCTCGCTTCCATCGCCTGTTCCGTCCAAGCCGGTTGGCTCCCACGCGTTTCGTTGCCTCCCGTTGAACATGACGCATTCTGTTGCCTCCCGATGAACACGACGCATTCCATTGCCTCCCCAAGAACACGACGTATTCCGTTGCCTCCCCATGAACACGACGACGACGCTGTTTCTCCGTTTCGACCCAGCCATGTACACGAGCCCTCGCCGTACGTATGTGCGAGTAGGCGTTCGAGACCCCGCCCGTATGTACACATACGTGGCCGTATTTTATTTCTTGCACCCTGGCCGCTGTACGTACGTGTACATGCTACGCGGCGCCTATACTACGACTTACGCACGCTCTATTACGACATGTGCGCGCCTCTACATCGACCGGTATATGTACGCATACCGTTCGTGACCAGAATGACAACGAGTACGTGCGCTTCGACCAGTGGGTCCCGACCGCCGTGCACTTCCTTGCGTCGCGAAGATGTAGCTGGTGGGTCCCAGCGGTCGGGGCGAATCGGTTTTTGCCCGGACGCACTTCCTTGCGTGCGAAGATGTAGCCGGTGGGTCCCGATGAGTCGTGGGGTGAATCGCTTTTTTGCCGGACGTACTTTCCTTGCGTGCGAAGATGTAGCTGGTGGGTCCCAGCAATGGGGTAATTGTTTTGTTTTTTTGGCGGACGCACTTCCTTGCGTGCGAAGGTGTAGCTTGGGTCCCAGCGATCGAAGCGAATCATTTTTTTTGCCCGGACGCACTTCCTTGCGTGCAATGGTGTAGCAGGTGGGTCCCAGCAGTCCGGGGGCGAATCATTTTTTTCGGACGCACTTTCTTGCGTGCAAAGATGTAGCTGGTGGGTCCCAGTAGTCAGGGGGGCGAATCGTTTTTCCCGGACACACTTTCTTTTGTGCGAAGATGTAGCTCGTGGGTCCCAGCAGTCAGGGGGCGAATCATTTTTTTCGCGAAATACGGTGGCCCGTCCGGTGGGTCCCCGCTGTCAGGTGGAAGAATAATTATTTTGTGCGTAATAAGCAGGCACTTCCTTGCGGCTGCCGTGGACCTAGCTGTCAGCCTCTCCACGTACAGTCCACGTCCGATGGAAGTCGTTCCTTGACCATGTTGACCACGCCGCGGCGAGAGCACCACGGTGGTGGACGACGAAGAGGCCTAGGAAGGGGACGACGCGGAGCCGGGGAAGACACGGCAGTGGATGCACATGCGGAGAGGAGTACGAGGGTTCACTGGTTCGGCTCCGCTGCCGTCGCCGCAGAATAACAGGGTGTGTGGGTGAGTGGAGGGATGGCCTGGCCAGTGGTGGGAGTAGTAGGGGGCGGTGAGGCCTCCGCGGCACACAGCCGACCACGGGATGCAGGAGCAGGCGGCATGACCAGCGCTGCTTTGGGCGGCTGGAGCAAGAAGAGCAAAGGTTGAAGAAGCACGACGGCCGTTGGATGGACATCGTACGGTCACTGCAGCTAGAATCGTTTATATTGACTAAGTTGACAAATCCCTTGGTACGTCAACTTAGTAGGCCCACAGGTCAGCTTCTGAAATGGTGCGCCCCAGATGTCAGGAAGAGGAATCATTTTTGGTAGGGTGAAGCTAGAATATCCGAGATTGAAGAAGAAGCCACGACATCCGTTGGATGGACATCCAACGGCCACTCTCGCTAGAACCGTGTGTTGACTATAAGTTGACAAAGGCTTGCATACGCGTCAACTCTGTTTTTAGGGGACGATCAACTTAGTAAGGCCGTAAGTGTGTGGCGTAGAACTTATAGCCCATTTGAGATTTTTAAGAATGTGTAGCCCATTTTGAATTCTAATGGAATTTACTACAACCCATTTACAGTTTGTTAAAAGTACAACCCATTTCAACCAACCGCTCAAAATAGAATTCAATAAAATTTCCCACATTTTGATGGGATCCAAATATTTTATCCCGAAATTTCTAGTCAGATTAAATACAATTTCAATATAGATTTATATTACGTAAAAATCCAACGAAACATTATGCTCGCAACAATTAGTGAAATTAAAATTTTCAATATCCAAAAATAACAATTTATAAAGTAATCACGTGTTTGGTGCATTTTTTTATAGTTACTGCCCAGTTTTTACAATTACATCCCATTTATTATTTCTTAAAGCCCATTTTCTTGTTAAGCCTAATGCATCCCTCCTAGGAAAGATTTGCAGCCCAGCGGGGCGGAGAATAACAACTTGACCTTGCCCGGGTATTCCTAAAAAAAGTATAGCTGGGCTAGCCATTTTCAGCTTGGAAAAAATAATATCCTGGCTGGTGTCGGGACCCGATTCCAGGTCACATCGATCTAGCCGGTAACACCTCATATCACTTTGCGGCCTCACTGACGGTATTCCCACCTGGTGTCGCCTTACCATGGCCCGGACCGTTTAGCCTTTTGGCTCACGTATATGATAGTGTCGCTAGCATCCATATGACAGAGAACCCGGGCCGACATGACTAGTCGTGAACCCAAAGCGGCACTAACCCATGGGGACAGGCATACATGAATCACATCGAGCATGTCGGTCATCAACGTGTGGATCCGGGCTGTAGTAATCGGGCTAACAGGACTCGTAACCCGGTCAGAAAGTGCTAGGCAGACTCGGATGTCACCGCGTGACATTTCCCGAAGGGATGCATACAGAACGAAGTGAAACACATGTTGGCCAATCAAGTGTCCAGAAAGCAGAGTCTTTGGGCTAAAGGTGACTCCGGTGAACCGGGTCAGAAGCGACTACTATCGCCAGAAGCACTAGACTACATTTCCCCATATGAGAGGCTGCCAAGGATAAACAACTAGATTGTCGGATCCCACACATACCAAGCATTTCAAACATACACACAATATGCTCAATATGTGTAAATACAACATGGCATCACAACATAACTCTCGACTCAAATATTTATTCATTAGGCTCCGAGGAGCCAAGATATTACAAACATGGGTCTCATGACCCAACATTGAAAGCATACAAACCACAAGCACATGCGGAAGCTTAACATGTCGAGTACGTACATCTACAAATGAAAAAGGCTTAGAAGCCCGACTATCTACCGATCTGCCGAGGGCACAAGATCGTAGCCGAGGTAACAAGCTAAACGTCAAGTCCACGCTGAACTACTAGCGAGACCGACGTCTCTCGCAAAACATAAAATAAGCAAACGTGAGTACAAATGTACTCAAGAAGACTTACATCGTAACTAACTACATATGCATCAAGATCAACAAAGGGGGTGGTGGAGTTTGACCGCAACAAGCCAGCTTTGACTCGGTGGCTATCCCGATCTATGACTGCAAGTAACTCCTTTGAGGTGGCGTACACGAGTCCACATATTCACCATATCAATACACCACTATGGATCCGATCCCGCCTTCCTACGAGAACGCCATCCATAGCACTCACGCTTATCTTGCGCATTTTAGAGTATCCACTTTCACTTGTCTATGAACTGTTATAGGCAACCCGTAAGTCCTTACCATGACATGGCTATTCGAATAGATCATATTAACCCCTGCAGGGGTGTACTTCTTCACACACGCCTCGCCACTTACCACCATGTACACGACGTGTATCTCGGCAACCTTCAAGCGGAAGCTGGCGAGGGAGTCGGCCACGACCGACTAACCACACAAGTCTCTAATCCAGGTTTATCGCCTATTCGGGTTCCATCCGCAAGGAGATCCGCCGGTGTCGCCACGGCCCCAAACGATGTGTGCAGGTTCCCGAGACACCAAACGGGAGCTCGGTACACCGGGCCACTTGTATCTACCGCAACATAGCTCACCCCTAGGGTCAGCGCCACGCATCGACCCCCAACACATATCCTACAAACACCGTAAACTAGTTGCAACTCCCCGGATGTAGATCGAGGCGATTAATAAGCTGAGAGGGGTCGAGTTGCCGAAACCCAATGTGTGGTAGTAACTGTTTCATGGATCACAAACAGAGAACTCAGTTCCTGAGGACGGCTATAATGAGACAACCCACCATGTACTCCTACATGGCCTCTCACCGCTACCTTTACCAAATCGTGTTCACACACTTAGCTCACACACGATGAGGACATGTTCACACACCTCCGATTCATCCTCGATGAATCGCACTGACTCAACTCTAAGAAGTAGCAGGAATGACAAACAAGCATGAATGAGTAGGCACAACAGGGCTCAAACAACTCCTACTCATGCTAGTGGGTTTCATCTATTTACTGTAGAATGACAGGTCATGCAGAGGTTAAAGGGGTTCAGCTACCGCAACAAGTAACAGATGAATCATTGTTGTCCTAATGCAGTAAAAGAGAGCAGGAGCGAGAGAGTAGGATTGTATCGGAATGAACAAGGGGGTTTGCTTGCCTGGCACTTCTGAAGATAATATAGTTCTTCATCGGTGTCATCGAACTCATCGTCGGTACGTCGTCTACTAAGAGGGGATAAACACCGGCAAACAAAAAAGAACACAATCAATGCAATGCAACAATATGATGCATGAATGTGACCTGGCAATATGCTGTGATTTAGTCTAATGCAACTAGCTATGATTTAAATGAAGTTTGTTTGAATACATGATTCAAATTCCAACTCCATATATGATTATTTAAATGCCCTTTATTTGTTTTGTCCAAAACAGAGGACAAACATTGTTCAAACATGCATGAAAATGGTACAGATGGATTCCTTGAATTCTTCTGATAATTAATTTTTCATATATAATTTATCTTAATTGGAGTTACGGTTGAATTTCTATGATTTTTTGAATTTTAAAGCATTTTCTGGAATTTCCAAACCTTTCTGATTTATTTTTAATTCCAGAAAGGCTTTAATGCGTCAGCATGACCTCACGGTGACGTCAGCAAGTCAACGGGCGCTATCCAGGTCAAATTTGGCCTGCGGGACCCGCTGGTCAGTCTCACAGTGATGGCTAGGGTCACTGACATGTAGGGCCAGGTCAACAGGTGACGTGGCCGGGTCAAAATGACCTGTGGGGCCTACGGGTTTAGTTTGATCTAAACAAAACTAAATCAGGGTTAATTAGGAAGTGGGGCCCATATGTTAGTGGGTGTGGGTTCAATTAGTGGCACCATTAGCTGCTAATGACGCTGCCACGTCAGCACGCCGGGGTTTTGGCCAGCGGCGACCAACAACGCGGCGGCGACTCGCCGGACTTGCGCTACGAGCGGCATTGACGGCTGGAGACCACCGGGCGTAGCCCGTCATCGTCTCGCATCCAGGAAGCAGGTGGGAGGCTGCGGGCGCCTGAGCTCACGGGAAGCTCGTGGCGGCGGCCGGAGTTCGCTTGACCGGCGGGGCTAGCTACAGAGCGCAAAAGACGGCAGGGTTAGGGGGTAAGTGCGGCAGAGCTCACAGCGGATTCGGCGGAGGTGTCAGCGTGCTCGGGGGGGGGGGCGGAGCTGAGCGGGGCGGCGAGACGGATCTCCGGCGTCGGGAGGTTGAAGACGAGCTTGGTGAGGCCGTTCGGGGGCTTCCGGTGCCGCGTGGCTCGGCAGAGAGGGCTAGGGCAACGGGGCGGATCTTCTGGGTGCAGCGGCAGGGCGAGGGGTGGCCGGTGGCCGCGGTGGTGCTCGTCGGCGGCAACGGCTGCACTCGGTGGCTGCACGTAGGAGAAACAAAGGAGGGGGAGGGAGAGCAGCGAGAGGGAGAGGAGAGAGGGGCCACCAGGGGGGTTCGTGGCATCGCGGTGGCGTGAGGGGGGAGTCTCGGGAATGCCTCGGTGGAAGCAGGAGGTGGAGGCCTCCCAAATGAGCTGCCAGGAGGTTATCGCCTCGCCCTCTTGGCAGAGAGGTTGAAGATGGCATGGTGCACTGGTGGTGGGCTGCCTAATGGGCTAAGCATGTAAGGCCGTAAGTGGCCAGTACTCTCTCTCTCTCTCTAATTTCTACTTTTGTTCTGTTTTCTATTTTTTTGATATGTTTTGAATTAGTAAAAATACTAACTCATTTTATAAAGTCCTGACAAAAATTGTGGGCACTATTTGAATTATTTCCAATAGCCCCAAGTACTTTCAGGATTATTTGGACATTTAAAAAATATTATAAGATTTAAATGTCCAAATTCAAATACTTATGAATTAATACAAAATCCGAATAGCCTCCAAAAATATGAAACCATTTTTTGGCAAGAGGGTTTAGCCAGACCAAAGATGGTGAACATTTATGAAGGGCATTTTGGTTTCAATGAAAAGATTTTAGTAAGCCCTAGTTGAATTCATTTAGTGCTAGGGTTTCAACATCCCCATTTCAAGTTTCTTAGTAATTTAAACATGATGACATGATGAGCAGACAAAGTCAAGCAAGGCTGATCTGGGGCTGTGACAGCTGGATATCTGGCCTGGGCTAGACGGGCCACAGCCCGCCAAGTTAATACCCGCAGCGATGTTTTCGTTGTTGTTCAGAGGAGAAAAAATAATATCTGGGCTAAACATCAAAAAACTCTGCACAAATACTGCTCGAGCTGCTTGGTCCCAGCTGTCGGCTACTTCTTGTGCAATTCTCTCGTTTATTGACTACACCAGGAGGTTGACAATGGTGTGGGGGCGTGACGTCAGGAAACCAGGAGGAAGCAAAATAAATTATAGTAATAAGGAGGCACTTGCGTACGTGAGGCTATGGACCTGGTGGGTCCCCATTGTCATCCTCTCCAAGTAAAGTCAAAGTCATCTCCTCGCCCGCACGCGCTTTCCGCCTGAATACAGCGCCGCCTTACCGCCCGCTTCCCAAAGGTAAAGTGCGATTGCTCCGCCTTCAAACGACACAAGTGCCGTCTGTCCGTCCATCTGCCGCCCACATTAATGATACGCGGTTGCCGAGGCGGCTACTCCGGCGCCACACTCCGTCCCTCCGCCCGCCCACCATTGCTATATAAACTGCTGAGCCAGCCATAGCCGCAGCGATCCGCATCCGTTCCCTTTCTCCTGTCCACACCACTACTGCCCACCATGGCTTCCTCGCGCCCAAAGGTTTTTCGACGGGCGGATGACGGACCACAAGGAGATGGCAGCCATTGCCGCCGATCGCTGGCCGGGCAGCCGGAGGATGACGACGTCCCAATGGAGAACATGGTACTCGACGATCCAACGCCAACCCTCCTCCGCGCCATCCTCGCCGGTGCATTGCACCATGACCATCGGCGAGGCCCATGCCCAATATATGGACTGGGTGAGGCAGATGCGTGAGGAGCAGCTCCGGGAGGCGCAGGCCGACGCCGCCTACAACCACCATCTCCTCTAGGAGCACCTGCAGGCGGAGGAGCAGATCGCCGTGGAGTGGGCGGAGCAGGAGGCGCTGCTCGACTCGTACCGCTCCGCCCGCAAGGGCCGCCTCGAGCGCTAGCGGTACCGCATGCGGGTGGCGGAGGCTGCGGCCGCCTACAAAGGGGCTAGCAAAGCGGGCGATGAAGCGGGCAAGGCGCTGTTTGGCGAGACCGAGGACGAGGCAGAGGATGATGCCGGCTCCGACGAGTCCCCGCTCCGCTGGCGTCGACGAGGCAGAGGACATCGCCGGCTCAGCCGAGGCCCCACCTCGCCAAAGAACGCAGGGAGGATTTCCACCGCTCCACTGAGGCGCCGCCCGCCGGCAACGAGACAGAGGACATCACCGGCTCCGCCGAGGCCCCTCCCCACTGCCAACGAAGCCGCGCCACATAGAAAACGAGGAAGAGTAGAACACGGTAGGTCGCCGCCACTCGGGTCCAAGTAAGGCCACCGCTGCTACCCTCTGGTTGAAGCCAAGCTAGGCGGGTTGACCATTGACGGCCGATTAGCTTCTTGGCTGCGACGACGTGAGTCGGAGAGCTGCGCCGAGAAGAACGTTGTTTCTACTTAACTGTTGGTGCAATGGTCGATCGACACGTGGGCCCAACAGGCCACATGTCGATTACGCAACTGCACCTGCAGTTAAGTCATCAAGCTTCGCTCGGCTGGGACACATGTGGGTAGCTTTGGTTAATTAATTATACCTCCAAGCACCCTTTTTAGTTGAAGAATGTACGAAATGTAATGAAATCCGGCATGTTTATATGAAATCCGACCATGTATTAATGAATTTATTTCGATTAGTTCAATTCTCAGACACCGGCATTGGATGAACATGCAAAACAATACATACTAGCATTATTCCTGTGGTGATCACCTCGCTTTAAAGAAGTTTCACATGTACTCCCTCCGGTCCTTTCTAGTCTGCATACAAGTTTTGTCTGCAGTCAAAGTATCTCTACTTTGACCAATCTTATACAAAAAGGTATGCACTTTCACAATGTGTGAAGTAAAAAGGAATAGAAGGAGTACAAAGAGTTTGAGCAGCTTTTTAGCGTTTCTGTACATTGCAATCAAACACACAGGCCTGGCAATTCATAGAGAACATTCAGAACAATCGATGATTATGCATCTCAGCGACTCACATGTCAGAGGCAATATTTACTTCACAACTAAATAATAAAGAAAAAATTGATCAACGCTGCTGACAGCAAAGGGCGTCCCATTCGAAAATATCAAACACATGTCTTGCTAAAATCAATGAGCAAAATTTGACAATGTTGTCCCATTCCAAAATATCAAATGCCTACGATTGTGGAATGGCAGGTGGTTTGCCATCGATTCAGACATTGACATGGCACCTCGTGCTAAATAAACCACCGTTCTTTTTGTGCGTTCCACCAAAATCAACCAAATTCGCCAGTAGCTTGTATGATTTCGCCCTTATATGTTGCAACGCCTTGAACTTATCGGCACCTCCTTTCTTGTGGTGGAAATGAATGATTCGATGTATTCATGAACATTTTGTGCAGTTCCCATTGAAATCAAGCTGAGCACCCCTGTTTGCACAAATACAAAAAAGTGATTAGTATAAAGCAAACTGTACTATGATTTGAAGTTTCAACAGGCACATACATGGTCCACGTAGAGCACACTTTTAGAAAAATAGAACTCACCAGAAAGAATCATAGAACAACATTGTACTCACAAGCATCACAAAGAAAAAAAATGGAGATTTGTCATCCTTCCGAAATGAAGTTAGTTTGGTCTTGTGGGGAGTAATGTAACCATCCTTCAAATGCTCCTTCTGATGAGAAGATAGACATGGCTTCTTCATCCTGGCATAACCGGAACTAGTCACTTCACGTACTCCATATTCTTCTTCAGAGGAAGATGATCCTGTTGTGCAAAGACAAGAGGACTAATAAATGCTAGCATCCATGTTAGATCGAAAAAAAAGGAAAAGAAATATTTAAAACAGAAAAGATTAAGCACTTCTCAAGGACAATACCACTTTTTCATGACAAGATTCTAAACAGTAGCACAACACCAATAGAGATGACAAAGCTCAATCATATGGATGAAATCAAGGCTAGTACCAACCTTTGTTAGGAGGTCGATTGTGTAGAGCATACAGATGAAGCACTTCTCCCAACCATCTGCTGCTATCTACGGGGTGGCCATGCTTACTATATACTCCTCGATTAGTTTAATGTTTCCAACATCTTCTTGTGCAGTTCCACTAAAATATATTGTATCTTCAAAGAAGATCCCTGTTTGCACAAGTAGAGATAATTACGTATGGCATGAAATCAGTGGCAAAACAATTGCTCGTTCCAGCCATAGCAATAAATTAAGATGCAAAACTATATCATTACTTGTGTCATCACAGCCCAAAGTGTTTCATTACAACACCGGAGTTGATTTTTGTTTTCTTCCGCTTGTTCTTCCCCTTCATCACTTGGTTCAATAATGCACAAGCTTCGCCTTCAATGTAAGATTTGGCATGTCAATTAGGGAGCACAAGTATAGTACTAAACTTAATTTTCTGATGGAAGTGGTAAAATACAGGCCAACAATTGTGAAATATCCTTATCTTACCTCAATGGGATATTACGATGCACATACAGATTGGAAGTCTTGTCTCCATTTGTGCAGTTCACTAAAATCAAGCAACATTATCGTACAAGTAGCACAACATATGAAAGCACACCGCAGAATCATGTGAAAGAAGGCTAGTACTGACCTCTCATGATGCGGAATTCAAACAACTCACAAGAAGAAGATCTGAACCAAATTCGCCTTAACGGATAGGAAGTAAGATCTCCTCTTATGCGCTCCACTAAGATCAAGCAATCAAGCAAGGTTGTCGGTGTGACATTTTAGTTGAACTGCACAAAACACTCTTAAAACAAAAGTGTTTTGTGCAAAGGCAACAAAAGGTCACAATGGCAACGAGGTGAAGTAGATAACCCTGTTTACATAGAGGTGCAAAGGAAACAATTAGTTGTCAATAACGGTGGATGACACGAAGCCAACAAAAAGAAGCATCTACCTTATCTAAATGGGAAAGAAAGCAAGACAAGAGCATTTCTCAAACGGGGCATTGATTAATATTAACATAGAGATTATATTAACAATAAAATTCGTTAAACATGTAATTTGCTTTTAACCGTGGCATTGCATCAATTTTCCAAATGCATTATTAGAGGGTGTTTGTTTACGTGGACATTTTGGTGTAGGGACTAAAAATGTCCGTGTCAGCCCCATCTAAACCAACAGGAGGGACTTTTAGGGACTAAAAGTGGGCATTTGGGACTAAAGAAAGAAGACCCCGAGGGAGTCTTTTTGGACTTTTTCCAACAATGCCTCGCCACGCATCGCACCTTGTTTCTATTAGTTCATTACTAGGGGTAACATGGTCTTTTAGCATGTCATTTAATAACATCTAGTCCATGTTTAGTCCTTGGAACCAAGCAGGTAGGGACTAGGGAGTTTTTAACCAAACAGGGCCTTAGATTAACAACAGCTAATGAGTTGCAGGACGGTGGGCCTTTCAAAGCACCATGTGCATCTAGCAATGTACTATGGTCATGCACAATTGTTGCAACAAAGAACAAACAACCAAGGAGCATATTTGTGTTGGTCCCAGTTTTGTTATCTTTAGACACCTTTCCCTATGTGAGCACAGCAAATCTAGTCCTGCTCAAACTCTACAGCCTTGTCCCTTCCTTTCCTTTCTGAACTAGTACTTTCGCCCCTTCCTTTCCTCTTTGAACCACGTCCTAGATTTATGCGATACAACTTTACCCACTACTTTCCCTCATTCCTTTCCTCTTTGAACCACATCCTAGATTCATGCTATACAACTTTCCCCCTTCATTTCCTCTTTGAACCACATCCTAGATTCATGCTATATACTTCCTCCGTTCCTAAATATAAGTCTTTGTAAAGATTCCACTATGAACCACATACGGATGTATATAGATGCATTTTAGAGTGTAGAATCATTCATTTTGCTCCATATGTAGTCCTAGTAAAATCTCTACAAAGACTTATATTTAGTAACAGAGGGAGTACAACTTTTCCCACTACTTTCCCCCACTCATTTCCTCTTTGAACCACGTCCTAGATTCATGGTATACATGCAGCTAGAGCAATGCATGTGGAGTAAGTAAATTATACCTTAAGGTTCTTGGGGCGTGGTTCGTGGGCTGACTGGATGGCGGCGAAGAAGAAGGGGTCAAGGCCCTCCCAGCCGCCGCTGGGTGGAAAGTGTAGTGGATTCCCTCCTCGCCGACGGCGACAAGTGTTAAGCCTCCTTCCTTCCCGGGACGGATCCTCGCCGGCTCTTTGAGCAGCAGTGAGGGGAGAGAGAGAGGCCAATGAAGTCTTGTTTAGATCTAGAGAGGGCGAGAGAGTGTGAAGAGAGCAACTACAAGCTACCGAGGCTCCAAATGGAGAGGGCGAGAGAGTGTGAAGAGAGCAACTACAGGCGCTGAGGCTCCAGCGTGTATATATATACTGGAGAGAGAGTGTGAAGTGTGCAAACCCTAGAAAACATTTTGACCAGTCAAAGAATCCTCCTGGCAAAAATTATGCTCAAGTGTAGTTATCGAACACGATACCTCAAGTTCGATGAGTGAACAGGCTCACCTGCTACACAACCCTCCCGTTATGTTCAACGAGAGGAAAATAACCTTTTATACATTCCTGCATTCGTGTGACAAGCATGCCGTGTTTTTTGTGTGTGTGTGTGGGAGTCATTGGGATTTCAATCATAATCGTGTCATGTGGCTTTGGTTGTAAGACTATCCACAGTGGTGCAGAAATAATGCAACCTCACTCACCTTACCTCTCTCCACGTAGTAATGCTGGGTCCCACCAATGAGGGTGAAACAAACAAATTAATAAGAAAAATTAAAAGCGCTTAGCGGTGTATCTTACCTCATACATCTCGCCATCGCCGGGAACACCGTCCAATTGATCCCTCTGTTCACTCAATGCATTATTTTAAGTGAATCCTTATTATAACATGCACACAAATTTTGGGCACTTGTATTCGACTTAAGTCACAGCCACCAGATCTTGTATACTTACTACTCCCTCCGTCTAGGTGTAATAAGTCATGTTAGAAGGTGCAATGGGACCAAGGTGCGTGCATGTGCGTGTGTGTGTTTAACAGCATGTGTGTGTTAGAGAGTGCGAAAGATCGACCTACTCCTACAGAGAGATGGTGTGTAGTGTACGATTTTAGCCGCGAGAGTCGGTGCATCCTCTCATTTCCGGGCGTGTCCGGTAGGGACATGCGGACAACTGCCATGCCCGCTCCTGACCAGCCTGGCCCACCCAAAGCCTCTCCATCGCCCCCGCGTGCTTCCCGCCCGAAACGTTCAGCGCCGCTCCAAAGAATCGGTGCCGCATTCATGCCCGGGTAGAGCGGACGCGACCTCTCACTGGCGCAAGAGTGATGGTTGCTTCGTCCGTCCAACTTACTGTTGGGTCTATGTGATTTGACGGCTCATTGGTCTTATTACTGAGGTGGTAGGACTGCTGGATGTCCCACGCTTTCGATGAAAGGAGGTACTACTACTACTAGATTACAATTTTCTCCATTATTACAGCGGAGGAGTGCAAGAGCGGTGAAAACATGCAGGCTCAGTGATTACATGGCCCACCTCACACTATCACCGTGCGACACCTAACTCTTTACATAGTACTCCTCCGCTCCTAAATATTACTAGATGAGTCCCTCACGCGTTGCCGAGGAACAACGGTATATCTCTCTGCATAAAATTATCGATTTCACGTAACTAAAAAACTCTATAACCGCATGACAAATGTGGTAGCCAAACTAAATAAACTCCCATCATCATTTAGATCATCCCACGTGAAGGAAAAAAAGATCAGCCAACTCCTACTGCATAATGGGATTATATTGTTCTTTTTGACATGTTAATGGGACTTAAAAGCTCACTTACATGCATGCTACCGGTGCATGCTTGCATGTAGACATGTTAATGTGATTTAAAACGCACTCACATGCATGTGCCACGGTATTTCTGCATGCTTGCATGTGGCTTAGTGCGGAGCCTCTCAACGTCTAGATCGTATCGGCTATTATGGACTGATTTACTTCATCTAATGGCTACATCAATTTTGATGATGTGGCTCAAGGAGAGGATAGAGAATTCCTAGTAGTGGGGGCTAGATATTACTAGTAGATAAGTCTTTGTAGAGATTCCACTAGGTGAACTACATACGGAACAAAATGAATGAATCTACACTTAAAATGCATCTATATACATCTCGCATGTGGTTCATGGTGAAATCTCTACAAAGACTTATATTTAGGAACGGAGGAAGTACTAGTATAGTACGCATCGTAATTTATCGTGAGATAAATTTGTACAATGCTATGAAGCTTCCAAATTTCGTTACATGTATCTTATGTCAAGGTTGCCCGTTGCAACATTTCATCAAATACAAAGGAGACTAACATGCATGCTATTGCATCTTAATGATTGACAGATCATAGCAAAGATGTACTCCCTCCGCTCCAAAATAAGTGTCTCAACTTTGTGCAAACTTTAGTACAAAGTTGTACTACTACTAAAGTTGACACTTATTTTGGAACAAGAGGCAGCTAAAGAAAAAAAGCGATCCATGCAGTCCCTAGCCCTTGAACCGTGAACCCCGACTGTGCTTCAATTTGTCGGGCAATGTTCGAGCTTCCTAATAAATGAAGTTTGCAACCTTTTGACCATCGGATCATTTTGTGCAGTTTCACCAAAATCGAGTTGAGCATCCCTGGCAAAGAAATTGAAGAAGCGTGATTAGAATAAGATTATCGGGACTAGTTGATGAGACATAAACTCATCACAAATACAAGACGTAGAAGCCAAGAGAGGTATGTGCGGTGGCAAAGAAGTAGAGAAATATCCACGAGGAGTGATGTGGGCAGCCGGAGCAAGGTGCAAGCCGGGCTGTAAAGGGAGTTGTACCGAGGGACGTAGCTCAACCTTGAGGAGGGCGGCGGAGGCGGCAATCGCCCACGCCGCGGCAAAGTGAGCAAGGGACAAAGGTACCTCACCGCTTTGTGAGAGAGAACGTCGAGGACCCCCGATCGACATGCCGACAAGGTTTTCGCCGGGCGACGGCCACCGATCTACACTAAGCATCCAACCCTTCCCAAGCGGACGTGATCCGCCGGGATGTTAGAGATGTGGCCACAAATCGTTTTGTGCGAGAGAGTGTGAAGAGAGCAACCCCAAAGAAGCAACCATGTAGGCTGGCCCGCCCCGACTATGTATATAGTGGAGCGGTTTCCTTTTCTCCATATGAACCTATCATATTGCGTATGTGCCAAAGCATCAAGAAAAAAACTTTATTTATAAATGACGCGGCACCTACTACTGCTCTCCTATAACCTTGCGCTTGGCATCTCCAAAATATTAACCTTGCGATTGGCTCTTCGCCTCTTCGAAGTCGAGCAATAATGGTAGTGCAAGATATATCGATCTCGCTATATGAGACCGAATGAATTGCTGCACGTCCACCACGCATGCAGGGTCGAGGGGCGAGGGAGAGTGCTACATACGAAGCAAAATGAGTGAATCTACACTCAAAATACGTCTATATACATCAGTGTTTGGAGTATGTACTAGTAGTTCATATTGAAATCTACTAAAGGACATATATATTCCAAACAATATGATATAATCTCTATAACCAAGGTAGTAGGGACGAGGAGTAAACGGAGGGAGTAGTAAATTTTTCTCCTCGCCTTATGAGCCACACACAGCATGGGCGTAGGGAGCTAAGCGTGAAGGTGGAGCAAGCTTCACCTCATCCTGTGAGCCACCACGCCTGCATGGGAGACGGCGACTAAGCAAGCTTCTCCTCGCTCTCATGCGAGTTGACGGGACACATCAAAAGTCTTGCCTCTAAGGTAGGCCCCACATGGTTTGCCTCTTTTTTTAACATAACACGCCAAGTCGCAATTTGTTTGTTCACCCATGGTAGATGATCCTCCCTCCACCAAGTGGACAACCAGTACACGTGCCAAATTACCACGTGGGCTGCCTTTTTCGTACAGAATTGAGCTCCACCGTGTACCCACGCGGGTGTGGTTGGGAAAGACACGCGAGTACGTGCGCCGTGCATGCACCTCTTCTCTTCCTGCACGTACCCCACCTACATGGGTGTGTGTGAGAGATACAAACCGCGTTCGTGAGTGTTTTTTGTTTTGGGGTGTGGGTGGGGGTGGGGTGGGGGTTGATTTCGTGAATTATTTGTGGGAATATGTGTCGATGACATCTCAAACAAAATTTTGCATGCAATGTGTGTGAAATGGAGGCCTATCCATATCATACATAGAGGGTCGGGCAATCCACGGAAAGAGAGGGAGGGGTCATAGCTATCGATAGAGTGAAGAGAGGATCAAGTGGGTGGGTGCGAGATCGATGAAGAGAGCCATCGAAATTGTGTGTGTGTGTGTGCAATTCAAAGATATAGGGCGACTGGCCTACCGGAACGTTAGAGGGCACATGTCAAGTTTGTGTGTGGCAGGGAGACATGAGTAGAGCGCTCGATGTATCGGTGTGTGTGGGGGGGGGGAGGGGGTGGGGGGAGGGGTAGGGAGACGCCTAACTATAGAGGTAGAACGACTCGTATATGTGTCGGGGAAGGCTGATCTGGCCCACGAACACCTATGGGGCCGGCGGACCGAGCCCCTTCGTTCAAGGGAGCGGAGGTCGCACGAAGAGCAGATCGAGGCGAAGCACGCGAGAGGTTTACCCAGCTTCGGAGCTCTCCTGAGAGATAATACTCCTCTTTCTGCATGTCTAGGTGTATTGCATTCTTGCTCGATCAAGAGCGCCGAGTGCTACAAAGATGCATTTAGCTGCTAACAAGACTGAGCGTGGAGGGAATCGATCGACCAACCCTTTCTACGCTATGCATGGGCCTCCTTTTATATGCTCAAAGGGGCTCCGACAGGTGGCAACGTAGACGGGGGTACGAATGGAAAAATAGTGGTTGGTACACCTACTTGTACAGTGTACAGTGTAATATACCTAACCCTGACGGCAGGAGACAAAGGCATTAAATGCCCGTCTAGTCACCCTAACAGTGCAAACAGGGACCGTCAGGGGCGCCACCGTTCGCCACGATGGCAAACTTCATCACCGATGCTTGCCACCAAGACCGCTGGCTGCACAGCCTTCTTGCCACGCCGCTGCTCAGAAAGGCCCCTGTGGCTATCGTTAGTGGTTGTGCCGAGCATAGGTACAGAGAGGGTCTGCACGCGCAAGCGCCTTTGCCGCGTTGTTGTCTTGTCGCCCGGAAGCTTGTCGCTCATCGGGCCTTCCTGCAAGCTCCTCTTGCCGGGCCTTGTCTTGTAAGTGCACTGGTGGCCTTCCCGCAAGCTCCTCTTGCCGGGCCTTTCTCCCACGTGCTTTGGGTGGCCTTCCCGCAAGCTCCTCTTGCCGGGCCTTGTCTCCTTGGCTTGAATACTTTGTTCTTGAATGGCTCCAAAGGAACCACGGAGGACCTTGGCGGTCACCCGGTAAGCCTTGCCATGGAGGGCTGCAATCGCCTGCGTGCACAAGTTCGGGATACTAGGGTACCCCTACTCTAGTACACCGACAGAGCCCTGCCCGGGCCACACACTGCCGAGCGCTGTTGGGCCGTGCCCAAAACAGGCACGGCACACGCGCCCGTGTCACACCATAACTCACCCCGACCCACCACGCCTCCCATTTAACGGCACGCATCGAACGTGGCGTCGCGTGAGAGATCGTGGGGGTTTTTTATTCGAAAATCGAACGCCCGCCTCCCCTTTATAAGTAGGGGAAACAGGCACGCCGCCTACCTTGCCGCTTGTTGTCCCATCGAAAACCACCGCTGCTCCCCCTTCTTCTCAAGGCTGAAAAGAGAGCAGCCCGCCCCATCGCCACTAGCACACTCAACGCCGCCGATCTCCTCCACCGCCTCCGCCATGGGCCCGAAAGTCGACAAGGGGAAAACCGTGAAGTCGGCCGAGGCGCCGCGCTTGCGCTGGCCAAGGAAGGAGCGGGTTGTTTCCCCTCACCGCCGCGAGGGAGCCGAGGGAGAACTACTACCTCTTCTCGTCGACGGAGACACGCACAAGATCCGCGCCAAGACGGGTACTCCCCCGCTGCTGCAGAATCGCCTCGACGGGTATCCCTTCTTCAAGGCTTCTTTTCATCGCGGGCTCTCGCCCGCCCTTCTCTCGAAGTTCTTTTGTGACATTATGAACACCTACGGGTTCCGCCTCCTTGATTTCACCCCAACGCCGTTTCGAAGCATGGCCGTTTTCGCACATCTCTGCGAAAACTTTGTCGGACTCCACCCAAATGTAGCTCTTTTCCGTCACTTCTTTTTACCCCGAGCCGAGAGAGGAGAGCCCCTTGCCGGAGGAATTGCTTGGGTTTCCAGGGTCGGCAAGAAAGAGGCCTATCTGGAGGGAGAGCTCCGTAGCAAATGGGAGGAGTGGAGGGCAGATTGGTGCTGGATTGTTGAGGAGAACCCGCAGCCTTTTACCGCCCAGCGCCAAAACCCCAAAAGAGGTACGCAGGCAATGATTGGAGCAATCTGCCCCGGAGGATGCTAGGTCAAGATTGCGATTCAATCCTCCGCCTCAGACTTGCCGGACTCATTGTAGGCACTTGCTGGCGCGAACTTTCTTCTTCGCCAGACGCTTCCCTTTGCAGGAGAGAAGGAGACCTGCTCGGGAATTTCAGAACGCAGCAGACATCATGAGGCTGCGCCTGTGCCTCAACTTCAACTTCACCGCCTTGGAGCTTGATGCAATGCTCTTAGAGCTGTTCAAGCTCGATCCCGATCATCCGGAGTTGTTTGCTGCCGAGGGGCGCTGCTCACTGTGCAACAACTGCCGCTTGACCGCATCCGCGCAATGATGCCGCCAGTGACTCCCATGGACTTGTCCCCACTTGGCAAGAGCCGGCAGATGACGTGGTGCGGCAGTTTTTTGACAATCTAGTGGAAATGCCGGTCTGCCCCGATGAGAAGAGGGGCCTCACCCGCGACACTACTGACGACGAGATGCAGCGCATCGCCACCAGGCTAGAAGAGGCGGCAGCAGCCGCTGCCGCGGGCAAGTTTGGCTTCACTGTGGAGGAGGCAGAGGCAGCCGAGGCGGCAAGCCTTGTCGAGCGAAAGGAGTTCGTCGGCGAGGAAGAGCTTGCCGAGCCTGGGGCCGAGTCGAGCGAGCCCGCCGAGGGCGCATCCTCCCCACCTCCAAGCAGCTTGCCGCGAGCGGAGCCACCGCCTCCACCAAGAAGGCGTCTTCGCAGGGCCGAAGACGCAGCGGGGCGGCAGACGGGCCAACAGCCAGTAGCACTGCTGACGCGCCCACCGCTGCAAGCACTGCAGCGGGAGCACCTCACGCCGCCACGGCAATCGGAGCGGGCCTCGCAGCCACCGTCCCGCCTCCCGCCAAGCGCCCAAGGGAGCCCACCTCCGCCTCGCCGCACGGGAGGTGGGCTGACCACCTCTCCGCGCTCAGCTCCGGCGAGGAAGAGGAAGAGTAAGATTCCTTGATGTACTTTTAATTCTTCGATTTGTTGCCTTGTCTTGTATCTCGATCTACTTTACTCAATCCATTCCTTTTCGTGACGCTGGCCCGAAGGATGTCGAAGAGGGCCAAGACCCCGGTGATTGTCGCCGAGGATTTAACCTATCAAGCGACGGCAGGAGGCGCGTCGAGACAACCTTGCCGGATGAGGCAACTCTCCTTCAAAGCAGCCCCTGGGCCAGAGCCCCCAGCAGTAAGTATATGGTCTACTTCTTGCTGCTCGCTGCATGGGTGCTTTTTCCTTTGCTGATATCTGACTGTTGACTTGTGTAGGAGCAGAGCAGCCTCCTTCTGCTTCGACTATGCCGCCAAGGGTGGATTCCCCGGCAAGGGAGCGTTCCCCGGCAAGGGAGCCTTCTCCGGCAAGGGAGCCTTCTCCGGCAAGGGGCAGCTCTCCTAAGGGACGGCACTGGCGATCCCTTGGCGGCGGAGACCATGACCGCAGAGCCCCCGCTACGCAGTAACCTTCTCGCCCGAGTACTTCCCTTGTGTTTTTCTTCTTCCGATTTTGTCTTTGAATATTTGCTTGACTTTCTTCATCTGTCCGCCACAGAGCCAATGGAGACCGAGGTCGCCGGCGAGGAGGACGTCTTGGCGCTGCAACACCGACGGCCACCGCGGGAAGAAGAAACCGGCGCCGACGAAGCTGCCGGCGAAGAGGCCATCGAAGCCGCCGCCACGAAGCCGGGCGAGGGTCCGGCGATCGACCGACGACCTCGAGGTCGCAGGAGCGCCAGCGCCACACCGACCGCTGATCCCTCCGCCGCTGCCGCAGCGCCAGTTCAAGAGCCCCATCCGGCGCTTACTTGAAGGCCGACGACGGCGTTTTCATCAAGCTCCCATGGGAGTCGAGTTCGAGCGCCGGCGAAGGAGAAACCTTCGATGAAGAGCTGCTCGCCTCCGCTGGGCTGACGCTTAGTTGACGCGCTAAGCAGCAGCGGCGAGCTCGAGGAAGAGCAACCATCGCGAAGCCGCCGCCGCTTACCGCGCTCGACAAGCCAAACTGCATCCCGGAGGCGCTTGTTGCGGGCGGAGAAGACATCGAGAAGCGCCGCGAGGAGCTCCGGGCTGCAACCAGAAGTTTTCGGTCCTTGGCGGAGGAGCGGGAGCAACTTCGCCGAGGAGCGCAAGGCCTTCATCCTCGAGAAGGCTGCAGCGAGGAGGAACAGCGGCTTGCCGCCGAGAAGCTGTCTGCGCAGGAAGGCGAGCTGGCGCAGCGGAAGGTTAACCTGGACAGCCACGAGGAGGATCTCGCCATGCGCTAGGAAACATTTGGCGGGGCTCTCAAGGAGGCAAGGGATGCCGCCGTGGCTGCCGAGGCCGCCAAGAAGGAGCTGGAGACGAAGGTGGCGCATTTGGAGGCCAGCCTCAAGAAGAGCGGCGAGTAGCTTGCCGCACTCAAGCACGAGCGCGAGAAGGACGCCTACACTCTTGGCGAGCTGCAGGGCCGTCTCGCCGAGAGGAGCAAGGAGCTCAGCGCCGCCAGGGACTCCAATGTAGACCTTGAGTTGAAGCTAACTACTTTGACTCGGGATTTGGGCCAGCGCCAAGGAGCGGAGGTGGCCTTGAAGGAGAAGATCAAGGCCGACGAGGAGTCAAGTTGGCGAATGCTGCCGCCCAGAGTGCCTTTGAGGGAGAATGTGGAGCACTGGACCGAGGGTCTCGTGGATATCGCTGCCGCCATCCATAGTGGTCGATGGAGCTGGGATGGTGGATCTTGGATACTCCTCAAACGAGCACCTACAACCCAGCGCCAAGCTTAGCTTATTCTTCAAGGGCGTAGGACGGGCCTTCAGCGACTCGGGAAGAAGTCCCAAAGCAGCTGGCCGAGGAGTCGCGCCAGATCTGCGCTGAGCTCTCCGGAAGGTGCCGATGAAGGTGGCCTTCCGCAACCGGGCCTCAACTTCACCAACATCCTCAAGTCCCTGCCGCGGATGTCGATGTGGAGGCGCTCAAGACCTTGTCGCACCCATTGTGGACATGTGGTGAGCGAATCAAGAGGGTTGAGGCGATCGCGTAGATTAGGCCGCCCGTTTTCTCTTTCCCTTTCATGTCATAGGAACAATCCATTAGAGCTGCGGCAAGCTATCTTGTAATATAACTTTATTTTGGATATCAATCGCTACGTTATTTCCTTTACTTGATTCCTTCCTTTGTATGTTTTTGCCTTACGCTTTTAGGGAACTTGTCGGCGCGACCACCTGAGCCGCGAGCGCTGAGTGTGGGACGTCAGCAGCCTGCTGGCGGTGCCGCTTCCGACAAGCAACCTTGTCGCAACTAGTCGCAGCTCACTTAAGTTGTTGAGCGGACTCAAAACAAAGTAAGGGCGCAACTAGCTACGAATTGGTTCCTCTGCGCATGTGTTTTCCATACAAAGTTCGGTTGTTCAAGGAAGATAACTTAAAAATTTAAAACTGATTGCTCAAACTTTGGCAACTTAGCTTTTCATCGTTTGCTTCCGGTAAGGCTGCACTTCCTTGAGCGGACGCTTGGTCCGCACCATTATCTTCTCCTTTCTCCCCGACAAACTTGTGTGCGAGGGAACCTTCCTTTCTTTGAGAAAGAGAAAGAAGAGAAAATAAAGATATGGAGCCTTGTGGCTCGTTATCACTTACTGTGGGTAGGTGCTGCACAAAGTGTCGAGATAATGCATGCAAAATAGGAGTAAAAGCATGAAATCGCCAAGATGTGCGAAAACACGCTAGCTTCTTGATGCACGGGTCTCTGCGCCCGGCTTTTTACAAAGGATTACATGCATCGGCGACAAGACTTGTACAAAAGGTGGTTGCGGAACAGGTTCCGGAACCACGCCCTCTGAGTAAAACTTACGAAGATGCTCAATATTCCAGGAGTTGCTCACCGAATGCCATCTTCGGTCTCAAGGCGGATACCGCCGAGCCTAGTGACTGCGTTTCACCCGATAAGGGCCTTCCCACTTGGCGTCAACTTGTTGGAATTCTTGGCGGACTGAACGCGCCGAAGAACAAGGTCGCCTTCCTCGAGACTTCCGCATTGACTTTATGCGGCTATGGTAGCGGCGCAAAGCTTGCTGGTACCGAGCAGCTCATACAAGCAGTCAAGACGATCTTCCTCAAGGAGCAGCGCGTCATCTTGTCGCAGCTGCTCTTGCTCAAGCTCATCATAAGCGAGCACTCGAGGCGATCCGTATACGAAGTTCCGTGGGGAGAACTTCCTCTGCTCCATAGACTAGAGCGAAGGTGTATGCGGCGATTGGCTCGATTTGGCGTCGTCTGATCGACCAAGAACCACCGGCAGCTCCTCAATCCAGCTTTCTTCCGCACTTGTGCAGCCCGCCGAAAGTTCTCGTCTTGAGCCCGCCGCAGACTTCAGCATTTTCCCTATCCGCTTGACCGCTGCTTCTGATGAGCAATGAAGCGAAGCGGCACCTTGGCGCCAAGATCTTGGACGTCTTGCATGAAGGTGCGGCTTGTGAGCGT
Source organism: Aegilops bicornis (assembly GCA_021605145.1). Classification (NCBI taxonomy): domain Eukaryota; kingdom Viridiplantae; phylum Streptophyta; class Magnoliopsida; order Poales; family Poaceae; genus Aegilops; species Aegilops bicornis. Next base: position 420,032,229 of record CM038675.1, on the reverse strand, counting down.
GTGCCGTTGTCGGTGATGATCCTGTTAGGGATTCCAAACGGCAAACAATCGACTTGAAGAACTTGACCGCCGATCGTATGTCACCTTCCTCACTGTTTCCACTTCCGACCACTTTGTGAACTTGTCGATTGCAACGCATAAGTACTCAAAGCCCCCGGCTTCGGGGAAGGGGCCGAGGATGTCGAGCCCCGCACCGAAAATGGCCAGGATAAAGGGATCGTCTGGAGAGCTTGAGCTGGCTGGTGTATCTGCTTGGAATGGAACTGGCACGCTTCACACTGGGTTGTCGGCCAGAAGAAACCTTGCCGGAACGCTTTGCCGACAAGTGCTCTTGCGCCTATGTGGTGACCACATATGCCTCCGTGTATCTCTGCCAACAGCTTCTGTCCATCTTCCCGGTGAATACACTTCAATTTCACACCGTTGAGTCTTCTTACATGCAGTGTCTGTCGACAAACTGGTACATACTTGACTGCCGGGCTACTCTTTCCGCTTTCTTCTTGCTCTTGGGAAGTTCTCCGTCTGAAGGAAATGGACAATCTGCTGCGCCCATGCCGGGATCTTGCGGCTCGACAACAAGGACTAAAGGCACATCTGCCGCTGGGAACATCTGCTTCATGGCGAGAACCTCGCGGCTCACCGAGCTTGACGTTCCCGGCAAGCTTGCGAGCAAAACTTGTCGGGAGCGCTCGCTTCAACGAAACAAACCACAGGGCTTGTCGGAGCAGACTGCCCCTCAAAGATCATGGTATCGATCTTGGGGACCTTCGTGGCGGCAGCCGGGAAGCTCTGCGGAAAGTAGTCACCAGAGATCAACCTCCTCTTCTTGCTCTGTCCGGTTGGTGGTGTTACAGACGGTTGAGTCAGCTTGAGCACAAAATCCCTGGTTCCATTGTGTAACTTAAGTGCGGCACACTTTGACAGGCCATCAGCAATGTCGTTCTGAGCTCTCGGAATATATTCCATTTGCAGTCCGTCAAAGTGCTCTTCTAGCTTCCTCACTTCATCAACATAAGCTTCCATCAACAGACTCTGATAATTCTTGTTCACTTGGCGGATAACAAGTTGTGAGTCACCCCGACAATGAGCTTCTTGATCCCAAGGTCATCGCGATCCCGAGACCGGCAAGCAAACCTTCATACTCTCAGTATTGTTTGTTGCTTGCTCCTTGGGAAAGTGCATCCGACTACGATTTGAGGTGCTCTCCGGTGGGTGCGACAAGCAAAGACGCCGCATCGGGCGCCTTGCGTTGAGAAGGCACCATCAAAGTACATCAGCCACTCTTTGCTTGTTTCCTTGACGGGACGCCAAGCTTCGAATTTCTTCATCCGCGTTGGTGTCCATTCTGCTATGAACTCCGCCAATGCTCGCTTTGGATAGTTGAAGTGCTCTCAAGCTTGAGGCCAAAGCTTGACAGTTCCAGGCCCACTCGACAATCCTGCCTGTTGCCTCTGGATTTTGCAAGATCCTCTTCAGTGAAAGCGAGTGACAACTGTGGATCTCATGTGCCTGAAAGTAATGGCGCAGCTTTCTCGAGGCCATGAGAAGGCCGAAGCAATTCGCACACCGTAGTACCTTGACCTAGCCCCCGCAGAAGGGAACCGACAAAAGTAAATCGGGCGCTGCACCATCCTTTTCTCAGATCTTGTCATGCGTCTGCACAGATTCGGCCCTTGTTTGGGACCAGAGCTTGCCGGGCGAAGCCCCCTGCTTGTCGCTGGATGTGTCTGCCATGGTTGCTAACTCATCATCCGCCTCCCTCTCCGCTACTAAAGCAGCACTAACCACTTGATTGGTTGCCGCTATATATAGCAGCAACTTCTCTTGCGGCTTAGGTGCGACAAGTGTTGAAGTGGAGGACAGGTATCTCTTTAAGTCCTGCAGCGCAGCCTCCGCTTCCGGAGTCCATTGCATCGGACCTGCCTTTTTCAAAATTTTGAAAAATGGCGGTATGCCTTCAGCAGAACCTAGAGATAAACCTGCCGAGAGCAGCTACGCAACCGCAAGCCTTCAGACATCCTTGACACGCTTTGGTGCTCCAATCCGTTCAATGGCCTTGATCTTGTCGGGATTGGCTTCAATTCCCCGCTGAGACACGAAGAACCGGAGAAGCTTGCCGGAAGGGACTCCAAACACACACTTCTCAGGGTTGAGCTTGAGGTTGATCTTGCGCAGATTTGTAAAGGTTTCATCTAAATCTTGAACTAGGGCCGCCTTGTCCTTGCTTTTGACCACTATGTCATCCATGTATGCTTCCACATTTCTGTGCATTTGCGGCTCAAAAGCATCATGAACTACCCTTGCAAACGTTGAACCAGCATTCTTTAACCCGAAGGGCATCCGTGACAAAAACAGTATGTGCCACATGGGGTGATGAATGCGGTCTTCTCCTCATCCTCTTACGCCATTAAGATCCGATGATATCCTCGAGTATGCATCCGAAATGAAAGCAAATCACATCCGGCCGTGGAGTCAACAATCCGTCGATGCGCGGCAAGGGAAATGGGTCTTTGGGACAAGCTTTATTGACATCGGTAAAGTCGATACAAAGCCTCCATTTCCGTTAGCCTTGGCGTACAACTACGAGATTGGCCAATCACGTAGGATGGAGCACTCCTCGACAAGGCCTGCTGCTTCCGGTTCTTGATTTCTTCCGCGATGAACTCTTGACGCTCCACCGCTTGCTTCCCCGACTTTACGCTTGGCCGGGCGCGCATGAGGACAAACGGCAAGATGGTGCTCAATTACTTTCACAGGAACACCGGGATGTCGACGGCTGCCATGCAAACACGCCGACGTTCGCCCGCAGGAAAGCAACGAGCGCCTTCCTATTTAGAGTCGAGAGGCACCGATGGTGAAGGTACCACCGATGGCGTCCTCCTTGGCGGACACCCTCTTGGTCTCCGGTGGAGCTGTCATCGCCTTTCTTACACTTGCCGTGGAGCTCGATGGTGCGTCCTCGACGGTAGCGCAGCACTCAAGAGGTGCGCTTGCCGGAGTGGGCATCAAAGCTCTTGCCGGACTTGGTCTTCTTTCTTCCCCGGAGCTTCAGCGGCAAGTGGCTTGCAACTGTCATGTCGCTGCCGCTTCCCGGTAGATCTTGTCGGGCGCAGATAAGAGCATCCTTCTTGTCGCCAGGGACGAGATGACACTTATCGGGCCCGGCATCTTCGGAGGTTGTAGGCATAGTGAGAGGCCGCCAGGAATTTGGCGAGTCTTTGACGGCCAAGTATTCCATTGTAAGGCAATGGAAAGTCAGCAACATCAAAGGTGACCCTCTCGATCCTGAAGTTCAACTTCGCTGCCAAATGTCACCCAAGAACGTGATCTTTCCCTTCGGCTTGCTCCTTCCCGGATTAATTCCTTGAAAAGTGCCGGTCTCTTCGAGCTCGCCATCAGGGATCTGGAGTTTCTGGAGCACCACGGAGGAGATCAGATTCAAGCCGGCCCCGCCGTCAACTAACATCTTGGTGACCTTGAGGTTGCGGATAGTTGGTGAAACCAACATCGGCAAGCACCCGACTGCAGTTACACGATCAGGATGGTCCTCAATATCAAAGATGATAGGCGTCTTTGGACCATTTCGAGAGGCTCGCGTGACTCGATAGATGGTTCTGCTGCATTGACTTCCCGCATCCACTGCTTGAGTTGGCGGTGTGAAGTATGCAGAGAAGCACCGCCATCAACACACATGACCTCTGTGGCTTTCTGGAACTCCTGCTCATCGGTCTCGTCATCATCCATGTCTTCATCGTCGTCTTCGTCTTCATCCTTGTCACAGTCGCGGGGAGGCCTGTCTCCTTGCATTGCTTGGCCTTGCGGCGCCCTCCCGGCCGGACGTTTCTTGCTAGCTCCTCCAAAGACCTTCCCGGGCCTTCTCCTTATCGCGTCGTTAGATTCAGCCTTCTGCGCCGACAAGCTGCTCCACCTTCTTGCAGCTCTGGAGGTCATGGCCCTTGGTGCGGTGGATCTTGCAATCTTGCTTACCGTGGCCGTCACAGCAGTCGGCGGCCGCCCTGAACTGGCGATTGGTGCAGCGGCAACCTCCTTGTCGGAGCTACCAGCCTTGGCTTTCTTGTCGCCACCTCCGCTGCGGACCGCTCAACAACTAGCACATCTCCGCCTTTCTTTTTCCTGTTGCCCGCCGCCACGCTCTTCTTTGTCGGGCGGTCTCTTCACTATCAGATCCTCCTGCTTCGGTATTCTCTCCGGGGAGTCTCCTCCCTTCCTTAGCACGTGCACACTTGTCGGCCTGGGCGTATAGCTCACTGACGTCTCTGATCTTGCACATCGCCATCTCCTCTCGCATCCTGCGGTTTCACACGTTCTGATGGAACGCGCTGATCACCGCGGCAGGGTGGACGTCTGGGATGTTGTGTCAGACGCTGAATCTTTGAATATACTTGCGCAGGGCTCTCCTTCCTTCCGGGCGGCGGATGAAGGTCGCTTTCTTGGCCATGGGGCTTGTGGCTGCTGTAAAGGTGCCGACAAACTGATGGCATAGATCTGCCCAAGAAGGTATGGAGTTGTCCGGCAAGTGCATGAGCCAGATCTCGACATTGGGCTTGAGCACCCGGCGGAAGTAGTTGGCAAGGATCTTGTCGTCTCGCCCCGCAGCCTCGCACCGCGATGGTGTAGATGCTGAGGAACTCCGACGGATGCGTCTTGCCGTCGTGCATTTCTCCGGTACGTCTGGCTTGAAGTTTTTCTTGCTGGGCCACTGGACTTGCCGCAGCTCAGGAGTGAACGCAGGGCAACCTACCGCATACGGCAAGTCACCTGGTTCCTCTGGCGCGTGCATGTCGATAGAGGGCCCAGCGCGCTTGTCGCATTGACGTCGCCGCGTCTGCTCGGGCGCCGATGCGAAGTTCGGCGTCCTCTTCTTGTCGCTGCTCGTGAAGAACTTGGCGCCGATCGCGATGAGCTCGTGGATCGATGACGCAGTGGAGTCATTGCCGAGGTGGATCCAGCGAGTCGGCGATCTTGGCCTTCGGGCGGAGAGTGCATGGTGGTTGCACCCCACGGTCTCGTCGCCACCGCTCGTGTTTAGCGATCCTGCCGCTGCAGCGGCAATGCACTTTCGGTTGCCGCGGAGCGTCAGCCGTTAAGCGGCCGATGAGACTCTAAATGGTGGCCCTCCACTCATCGACCTTGTCGGCCGTTGGAGGGTAATCCAGAGCGCTTGAGCTCTCGCCAGCTTCGCTGGAGTAGTGGGTGGCGATGGCGAACGGCGCGAGGAGCGGGATATGCTCGGACTTCTAACTATGTTAGAAGGAGCAGTATCTCGTCCGGGCGACCGTGCCTCGCTCGCGCCAGCATGTTGGCGTGCATGCTGGTCTTGAGCATCCCGAGATCCTCCAGCTCGATCTCGGTCCAACGAGCGTATGGCATTGTGAATGCCATGACGCTGTCGACCGCGCCTCTGAGACGGGCGCGGTGCATGTCTGACGCCGAGGTCTGCGCAGCCTTGTCCTTGGACTTGGCAGCACCGTGAGCTCCCCCATCGCCGTCCATTCTTCCGCGGCGTCTACCCCACCACCTGTTTGCTCCTCGTGGTGGTGGGTTCGGCGTGGATCGGCTTCGCCGAAGCCTTCTTCTTCGGTGGCATGTTGACGAAGATGATGAAGATCTAGCTCGCGTGGACGCCGGATCAGGTTCACACAACCTCGACGCCCCCTACCTGGCGCGCCAAAGATGTCGGGGCAGGCTGATCTGGCCCACGAACACCTATGGGGCCGGCGGACCGAGCCCCTTCCGGTTCGGCGGGGAGCGGAGGTCGCACGAAGAAGCAGATCGAGGCAAAGCATGCGAGAGGTTTACCAGCCCGGAGCTCTCGGAGAGATAATACTCCTCTTGCTGCATGTCTAGGTGTATTGCATTCTTGCACAGAGCACTTTCGAGTGCTACAAAGATGCAGTGCCGCTAACGAGACCAGCGTGGAGGGAATCGATCGATTAACCCTTTCTACGTTCATGCATGGACCTCCTTTTATATGCTCAAGGGCTCCGGCAGTGGCAACGTAGACGGGGTACAAATGGAAAAATAGTGGTTGGTACACCTACTTGCGATTAAGGTACGATGTAATATACCTAACCCCCGACGGCGGGGACAAAGGCATTAAATGCCCGTCTAGTCACCCTAACAAAGGCAAAATGTGGACCGTCAGGGCGCCACCGCTCGCCACGATGGAAAACTTGTCGGCCGCTGCTTGCCACCTCGCACCACCGGGCTGCACAGCCTCTCGCCACGCTGCTACCGGAAAGGCCCCTGTATGGCGACACGTTAGTGGTTGTGCTTTGGAGCGTAGGTACGTAGAGGTGATGCTGCCATGCAAGCGCCTTGCTGCGTTGTTGTCTTGTCGCGCCCGGAAGCTTGTCGCCATCAGGCCTTCCGACAAGCTCCTCTTGCCGGGCCTTGTCTTGTAAGTGCACAGGGTTGCCTTCCCGGCAAGCTCCTCTTGTCGGGGCCTTGTCTCCCTCGTGCTTTGGGTGGCCTTCCGCAAGCTCCTCTTCTTGGGGCCTTGTCTCCTTGGCTTGAATACTTTTTTCTTGAATGGCTCCAAAGGAACCACGGAGGACCTTGGCGGTCACCCGGTAAGCCTTGCCGCGGAGGGCTGCAACTGCCCGTGCACAAGTTCGGGATACTAGGGTACCCCTACTCTAGTACACCGACAATATGTGTTGAGAAGGAGAGACCCAGCTATGTCTTGAGGGAGATCGCTCGACATCCATACATAACTGAAGGACGGGAAATATAATGGGACAGAGAGAGAGGAGAGAGAGAGGGAGGGAGAGGGAGGGAGAGGGTTAGAGTGCTAGATGGGTGATGGAGTTGCTTCTCGGAGATGGTGGGAGAGGCCTACTAGACAAACTGAGGGTGGAACTGCAATGTTATCAATAAGAGTGGGGATGTGTTTCTGTGTGTGCCTGTGCGTGTTAGATATTTCAGGACGCATCCATGGATGATGAAGGGGAACCATGTGTTTGGTAAGCAAACCTAACTAGATCGGTAGATCAATTGTTGTTTGTCGGAGGAAGGGAGAGACACAACTAATGAGGTAGATCAATCGACGTGTGGGTAAAAACGAGTTATAAGGACCTAGCTAGCTATATGTATACCGAGAGACCGGTCGGTGTACGTCCATTTGTTAGAGGAAAATAAGGCCCAGCGAGACGGATAGACAAAGAGAATGGAGCTAGGAGGTGGTGCGAGAGGCCCACCTACTAGCTAGATAGGGGGAGGAGTGTGCGGTTGTGAGATTGATGAAAAGAGGGGCGAGAGTTTACACGTGTGTCTGGCCGTATGAGAGACACGAGGCAAGGACACATAAAGGAGGAGATTGAAGGTGTGTGTGTATGTTGTAGGCAGGCATCATTTGGAGAGGTTTATCGATCGGTGTGTGTGTCGGAAAGGAGTTGTGGAGACTCTGGGAGAACGACCTAAAGAAAAAAAAATGAATGTGCCCGGTGGATAGAATGCCGAGGGAGGGAGGCGTGTGCATGCACGAGAGAAAGTTAGTGGTAGCTACAAAGGTTAGAGGATTGTGTGGGTGTAAGAGACTAACAAAGATCATAATTTGATATGAAAGCGGATTCATATATTTGAACAAGGAGATCATAGTGTTTTAAACATTGCATGCATGAATATAGCGGTGATACACGTCTTTGTGCACATGTCATACCATAATGTGATAATGCATGGCGTTTGCAACTCACAACTAAATGCCGAACAATCTAAACCATACTATACATCAAACAATCTCACATTTTATTTGAATTTGTGATAATGTGTGGCGTTTGCAGCTTACAACTAAATATCGAACAATCTAAACAATACTATATATCGAACATTCTCACATTTTATTTGAATTTGTGGTAATGTGTGGTGTTTGCAACTCACATCTAAATACTTGTAGGCGTAGGGGGCGGGGCACCATACATAATGTGATAAAAAATTATACATATGAGACATGGTTTAGATTATGAAGATCTAGCTAGAGCTAGAAATGTAATGTGATTTGAAATCAAAATAAAGTGGATTCAAAAAATCTAGTTCGAGTTCATATAGTACACATAGTTCATATGTAACTCGAGACTAATCGTGTGGTGTGCTGTGAAGATAATACACAAACGATGATTTAACTTGACAATAATGATGATTTTAGATCTTATTAAAACAGAGAAACGAATTCAAATGCTTTCACTTCACAACAATCATTACTATAGATCTAATTCAAACAGAGAAACGAATTCAAATTTAGTTCATATTGAAGCGGTATTATATACGTTTGGAATGCACTAAAACGTTCATTTGAGTAGTAGGTTTAATGCATTATACACGTAGCGGAATATTTTAATTGAACATAACATGACTTCAAAGTTTTGAATGACATTTGTAGTGCGCATTGATTTGATGCAATTACGTTAGGCTTGTCCGGAAATTTCAACCTGCGCCTTGTTAGCCAAAAATATTTAAGATATATCTTTGTCTTGTTGTGCTCCGATAACTCCCTCCATCTCAACCCGCGCCTTGCTATTCCAAAACTACAACGCGCGCGAAAACTCCCACCTCCTGTGAAATCCCGACACGCGAAATGCCCGTGGTACCCCAACCGAAAGAACCGCCTCATATCGGTGGGGGGTACTTTCGTAACTTACCACACATTTCGGACAAGCGCGTCTCTAAGCCATGGTTCCCCACTGCCATCCCATCCGCCCACCCATTCGTACACCGAGGACGCGAAAACCCGCATTTAAACCCACACCCTGCTCCGTCCGCCACCCAGCCGGAGCCTCTTACCCGAGGACGTCGTCCACAACAACACCTCGACGTCCCTCATCCACCGTACCGGATGAGGATTCGTCGTTGATCTCATCGTCCCGCCAGTTCAGCCACCCCATCCTCCACCTCCAAGGAGTTGCCCCGATGTTCCCCTCGTCTTTCGCGCCACCTCCATTCCCACACCGCCGTCTCTCACCTGCACCACCGGAAGAGCATCATCATCACCGTTCCCTCGGGTGAAGCTGCGGCCTAATTGGCGCCACCAAGGAGGTTGTACACTAATCACCGCATTTTCTTCTTGATTCGATCTCACGGTGCTGCCGGCGCTCGGTCTCGAGCCGACACGGCGCGGCTCCATCCACGGCGGCGTCGCCGGCCACTTCCTCCACGGCGTCGCTCCCTCGGGCGGCGACGTCTATCGATCAAGAGGAGCTGCTACTGCTTTAGCTCTCGCCGCTGCCGCTTCTGCTTCTTGCTCTCGATCCCGCCTGATCTGCTCTTACTATTGCTCTTGCTTTCACTGTTGCTCTCGCTCTTGCTCTTGCTTGCGATCTGCTCCGATTTAGCTACACTTGATCGTGAATCGACTTTTGGGTCGATCGATTTTCGGTGGGGGGGCTCATGGGGTGAAGGAAGAACCAACCATGAGCGGGGAAGGGGGCTCGCCGGAGAGGTACCCCACTATCTATCTTAGGGTTCAGGATGGGGGCGGTGGTCGCCGGCGGTGGCGGGGCGGTGGCGTGGGGATCGCCGGAGAAAAAGCTCGGTGATACGTCTCCAACGTATATATAATTTTTGATTGCTCCATGCTATATTATCTACTGTTTTAGGCAATATTGGGCATTATTATCCAGTTTTATATTATTTTTGGGACTAACCTATTAACCGGAGGCCCAACCTTGATTTGCTGTTTTATGCCTATTTTAGTGTTTCGAGGAAAAGGAATATCAGACGGAGTCGAAACGGAACGAAATCAACTGGAGAAGTTATTTTTGGAAGGAAAGCCACTGGATAGACTTGGACTCTATGTCAAAAGATACGGGAGCTGGCCACGAGGGTGGGCCCCCCCCCGAAGCTCCACCGACGTACCCCCTGCACCCATATATACCTACGTATTGTAAAACTTCCAGAACAGAAGATAGATCGGGAGTTCCGTCGCCGCAAGCCTTTGTAGACACCAAAAACCTCTCGGGAGTCCGTTCCGGCACCCTGCCGGAGGGGAACCCATCACCGGTGGCCATCTTCATCATCCCGGCGCTCTCCATGACGAGGAGGGAGTAGTTCACCCTCGGGGCTGAGGGTATGTACCTGTAGCTATGTGTTTGATCTCTCTCTCTCTCGTGTTCTTGATTTGGCATGATCTTGATGTATCGCGAGCTTTGCTATTATAGTTGGATCTTATGTTTCTTCTTCCCCTCTATTCTCTTGTAATGAATTGACTGTCTTCCTTATGAGTGGCATGATTTATTTATTGACTGTCTTCCTTATGAGTGGCGGTCGGGGACGAGCGATGGTCTTTTCCTACCAATCTATCCCCCTAGGAGCATGCGCGTAATACTTTGCTTTGATAACTTCTAGATTTTTGCAATAAGTATATGAGTTCTTTATGACTAATGTTGAGTCCATGGATTATACGCACTTTTCCTTCCTTCCACCATTGCTAGCCTCTCTAATACCGTGCACCTTTCATCGGATCATACACCCACCATATACCTTCCTCAAAACAGCCACCATACCTACCTATCATGGCATTTCCATAGCCATTCCGAGATATATTGCCATGCAACTTTCCACCGTTCCGTTCTTATGACACGCTTCATCATTATCATATTGCTTTGCATGATCATGTAGTTGACATTGTATTTGTGGCAAAGCCACCGTTCATAATTCTTTCATACATGTCACTCATGAGTCATTGCACATCCCGATTACATCACGGAGGCATTCATATAGAGTCATATTTTGTTCTAAGTATCGAGTTGTAATTGTTGAGTTGTAAGAAAAATAAAAGTGTGATGATCATCATTATTAGAGCATTGCCCCAGTGAGGAAAGGATGATGGAGACTATGATTCCCCCACAAGTTGGGATGAGACTCCGGACGAAAAAAGAAAAAAAAGAAAAGAGGCCATAAAAAGGAGAGAAAAGGCCCAACTAAAAAAATAAAATAAAATAAAATAAAAAAAATGAGAGAAAAAGAGAGAAGGGACAATGCTACTATCCTTTTACCACACTTGTGCTTCAAAGTAGCACCATGATCTTCATGATAGAGAGTCTCCTATGTTGTCACTTTCATATACAAGTGGGCATTTTTCATTATAGAACTTGGCTTGTATATTCCAATGATGGGCTTCCTCAAATGCCCTAGGTCTTCGTGAGCAAGCGAGTTGGATGCACACCCACTTAGGTTCTTTTGTTGAGCTTTCATATACTTATAGCTCTAGTGCATCTGTTGCATGGCAATCCCTACTCACTCACATTGATATCTATTGATGGGCATCTCCATAGCCCGTTGATATGCCTAGTTGATGTGAGACTATCTTCTCCTTTTGTCTTCTCCACAACCACCATTCTATTCCACCTATAAGTGCTATGTCCATGGCTCACGCTCATGTATTGCGTGATGATTGAAAAAGTTTGAGAACATCAAAAGTATGAAACAATTGCTTGGCTTGTCATTGGGGTTGTGCATGATTTAAATACTTTGTGTGGTGAAGATAGAGCATAGCCAGACTATATGATTTTGTAGGGATAACTTTCTTTGGCCATGTTATTTTGAGAAGACATAATTGCTTTGTTAGTATGCTTGAAGTTTTATTATTTTTATGTCAATATGAACTTTTGTCTTGAATCTTTCGAATCTGAATATCCATATCACAAGTAAGAAGAATTACATTGAAATTATGCCAACTAGCATTCCACATCAAAATTATCTTTTTATCATTTACCTACTTGAGGACGAAAGGTGAATTAAGCTTGGGGATGCTTGATACGTTCCAACGTATCTATAATTTTTGATTGCTCCATGCTATATTATCTACTGTTTTAGGCAATATTGGGCTTTATTATCCACTTTTATATTATTTTTGGGACTAACCTATTAACCGAAGGCCCAACCCAGATTTGCTGTTGTATGCCTATTTTAGTGTTTCGAGGAAAAGGAATATCAGACGGAGTCGAAACGGAACGAAATCAACTAGAGAAGTTATTTTTGGAAGGAAAGCCACTGGATAGACTTGGAATCTACGTCAGACGATACGGGAGCTGGCCACGAGGGTGGGGGGCGCGCTCACCCCCCGAGGGCGCGCCCCCCTGCCGCGTGGAGCCCCCGCAGCTCCACCGACGCACTTCGCACTCCATATATACCTATGTATCGTAAAACTTCCGAGCAGAAGATAGATCGGGAGTTCCGCCGCAAGCCTCTCAGAGACACCAAAAACCTCTCGAGTCCGTTCAAGACCACGAGGGGGGAACCCATCACCGTGGCCACCTTCATCATCCAGCGCTCTCCATGACAAGGAGGGAGTAGTTCACCCTCGGGGATGAGGGTATGTACCAAAGAGCTATGTGTTTGATCTCTCTCTCTCTCTCTCTCTCTCTCTCTCCCTGTCTCTCTCTCTCGTGTTCTTGATTTGGCACGATCTTGATGTATCGCGAGCTTTGCTATTATAGTTGGATCTTATGTTTCTTCTCCCCCTCTACTCTCATGTAATGAATTGAGTTTTCCCCGTGAAGTAATCTTATCGGATTGAGTCTTTAAAGATTTGAGAACACTTGATGTATGTCTTGCCGTGCGTATCTATGGTGACAATGGGATATCACGTGATTCACTTGATGTATGTTTTGGTGATCAACTTGCGGGTTCCGCTCATGAACCTATGCATAGGGGTTGGCTACGTTTCGTCGTGATTCTCCGGTAGAAACTTTGGGGCACTCTTTGAGGTTCTATGTGTTGGTTTGAGTAGATGAATTGAGATTGTGTGATGCATATCGTATAATCATGCCCACGGATACTTCAGGTGACATTGGAGTATCTAGGTGACATTAGGGTTTTGGTTGATTTGTGTCTTAAGGTGTTATTCTAGTACGAACTCTAAGGCTGTTTGTGACACTTATAGGAATAGCCAACGGATTGATTGGAAAGAATAACTTTGAGGTGGTTTCGTACCCTACCATAATCTCTTCGTTTCTTCTCCGCTATTAGTGACTTTGGAGTGACTCTTTGTTGCATGTTGAGGGATAGTTATGTGATCCAAGAGAACTTGCACTAGTGAAAGTATGAACCCTAGGCCTTGTTTCCTATCATTGCAACACCGTTTGTGCTCACTTTTTTCATTAGTTACCTTGCCGTTTTTATATTTTCAGATTACAAATACCTTTATCTACCATCTATATTGCACTTGTATCACCATCTCTTCGCCGAATTAGTGCACCTATACAATTTACCATTGTATTGGGTGTGTTGGGGACACAAGAGACTCTTTGTTATTTGGTTGCAGGGCGCCTCCTACGGATTGATAAACCTTAGGTCATCCACTTGAGGGAAACTTGCTACTGTCCTACAAACCTCTGCACTTGGAGGCCCAACAATGTCTACAAGAAGAAGGTTGAGTAGTAGACATCACTTGGCACGGGGGGGCCTAGAGGGATGGCCGGGGCAGCGGCGGACCGGCGGTGGGGAGTGTTTTTGGGGCGGGCGAGGCGGCGCACCGCCGACATGGGCGGTGAGGCTGCTGTTTGGCCGGTGGTGGCTGGCGGCTTAGGGGGGTGGAGGTTGAAGATGAACCGCAGGCCCTTGATTTCGTATCCAGCGGCTGCAAAATCGATTGACCATAGATGAAATAGTCAGTCGACCGACGTGTAGCCTCACCTTGCTAGTGCGTTCAGTTTGACAAAGAAATTCAGTTTCGACAAAGAAAATTGAGTTTCAACAGTTAAGTTCAGTTTCGACAGTTAAGTTCAGTTTTGACAGTTAAGTTCAGTTTCGACAGTTAAGTTCAGAGATGAGCGGCCGATGTATTTTACATCTAGCACTTTGTGGTTATGTATTTTATGTCATGTATTGGAGATGCTATTGGAATTCCACTCAGGTTAACATTGTTCGTTGTCTCTCTTGTCCTGCTTCAGCCTCGGCGTCGTACAACTCACCGGAGCTGCTCCAACGACGAAACCCTCCATCACAGCGGAGCAGTACCTCGGGCTCCATCTCCAGACGCCTAAGATCTTCTTCCCCTCCGACAAAGAAAGTCGGTAGGAGCATCCTCACCGCCAACCCAATCACGCTCGAGATCGACATGGCTTCACCAAAGAGGTTGTACACTTGTTGCATCTCTTTTTTACTCTACATGTTATATATATTGTCCATCGAGCACACGGATTTGTTCCTTTAGTGTCTCCTTGAAAGAAAAAACGAGAATTTTAATTTTCACGTGTCCTCCTTTTCAAATTCCTATTCATGAAGCGGTAAGACTAAGGGATAGTAGCATAATAGCATTATAACCATACATTTTCTTGTGGTTTGACTTAATCTCACCATGCTTCTTTGCATCCCGTGATCTTCCAATTGTTGTGAATCAAACACCCAGATTAGCGTAAATCCTGTGTTTTAAATTCTACTGTTTTGCACATGCATTCCTATCCTATTCCTGTCTATTTCCTATCCCTGCATTGTTGTAATCCTCCAATTCAAACGAGCACTTATAGAATTACTTATCTTACAGATAGTTGTCAAAGAAAACCTTGCGTGGTTTGTCCCGCTCCTGCTACGCCATTGTCCACCCCAAATTTCAGCCTGCTCCAACGATGTATGGGTCCAAAGATGAGGATCCGCCTCCAGACTGTCTTTCACCGCCTCGGATCTTCTTCCCTTGGCCGGCAGCCATGAAAACTGCATTACCATCATCAACCAAGCGGATGACCTCGAGGACTACACGGGTCCGCAAGAGAGGTCGCACTCTTCGTGTGCCGCTTCGTTATGCATCGCTTAATATTACATGCTACTTTATCGTCCTGTTACGATTAGACTCGAGTCAGCTCCAAACTAATGGTCAAACTTGAGTTTTTAAATGGTTGTGCGGTACATATGGGGGCCGCTATCAATAGTATCTATCTACTATCTGGTTAATCTCCGGTGTCTACTATGAGTTTCATGTTGGGTGGGAAACAAACAGTAAAGAAGCCATTATCTATAACTTTTAACTGAAGCCATTATCTGCCTGCTATTATTGGTTTTGGTTCTATCCACAGGTTGCTACCATCACTCTGGATTTCTGCATGCACTCCTTTCATAATCTCACTATGTTTTATTCCTATGCATGACAGTTATTGTAAATAATGGAACTGAACATGTAGAGCAAAAGAGACGAGCCTTGCGTGGCAATAAAATTTCATGCAGACGTCGCTCCATGGTAGGCGCAAAAGCAGCCCCCCTCCACGCATTTCGGATTGTAATCGAGAGGAAGTTATCTATTATGAGGGGGATTCAGAAGGAGAAGACAACTCCTATTTACCCCCTGAGGTCTTCGCTCTAACTTGGCATGCTCATGTTGGTTATATCATCCATATGGTGTCTTGCATTGCTTACTTTATACATCAAATATGTCATCTGCTTAGTTTAGACATCCTTTGTGTGAATGCCATCTGTTTAGTTTATTCATCGTTTATGTGAATTATGCAACACCATCTTGTTTAGTCAGGCATCATATATGTGAATTTCGCAATGCCATCCTGCTTAGCCAGTCATCTTATATGTAAATTATATCAGACCATCCTTTTTTTTGCGTTACATATTACATTTGTCAACAATGTTAGTACATTCAACTGCTCTTCGTGTGCATGAGCCATTTGACACAGTGATGGCAAATTCTGGAGTGAAAACAAGGTCTTCGTGAGCGGAGACTATGCTATCTCGAAGCGCATATCTCGCTGGTTACGTATAGCTCCTCGAAGGAGGATTCGAGAGATAGATGACCAGTCCTATCCCCCGAGGTGTATGCTCTAACTTGGCGAGGGTTATGTTGCTCATATCGTGCGTATGGTGTCTCGCATTGCTATGTCATTTGATTAGTTTAGACATGCTTTGTGTGAATGCCAATTGCTCAAAGGTCTAATTACCATATATGTGAATTATGCATTGCCATCTTGTTGCAAGACATTATATATGTGAATTATACAATGCTATCTTGTTGCAAAGGCATTATATATGTGAATTATGCAATGCCATGTTTTTTAGCCAATCATCATGTATGTGAATTATATCATGCTATCATTTTTTTGTATTACGTGTTCCATTTGTCGACAATGTTTGTATATTCAACTATTCTTCCTGTGCATCAGCCATTTAAAGCGGTGATGGAAGTATCTGGAGTGAAAACAAGGTATTCAGAGCGAACAATGCTACCTCATTGAAGCGTATATCTTGCTCGTTCTGAAGATCTCCTCAGAGGAGGATTCAGAGACTGATGACCAGTCCTATTTCCCTCCCGAGGTCTATTCTCAAACTTGGCAGGGTTATATTACCCATGTCATGCATGTTGTCTTGCATTGCTTAGTTTTTACATCATATATGGATTTCCATCTTCTTACTTGCTTACTATATAAATTATATATTTGAATTATATCATGCCATAATGTTTACATAGTACATACACATCATCTATCTGAATTATGGCATGGCAACCCATTTAATAAATACATCATATAGTTATATCATCTCATCCTGTTTAGTGTTTACAGTCATCATATTTTGAATTATGGCATTCTATCCGTGAATGTATGTGAATTATGGCATGCCAACGTATTTAATAAACACATTATATAGTTATGTCATGCCATCCTGTTTACATAGTCTCATATTTTGAACTATGTCTTTCCATCTTTTTTAGTTATCCATCATAATGTGAAATTGTGTCATGCTATCCTGTTTAGTTAGCCATCATATATGTGAAATTGTGTCATGCTATCCTGTTTGGTTAGACAACATAAATATGAATTATTACATGCCCTCTTTTATTCCCCACTATCGATTGCATCTGTCTATCATACAATGTCTATACTTTCAATTACTTTTCTTGTTTATCAGCCATTTGAATTGGAGAGCGTGATGGCAGTATCTAAGGGAGTAACAACACGGTCTTCAGAAAATATAGTGCTACCAGTTGATGCAGATAGAACCACGGTTGTACTTGCCCAAGGACCAGATCCACCACACATAACCCAAACGCTCGCAGATTGTACCCCTACCTAGTTGGACAGAGAACCAGCTACACCCTTCTAACCCCAACCCCGGCAGATAGTAACCCAGTTCCAGTTGACACAACACCGTCTCCACCACAGAGCACCCAAACACGAGCAGTTAGTAAGGGAACTGCATTGCCCAAAGCACGAGGACCACCACTCCGAATCCCAACTCAACGCTTAAAGGAGAAGAAGATTTGTTCTCAGGTCAGGTTCTGTAGCTATGGTTCATACTCCTTTGTTGTTGCATTACTGTATTTACTCATACCAACTATTTTCAAATTTGAAGGATGGAACTGAAACTCTAATGGCGCATGGTATGTTTTAAACCTGTTTCTTTAACTGGTTTCTTTGTTGTAACCTGTTCTATGTTGATTTCAGTTTCAATTGAATAAACAATTATGTTCTCATGTCATGCACATTACAAGTGTTGTTATTGCTCTATAGTTACCCACACTTATATTCTGCTTTGTCTTGAACAAATATTATTTGAACTGTGTCTCTATCTTGATTTGGCAACAAAAACTAGAATGATATAGACCATAAAGTGACCATGGTACAGAGATATATATTTGTTTCATGCTGTTATCCTGTCCACTTTACTACTGAACTCATTTACCAACATGAGTTTCATATACAACATGGTAAACATGTGATGTGTCTGCTTGTTTCTCTTTTAGAATGCGGACAAAATATTGGAGAACAGTACCACGTTATGTCAGGACCCCGATTCCAAATCACATCGACCTAGCCGGTAACACCTCATATCACTTTGCGGCCTCACGCACGGTATTCCCACGGGTCTCGCCTTACCATGGCCCGAGACCGTTTGCGTCTTTGGCTCACGTGATATGACAATTGTCGCTAGCATCCACATGATAAAGAACCGGGCCGACATGGCTAGTCGTGAACCCAAAGCGGCGCTAACCTATGGGGACAGGCATACATGAATCACATCGAGCATGTCGGTCATCAACGATAGATTCGGGCTGTAGCACTGGCTATGAGGACTCCGTATCCCGGCTGTAGGAGGCTAGGCAGACTCGAATAACACCGCGTCGACATTTCCACGAAGGGACGGACATAGGAACGAAGTGAAACACATGCCGCCAGTCAAGTGTCCAAGCAGTAGTCTTTGGGCTAGCGGTGACTCCGGTGAACCGGCTGTAGCGGACTACTATCGCCGTAAGCACGAGACTACATTTCCCCATATGAGAGTCTCGCCAAGGATAAACGACTAGTTTGTCGGATCCCACACATACCAAGCATTTCAAACATACACACAATATGCTCAATATGTGTAGATACAACATGGCATCACAACATAACTCTACGACTCAAATATTTATTCATTAGGCTCCGAGGAGCGAGATATTACAAACATGGGTCTCATGACCCAACACTCGTGAGCATACAAGTCAAAGCACAAGCGGAAGCTAAACATGTCTCGAAAGTACGCATAACTATAAATGAAGAAGGCCGAGAAGCCCGACTATCTACCGAATCCCGCCGAGGCACAAGATCGTAGCTGAGGTAACAAGCTAACCGTCAAGTCCAAGCGGAACTACTAGCGAGACCAAGTCTCTCGCAAAACATAAAATAAGCAAACGTGAGTACAAACGTACTCAAAGAAGACTTACATCGTAACTAGCTACATATGCATCATTATCAAAAGGGGTGGTGGAGTTTGACCGCAGCAAGCCAGCTTTGACTCGATGGCTATCCTAAACTACGATTTGCAAGTAACTCTTTTGAGATGGTGCACACGAGTCCACATATTCACCATATCAATACACCACTATGGACCCGCTCCCGTCTCCCTACGAGAACGCCATCCATAGCACTCACGCTTATCTTGCGCATTTTAGGGTATCCACTTTCACTTGTCTATGAACTGATATAGGCAACCCAGAAGTCCTTCTCCGCGGACACGGCTATTCGAATAGATCATATTAACCCTGCAGGGGTGTACTTCTTCACACACTCTCTACCACTTACCGCCGTTTACACGACATGTACTCGGCAACCTTCAAGCGGAAGCCCAACGTGGGTGTCGGCCACAGCCTACCTAAACACAGAAGTCCCAAGTCCAGGTTTATCGCCTATTCGGGTTCCATCCGCAGGGAGTCCGACCAAGGTTTCCCATACAGCCCCGAACGATGTGTGCAGGGTTCCCGAGACACCAAACAGGCGAATCGGTACACCGGGCCACGGTGCCTACCGCAACACAACCCACCCCTACGGTCAGCGTTGCGTGCGGCCCCCAGCATGCTACAAACACCGTAAACTACTTGCAACTCCCGGATCGGGAACAAGGGTGGTTAAGAAGCCGAGAGGGTCCATTGGTTTCAGCCCACTGCGTGGTAGTAGCTGTTTCATGGATCACAAACACAGAACTCAGTTCCTGAGGACGGCTGCAATGAGACAACCCACCATGTACTCCTACATGGCCTCTCGCCGCTACCTTTACCAGATCGTGTTCACACACTTAGCTCACACACGGTAGGACATGTTCACACAACCATTCCAATTCATTCCCGATGAATCAGACTGACTCAACTCTAAGCGATGGCAGGGCATGACAACAAGCATGAATGAGTAGGCACAACATGGCTCAAACAACTCCTACTCATGCTAGTGGGTTTCATCTAATTACTGTGGAATGACAGTCATGCAAGAGGATAAAGGGGTTCAGCTACCGCAGCAAGTAACACATGAGTCGTTGTTGTCCTAATGCAGTAAAATAGAGCAGGAGCGAGAGAGTGGGATTATATCGGAATGGACAAGGGGTTTTGCTTGCACGGCACTTCAAGATAATATAGTTCTTCATCGGTGTCATCGAACAATCGCTTCAGACGCCGCTTCATCGAGAGGGTACAATCACCGCAATCGAGAAGGAACACAATCAATGCAATGCACAATCACATGAATGACGTGTCATGATAAGGTACCGAATTCACCTAATGCAAAATCTAGCCAAGTTAATTGAAGTGGAATTCAAACAAGAACAAATTCCAACTCCAAATGTTATTTCATAAATTGCCCTAATCATGATTCATCCTATTCAGTGAGGTTAACTTGTTTAATCATGCATGAAAGTGCCATAAACAGATTCTTCATATTTTTCAGTGTGACGTCAGTGGTCAACGAGACATGGTCCGGGTCAAACCTGACGGTGGGTCCCGCGTGTCAGCATAATTAGCCTAACTAAAAATTAATTAAAACTAATCCCTAATAGTTAATAGGGCTGGGCCCCACCTGTCATTGACTCAGCAGAGTCAACCAGGGCCCACCTGTGGTCAAAGTCAAAGTCGGCTGCCGGCGTCTAGCCGCCGGCGAGAGTGGTTTTGGCCACTTCGACGACCAAATGGCCCGCGGAGGTCATCTAGGAGGTGCTGAGGACGAGCCGAAGCTCTTGGTGGAGTTAGCCGGGGTCGGGGTGGCCGGAATCGGCGCCGGCGACGACCTAGGCGGCCGCCGGAGTTCGGCCGAGGTCGAACACGACGCTAGGGAGCACGGCGAGGCGCGTGGGTGGCGTTTGCGCTCCTGCGAAGTGCGGTGAGGGCGGTGGTGTGCTCGGAAGCGAGCATGCGCGGTTGTGGCCAGCTACGCCATGGTGGCGGCGGCGAGCAATCGGCTCGGCGGAATCAACGGCTAGAGAGGGAAATAGAGCACGGGAGAGAGGGGTTGGCAGAGGAGCTCACGGCGGGGTCGACGAGTAGCTCAATGGGCTCGGGAGGCCGGACGGCGTCGGAGCATCTCCGGTGATCTCGGTTGCCCGAGGTAGAAGACGACCGCGGAGACGTCATTCGGGCATCCGGTGCCGCGTGGCTCGGCAGAGAGGTTCAGGGTGGCGAGGCGGAGCTCGTGGGCGGGATGGCTGCCGTGGGGAGGTCGGTGGCCACGATTTAACGGGCGACGGTGGTGACGAGGCCGCTGGTGCGTCTGAAAGTGAGAGAGCAGAGGAGGAGAGAGGCCACGGTGAGGGAGAGAGGGTCGGGGGTGCGTGGCGCCTGGGAGACGTCGAGAGGGAGGAGGAAGCAGCCAGGCGGGGAGGAGGTGGCGGCGTGGCCACGCCACGCTGGCACGCTACCGCCATCGGGCGCGAGGAGGAAGGCGACAGGACCCAGGCGGTGGTGGGCTGGGCCCGGAGCTGGGCCAGTTGGTGGGCGCCCGAGTAAGTCCGTAAGATTCTCTCTCTTTCTCTTTATTTCTGTTTTCTATTATTCAGAACTTTCGTGGCTTTATTAAAAATACTAATGCTACCGCATAAAATCATGAAACTTGTTTCAGGCCTCTTTGTTTGGAAAATATCCAACAGCAAACATTTAAGTTTATGATTATTTGAGCATTTAAAATATTATATAGCATTTAAATGCCCAAATGCAAATACTTAATGAATTAATCCAGTGACCAAATATGTCATGAAAAATGTGCAGCACCTCTGGTTTTGGTTTAAAGCATTTTTCCAGAAATGATGAACATTTTCTAAAGCCATTTGAAATCACTGAAAAATATTTTCGGTTGAGCCTATTTGAATTCCTTTAATGCTAGGGTTTAGGCAATCCCCATTTCAAATTTCATGAAAATTAAACATGATGCATGGATGCAATGCCACTAGTTACAAGCAAGCTCTAGGGTTGTGACACCAATGGTAAAGGAAGTAATGCAGATAAGGTTCAAGATAGTGAGACATCCCTGTTGGTCTCCAAGAAAGCTGATAAAAACTATCTTGACGAGAGTGAGGGAACCCAAAAGTCCTGTCTTGATGTAGTGTTTGAGTTACTGGCCACTACTGCTGGCACAAGCTCTTCGAACTCGCTGCCTGAATCAGTTCGTCTTCTGTCTCAACTTCAAGTTGAAAGACATCGATCAGATGTCTGACGATGAAGTCAAGGACTGGAGAAGTCCTCGCAGAATTCAGATGCATATTTTACGGTGCAACATCAATATTTGGAGGATTTAAGCGCCAAACAAGAGAAAGTTAATAAGCTTTCTAAGCATCTTGCCAGCATTATGGGTACCCAGGATATTGTTTCTTGAGATCTTCTCAACTGGTTTCAGTTCTAGATTTGTTTTGCTGCGGCGTTTATTTGTGCTGGTCGCCAACTTTGACAACCAGTGTATATGATATGCTGCTTTGTTCCCTATAATTGCACTGGTGGCGAACTTTGATGCCCAGTGGATGTAATATGTGTAATAGCCATGGTAGCCTAGCATTAGTTGCTTGCTTATTTATTTCCTTGTTGTCTTGTTTATTTGTTTGCTTGTAGTCATTGCAGTTCTTTTTCCGCGGTTTGCTAGTGGCTGCAATAACCTATTTTTTAAAACTAGGCCACAATAACCATGGGCTAATATTTACTGTAGTGACACTGGGCCTCCTACTTTCCGTAGAAACAGTGGGCCTTCTACGGGCCGTAGAAACAATGGGCCTTCTATGGGCCGTAGAAACAATGGGCTTTCTGCGGGCCGTACCATCAATGGGCCTTATATGGGTTGTATGATCGATTGGCCAAACATGGGCCAAACAGACCGCATTATGGACGTAAACGGGCTAGAGTTGGAATCGTCCGTTCATGGGCTGACCATAACGGGCAATCGTTAATAGGCCGTATTTGATGACACTATGAAAATGGCCCAACGTATAGCGGACCACAAATGGGCCGACTGTAACCACGGGCTGAATTTGGCCCACAAGCAGAAAATGACAGTAACGGGCCGTAAGTAAACGAATGCTGGAAATGATCCCAAGAATAAATAGGCTCTGAGAAGGCCGAAAGATAACATGGGCTGGAAACGGCCCAACGGAATAACGGGCCGTTAATGGGTATAAAGTGATACACTGTTCATTATGGGTCAGTTTCACCACGGGCCGTTAATGGGTGTAAAGTGATACCTTTGTTCATTATGGGCCGCTTTCTACGGGCCGTTAATAGGCCAAGAGTTACATAGGGCCTCATATGGGCCGAAAGACGTCACGGGCCATACATGCGCCAGAAGTGAAAACGGGCTGGAATCATATTGGATGGCCCAGATGACGCTACTGGGCCTAATTTGGATGGGGTGTAACGGGCCTTGGGTTAGCGGGCTGTAAATGGGCTATATGCGAACAGGCCGTTAACAGGCTTTCCATGGGCTGGCCCGCCACCTTTTGACCAAGTCAAATGGGCCGGCCTTTTCACAGGAATGGGCCTCTGTTGGGCCGTGCCACGTGTCGACGTATCATAGGCACCTTACGTTCAATGAGTGGATGACATCTGTCCCAACGATGAGCAGACACGTGTTTCCTCCAGCCAATGATAATTTTACACGTGGAAAATCCCCATTGGTCGGGGCTATTAACGGGTTATCGGATCCAAAACCTGACCCGATAGCTTAACGGCGTTCCGTTACGGTGGATGCCACGTGTTGGTCACCCTTGACGAAAGCACTTCTGTGACGCGTGATTTATCGTCATGGAAGTGGAAACTTCCGTGATGATAATTTTGGTAATGTCATGGAACACTTCTACAACAACACAGGTATGACTATCTTGATTCTGTCATAAAATCGTCATGGATGTACATGCATGAAAGAAAACGCGACCTACTGTGACAAACACGTATCATCACGGAAGTGTATTTTTTTGTAGTGTATACTCCTCAGCAGAATGGCGTCGTGGAGCGCAAGAACAGGACTCTTGTTGAGATGGCTTGCACTATGCTTGATGCAAGACGCCTCGTCGTTTCTGTATTAAGGAAATTGATACTGCGTGCCATATCATCAACAGAGTATATTTTCAAAAATTCTTCAAGAAGACTGCTTATGAACTCCTCACTGACAAGAAACCCAATGTGAGTTATTTCAAAGTCTTCGGTGCTAAATGTTGGATTAGAGATCCTCATCACATCTCTAAATTTGCACCGAAAGCACATGAGGGTTTTATGCTTGGTTACGGAAAGGACTCGCACACCTACAAAGTCTTCAACAACGTTCTTCACAAAGTTGTTGAAACTGTAGATGTCTTGATTCGATGAAACTAATGGCTCGCAAAGAGAGCACCTACCTTCTATGATAGATGAACCAGCACCTGAGGAAACTATCAAGTTCAAGGCTACTGAGGATGTCATTCCTACCGAAGAATCTGCTGAATAATTCATTCTAGAACGTGAAGAACGTCGAGCTGATGCACCTGAAGAAAATGGTGCTGAAGAAAATGCTGATTAAACTCCTCGACGACAACTAGCTTATCCTCGTGTTGCAAACGAAGTGCAAATTGAGAGAATCATCGATGACATTGAAGCACCAGGTCCTCTCACACGCTCAAAAGCTTCACATTTTCTAACTTTTGTGGGCATTTTGCTTTTGTCTCTATCACAGAGCCCACTAAGGTAGATGAAGCATTTCTGGAGCCTGAGTGGATTCAAGCTATGCAAGAAGAATTACATCAGTTCGAGCTCAACAACGTCTGGGAACTGGTCAAACGACCAGATCCTCGCAAGCACAATATCATTGGCACAAAGTGGATCTACCGCAACAAGCAAGATGAAAATGGCCTTGTGGTGAGGAATAAGGCACGGCTTGTAGCTCAAGGCTACACAAAGGTTGAAGGAATTGATTTTGATGAAACTTTTGCACCTGTTGCTAGACTTGAGGCTATTCGCATATTACTTGCTTATGCTAACCATCATGATATCACTTTATATCAAATGGATGTGAAAAGTGAATTCCTCAATGATAAGCTTGAGGAAGAAGTATATGTTGCTCAACCCCTAGGTTTTGAAGATCCAAAGCATCCTGACAAAGTCTTCAAACTCAATAAGGCCCTCTATGGCCTCAAGCAGGCCCCTCGGGCATGGTATGATACTTTGAAGGAATTCCTCATGAAGAAAGGCTTCAAACCCGGTTCACTTGACCCAACTCTTTTCACTAAATCTTATGATGGTGAATTGTTTGTGTGCCAAATATGTGTTGATGATATTATCTTTGGCTGTACTGACCAACGTTACACTGACGAATTTGGTTATATGATGAGAGAGGAATATGAAATGTCTATGATGGGAGAATTGAAATTCTTCTTAGGTCTTCAAATTCGTCAACAGCGCAATGGAATATTCATATCTTAGGAGAAATACCTCAAGGACGTACTGAGGAAATTCAGCATGCAAGATTGCAAAGGCGAAAAATTCCAATGCCCACAAATGGCCATCTATGCACTGATGAAAATGGTATTGACTTTGATCAAAAGGTATACCGCTCCATGATTGGCTCTTTATTGTATCTATGTGCATCTAGGCAAGATATTATGCTTAGTGTTTTCATATGTGCCCGATTTCAAGCTGCACCGAAGGAATCACACCATAAGGTTGTGAAGCATATTCTTCGATATCTAGCTCACACACCAACACTTGGATTATGGTGCCCCAAAGGCTCGGCTTTTGATCTCATTGGATATTCAGACTCTGACTATGCTGGTGATCATGTGGACCGCAAGTCAACATCAGGCACATGTCATTTCCTCGGACGATCTTTGGTCTGTTGGTCCTCGAAGAAATAGAACTGCGTATCACTGTCTACTGCTGAAGTTGAGTACATTGCTACTAGTTCTTGCTGTGCTCAATTGTTGTGGATGAAGCAGACTCTCAAGGACTACGACGTAACGTGAAGAATGTGCCTCTCTACTGTGACAATGAGAGTGCAATCAAGATTGCTCACAGCCCAATTCAGCACTCGAAGACAAAGCACATTCAGATTCGTCATCATTTTCTTCGTGATCATGTGTTGAAGGGCGACATTTCTATTGAGCATGTGAAGACTGGAGAATAGCTAGCCGATATCTTCACAAAGCCCTTGGATGAGAAGAGATTTAGCAAGTTGCGGTGTGAGCTAAATATCTTAGAATCTTTGAATGTTCTTTGAAAAGGACACTCATCCTAACACTTATGCAAAATTGATGACTTAGATGTGCAACACATGAAGAAATGTTTTTCTTTAACCAATGAAGACTAACACTCGAAGTGTGAAGAAATTAACGAATAATTTGATTCTCAGAGTCCTACGACAATTGTACGCGGTGTCTGAAATCATCATTCTTATACGATGGGTCACGCCACCACCAAAAGTTGAAAATCTTCAATTTGACTTTTTCCTCAGTTTTTGAAATTCCTCAGTTGTTCATATTCTTCAACTTTGCAATGTCTTCACTGTGTCCGTCGTTTTTCTTCATTGGCTATATATATATATATGAGTTTATGTCCTCTAAAGCATTCACTTATTGCTATTTGTTCAAGTTGCTCTTTCTACTAAGTGAATGTGATCGGACCCTTCCCCCTCTATGCTATACTCAACCAAATCTATTCACAAATTATTCATGTGCGTTCTATTTGAAACTCGTTCAAAATCTTCACTATGTCCTTGTCAGCTGAAGAATCTGCGAACGGATCTTTTAACTTATCTTATCTAAATTTCCGGCTTTGCAGCTCAAACCATTCTGCATTCCACGATAACACTTATCTATTCACCCACGATCTCACACGATCGCCACGTCTCAGTACGTGGGTGACACATGTCAAGCAAATGAGAAGGGTCAGGGGCACGTTCGTCCAATTTCTTCGGGCGAACAGTTTTTCACCGTGGCTATATATACCCCTCCCCTTCCTGTCCTCACTTTTACTCCACTCGACCTCACTCCAGCTCGAGCTTCTCAAACCCTAGCGCCGCCGCTACTTCATCATCTCCGGTGAGGAAGAGCTTCACCGCCTCGACCTCGTCGCCGTCGTACTCGCGCCGGCTGCGGATTTCTTCACTCCGCCGCCGCCGTAGCTGTCTTCCTCAGCCGAGTTAGGACGTGGAAGATCTGAACTGATGAACTTCACATCTACACTTCCCAGTTCGTCGTGTTCTTCGTCCAGGGTAATTAAAAGTTACTTTTACTGCCCTCTTTGATTTGAATGATTTCTACAAAATCTTCAAAGGTGTTTTTCTTCAAATCCTCACACACTAAAACACCTCACATGTCATCTGTTCTTGATCCGTTTCTCTAAGCAATATTTTTCTTCAAGATTCCTCAATTGTGTGGATTTTTGATCTGTACAACTCTGGAACCGAAGACAAAGAACGCTTAGTGAAATTCTTCAAGACTCATCTGGTCAAATTCCTCAAATTTGTTCTTTTTGAAAAACCTCTGAGAACGCATATGACCTCTCCAAATTCCTCGCAACTATACTCTGTTCACAGGTACACATGTCTGCTGCTGAATCACTAGGTTCTCATCAACTTAACTCTTTTGCAGCGTTCCTCGAAGAAAAGTTGCACACCTCTTCAGAGAATTCTATTGTTCAAATTCCTCAGCTGAAGAAAATGGCTGATGGTAAGAAGCCACAGAAAGGAGGAAAAAGGCCTGAGGTCAATACTGCTTTTGAGATCCCTGATGACATATACAAGGATTATTGCACTCCTGATGAGGCCAAGTTTGGCAAGGAGGGCAAAAATCAGCGCAAGGTGCGCATCCAAAGGATAGATAGGAGATGGGCAAGGGAGTGAGGGAGTACAGGTATGTCACTCCCAAGTATATGAAGAAATTCGCTCTAAATCCTCCATGCCCAAGACATCCGTTGGCACCTGCCCAAGAAGCATATCCCACCAGCCTCAAGCGTGGTGAGGATTATCCTGATGAATGGGCCAAGCGCCAGGCCAAATTGGCCAGACAAGCAAGAGAAGCAGTGAGGAAATTTAACGAAGACTCTGCTGCTGCTGCTGCCACTGCTAAGGCCTCTGTTATCAAGCCAAAGAGGGCCATGTCAAAGAAGCCTGCTCATAAGCCAAGTGCTTCATCTTCAATGCCCTCACGGCCAAGTTCCTCAGCAATGCGCTCATGGCCAGAAACTTCGAAGCCCTCACGGCCAACTCCTCAAGCTGCTCCAGCTCCTCCAAAGTCCTCAGCTCCTCCGCCATAGTCCTCAGCTGCTCCGTCCAAATCCTCAGCTCCTGTACATCTTGCCACGTGCCAAAGGACTACAGGCATCTCTATTGCCTCAGGAGCTTCTTCTAGTTCCTCAGCTGCACCAAATTCTTTAACTGACCCCTCTCTGCTGAAGACAAAGGCCACTGCTGGACATGGCTGTCGCCCAAGTCCTCACAAGAAGCAGGTCGCCTTCCAAGTGCCGTCTGATGAAGACGAAGCTAATGATGAGGAACTTGCCGATATCATCAGAGAGAGGCAGCTTAGGGCCGCTAGAGCCAAAGGCACAAATGTGCCTCTTGTTTTGGATCCAAAGTTGATCCTTGATTACATTGATCTCTAGCACAAGGACCCAAACACTCCTATGCCTGATTTCAAGCTGACTCCTCGCCAAAGTCATATGCTGACTGCCTTCATCCAAGAAGAGAAATGGAAATTTGAGAAGGCCAGGCAGATCGAGAAAGCGCGGTACAAGAAAGAGCGCTTCCTGAAGAAACACGTTGTCTCTATGACAACTGAAGAACTTGTCAATATTCAATCTGAAATCAAGAAACTCAGTGATGAATTTGACGTATACCGAGCTGACTGGCTTGGAGCCAAAGTCAGATTTGTGAAACTGTCTGAAAAGTTCACTTCCAATGTTGTAGCCCCAATGCAACAAGAAAATCCTCAGGCTAAAGCATCTGCTCAACCGACTAAAGAAATGCCAGCACCGCTGATGACAATCAAGCTGCCGAAGACACTCAGAGCACCAGGGCTGATGACTGCATTCTAGCTGCTGAAGAAACTGTCAGGGCATCCACTAGTGGTGCTCTTGAAGAAAATGAAGAAGTCAAGGCAACTGCATCAGTTGTGCCTGAAGAAATTCAACCAAATTCCTCTGCTCCTCCTACGCCTACACTAACTCCGATCCTTCCATCTGCATCAGATGTGAAGAAGACCAAGGCTGCAGAGCGTGCAGCTGTGAAGAAAAGGAAAGCATCAACTTCATCAGATTCTTCAGCTCCGAAGAAGATGAAGCCGTTGACCAGCTCTTTTGAAAATCCAATTGATGTTGTTCCTATCTCAAGCATGCCATCTAAGGAACTTGTTCCTTTTGATGAAGAATATGTGATTCCAAGTGAATCAGATGAAGAGATTCCTTATGCTGCTTCGTCAGAGCAGTTGGATGAAGAAATTGAAGCTGATGCAATCCCTTCAACCCCACAAGTCTCATCGCCTATGCCTCAGTTCACTGCTGAAGAGGCCGGCGTTGAAGAACAAGAAGAAGAAGAAGATGTGGACATTGGGTGTACAACACCAGTGCTGAATGATGACTTTTGGGAAAGTCAGCACCCCAACTCTCCTCTGTTCACACCACTTCAACAAATTCCTCAGTCCCCTGTCACTACTGAAGTAGCTGGGATCTGAAGAATCTCATGCCACTCCATCTGGCCATGAAGAGATTCCAGCCACTAGTGCTGAAGAAAATGTAGATGAAGAATTGAAGACCTAGGCTGCATCTGAAGAAGAAGCTGAAATTCCTCAGCCTGTGGAACCTGAGATTGCGATTCCTGAGGTCATGATGCAATTGACTAATACTCCTCAGCCCAAGCCAAAGGATCCATTCTCAAAGAATAAAAAATTCAAGGCTGATAATTTCTTCGGCAAGCACGTGTTCTTCACTGACTATAATCCCTATGACTCTGCTCTTCTTAGAAGGAAGCGCTTCTGGACTTGCAGCCAGGCCAACTTCTATTCTTCACTGCTCTTCAACAAGGATAAAGTCTTCGACCACGAGCATATTCCTCACATGGACATGGAATCACTGCCTTGCTTCACCCCTGTCCTCAGTGTGCTTCATGACGTAGGCCTCCTCAACTTTTTCTCAGACTTTGTTGATTGGAATGAAGAACTTATTCTTCAGTTCTATGCAACCCTGCACATCACAGGCAATGCTAATGACGTCAACACCTGGGTTCTGGACTGGATGACCGAAACACTCATTTCAAAGCACCGGCCTCTGAATTACTTCATGCCCTGCTAATCAGTCCTCCCCTTGAAGAAGTTCGTTGCCTGTACCAAGAGCCTGAGCTCACTGCTCACTATATGCAAGTGCTTATGAAGCCTCTGAAGCCCGGTCAAGCCCCAAGGACCAAATTCTTCATGAAGGAATTGCTCTATGTGCCAAGAACTGTCTATCGCATTCTGACAAAGACTATGAGTCCAATCAAAGGCCATGACTCGTCTGATGAGGAAATTGTTGGCATCATGAAGAATCTGCTATTCAACATCATACATGGCATTCCTGTCAATTATCACGATTTCTTCATGAGGACTCTGGCAAATGTCGCACTCTCTCCGTTTGAGTTGAAGCCTTATGCTCCTTGGATTATGAGATTCCTCAGAACAAGGTCTTCACTCAACTACAAGGCTGATTTTCAGAATCACCTCAGCTACTTGCCCCCTATCGAAGTCCTCAAGCGGACATATTCCTCAACTGATGAGAAGGGCAAGGCACCAGCTGTCATTGATGAAGGCATTTGTCCATTGGATGGTCAGTTTCGCAAAGCTGCATCTTATTCCACCAATGATGACTCTGCCACTCATGATTCTGCTGCTAATGCATCCAAACCAAATCCTCAAGCCACAGCTCCAAGAGTGATGACTGACCGTGAGCTTCTGCTTATTCTTCACCAGAAGGTGGATCAAAACCATAAATGGGTTAAGCGTCAGTTTGGTTCTATTCTTCACAACATGACTGCTACACATAATGCAGTGAAGAAAAACCATTACTACCTCCATGAAGACACCTGGGCTATTCTGTCAAATCTGTATGGTGAAGAAGATCTGAAGCAAATGGGTCTCAAGGAGGACTTTGACTGGTCTGCACCTCCACTGAAGAAATACAAGAAGGTCAAGGTTCCTTCCTTGGTGGCCAGCTCATATTCTTCATCGCGCGAAACCGACGAGCATGAAGATTTGAACGACACTGTGGCAGGCCCTACAACAACAAATGACCCCACCAACGCTGGCGCTCCTCCATCAACATGATATTCTTCAGGGGCGTTAGTCCTCATTTTCAACCCTTTTGCTCATTCGATGGCAAAGGGGGATAAATTTGAGTTAGTCTTCAAGCGGGTCTATCCTATATGGGCGTTTTTTTTGTAAAGTTACAACTCTCGTTCTTCTGATGACTTTGTTGGATCGAGTTGTAAACTTAAACTCTATGGTGGCCTGATACTTTTGCTGTGTTTTTTTTTCTGCATGCTTATTCCCCATTAATGTTAATGCACGCATGCTGAATTACATCAGTCACCATATTTCATCATGCATTTCAAATTCTTCATATTATATGTCAAATGCGTGTATGAATTACAAGATATAGGGGGAGATCTCCATGATTCTACTCTTCAAGTGTGCATTGTTTCAAAAGCAAAATCCTCACTATGCACATCTTTAGGGGGAGTTCTTCTATATCTTGCAATCAAATTCCTCAATATTTGTATTTACACTTCATATGTTTATCCCCATTGAAAAATTAACCTATATTGTCACCAATCACCAAAAAGGGGGAGACTGTAAGTGCATATAGTGCCCCTTAGTGATTTTGGTGTATTGAAGACTTATAGGTTAAGGGACTAATGTGTTTATGAGTGTACACAGGTCTATAAGTCCATGAGGAGTTTGATATTTACAGAGAAAGTCGACCCCTAAAAATGAAGTTCTTCGTCTGAAGACTTTGGATTTGTGACGACTTTCTAAAGACTTTGAAAGTGAATAAATTGGTGTAACCCTGAAGACTTGGTATTCATACGAGGAACATGAAGCGTGAGGACTTTTGTTTTCGTAGTTTCATTTTATCTTTCTTGAGTCATAGGAAACACCGTACTGTTAAAGGGGGTCGAGGAAATACTAAGGAAAAATTTCCATGTGATGCTCAACTCAAAATCCTACACCTACCAATCCCTTCGAGTGAAGCCATTGGAAATCTCATAATGTTTAGTCATATTCTTCAGTGACAGAGACCAAGCTCTTCTGGTCTCTGAGGAATTTGTTCTGACTGAGGAGTTAGGAATTCGCCAGTGCGGATTTCCCACACAGTGAGGAACATGATAGCCCTAAGGAATTTGAGCCTCAAATATCCGACAGTTGTTGTGCTATGCGCCAGCTGTCCCAAAATATCTACCCACCTAACGGTCATATCATTGAAGGGCACTTATGTCTTTTCATGTCGGGCTGCTCCCTAGGCTATAAATAGCTGCCCCCTACAACCACTAGCTGGTTGGCTGCTCCGAGAGAAACTGACACTTGTCATTTGAGAGCATCCCATCCTCCGAGGACTTTGAGCGAAAATCATCGAGTGAGGAAAACCCAAACCCAAACACCTACAAACCCAAAGTGATTGAGCATCACTGAAGAGATTTATCCTGCATGGATCCGACACTTGTTACCTTTGAAGACTGTGCTTCTTCCAGACGGTTAGGCGTCATGGTCTAGAGCATCCAAGAGGAATTGTGGATCGCCGAGTGACCGAGTTTGTGAAGGTTCGGAAGTCACCCGAAGACTTACCACGAGTGATTGGGCAAGGTCTGTGTGACCTTAGCTCAAGGAGAATACGGTGAGGACTATGTGTCCTCTGGTTTAAATACCTAGCCGCTCCAACCAGATGTACAACTAAGACAACAGTTGGAACTGGTCTACCAAATCATTGTCTTCACCAAGCTTACTGGTTCTATTTCCTCAACTCTTTCATTTCCTCATTATAGTAGTTGTGTGCTTGTTCATATCTGTTTGAAGATTTTGACTGAGGACTTTCTCAATTTCCTCAATTCAATTTCTTCAGTCTGTTTGTCTTTATCCTGTGTTATTCTGTGTTTACGCTTTTTGTACCCTGTGCTTGTCTTCATTTCATCATGATGACCATGCCTATGTTCTATTATGTTTACATATGAGTACTTATTCCACTGCAAGTAGTTCTTCACTTAGGAATTTCCTCACCCTGAAATTCCTCAGTGAAGAATTCATAAAAATCGCCTATTCACCCCCCTCTAGTCGATATAACGCACTTCCAATTGGTATTAGAGCAAGGTACTCCCTTGTTCTATGTGATTTTGGTTTAACCGCCAGGAGTTTTAGTTATGTCGACCGCAGGTATGATCAAGGTCTCTGCTGGGTGTCCTACCTTCGATGGGAAGGACTACCCCTACTGGAAGAATAAGATGCGAATGCATCTTGAGGCAATTGATAATGATCTCTGGTATGTTGTGGAAAATGGTGTTCCCTCAGTCACACCTTCTCTGAATGCTACTGATGTGAAGATATTCAAGCAACTCGACTCCCAAGCGAAGAACATCATATGTGGCCATCTGAGCAAAGGGCAGTATGGAAGAGTGAGTGCTTTGGAAACTGCCAAGCTTATCTGGGATAGGCTGTCCAAAGTCAATGAAGGAGTCTCAACACAGCGTGACTCTCGAGTTGACGTATAAAAGAATCTTTGAGTTTCTTGTTTTATCACTAATTTATTCTATAAAAGAAAACTACAAAAAAAAGGAATTAAGGGTGCCTCATATGCTTCATCTTTTTAATGTCTTTCGTGAAAATGATGGGAAGGAAAATTGTGCTCATGTACTAGAAAAGAATTACATAGAATGCTTGTCATAAAATATGTAAATGATGAGCATGATTGCAATGTTGTTAGTATGAATTCTTTGAATACCCATGATGCTAATGATATGCAAAGCCACAAGCTTGGGGATGCTATGTTTGATGAAGATGATATGTTTAGTCCGCCAACTTTTGATGAGAAAATTTATTATGATGAAAGCATGCCTCCTATTTATGATGATTATTGTGATGACATGTATGCTATAAAGAATAAAGGTAACCATGAAACTTGTCATCATGATTTTAATTTTCAATTGGATTATGCTTCACATGATAGTTATTTTGTAGAGTTTGCTCCCATTACTATTGATGAGAATAAATTTGCTTATGTGGAGAGTAGTAAAATTTCTATGCAAGTAGATCATGAAAAGAATGCTTTATGTGCTGGTTATATGGTTGAATTCATTCATGATGCTACTGAAAATTATTATGAGAGAGGATCATATGCTTCTACATATTGCAATAATATCAAGTTTCCTCTCTATGTGTTGAAAATCTTGAAGATTTTCTTGTTTCACCTTCCTATGCAAGTTGATTCTTGTTCCCATAAGTTGTTTGCTCAAAACATTCCTATGCATAGGAAGTGGGTTAGGCCTAAATGTGCTTGTCATATGCTTCATGATGCTCTCTTTATGTTTCAATTCTTATCTTTTATGTGAGCATCTTTGAAATCATCATGCCTAGCTAAAAAGGCAATAAAGAAAAGCGCTTGTTGGGAGACAACCCAATATTTACCTTTACTATTTTTGTGTGTTCACATGATTATGCTACTGGAGTAATCATGTTTTATAGTTTTTGTTTCAATAAAGTGCCAAGTAAGACCTTTAGGATAGCTTACGGTGATAGTTGTGTTGATCCTGCTGAAAATCAGAAACTTTTGTGCCTAGTAAATTAATTTTGATAATTCACAGAAACGTGATTTTGATCTGATTCTTTTTGCTCTAGATTGGTACACAAATTTATCAGGCTTTCCTAATTCTATAGAAATTTTGGAGTTGCAGAAGTATTCGAATGATACAGATTGCTACAGACTATTCTGATTTTTTATAGATTCTGTTTTCTATGTGTTGTTTGCTTATTTTGATGAATCTATGAGTAGTATCGGAGCGTATGAACCATAGAGAAGTTGGAATATAGTAGATATTACACCAATATGAAGTTAGAATGAGTTCACAACAGTACCTAAGTGGTGATTTATTTTTTCTTATACTACCGAAGCTTACGAGTTTTCTACTAAGTTTTGTGTTGTGAAGTTTTCATGTTTTGGGTAAAGATTCGATGGACTAAGGAATAAGGAGTGGCAAGAGCCTAAGCTTGGGGATTCCCAAGGCACCCCAAGGTAATATTCAAGTACAACCAAGAGCCTAACCTTGGGGATGCCCCGTATGGTATCCCCTCTTTCATCTTCGTTCATCGGAACTTTACTTGGAGCTATATTTTTATTCACCACATGATATGTGTTTTGCTTGGAGCATCATTTTATTTTGCTTGCTGTTTGAATAAAATACCAAGATCTGAAATTCTTAAATGTTATAGAGTCTTCACATAGTTACATAATTATTCAACTACTCATTCATCTTCACTTATATCTTTTGAAGTATTTTGTCATTTTCTCTAGTGCTTCACTTATATCTTTTTAGAGAACGTCGGTGGTTTTATTTTGAAGAAATAGATGAACTCTCATGCTTAACTTATATTATTTTGAGAGTCTTTTATAATAGCATGGTAATTTGCTTTGGTTACAAAATTAGTCCTAATATGATGGGGCATTCAAGATGGGTATAATAAAAACTTTCATATAGAGTGCATTAAAATCTATGAGAAATTTGATACTTGATAATGGTTTTGAGATATAAAGGTGGTAATGTTAGAGTTATGCTAGTTGGGTAATTGTGAAATTGAGAAATACTTGTGTTAAGGTTGGCAAGTCCCGTAGCATGTACGTATGGTAAACGTTGTGTGACAAATTTGAAGCATGGGGTGTTCTTTGATTGCTTTCCTTATGAGTGGCGGTCGGGGACGAGCGATGGTCTTTTCCTACCAATCTATCCCTCTAGGGGCATGTGTAGTAGTACTTTGCTTCGAGGGCTAATAAACTTTTGAAATAAGTATATGAGTTCTTTATGACTAATGTGAGTCCATGGATTATACACACTCTTACCTTTTCGCAATTTGCCAGCCTCTACGGTACCGTGCATTGCCCTTTCTCACCTTGAGATTTGGTGCAAACTTCGCCGGTGCATCCAACCCCCGTGATACGATACGCTCTATCACACATAAGCCTCCTTATATCTTCCTCAAAACAGCCACCATACCTACCTTCTATGGCATTTCCATAGCCATTCCGAGATATATTGCCATGCAACTTTCCACCATTCTGTCTATTATGACACGCTCCATCATTGTCATATTGCTTTGCATGATCATGTAGTTGACATCGTATTTGTGTCAAAGCCACTTTCATAATTCTTTCATACATGCCGCTCTTGATTCATCGCATATCCCGGTACACCGCCGGAGGCACTCATATAGAGTCATATTTTGTTCTAGTATCGAGTTGTAATCCTTGAGTTGTAAATAAATAGAAGTGTGATGATCATCATTATTAGAGCATTGTTCCATGTGAGGAAAGGATGATGGAGACTATGATTCCCCCACAAGTTGGGATGAGACTCCGGACGAAAAAAATAAAAAAGAGGCCAAAGAAGCTCAAACAAAAAAAGAGGCCAAAGAAGCCCAAATGAAAAAAAAAGAAAAAAATGAGAGAAAAAGAGAGAAGGGACAATGTTACTATCCTTTTTTCCACACTTGTGCTTCAAAATAGCACCATGATCTTCATAATAGAGACGTTCTTACTTTGTCACTTTCATATACTAGTTGGAATTTTTCATTATAGAACTTGGCTTGTATATTCCAATGATGGGCTTCCTCAAAATGCCCTAGGTATTTGTGAGCAAGCAAGTTGGCTGCACACCCACTTAGTTTCTTTTTGAGCTTTCATACATTTATAGCTCTAGTGCATCTGTTGCATGGCAATCCCTACTCCTCGCATTGACATCAATTGATGGGCATCTCCATAGCCCGTCGATTAGCTGCGTCAATGTGAGACTTTCTCCTTTTTTTTGTCTTCTCACATAACCCCTATCATCATACTCTATTCCACCCATAGTGATATGTCCATGGCTTGCGCTCATGTATTGCTTGAGGGTTGAAAAGGCTGAAGCGCATTAAAAAGTATGAACCAATTGCTCGGCTTGTCATCGGGGTTGTGCATGATGGGAGCATTTTGTGTGACGAAAATGAAGCATGGCCAAACTATATGATTTTGTAGGGATAAGCTTTCTTTGGCAGTGTTATTTTGAGAAGACATAATTGCTTGGTTAGGATGCTCGAAGTATTACTATTTTTATGTCAATATTAATCTTTTATCTTGAATCTTTTTGATCTAAACATTCATGCCACAATAAAGAGAATTACATTGAAAATTATGCTAGGTAGCATTCCACATCAAAAATTCTGTTTTTATCATTTACCTACTCGAGGATGAGTAGGAATTAAGCTTGGGGATGCTGATACATCTCCAACGTATCTATAGTTTTTGATTGTTCCATGCTATTATATTATCCATCTAGGATGTTTTGTATGCATTTATATGCTATTTTATATGATTTTTGGGACTAACCTATTAACCTTGAGCCCAGTGCCAGTTTCTGTTTTTTCCTTGTTATTGAGTTTTACAGAAAAGGAATACCAAACGGAGTCTAATTGACGTGCCAATTTTTGATGATTTTTTATGGACCAAAAGAAGCCCCCGGAGTAAAAGAGTTGGGCAAGAAGAGTCCCGGGCTGCCCACGAGGGTGGGGGGCACGCCCTACCCCCTGGGCGCGCCTCTCTATCTCGTGGACGGCTTGGAGACCCCTCGTGACGTGAGACCTACGCCAGAAATTCCTATAAATACAGAAACCTCCAGAAAATAACCTGGATCGGGAGTTCCACTGCCGCAAGCCTCTGTAGCCACCAAAAACCAATCGGGACCCTGTTTCGGCACATTGCCGGAGGGGGGATCCCTCACCGGTGGCCATCTTCATCGTCCCAGCGCTCTCCATGACAAGGAGGGAGTAATTCACCCTCAAGGCTGAGGGTATGTACCAGTAGCTATGTGTTTGATCTCTCTCTCTCTCTCTCTCGTGTTCTTGATTTGGCACAATCTTGATGTATCGCGAGCTTTGCTATTAAAGTTGGATGTTATGATGTTTCTCCTCCTCTACTCTCTTGTAATGGATTGAGTTTTCCCTTTGAAGTTATCTTATCGGATTGAGTCTTTAAGGATTTGAGAAAACTTGATGTATGTCTTGCATGTGCTTATCTGTGGTGACAATGGGATATTCACGTGATCTACTAGATGTATGTTTTGGTGATCAACTTGCGGGTTCAGTGACATTGTGAACTTATGCATAGGGGTTGGCACACGTTTTCGTCTTGACTCTCCGGTAGAAACTTTGGGGCACTCTTTGAAGTTCTTTGTGTTGGTTGAATAGATCGATCAGAAAGGATAACTTTGAGGTGGTTTCGCACCCTACAATAATCTCTTCATTTGTTCTCCTCTATTAGTGACTTTGGAGTGACTCTTTGTTGCATGTGAGGGATAGTTATATGATCCAATTATGTTATTATTGTTGAGAGAACTTGCACTGGTGAAACTATGAACTCTAGGCCTTGTTTCCTAGCATTGCAATACCGTTTGTGGTCACTTTTATCGCTTGTTACCTTGCTGTTTTTATATTTTCAGATTACAAAAACCTATATCTACCATCCATATTGCACTTGTATTACCATCTCTTCGCCGAACTAGTGCACCTATACAATTTAGCATTGTATTGGGTGTGTTGGGGACACAAGAGACTCTTTGTTATTTGGTTGCAGGGTTGTTTGAGAGAGACCATATTCAACCTATGCCTCCCACGGATTGATAAACCTTAGGTCATCCACTCGAGGG
Source organism: Aegilops bicornis (assembly GCA_021605145.1). Classification (NCBI taxonomy): domain Eukaryota; kingdom Viridiplantae; phylum Streptophyta; class Magnoliopsida; order Poales; family Poaceae; genus Aegilops; species Aegilops bicornis. The sequence goes on along the minus strand of CM038675.1, from coordinate 419,993,632 downwards.
AAATTTTCTACTGTCCTACAAACCTCTGCACTTGGAGACCCAACAACGTCTACAAGAAGAAGGTTGCATAGTAGACATCAGTATCTTCCATGCTAAGCAGGTTATTCTCATGTTGAGTGTTTATTCACTCGTACTTGCACGAGAGGGGCGGTAATAGGGATTCCCAGTCCCGAATTCAAATTGCAAATAATTAGACAAAACTCCACCAGGACTGATGTTGGTATGGACGGTACCCGAGGATTCGGTTAGCCGTGGAGTGTGTTTTGAAGGAAATATGCCCTAGAGGCAATAACAAAGTTGTTATTTATATTTCCTTATATCATGATAGATGTTTATTATTCATGCTAGAATTGTATTAACCAAAAACTTAGTACATGTGTGAATACATAGAAAAAACAGAGTATCCCTAGTATGCCTCTACTTCACTAGCTCGTTAATCAAACATGGTTAAGTTTCCTAACCATAGACACGTGTTGTCATTTGATGAATGGGATCACATCATTAGAGAATGATGTGATGGACAAGACCCATCCGTTAGCTTAGCATAATGATCGTTTAATTTTATTGCTATTGCTTTCTTCATGACTTATACATATTCCTCTGACTATGAGATTATGCAACTCCCGAATACCGGAGGAACACTTTGTGTGCTATCAAACATCACAACGTAACTAGGTGATTATAAAGATGCTCTATAGGTGTCTCCGAAGGTGTTTGTTGGGTTGGCATAGATCAAGATTAGGATTTGTCACTCCTTGTATCGGAGAGGCATCTCTGGGCCCTCTCGGTAATGCACATCACTATAAGCCTTGCAAGCAATGTGACTAATGAGATAGTTACGGGATGATGCATTACGGAACGAGTAAAGAGACTTCCGGTAACGAGATTGAACTAGGTATGATGATACTGACGATCGAATCTCGAGAAAGTAACATACCGATGACAAAGGGAATGACGTATGTTGTTATGCGGTTTGACCGATAAAGATCTTCGTAGAATATGTAGGAGCCAATATGAGCATCTGATACGCCTCCAATGTATCTATAATTTTTTATTGTTCCATGTTGTTATATTATCAATCTTGGATGTTTTATAATAATTTTATAGTCATTTTATATCATTTTTTGGTACTAACCTATTGACATAGTGCCAAGTTCCAGTTGCTGTTTTCTGCATGTTTTTACATCGCAGGAAATCAATACCAATCGGAGTCCAAATGCAATCAAACTTCATGGAGATTTTTTTGGACCAGAAGACACCTAATGGGCCAAGGTTGCGCCTAGGGGGTGCTCCGAGGGGAGCACAACGCACCAGGGCCCGGCAGGAGGCCCAGGCGCGCCCTGGTGGGTTGTGCCCACCTCGGGTGCCCCCCGGACCACCTCGAGTCAACGAAATATTGATCCAGCCACCGCAGAGTCCAGAACCACCAGATCTAGTCTAGACACCATCTCGGATGGGTTTCACCACCTCCATTGGTGCCTCTCCGATGATGCGTGAGTAGTTCTTTGTAAACCTTTCGGTCCATATTTAGTAGCTAGATGGCTTCCTCTCTCTCGCTGAATTCTCAATACAATGGTCTCTTGGAGATCCATATGATGTAACTCTTTTTGCGGTGTATTTGTTGGGATTTGATGAACTTTGAGTTTATGATCAGTTATATCTTTTTATATCCATAAAAGTATTTGAGTTTTTTAATCTCTTTTATGCATGATCTCTTATAGCCTCATATTTCTTCTCCGATATTTGGGTTTTCTTTGGCCAACTTGTTCTATTTATATTGCAATGGGAAGAGGTGCTTTGTAGTGGGTTCGATCTTACGATGCTTGATCCCAAAGGATGTAAGGGGAACCGACACGTATGTATCGTTGCTACTAAGGATAAAACGATGGGGTCTATCTCTACATAGATAGATCTTGTCTACATAATGTCATCGTTCTTATTGCATTACTCCATTTCTCCATGAACTTAATACACTACATGCATGCTGGATAGCACTCGATGTGTGGAGTAATAGTAGTAGATGCAGGGAGGAGTCGGTCTACTAATCTTGGACATGATGCTTATATAATGATCATTGCCTGGATATCGTCATGATTATTTGAAGTTCCATCAATTGCCCGACAGTAATTTGTTCACCCACCATTTGCTATTTTTCTCGAGAGAAGCCACTAGTGAAACCTACGGCCCCCGGGTCTCTTTCTCATATATTTGCCTTTGCGATCTATATTAAACCAAAAACAAAAAAAAATACTTTGCTGCACTTTATTTTATTTGTGATCTATTTATTAAATCTATTACAATTTTCTCCCGTCCACGCACCAATTTCTGGCGTCGTTACCCAAAATGGATTGACAACCCCTTTAAAACGTCGGGTTGCGAGTGGTTGTTATTTGTGTGCAGGGGTTTTTTACGTTGTGTTGCTTGGTTCTCCTACTGGTTCGATAACCTTGGTTTCATCACTGAGGGAAATACCTACCATCGATGTGCTGCATCATCCCTTCCTTTGGGGAAATACCGATGTAGTCCTAACCGACATCAGCATCCATGTTCCGCTATTGGTTATTGGCCGGAGATGTGTCTCAGTCATGTCTACATAGTTATCGAACCCGTAGGGTCCGCACGCATAATGTTCGATGACGATTTTATTATGAATTATGTGTTTTGGTGACCGAATTTTGGTCGGAGTCCCGGATGAGCTCACGGACATGACGAGGAGTCTCGAAATGGCCGAGAGGTAAAGATTCATATATTGGAAGGTCATATATGGACACCGGAATGGTTCCGAAGAAGATCGGGGATTTTTCGGAGTACCGGGAGGTTACCGGAACCCCCCGGGAAAGTTAATGGGCCTATTGGGCCATAGTGGTGGAGAGGAGGCAGGTCACGGGAGGAGGCACACGCCCCCTTGCCCAATCCGAATTGGACAAGGGGAGGGGGCGCGGCCCCCCTCTTTCCTTCTCCCTCTCCCCCCTTTCCCCTTTCCCTCTCCATTAGAAGGAAGGAGGGGGGCGAATCCTACTTGGACTGGGAGTCCAATTAGGACTCCCCCCTTGGCGCGCCCCTCCTAGGCCGCCGGCCTCCTCCTCCCCCCTTTATATACGGGGCGGGGGGCAACCCGAGGGCACAACAAGATTTGTCTTAGCCGTTTGCGGTGCCCCCCTCCACAGTTTACTCCTCCAGTCATAGCGTCGTAGTTCTTAGGCGAAGCCCCGCGAGGATCACATCACCAACACCGTCGCCACGCCTTCATGTTGTGGAACTCTCCCTTGACCCTCTACTGGATCAAGAGCTCGAGGGACGTCATCGAGCTAAGCGTGTGCTGAACATGGAGGTGTCGTACGTTCAGTACTTGGATCGGTTGGATCGTGAAGACATTCGACTACATCAACCGCGTTAACATAACGCTTCCACTTTCTGTCTACGATGGTACATGGACACACTCTCCCCGTCTTGTTGCTATGCATCTCCTAGATAGATCTTGCATGATTGTAGGATTTTTTTTTAATTACTACATTCCCCAACATGTTTGTTGGTGGAGGGGGAGTAAACCTTTACTCTTTATAGTTTGGAAACCGCCACTTATGTGTTTAGCATGAAAGATACCGATAACTAATGGTCGTGAAGTAAATAAGAAGGGTGCATTTCTCAAAATTTCATTTACCTCTGTTTTAAAAAGTTGAGCGCTGGCACCGCTGAAAATCACTGCTTCCCTCTGCGAAGGGACTATCTATTTAATTTTATGTTGTGTCATCACCTTCTCAAATAAGTGCCAGATCCTAAGAGCACTATTGTCATCCTCATGCATTATGCGTAGCTAATGTTGGGTGCATCATGACTGGATCTTCTCTACCATGAATTACAGTGTTTATTCATTGCTTGAACTTTGGAGGTGCTCTGCATTTATGTTTTGCGGTCTCAGAAAGGCCTAGCGAGATACCACTGTTGTCATATTATATCATGGTTGTTTTGACAAAGTGTTGTCATTTGAGATTTCTTATTATTGCTCGCTAGTTGATTATGCCGTTGATATGAGTTAATGTAATTTTTAAGAGTTATTGTCGACATGATAAGTCATGATCTTTGCTGAAAACCGAGGTGCTACTTAAGCTTATTTATGTAAACAAGAGCAAAAGAGTTCATAAAAGTTTTTCTTTTTCACTTTCAGTTTATCAACTGAATTTCTTGAGGACAAGCAAAGGTTCAAGCTTGGGGGAGTTGATACGTCTCCATCGTATCTACTTTTCCTAATGCTTTTCCTCTTGTTTTGGATTCTAATTTCATGATTTGAATGAAACTAACTCAGACTGACGCTATTTTCAACAGAACTACCATGGTGTTGTTTTTGTGCAGAAATAAAAGTTCTCATATTGGAATGAAACTTTGCGAGGAGATTTTATGCAATAAATAGAATTACTGGAGCCATGAACCACCCGAGGGGGCCCACTGGGTGAGCACAACCCACCAGGGTGCCCCCCTCCTGGCGCGCCCAGGTGGGTTGTCCCCACCTGATGGCCCCGTAGACCCTGAATCCAACTCCATAAATACCTATTTTTCCCAAAAAAATCAGGGCGAAAGAATTATCGCGTTCTGCGAGACGGAGCCACCATTGTCGGTGTCAAAACCGGCGGATCTCGGGTAGGGGGTCCCGAACTGTGCGTCTAGGATCGATGGTAACAGGAGATGGGGTACACGATGTTTACCCAGGTTCAGGCCCTCTCTATGGAGGTAATACCTTACTTCCTGCTTGATTGATCTTGATGAATATGAGTGTTACAAGAGTTGATCTACCACGAGATCGTAATGGCTAAACCCTAGAAGTCTAGCCTATGTGAATATGGTAATGAATCTGTCCTATCCGGGCTATGCTCTCCGGTTTATATAGACACCGGAGAGATCTAGGGTTACATGAGGTCGGTTACATAGGAGGAAATATTCATAATAGGTCGCCTAGCTTGCCTTCCATGCCAAGGAGAGTCCAATCCGAACACGGGCATAGTCTTCGGTCTTCGTGTCTTCACAACCCATCAGTCCTGCCCATAGATAATAGGCCGGACGCCCGAGGACCCCTTAGTCCAAGACTCCCTCAGTAGCCCCTGAACATGGCTTCAATGATGAGGAGTCCGGCGCGCAGATTGTCTTCGGCATTGCAAGGCGGGTTCCCCTCCTTCCGAACTCCAAGATAGTCTTCGGACGTGATGATTGTATCCGGACCTGTTACACACCATGCACAACCGTAGAGAGAATATATATATCTTACACGAGTTCCATCCACGATGTTTTTCTGCAATGTGACAAGACGTCCGTTCGGTCACAATTTCGAACCGTTTATCCCACATTTCAAGATGCGGTTGCTATTGGCACGTCTTGTCGAAGCAGAGATCATGTCCCCTTATCGCGGGATTCTCATCAATGCGGGCATGGGTAACCCAACTGTGTTGTTTACACAACCCTTGGTAATAGGCTAATCTCAAGGCGAGTGAGGAGGCGTTTTATATTTGCTGCCTTTATAAGGGGATAAGAATTCCCCCTTCCTCTTCTCGCGCTTTCTCTCTGTCTCTGCCTTCCCAATCTCGAGCTCCAGTGCCCCAGTTTCAATCTCCTTCCCACTCCAGCAACCATGTCCGGATCCGGTGGTCAGGGCAAATGGATGGTCTCCTCCGTCATGGAGGAGGACATTACTGAGCTCCGGGCGGCCGGATATTTGGCTAAGGAGATCGTCCACCGCCTACCGGCCGAGGGACAGATCGTCCCCACGTCGGAGCCCACAGAGAGGGTGGTATTCCTCCCCCATATATCCCGCAGGCTAGGGTTTCCACTCCACCCCTTCGTCCCGGGTTAATGTATTATTACAGGGTAGATTTCCATGATCTGTCCCCGAATTCCTTCCTCCACATCTCGGCGTTTATCGTCGTGTGTGAGGCCTTCCTCCGCATCCAACCCCACTTTGGGCTTTGGCTCTTCAACGTGAAGCCGAAGGTGGTGGATGGACAGCACGCGGAGTGCGGCGGGGCAATGGTGAGCAAATTGTCCAACGTCTCCTGGCCCAAAGGCACCTTCGTGGATACGGTAAAGGAGTGGCAGAAGCAGTGGTTCTACATCACAGAACCACGCGACACCACCTGGGCCGCACCTGCCGAATTCCGCTCCGGCGCTCCTATGCGAATCACCTCCTGGGTCGAGAAGAGTACGGACTGGTGTTCTCCTGACGAGCTGATAGCGTTGGAGACGCGTGTTCAGAGCATGGTAACCAAGAGCGTCAAGCTTGTTCATGTGATCCAGGTGATGTTAGTTCGCCGGATCCTTCCATGCCAGCGCCGAAGCCGCCCGCTGTAGGAGTTCCATCCAAAGAAGCACCGGACCCTGGCGAGGCTCTTCGAGACTACGCACGAAAAACCACCTAATTGTTTCGAGGACGATGTCTGAGCTTTTATTACTGCTCTTTTAGGACTGGACGGAGAGGGCGAAGCGGATCCAGTGTCTGGCTCTACTGCCCGAAGAACCAGTCATCCCACACTTGGCAGAGATGCTAGTACCGGCGCCATATAAGGCGCCGGAGAAGAAGGCCAAGAAGAAGGCAAAGGGGGCCAAGAGTGGCCTCCGTCATAAGGGTACTTCGGACGCGGCGAAACTCATTCCTCTGTCCCTGAGGACAATGATGGGGAAGAGGAGGAGGAGGAAGAAAACAATACTCCCGCTGAGGAGAGGAAGAAGAAGAGGGCGGCCCCGGCGCATCTGGAGGCGGAGGCACCCAAAAAGGGGAAGGGCATTCCGGCGGCCAACACCGTGTGCGACGTTGACAGTAGTCCAGAATGACACCCCCGCACAAAGCCCCAGGCCACATTGTAAGTGACATGGCTTATTTATGCGCACATCCAGCCTTTCTCTCCATTATCTTGATGTAGTTAGCTGTACTATTGCAGTCCGGCCTGCGACCTAATCCAGCGATCCTCGTCTGGAAGTTTGTTGGCTTCGTCGGAGATTGCGAGCCAGTCGCCACCGCCTACTTACTCCCCCGAGGCCGGGGATGACACCGAGGTGCTGTCCCAGAGGGCCAATCTGAGCCGGGGAGGAACCCAGGATGCTGTCCGGGAGGCGCCACGAGGTGAAGCCTCCACTGCCGGACACATGGAGGATACGATCCCCATGGAGACTGGCGAAGAGGGTCGCATCCATCTTGTCCCTCAGCCGGATACGATTCCGGAGACCCATATGGCTCCGGAGGTGGGCGGCCAGCCCCCTTTGAAGGAGGGGGGTGCACCGTTTCCGCTGGTGGTCCCTGTCCATCCAGGGGCGCCGGATAACCTGATGGAGGCGCTACGAGGCGCCTCCATTATGGACGAGCACCGTGTTCTTATGAGCGTGGTGATCAAGAAGGTTCACTCCGCCAAGAGTGGACTGAACGAAGCCTGCAGTAACCTGTTGATAGGTTTCGAGGTAAATAACAGAGAAAAAAAACCATGTACTCAGTAGTCCCTCAGACACTGTCCGGTGCTCGGTAAGAGAAACCGGACAGACGATCAATCTTCTAGTGTAGGAGACTAACGTGATATGTGTGCATGAGCAAAGGTGCCGCTGGTCATGACCTCACATGCTGCCGAAGTCACTGAACTGAAGCAGAGGCTAGAGCTGACCGAGAACAAGCTCGGCGAGGTTAGAGTGCGGCTGCAGGAGAAGCAAGGTAAGTAACGTCTTGTTGTGTGTTTAGAAAGCGGAGACATTGTGTATTGACTGTAATCTCGAAATGTATGCAGGAGCTACGACCGAGGTCGAGGCCCTGAGGAAGGCTCTGGGTGAGGCCGAGGAGAAGGCTGTCCACCAGCAAGCCACCCGTAAGAAGCTCAAGGCCCGTGTCAAGAAAATCCAGCAGGAGCTCCAAGATGCAGTGAAAAAATGTGAGACCTTGGAGAATGATGCGTCGGCTCAGGAGGTCGAACTCACCAAGGCTCGTCAGGGCGCGAAGACCGCGCGGAATGAGTCCCAGGCCGTCATCCAAGAGATCCAGGAGGCCAGGAAGATCACAGCGGGTAAGGCTTTTAAGATGCAAAGCAAGTATGCAGAGAGGCAGTACCTTTTACTAACCCAGGTTCGGAGTTCCCCAGGAGCTTCTGCGGATCTACCATGCAGCGTATCAGACGTTACAACATTCTACCGAGCCGAAGGAGGAGGTTCTACGGAGAAGCTATTCTGGTCGCAGTATGTGATGCTAGAGCATCCTGTGTCCTTCACCGATTAGCTGAAGCGGCTGGTGGAGCTGCTCAGGGTCGCCGAACTAGCCATGAAGGATTTGACAATCCGGCTATGGCCAGCCGAAGCTATACCCGGCAGCTACTTCGGACTCGTGAGGCGGCTAGTGGAAGCATGTCCGTGGCTGGACGTCGTCAAACACTCTGCATGTATTGAAGGCGCCCGTATGGCCTTCGCTCGCTGCAAGATGTGGTGGGTGAAGATGAACGATGTTGAAGTGGCCAGCGGGCCGCCAGAGGGCAAGGAGCACCGCACACCCGAGAAATATTTTGCGGATGTCATAGAAGGGTCTCGACTTGTGACAGCTCAATGTTCGCAGGACATTATTTTTGAATGAATACATTCGTATTGGGCCTTTGCCTTGTATTATAAAGACAGAGCTTGTTTTGTAATGTAATTTCGTTATGCTTTAAATTGTTTCCTCCTATGCGGCCGTGTTATATGCACTCTGAGGGTTGGCCAGTCGTCGTCTTCTGCCCTCACGTAATTAGTACGGAGGTGTTCGGGATGGGATCTAAACAATCTTGATCCAATTGTATGGTCCTTGAAGGAGTTGTTTAGCACAACGAACAAGGCAATCAGACTATACAGCTTAAACGCCCTCACTTAGCCATAGGAGTTTTATAATTAAGCAAGTGCGCAACCCCTGGTCCGAGCCAGGGTGCTGTCAGCATCTGATCGGGAAGTGTCGATCCTTCGCATGAGGTAGAAAAAATCTCCAACGATTTTGTAACCCACGAACAACTGACCGGCTCTTGCCGTATCATGACAGTCAGTTTTCAGCTTTCTCTACTGAGGTGCTCATCCGGTCAAGGCCATGGCACAATCGCAGTAGTTCTCCCTTTACTACCCCAGCCGATAGAGCGGAACGTAGGGTAGCAAGCACAATAGCCGGGCAACCCAACTATTGACGAAAGACATGATTTGGAGCCAATGCATATAATGCTAAATTCGGGGTGCCGAACTTTTATAAAAAAAATTGTTTAAACTTTGTTGCCTTATTGTGGGGCGATAAGCAGCCCCTGGCGAATATGAAACGTACAAAAGAGTATCGATGTAGCTAATAAGCAGATCGAAATGAAATGAAGTAAGGGGCGAAAACCACAAAAACTGGGCCGCAAATCATTATCATTATAACTGAATGGATATGTTAAGGCGTATCTTGTACAAATAGCGTGATAAGCACCCGGGCTATGTAATATGCCGGAATCAAGAGGGGGCAGCGTACGGGTCCTGAGAAAGAAGGAAAAATACCGTCAAGAAGAACGTATGGAGGTTACCCTACATACCTATGCTGCATGTCCCCTTTGTATGACAATCCTTCGAAGGGGCTTGTGATCGTGCTCAAGGGAAAGGGAACCCAAATGCATGTAAAAGGTGTATCCGGGGTCGTTCTAGCCGAACTGTAGATCCCGGTTGAGCTTCTGCCTCCGTCGATGTCCATGGAATCTCGAGTATGTAAATATGTACGCGTGGTATGAATGCCACCACATCATCCGGACTGGGACGGAAGCCGAATTGCTAGTCGAGCTCTTGACGAGCCTTGTTGTCCTGTGCAGTGTAGTTCGGGACCTCTTGATGGTGTCCAGGGGCTCGGCAGCCGCACTATGCTGCTGCATGAGAAGGCCGCTCTGTACCTCTGCTGCTAGGGCACCGGTGTGCTCCTCTGTTCGGAGAGAGCGTTCCGTGTTGCCATTGACTGTTATGACGCCGCATGGACCGGGCATCTTGAGTTTCAGGTAAGCGTAGTGTGCCACTGTGTTGAATCTAGCAAACGCTGTTCGTCCGAGTAATGCGTGGTAGCTGCTGCGGAAGGGGACGCTGTCGAAGATTAACTCCTCTCTTCAGAAATTGTCCGGAGAGCCGAAAACCACTTCCAGCATGATTGAGCCCGTACAGCGGGCCTCGACGCCTGGTATGACTCCTTTGAAGGTAGTCTTTGTTGGTTTGATTCGTGAGGGGTCAATGCCCATCTTCCGAACTGTGTCTTGATAAAGCAGGTTGAGGCTGCTACCACCATCCATTAGGACTCGTGTTAGGTGAAATCCGTCGATGATTGGGTTGAGGACTAATGCGGCCGAACCGCCATGACGGATAATCGTTGGGTGGTCTCGACGATCAAAGGTGATCGGAAATGACGACCATGGATTGAATTTGGGGGCGACTGGCTCTACCGCGTAGACGTCCCTGAGTGCACGCTTACGCTCCCTCTTGGGGATGTGTGTAGCGTATACCATGTTCACCGTTTTGACTTGAGGGGGAAATTTCTTCTGTCCCCCAGTGTTCGGCTGCCGGGGCTTTTTGTCCTCGTCCTCACTTTGTGATCCCTTTTCTTTGTTTTCGGCATTTAACTTGCCAGCCTGCTTGAAAACCCAACAATCCCTGTTGGTATGATTGGCTTTCTTGTCCGGGGTGCCGTATATCTGGCACGGACGGTCGAGTATGCGGTCCAGGCTGGAAGGTCCTTCAATATTTCTTTTATAGGGCTTCTTCCGCTGGCCGGACTTGGAGCCAGTGAATCGGCGTTGACTGTGGCGTCATCGGTGTTGTTGTCATTGCTTCGGCGTTTGTGTCTGTTGCGCCGAAGCTTGCCAGTGCTATTCTTGGCCTCCGAGGGGCATGTCTCGCTGGCTGTGTTGTTACTACGGGCCAGCCAACTGTCCTCTCCCGCACAAAAGTGGGTTGATAACCCACTAGTGTAGGGGATCGCAACAGCTTTTGAGGGTAGAGTATTCAATCCAAATTTACAGATTCGACACAAGGGGAGCCAAAGAATATTCTCAAGTATGAGCAACTGAGTTGTCAATTCAGCCACACATGGATAACTTAATATCTGCAGCAAGGTATTTAGTAGCAAAGTAATATGATAGTAGTGGTAAAGGTAGCAAAAGATAACGGCAACAAAAGTAATATTTTTGGTATTTTGTAATGATTGTAACAGTAGCAACGAAAAAGTAAATAATCGTAAACCATTATATGGAAAGCTCGTAGGCATTGGATCGGTGATGGATAATTATGCCGGATGCGGTTCATCATGTAACAGTCATAACATAGGGTGACACAGAACTTGCTCCAATTCATCAATGTAATGTAGGCATGTATTCCGAATATATTCATACATGCTTAGGAAAAGAACTTGCATGACATCTTTTGTCCTACCCTCCCGTGGCAGCGGGGTCCTAACGGAAACTAAGGGATATTAAGGCCTCCTTTTAATAGAGAATCGGAACAAAGAATTAACACTTAGTGAATACATGACCTCCTCAAACTATGGTCATCACCGGGAGTGGTCCCGATTATTGTCACTTCGGGGTTGCCGGATCATAACACATAGTAGGTGACTATAGACTTGCAAGATAGGATCAAGAACTCACATATATTCATGAAAACATAATAAGTTCAGATCTGAAATCATGGCACTCAGGCCCTGGTGGCAAGCATTAAGCATAACAAAGTCATAGCAACATCAATCTCAGAACATAGTGGATACTAGGGATTAAACCCTAACAAAACTAGCTCGATTACATGATAAATCTCATCCTACCCATCACCGTCCAGCAAGCCTACGATGGAATTACTCACCCACGGCGGTGAGAATCATGAAATTGGTGATGGAGGATGGTTGATGATGACGACAGCGACGAATCCCCTTCTCCGGAGCCCCGAACGGACTCCAGATCAGCCCTCCCAAGAAGTTTTAGGGCTTGGCGGCGGCTCCGTATCGTAAAACGCAATGATTTCTTCTCTTTGATTTTTCTCCCCGAAAGCAAATATATAGAGTTGGAGTTGGCATCGGAGGAGCTCCAGGGGGCCCATGAGGTAGGGGGCGCGCGCTACGGGGGGGGGGGGGGGGCACCCACGTGGACAGGGTGTGGGCCCCCTGGTCTTCATCTTGGCAAGGATTTTTTATTATTTTAACTAGATGTTCCGTGGAGTCTCAGGTCATTCCGAGATCTTTTGTTTTCTGCACATAAAATAACATCATGGCAATTCAGCTAAAAACAGCGACAGTCCGGGTTAGTTCCCTTCAAATCGTGCAAGTTAGAATCCGGGTTAGTTTCTTGGCCGAGGTGGCGTGCTAGCCATTCGTCCCAGATGCTGTGTTTGAAGGCTGCCAAGGCCTCGGCATCCGGACAGTGAACGATCTGGTTCTTTTTGGTTAGGAACCTAGTCTAGAATTTTCTGGCTGATTCTCCATTTTGTTGAACTATGTGGCTTAGATCATCGGCGTCTGGTGGCCGGACATATGTTCCTTGGAAGTTGTCTAGGAAAGCTTATCCCAAGTCCTCCCAGCTACCGATAGAATTTTCAGGAAGGCTGTTAAGCTAGTGCCGAGCTGGTCCTTTGATCTTGAGTGGGAGGTATTTAATGGCGTGGAGGTCATCTCCTCGAGCCATATGAATATGGAGAATGAAATCCTCGATCCATACAGCAGGATCGGTTGTGTCGTTGTATGATTCGATATTGACGGACTTGAATCCCTCGGGGAATTCATGATCCAGTACCTCGTCTGTGAAGCAGAGAGGATGTGCGGCACCTCTGTATCGGGTCGTGTTGCGGCGTAGCACTGATGGAGTCCGTCTGCGGCATTCGGACCGGGCATGGTTAGGTTAGTCACGTCCGAATAGGTAGCCGTCTTCGTGCCTCGAGGAACGTCCCCGCGATCCGTAGATCGATCTTGTATGTCCTGCTCTACTGTCCAGGGTCTACCAGAGGTCATACTTGTGACCCCGAACTCTTCTGTCTTTATTTTTGCGGGGTGGTTGGGCAGGTTGCTGTTCGGCCTGAGTTGCCGCTTTATCCTGACCGCGTGGTGGCCGGTCGGCCTCCCCGTCTCGGCCACGTGGTGGTCATTCCGCATTACGCGAGGGAGATGTGTGCTTCGGTGCCTCCTCATCGAATTGAGATAGCAGTCTGCATTTCGGGTAGCTCTTGGCTGGGCGCTTGAGGCCGTATTCTTCCGCTGTCAGGACGTCAGTCCATCTGTCGGCGAGCATATCTTGTTCAGCTTGAAGCTGCTGCTATTTCTTTTTCAGGATCCTTGCAGTGGCTATGAGTTGAAGCTTAAAGCGCTCCTGCTTCAGAGGGTCCTCAGGCACGATAGAAATCTTCATTGCCGAGGCTTCTCTCCTCTTTGGAGGGTGGACGATAACTATCGTCCCCCGAGTCATCTTCTATGGCCTTCTCATCAGGGTTGTCTTTCCTGTTGTCATGTTCCTCCTGTTCGGATGCAGCACCGACAGGGTCTTCATTGTTTTCGGCGTCGCCCGGAGTGCTATTTTCTCCGGTACCAGTGTTGCTTTCTTTTGAGCGGCGAGGCTTAGAATGGCGTTTGGGGCGCCGGCGATTGGACTGCGTCTCAAAAGGTTTACTCTTATTTGGCTCTTCTTTGTCGTCGCTAGATCCTTTGGGTGTATCAACCATGTATACATCGTATGAAGAGGTGGCCGTCCAATGTCCAGTGAATGGCGGGTCTTGGCCTTGCTCATTGTCGGCATCGTCGTCCATACCGGTGATGTCTTCGGAGCCATAGTCAAGCACGTCGGTTAATTCATCAACGGTGGCTATGAAGTGGGTGGTGGGTGGGAAGCAAAATTCCTCGTGGTCTTCCTCTAGCTTGAACCGAACATAGTTCGTCTGTGAGTCTTCCTCCAAGGACAAGTTCTTCAAAGAATTTAGTACGTCACCCAAAGGCGAATGCTGGAAGATGTCTGCGGCGCTAAATTCGAAAATCGATAACCGATCCAGCTCGGTGTCCGCAGGCGCACTTGATCTGGAACATGTAGCCGGAGACGAGTCCGGAGTTCCATTGACACCAGCATTGCAGGATGTCGAGTCCGTGTGCGGCTTCAACGCCGCGGACTTTATGTCCTCGGAGGGGATGACCTGCTTCGGTACTGAGGCCGTTGCAGCAACATTATCCATCTCTTGGGTGTGCTCTGATGACAGATTTAAGTCATGCTCATCGGAGAAAGGGGGAGCGATCGCCGCGGTTTCAAATCCCTCGAATATCAAGTCTCCACGGATATCCGTGACGTAGTTCAAGCTTCTGAACCTGTCCTGGTGGCCAGGGGCATAACTATCAATCTGCTCTAGATGGCCAATTGAGTTGGCCCGCAGTGCGAAGCCACCGAACACAAAAACCTGTCCGGGGAGGAAGGTCCCTCCCTGGACAGCGTCATTATTGACAATTGAAGGGGTCATCAAACCTTTCGTCGACGACACAGTGGAACTCTCGATGAAAGCACCAATGTCGGTGTCAAAATCAGTGGATCTCGGGTAGCGGGTCCCGAACTGTGCGTCTAGGATCGATGGTAATAGGAGATGGGGGACACGATGTTTACCCAGGTTCGAGCCCTCTCTATGGAGGAACTACCCTACTTCCTGCTTGATTGATCTTGATGAATATGAGTGTTACAAGAGTTGATCTACCACAAGATCATAATGGCTAAACCCTAGAAGTCTAGCCTATGTGAATATGGTAATGATTCTGTCCTATCCGGACTATGCTCTCCAATTTATATAGACACCGGAGAGATGTAGGGTTACATGAGATCTGTTACATAGGAGGAAATCCACATAATAGGTCGCCTAGCTTGCCTTCCACACCAAGGAGAGTCCAATCCGGACACGGGCATAGTCTTCGGTCTTCGTGTCTTCACAGCCCATCAGCCGGCCCATAGATAACAGGCTGGACGCCCGAGGACCCCTTAGTCCAGGACTCCCTCAGCTATCACCTCCTATTCTTCATCGGGAGGCCAGATCTGGAGTCGGTTTGGGGCTCCAAAGAGGGGGATCTTCGATCTTCATCATCACCAACCCTTCTCCATCGCCAATTCCATGATGCTCCCCACCGGGAGTGAGTAATTCATTTGTAGGCTCACTGGTCGGTGAGGAGTTGGATGAGATTCATCAAGTAATCGAGTTAGGTTTGTTAGGGCTTGACCCCTAGTATCCATTATGTTCTGTGATTGATGTTGCTATGACTTTGGCATGCTTAATGCTTGTCACTTTGGGCCCGGGTGCTATGATTTCAGATCTGAACAGTTTATGTTATCAGCATTATATCTATGTTCTAGATCCGATCTTGCAAGTTATAGTCACCCGGAGTGACAGTAGTCGGGATACTTTCCGGTGATGACCGTAGTTTGTGGAGTTCATGTATTCACTATCTGTTAAGGTTTGTTCCAGTTCCCTATTAAAAGGAGGCCTTAATATCCCTTAGTTTCCAATTGGACCCCGCCGCCACGATAGGGTAGGACAAAATATGTCATGCAAGTTCTTTCCATAAGCACGTACGAAAATTTATGGAATACATGCCTACATTATATTTATGAACTGGAGCTAGTGCCGTATCACCCTAGGTTATGACTGTTATATGATGAATATCATCCAACGAATCCACCGATCCAATGCCTACGAATTTCTCTTATATTGTTTTGGCTAAGTTACTACTACTATCGTTATTGTTACACTTGCTACAAAATCATTGCTATCACTGTTATTGTTACTAATGTTGTTGCTACTACTATCAAAACTATCATACTACTTTGGTATTGATCACTTTGCTGCAGATAATTAATCTCTAGGTGTGGTTGAATTGACAACTCAGCTGCTAATACTTGCAAATATTCTTTGGCTCCCCTTGTGTCGAATCAATAAATTTGGGTTGAATACTCTACCTCAAAAACTGTTGTGATCCCCTATATTTGTGGGTTATCACGGGCACATAAGTAAAAGGCATCCATGAACACGGATGCATACATACTCTTGACTATCAACTAATAGTCGAAGGCTAAAACACAATTGAAAAGGGACAACTCAAAGGAACATACGATTTTTCTGAGTTATGGATGCATAGGTTAGTATGTCAAACAAGTTCAAGATTTTTCTTTCGGATAACCCATGCAAACAGGTAGGACTGGCATATTCACAATGTAGAATGGAGAACTCATCAAGAGCACTCTGGTTGTGATATTTTCATTCAAAAGAACTTCTGTCATACTGGTTCATGGTATTGGGAGAACGATATACCACGGACCTCGAAGACTATCACAAAGGTTACTAATATCCCAAAGGAACGAGAAAACACTATCAACAGGAAGTAGAGTGAATCTTGGACTCAAGAACCCAGAAATAGAATACCTACATACTAAATAACATCACGAGATGCTTTCGAGAATGATGGCCAGAATCATCACACTTGGAACACAAAACATGGCTAGGTTACTAGGTGGTTCTCTAAGATACCCTAGTGTCATAATAATAACTTCAACATTGTCACATCCCTAGCTTCTGGCAATGCACTAGGCTAGCCTCATGAGTGTCATCATGTCTAAGTTTCAAATGAACTTGAATGGGGATTGTTTAAACCCTAGCATCAAAGGAATTCACTAGGTTCAACTAAAATATTCTCAGTGAATCCAAATGGTTTGCAAAAATGTTCATCATTTCTGGAAAATGCTAGAAGCAATAACCAGAGGTGTTGCACATTTTTCCATGACATATTTGGGCTCTGAATTAAATCATATAGTATTTGCATTTGGGCATAAATGCTATTAAATATTTTAAATGCTCAAATAATCATAAACTAAAATGTTTGCTGTTGGTTATATTCCAAACAGTGGCATTGAGCAGTTTCATGATTTTTGGATCTGTTTAAGTATTTTTAATAAAGCCCTAAAGACTACAGAATAATAGAAAAAAGAAACTAAAAAAAGAAAGAGGCTTACCTGGACACCTACCTGGCAGGCCCACCTGGCGGCCCAGCACTATGCTGGCCCATGGCTAGTCAGCTGCTTCCTCTCGCCAGGCAGGCAGAGAGGTGAGTGCCGGCATGCCTGAGCTCGCCACGTCGCCACCTGCTTGCCGCCCGCGCCCCTGGTCGTCTGGACGACCTCCACGTCGTCGCTCCGACCCCTGGACCATAGCCGAGCATGCTCGCCACCGCCGACCGCCGTAGCCGTGGCCACCGCCTACCCCTCGGGTCACCGACATGCCCAGGAGCTCGGCCACAGTCGCCGACGTCTCTCTGTCGACTCACGCGACGCCAAACGCCCCGAAGCACCGGCCCTGACCCCTTCTTCCTCCTCGGGTCACCGAGAGCGCCACCGTCGCCCTGCTCGCTCCGGACCTCCCCCGCACCCACTAACCTTCCCATCGTGCTCGCAGTGAGCTTCTCTTCCTCCTCCTAACCCCGTTGCTCGCTGCCTCCTCTAGGCCGTAGTTGCGTGGATGGCGAAGCTCGCCGGCGCCATGCCTCATCGCCGTCACGGCCACAGCTGCTGCCACCCGCGTCCGAGCGTGCCAATGTGCTCAGCACTTTCCTAGGAGTCGACCGCGACCACCCGCGGCTCCTGCCGTTCCCTGCAACGCCAATTCGCTCGACGCCCGAACTCCGGCCGTCGCGCAAGTCGCCACCGCCGTCGTTTTAGGGCGGACGAGTGTTCTCGTCACGTAGAGCCTCTCCGCCGCGCAAATGGTCGCCTGTGGCTCGATTCCGACGGCCTCCACCGCGTCTGGCCTCGCCGGCGTCGAGTCGCCGGTGGGTCTGACCCCGCTGACCCGGGTTGACCCCGGTTTGACCTCCCCTGGGTCCTGACGTGTGGGCCCAGGCCCCTGTTTAGTTAGTGTTAGGTTAAATTAGTGTTAATTAACTTAGTTAACCCAATCGACTACCGACATGTGGGCCCAACCCTGCTGACATTTTAGTTAGTGTTAGCTTAGCACTAATTAACTCAGTTAATTAACTGAATCACTGACCAGCGGGCCCCACTGGTCAATTTGACCTGGACCACCCCATTGACCTGCTGACATCACAGTGACGTAGTGCTGATGCAGTAACTCCTTTTCTGGATTTGTTCTTATATAGGAAATTCCAGAAAATAACCAAAACTTCTAAAAATCATAGAAAATCAACCGTAGCTCCAAATCAAACAAATTATATATGAAAAATGATCAGAAAAATCCAATCTATCCATCTGTAACATTTGCATGCATGTTTGAACAACCTAAGATTGCTGTATATGGAAATTTGCATGATTGGCATTTAAATAAGCACATATGAAGTTTGAATTTGAACCCTTGGTTCAAACCAACTTCATTTAATCTGGTTTCTAGGTCATTTTCCCAACACACTCATTTTGCCATGTCATATTCATGCATCATATTGTTGCATTGCATTGATTGTGTTTTCTCCCTGTTGCCGGTAATTGTCCCCTCTCAGTAGACGTTGCTTCGACGATGTGATCGTTGACACTGATGAAGACCCAATGCTATCATCACAAGTGCCAGGCAAGCAAATCCCCCTTGTTCATTCCGATACAATCCCACTCTCTCGCTCCTGCTCTCTTTTCTTGCATTAGGACAACTACGATTCAACTATTACATGTTGCGATGGTTGAACCCTTTCCTCTGCATGACCTGTCATTGCCACAGTAAATAGATGAAACCCACTAGCATGAGTAGGAGTTGTTTCAGCCCTGATGTGCCTACTCATTCATGCTTGTTTGTCATGCCTGCTACTGCTTAGAGTTGAGTCAGGTCTGATTCATCGGGGATGAATTGGAATGGTGATGAACTAAGTGAGCTAAGTGTGTGATCACGATTTGGTAAAGGTATCGATGAGAGGTCATGTAGGAGTACATGGTGGGTTGTTTCATTGGAACCGTCCTTAAGCATTGAGATCTGTATGTGTGATTTAAGATTCAGCTACTACCATGCATTGGGCCCGAAACCAATGGACCCTCTCGGCTTCTTATCCACCCTTGTCCTCTGTCCAGGAGTTGCAAGTAGTTTCTGGTGTTTGTAGTATGCTGGAGGCCGTGCGCAGCGCTGACACGAGGGATGGGCTGTGATGCAGTAGGCACGTAGCACGGTGTACCGGGTGCCCGTTTGGTTTCTCGGGAACCCTGCTCACATCGTTTGGGGTCGTATGTGGAAACCTCAGCTGGGCTCCCTGCGGATGGAACCTGAATAGGCGATAAACCTAGACTAGAGACTTGAGTGTTTAGGTAGGCCGTGGCTGACACCCTCGCTGGGCTTCTGCTTGAAGGTTGCCGAGTACATGTCGTGTAAACGGCGATAAGTGGTGGGAGCGTGTGTGAAGAGGTACACCCCTGCAGGGTTAACATCATCTATTCGAATAGCCGCGTCCGCGGTAAAGGACCACTTGTTGCCTATACAGTTCATAGATAACTTGAAGTGGATACTCTAAAATGCGCAAGATAAGCGTGAGTGCTATGGATGGCGTTCTCGTAGGGAGACGGGAGCGGATCCATAGTGGTGTATTGATATGGTGAATATGTGGACTCGTGTGCGCCACCTCAAAAGAGTTGCTTGCAGTCGTAGTTCAGGTTAGCCACTGAGTCAAAGCTGGCTTGCTGCAGTTAAACTTCATTACCTCCTTTGTTGATACCGATGCATATGTAGTTAGTTCTAATGTAAGTCTTGCTGGGTACATTTGTACTCACGTTTGTCTATTTTATGTTTTTGCAGAGAGACGTCAGTCTCGCTAGTAGTTCCGCGTGGACTTCGACGTTTAGCTTGTTACCTCAGCTACAATCTTGTGCCCTCGGCAGGATCTGGTAGATAGTCAGGCTTCTCAGCCTTTTTCATTTGTAGATGTCTGTACTCAGACATGTTAAGCTTTCGCATGTGCTTTGACTTGTATGCTCTGCATGTTGGGGCCATGAGACCCATGTTTGTATTATCTTGCTCCTCGGAGCCTAATGAATAAATACTTGAGTCGTAGAGTTATGTTGTGATGCAATGTTGTATTTACACATATCGAGCATATTGTGTGTATGATTGAAATGCTTGGTATGTGTGGGATCCGACAATCTAGTTGTTTATCCTTGGCAGCCTCTCTTATGGGGAAATGTAGTCTAGTGGTTCCATGAGCCATAGTAGTCCGCTACAGCCCATTTCACCGTAGTCCTGCTAGCCCAACACTACTGCTCCGGAACACTTGACTGGCCGGCATGTGTTTCACTTTGTTCTTGTGTCTGTCCCTTCAGGGAAATGTCACGTGGTGACATCCAGAGTCCTATCTAGCCTGCTACATCCCGGGTTCCCGGAGTCCTGTTAGCCTGGTGCTACAACTCGGATTCACACGCTGCTGATCGACATGTTCGAGGTTGATTCATGTATGCCTGTCCCCGTAAGTTAGTGCCGCTTTGGGTTCACGACTATCCATGTCGGCCCGTGTTCTCTGTCATATGGATGCTAGCGACACTATCATATACCTGAGCGAAAAGGTGCAAACGGTCCCGGGCCATGGTAAGGCGACACCCGTGGGAATACCGTGCGTGAGGCCGCAAAGTGATATGAGGTGTTACAGGCTAGGTCGGTGTGACTTAGAATCAGGGTCCTAACAGCTTTGGTATTAGATCCTGACTGCCTGTAGGATTACCAAGCCAAACTGGTTGAAGTTGTGTCCAGAAATGCTTTAGTTATGTAAGGAAATTGATTGTGGAAGGGAACGTAAGGCTCTTTTTACTCCTTATACCTTATGCCTTTTGATCTGAGTCATCCTCTTCTCTTCTACGGGGTTAAGAAACTAGGCTTCCTTGTCTTTCTATCAGGATCACGTGTTACTAATCTGTAGACTCTTAGGATTGTTGGTCTCAAGCCCCAGTTCAGTTTCTACTACTCCAGTGTGTTGTTAGTTGGACTTGGAACTTTGATATGATGTTGTTGAGTGGTTATGCCACCATTTTGCATTATGTCTCAAATCATTTTGAGCATTTACAGTTGTTATGTTGTCCGAGTCATCGCAGGTCTCTAAGTAGTCTGATGCATTTGCAAATCCTTTCTTTCCGTTCCCGATGTCCTTTTTGGTCAGAATAAGCACACTAATCGGTGCGTTGAGGTACTCTATTGCCTCGGTATATATGTTGGAGCTATTTTTACGACCCTAGGTGTCTAGAGTATCACCTAGTAATCTAACCATGTTTTGTGCTCCTAGTGTGATCATTCTGGCCATCATTCTCGAAAGCATCCTGTGATGCCATTTAGTATGTAGGTATTCTATTTCTGGGTTTTTGAACCCGAGATTCACCCTACCTACTTCCTGTTGATAGTGTTTGCTCATTCCTTTAGGTTATTAGTAACCTTTGCATTAGTCCTCGAGGTCCGTGGTATTTCTTTCTTCCAAATACTATGAACCACTTATGGCAGAAGTTTGTTGGATTAAAGGATCACAACAGGAGTGCTCTCGATGAGTTATCCATTCATAATTGTGATTCTGCCAGTTCTACCTTTCTGCACGGATTATCCGGAAGAAACCCGTTGAACTTGGTTCTACATACTAATCTATGCATCCCCAACTCAGAAAGTTATATGCTCCTTGAGTTGTCCATCTTCAGTTGTATTCCGACCATCTTCTATCAATTGATAGTCAAGAGTATGCATGCATCCATTCATCGATTCCTAATTGTTCTTGTGGTCCGTCAAGCCATTCCATTCTGGAATGACTAGGAGAAAGAAACTCCGGTACCTCATCCATATCCAGGATTGGGTCAAACTAGTTGTATTCCGCAGATCAAATGCCAATCCAGCTTTTGTTCTGTTCTACCTCGGAGTATTACCCCCTTTATGTCAGGATTGTCATGATAATTGCACCATCTCTCATGAATTCTTGACGCAGTGATACTTCTTGCCTTCATTTTTCATTCCTCGGTCCTGTGTTGTCGCAACTAGAATGCCGACAAGTGAACCATGATGTGTGAATTCAATACTCCAAGCAACTCCGTTGCTTGGTAGTAATTAGACAATATTCTCATTCTTAGCGTGTTGGTTATTGAATCATCATTCTAAGATAGATTGTGCTACCTAGTCCTTATCTTTGGTGCACTCTTCGATCAATGAGTGAGGATTATTCAATCCCTTGCTTATTTGGTCATATCGTCTTGCTTTGAAAAGCAAGATTGTTCTCGAGCTTAGTAACATATCGGTGGTTCGTGATGTTCCGAATATCTTCTTGGAAGTATTACCAGGTTGTCACCTGACCGCTATGTTGAGTTCATGATCATGTTGGTTTTCCTCCAAACCACCCATTCTCCAAGAATCTGTGTTGGATACTCCTGAGCTAGTTGGTTAAGCTAAACAACAACTTGGAGAGTTGGAAGATAAAAGCTTTGCCGAATTTGGTTCTTTCTGAAGGGATATCTTTGTGTTTGTGTGTGTGTTGAATAAAGATGATATCTCCATCGATTGGTCCTCGTGATCAGTTGTTGGATCTATTGCCTTGTCAAAACTTTGACTTGAGTATGGGCTATCGTCAAGTCAAATCAGAACCAACGATGTTCGTAATGTTGTCTTACTCGTGGTTGATCCCTCGAGCATACACCATTACATCTTTTGGTTTGACCAATGCTATCACCGTGTTCACATGATGGTGGAAGTCCAGTGATATGGAAATTCCGATGAGTTGTTGTTGAGCCCATCAACAGCATCTTGTCTCGCCCATGATTCGTGTTAAACGTTGAGCTAGTGTTGGAAACTTTGTAAACAATGCCTTCATGTTCCGTTCATTAAGCATATGTTTGGATGAAAGTAGCGACTTCCTCTAAGTTCACGTGCAATCGATGCAAGTTGCCGCCGTGAATTCGAGAAAGCTTGTTTTGCTTCCCCTGGAATCGTCCCAAGTCAGTCATGCATGTGCGAAGTATTATGTGGTTTGATAGATTAATTACCTCCACTCCATGTGTAATTCCTAGCACCCCAAGACACTGATTGATTTGTTCAAGTAAAAGAAGTCTAGCACGCGTAAAACCTTCGTAATCCTTGATGATGGATCCTAACCTGAACTCGATATTGTTTTATTATAAGACTTCTACGTGTTCATGCTTGTCTTGGACAACGTGTTCACACGTATGTAGCAGAACCAGCTCATGTTTTGGAGCTTGATATCGTAGTTCACTCCCCGAGAATCTCGCAACGTCATCTCGTTGATTTGTGTTGCAACCTTTCTTTTCCAGACATGCTGTCTGAAATATTCTATTACCAACCAGATCTGAATCTCAGGCAGATATGATGGTTGGAACTTCTCCAAGATCTATGATGTAGGTCCCGACAAGGTTGATGTTCTGGCGACACACCTAGTCGGAAGATCTATCATTGTAGTATCTTGATTGAGCTATTTGACCATCTTCTCCATGAGGATTTAGTGCAACTTAATATAGAAGTTGTTCCTTACGGTTCCTTGTGCTCCCAGTTTCTTCGATTATGCTGTAACCATTCAAACAGTGATTCACTCTCTACTGTTGAGTATTTCCCCAGTTACTAGAATTATTCTCAACATTTGCATCTTGTTCCCAGCTTGCACCGCCATTGTGCCATCCTACCATGGACTGCCCTTCTCAGTAAATACTGATCGGGATTATCTTCAAAAGTGGTCCTTCCATGGGTCCCATCCATTTCCGATGATAAGCAAAATCATCCATTGCGTTGTCTCCAACAAATTAGTCCACATCATCCATTCTAGCCCGATTATGTCGTTCTCTTGAACTCCGTCAAACGATCGTTTTGTGAATTGCCTTAGGTTGGTATAGAGAGTTTCAATGATCGATGTATCAAAAGTAATTCTTTTTGCCACTTAAGGGAATAATTCTACCAGTCATCTTCCTAAAGGTGCCCCGTTTGTTTCGAAGGGCAACCAACTCCTTACTACATTGACACCGTTCACCACCCTCCTAAGTGTGGAAATTCCGCTACCTATTTAAACCTTGTCATTTGCTCATTTCCATCACTCTTGATGTGTGTATCATGTCTCAGCTCAAGAGATGTTATGTCTCATTTCATGAGCTGATCGTCAGTTGCTCGATCTTTGAGGAGATCAGTTCCGTAGAATTTCTTTCTATCGTTGTCATGTTGGATGAGTTCTCAGAGCATGACATCGAGACAAAGATCGTGATCGAATCAATGTTCTTATGAAGTGCAACCTGGATCATGAAGATTGTGTTAGTTTACAGATCCCCCTTCCATCTTACCCTACGCTTGAATCTCGGGACGAGATTCTTGTTTAGTGGGGGTGAGTTGTCACAGCCCTAGCTTCTGGCAATGCATTAGGCTAGCCTCATGAGTGTCATCATGTTTAAGTTTCAAATGAACTTGAATGGGGATTGGTTAAACCCTAGCATCAAAGAATTCACTAGGTTCAACTAAAATATTCTCAGTGAATCCAAATGGTTTGCAAAAGTGTTCATCATTTCTGGAAAATGCTAGAAGCAATAACCAGAGGTGTTGCATATTTTCCCATGACATATTTGGGCTCTGAATTAAATCATATAGTATTTGCATTTGGGCATATAAATGCTATTAAATATTTTAAATGCTCAAATAATCATAAACTAAAATGTTTGCTGTTGGTTATATTCCAAACAGTGGCATTGAGCAGTTTCATGATTTTTGGATCTGTTTAAGTATTTTTAATAAAGCCCTAAAGACTACAGAATAATAGAAAAAAGAAACTAAAAAAAGAAAGAGGCTTACCTGCCCACCTACCTGGCAGGCCCACCTGGCGGCCCAGCACTATGCTGGCCCATGGCCAGTCAGCTGCTTCCTCTCGCTAGGCAGGCAGAGAGGTGAGCACCGGCGTGCCTGAGCTCGCCACGGCGCCACCTGCTTGCCGCCCGCGCCCCTAGATGCCTGGACGACCTCCACGTCGTTGCCCCGACCCCCTGGCCCCTCCATTCACCCCCAACGCCTCTCTCCCGCCGTTCCCCACCACAGCCGAGCATGCTCGCCGTCGCCGACCACCGGAGCCGTGGCCACCGCCTCCCCCTCGGGTGACCGACATGCCCAGGAGCTCCGCCACAGTCGCCGACGTCTCTCTGTCGACTCACGCAACACCAAACGCCCCGAAGCACCGGCCCTGACCCTGTCTTCCTCCTCGGGTCGCTGAGATCGCCACCATCGCCCTTCTCGCTCTGGACCTCCCCCGCGCCCACTGACCTTCCCATCGTGCTCGCGGTGAGCTTCTCTTCCTCCTCCCCCGAACCCCGTTGCTCGCTGCCTCCTCTAGGCCGTAGTTGCGCGGATGCCGAAGCTCGCCGGCGCCGTGCCTCATCGCCTTCGCAGCCACAGCTGCTGCCACCCGCGTCCGAGCGCGCCAACATGCTCAGCATGTTCCCAGGAGTCGACCGCGACCACCCGCGGCTCCTGCCGTTCCCTGCAACGCCAATTCGCTCGACGCCCGGACTCCGGCTGCTGCACAAGTCGCCGCCGCCGTTGTTTTAGGACACTAGATCTGCTGCTGTGAGCACCACTGGACGCGGACGAGTCTTCTCGTCATGTAGAGCCTCTCTGCCGCGCAAATGGTCGCCTGTGGCTCGATTCTGATGCCCTCCACCGCGCGTGGCCTCGCCGGCGTCGAGTCGCCGGTGGGTCTGACCCCGCTGACCCGGGTTCACCCTGGTTTGACCTCCCCTGGGTCCTGACGTGTGGGCCCAGGCCCCTATTTAATTAGTGTTAGGTTAAATTAGTGTTAATTAACTTAGTTAACCCACTGACTCGCTGACATGTGGGCCCAGCCCTGCTGACATTTTAGTTAGTGTTAGCTTAGCGCTAATTAACTCAGTTAATTAACTGAGTCAATGACCAGCGGGCCCCACTGGTCAGTTTGACCTGGACCGCCCTGTTGACCTGCTGACATCACAGTGACGTAGTGCTGACGCAGTAACTCCTTTTCTGGATTTATTCTTATACAGGAAATTCCAGAAAATAGCCAAAACTTCTAAAAATCATAGAAAATCAACCGTAACTCCAAATCAAACAAATTATATATGAAAAATGATCAGAAAAATCCAATCTATCCATCTGTAACATTTGCATGCATGTTTGAACAACCTAAGGTTGATTTATGTGGAAATTTGCATGATTGGCATTTAAATAAGCACAGATGAAGTTTGAATTTGAACCCTTGGTTCAAACCAACTTCATTTGATCTGGTTTCTAGGTCATTTTCCCAACACGCTCATTTTGCCATGTCATATTCATGCATCATATTGTTGCATTGCATTGATTGTGTTTTCTCCCTGTTGCCGGTAATTGTCCCCTCTCAGTAGACGTTGCTTCGACGATGTGATCGTTGACACTGATGAAGACCCAATGCTATCATCACAAGTGCCAGGCAAGCAAAACCCCCTTGTTCATTCCGATACAATCCCACTCTCTCGCTCCTGCTCTCTTTTACTGCATTAGGACAACTACGATTCAACTATTACATGTTGCAGTAGTTGAACCCCTTTCCTCTGCATGACCTGTCAATGCCACAGTAAATAGATGAAACCCACTAGCATGAGTAGGAGTTGTTTGAGCCCTGATGTGCCTACTCATTCATGCTTGTTTGTCATGCCTGCTACTGCTTAGAGTTGAGTCAGGTCTGATTCAACGGGGATGAATTGGAATGGTGATGAACATGTCCTACTGGGTGTGAGCTAAGTGTGTGATCACGATTTGGTAAAGGTATCGATGAGAGGTCATGTAGGAGTACATGGTGGGTTGTTTCATTGGAACCGTCCTTAAGCACTGAGATCTGTATGTGTGATTTAAGATTCAGCTACTACCATGCATTGGGCCCGAAACCAATGGACCCTCTCGGCTTCTTATCCACCCTTGTCCTCTGTCCAGGAGTTGCAAGTAGTTTCTGGTGTTTGTAGTATGCTGGAGGCCGTGCACAGCGCTGACCCGAGGGGTGGGTTGTGATGCGGTAGGCACGTGGCGCGATGTACCGGGCGCCCGTTTGGTGTCCTGGGAACCCTGCTCACATCGTTCAGGGCCGTATGTGGAAACCTCGGCCGGACTCCCTGCGGATGGAACCTGAATAGGCGATAAACCCGGACTAGAGACTTGAGTGTTTACGTAGGCCGTGGCCGACACCCTCTCTGGGCTTTCGCTTGAAGGTTGCCGAGTACATGTCGTGTAAACAGCGATAAGTGGTGGGAGCGTGTGTGAAGAAGGTACACCCCTGTAGGGTTAACATCGTCTATTCGAATAGCCGCGTCCGCGGTAAAGGACCACTTGGTTGCCTATACAGTTCATAGATAACTTGAAGTGGATACTCTAAAATGCGCAAGATAAGCGTGAGTGCTATGGATGGCATTCTCGTAGGGAGACGAGAGCGGATCCATAGTGGTGTATTGATATGGTGAATATGTGGACTCGCGTGCGCCACCTCAAAAGAGTTGCTTGCAGTCGTAGTTCATGTTAGCCACTAAGTCAAAGCTGGCTTGCTGCAGTTAAACTCCACTACCTCCTTTGTTGATACCGATGCATATGTAGTTAGTTCTGATGTAAGTCTTGCTGGGTACATTTGTACTCACGTTTGCCTATTTTATGTTTTTGCAGAGAGACATCAGTCTCGCTAGTATTTCCACGTGGACTTCGATGTTTAGCTTGTTACCTCAGCTACGATCTTGTGCCCACGGTAGGATCTGGTAGATAGTCAGGCTTCTCAACCTTTTTCATTTGTAGATGTCTGTACTCAAACATGTTAAGCTTCCGCATGTGCTTTGACTTGTATGGTCTGCATGTTGGGGTCATGAGACCCATGTTTGTATTATCTCGCTCCTCGGAGCCTAATGAATAAATACTTGAGTCATAGAGTTATGTTGTGATGCCATGTTGTATATACACATATCGAGCATATTGTGTGTATGATTGAAATGCTTGGTATGTGTGGGATCCAACAATCTAGTTGTTTATCCTTGGCAGCCTCTCTTATGGGGAAATGTAGTCTAGTGCTTCCATGAGCCATAGTAGTCCGCTACTGACCAGTTCACTGGAGTCTCGCTAGCCCAAAGACTCTTGCTCCAAAACACTTGATCGCCGGCATGTGTTTCACTTCGTTCATGTGTCTGTCCCTTCGGGAAATGTCACGCGGTGACAGGAGTCCTGCCTAGCCTGCTACAGCCCGGGTTCCTGGAGTCCTGTTAGCCCAGTGCTATAGCCCGGATTCACACGCTGCTGACCGACATGCTCGAGGTTGATTCACGTATGCCTGTCCCCGTAAGTTAGTGCCGCTTTGGGTTCACGACTAGCCATGTCGTCCCGGGTTCTTTGTCATATGGATGCTAGCGACACTATCATATACGTGAGCCAAAAGGCGCAAACGGTCCAGGGCCATGGTAAGGCGACACCCGTGGGAATACCGTGCGTGAGGCCGAAAAGTGATATGAGGTGTTACAGGATAGATCGGTGTGACTTAGAATCGGGGTCCTGACAAACATATATGTCAAGGAAATAGAGTACCTCAACACACCGATTAGTGTGTTTAATCTGACCCAATAGGACATAGGGAACATGGAGGAAAGATTGCAAGTGCATCAGACTATTTAGAAACCTGGGATGACTCGAACAACATAACGGCTGTAAGTGCTCTAAAGGTTTTTGAGATATCCTGCAAAATGGTGGCATAACCACTCAACTTCACAATACCAAGGTTCCGAGATCAACTGTCAACACATGGAAGTAGTACGAACTGAACCGAGGCTTGAATCCATCATTCGTATGAGTCTACAGATTAGTAACACGTGATCCAGATAGAAAGATGAGAAAGCATAGTTTCTTAACCCCGTAGAAAAGAAGAGGGTGACTCAGATCAGAAGGACATAAGGTAAAGGAGTAAAAAGAGCCTTACCTTCCCTTCCACAATCAATTCCCTTATATAACTTAAGCATTACTAGACTTGACTTCAACCAGTTTGGCTTGGTAAACCTACAGGCAGTCAGGCTCTAATACCAAAGCTGTCAGGACCCCGATCCTAAGTCACACTGATCTAGCATATAACACATCATATAATTTTGTGGCCTCACGCACGGTATTCCCATGGCTGCAGCCTTACCTAGGCCAGGACCATTTGCGCCTTTTGGCTCACATATATGATTGTGTCGCTAGCATCCATATGACAGAGAACCCGAGCCGACATGACTAGTCGTAAACCCAAGGTGGCACAAACTTACATGGACAAGCATACATGACCCAGCAATGCACGTGTCTATCATCAGCGTGTCCAACCGAGTCGTAGCAAGCTACAATGACTCCAGTAAAACACCGCGTGACATTTCCCCGAAGGGACAGACACAAGAGCAAAGAAGGACACATGCCGATCAATCCATGTGTTCTGGAGCAGTAGCAAGCTACCATGGCTCAGTGGAAGCACTAGGAGACATTTCCCCATACGGCAGGCTACCAAGAATAAACAACTAGGTGTCGGACCCCACACATACCAAATAATTTCAATAACATACACAAAATATGCTCAATATGTGCAGATACAACATGGCATCACAACATAACTCTATGACTCAAAGTATTTGATTAAAAGGCTCCGACGAGACATACATAGCTTGATATTACAAACATGGGTCTCATGACCATCATACAAGCATACAAGCAACGGAAGCATAAACATGTCTGAGTACAGACATCTACAAAAGAAAAGGATATCTACAACACCCTCCATAGGAACTAGACCTCTGTCTGGGGTTCCAAAGATAATTGTCGAAGCCCGCGTAGAACTACTAGTGAGACTGAAGTCTCTCTGCAAAAACTTAAATTAAGCAAACGTGAGTACAAATGTACCCAGCAAGACTTACATCATAACTATCTACATATGCATCAGTGTCAACAAGGGGTGGTGGAGTTTAACTATAGCAAGCTAGCTTTGACTCAGTGGCTATCCTGAACTACGACTAGCAGTATTTTCTTTGAGGTGAGAAAGCGCACACGAGTCCACATATTCACCAAATCAATACACCACTATGGATCCGCTCCCGTCTCCCTACGAGAAGGACATCCATAGCAATCACACTTATCTTGCACATTGTAGAGTATCCACTTCCAGTTATCTATTAACAATGTAAGCTTTCCAAGTAGTCCATATTCGCAAACACGGCTATTCGAATAGATCATTAATAACCCTGCGGGGGTGTACTTTTTCACACACACTCCACCACTTACCACCATGTACACGTCATGTATCTCGGTAACCTTCAAGCGAAAGCCTGGAGAGGGTGTCAGCCATGACCTGACTAACCACACAAGTCCCTAGTCCAGGTTTATCGCCTATTCGGGTTCCATCCGCAAGGAAGTCCGGCCGAGGTTTCCACTACAACCCCAAAATGATGTGTGCAGGGTTCCCAAGCCCACCAAATGGGTGCCTTGGTACACCGTGACACAACGTCTATACCGCATCATAGGCCACCCCTAGGGTCAGCGCTACGCACGGCCTCCAACACATGTCCTACAAACACCAGAAACTAGTTGCATCTCGTGGATAGAGATCAAGCCGATTAATATGTCGAGAGAGAGTCAATTAAGGATCCCAATGTGTGGTAGTAACTGTCTTGGACCGCAAACACGAAACTCAGTTCCTGAGGACGATTTCAATGAGACAACCCACTATGCACTCCTACCTGGCATCTCATTGCTACCTTTACCAAATCGTGTTCATACACTTAGCTCTCAACAGTAGGACATGTTCACCTCCATTCCAATCCATCCTAGATGAATCAGACCCAACACAACTCTAAGCATAACAGGCATAACAACAAGCATGAATGAGTAGGCACATCATGGCTCAGACAACTCCTACTCATGCTAGTGGGTTTCAACTATTTATTGTGGCAAAGACATGTCATGCAGAGGAAAGGGTTCAACTACCGCAACATGTAACAGTTGAATCGTTGTTGTCCTAATGCAATAAAAGAGAGCGAGAGCGAGAGAGTGGGGTTGTATCGAAATGCTCAATGGGAGTTTGCTTGCCTGGCACTTCTGAAGATAGCATAGTGTCTTCATTAGTGTCATTGATCACATCGTTGGAACAACGTCTACTAAGGGGGGACAAACACCGACAACAGAGAAGGAACAAAATCAATGCAACACAAAAATATGATGCATGATCATGACATGCCAATATACTGTTGTTTTGAACGAAGGATTCAAATTCAAACTCCATGTGTGGTTATTTAAATGTCATTCAATTGAATTGTCCTAAGCAGTAGCCAAAAGTTGTTCTAACATGCATTATAATTTTTCATATTTTTCTGATCGCTTTTCATATATAAATCTTTTGCATCCAAGGAACAATTGATTTTATATGATTTTTAGAAGTTTATAACATTTTCTAGAATTTATAATTCATTTCTAAAATATAAAAATGCCAGAAAAGCATTATGAAGTCACCATTTGGTCAGCAATACGTCAGCAGGTCAACTGGGTTGGTCCAGGTCAAACCTGACCAATGGGTCCCACTGGTCAGTGACTCAGTGCCTAAAAGGGTTTAATTAAAACCTAAATTACAGTTAACAGGGGCCGGGGCCCACTTGTCAGGGAGAGGCGGTGTTGATTAGTGCTAACTAAGTGTGCCATGTCAGCGGCTTAACGCCGGCGGCCACGGTACATGGCAGAGGCTCGCCGGAATTCCTCCTCCGGCGACCATTTGAGTGGCGGAGGGGATCTACGCAAAGCACAAGCTCGCGCACTTCCAGAGCGGTAAGCGGCGTCGGCTGGGGTGCACCGAAACAATGTCGGTGATGAGAAGCACGATGGCTGGAGTTCGGTCCTCAACGAGAATGACGCTACGATGTTCAAAACGACCGTAGCCTGCTACCTACGGCTTCTATGCGTGCTCATTGGGCCACTGGGCATGGTGGGGTCACTGGGATGACGCCAGCGGCAATCCCGAGCGAACGTGAGCTTTGTCTCTAATGGCCGCGGTGGTTAGAGGATGCAGACGAGCGCGGGAGAGAAGGGAGAGAAGCAGGGGCTCACAACGAGTCCAGAAGAGGCGACGGCGAGGCCGGGGACGGTCGGACAGCGACATGGCGTTGTCGGCGATCTCCGGGCAGAGGCGGCGGGGTCGTGCTTGATGGCGACGCTTTACGGCCTCTGTTGATCCATTCTTCAGTGGAGAGGATGAAGGCATCTTCGCGGAGCTCAGGGACACCTCAAGAGGTCGAGGGGAAGGCAGTTGTTGCGGTGGTGCCCGGTGGCGCATTGCAGTGTGCTCGGGCGCGAG
This sequence comes from Aegilops bicornis, assembly GCA_021605145.1. Classification (NCBI taxonomy): domain Eukaryota; kingdom Viridiplantae; phylum Streptophyta; class Magnoliopsida; order Poales; family Poaceae; genus Aegilops; species Aegilops bicornis. The sequence goes on along the minus strand of CM038675.1, from coordinate 419,961,366 downwards.
GTGGAGAGGTGTCCAGAGGGGAGGAGAGGCACGGGAGGGAGAGGGGTAGGATCGAGGGGGTCGCGGGGCATCTCCGTGGTAGCGCTAGAGGGGTCGGGGAGGGTAGGCAGGCAAGAAGGAGCTGGCGTGGCTCGGCTGCGCGCGTGGCACACATCTGCTTCTCCACTTGGCAGGAGGAAGAAGACATCGCTGCCCCTGGTGGGTTGGGCCACCTTCCAGCTGGGCCAGCTATTATAGTAGGTAAGGCCCGAGTATGTTTCCTTCTCTCTCTGTCTTTTCTAATTCAGTTTCTGTTTTCTATTTTTATTCCTTTGTTTTGAATTTGTAAAAATACTAATTCATTTCCAAAATCCCTGAAATAAATTGTGGGCACATTTTGAAATATTTTCAACAGCCCTCAATTGTTTTCAGAATTATGGAAGCATTTAAAATATTTATAGTCATTAAATGCTCCAATTCAAATACAATATGATTTAACTCAAAATCCAGAATGGCCTAGAAAAATGTGCACCATTTTTGGCAGAGGTTTTCACACATTTCAAAAATGATGAACTCTTCTAAAAGGCATTTTGGGTTCATTGAAAAGATTTATATTTGAACCTAGTATTTTCAGAGGGGTGCTAGGGTTTGATCAATCCCCATTTCAATTTTCAAATAAATTGGACATGATGCATGAATGCTTATGCAACTATCTGCAACCAAATTCTAGGGCTGTGACACCTCCAAGTCTTGTTAGCGAAATCAACATGTTTATCCTATGGTGGTGACCGACCATATGTATCCCTAGGTACTCCCGGTGTCTATATAAACCAGAGGGTTTAGCCCGTAGAAGGGGGAAAACATTATGACCATCCCATCTAGGGTTTAGTTGTCGGTGTACTAAAGTAGGGGTACCTTAGTACCCCGAACTTGTACGCGGGCAGTCGCAGCGTCCCCGCGACAAGCCTCGCCGGGCGTCCGCCAAGACCCTCCACGGACATTCAGAGGGCAAGGCCCCGACAAGAGGAGCTTGTCGGGAAGGCCACTCCAGGCACGCAGAAGACAAGGCCCCGGCAAGAGGAGCTTGCCGGGAAGGCCCGGATTGCGACAAGTCTCCGGGCGCGACAAGGATCCGGCCGCGGCGAGGCGCTTGCCGCGGCATGCAGCTCCTCTCCGTCTCCGCTCCAGCTCACCCAGCGACGTGTCGCCACGGGACCGTTCCATGGGCACGTGTCGAGCAGCTGTGCAGCCAGCGGAGAGCAGCGATGAGCGGCTGACAAAGCTCGCCATCGTGGCGAGCGGAGGCGCACCTGACGGTCTCTGTTACACTGTTTGGGCGACAACGACACGCATTTATTGCTTTTGTCCCTTGGCGTCAGAGTTAGGTATTTTTGCGCTGTACACTGTATAAGTAGGTGTACCAACTCCTATTTTTACATTTGTACCCTCGTCTATGTTGCCACCTGTCGGAGACCCCTTGAGCATATAAAAGGAGGCCCGAGTGCAACGTAGAGGGGGGTTGGCCAGGTTCGGTTCGCCTTTCGCAAGGTTCAGTTCGTTCGACCGCCATAGACTAGATATATTCAAGCGCTTAGGTTTTGTAGCTGGCATTGCTCCCTAGCAAGAACACAATAGATCAAACAGCAGCAGATGAGTTTTATCTCTCCGAGAGCTCGGTTGGGTAAACCGCCCGTGTGCATCGCCTCGATCCGCTCTTCGTGCGACCTCCGCCCCCCTCCGAACCACAAAGGGACCCGCTCCACCGGGCCCCATAGGTGTCCGCGGGTACGATCAGTCTCCCCGACATCTCTGGCGCGCCAGGTAGGGGGCGTCGAGGCCGTGTGAATCCGATTCTGGCGTTCACGCGGGCAGCGTCATCAACATCTTCCTCAACATGCCACCGAAGAAGAAGGCTTCGACGGCAGCAGAGCCGTCCGCGTCGTACCCACCCTCACCGCAGCAAACGGGTGGTGGTGCAGACGCTGGCGGAGGAACGGGCGCCGACGAAGGCGCTCGCGACGTTGCCAAGTCCAAGGACAAGGCACCGCAGACCTCGGCGTCCGCGCATCCCCCGCGTCCGTCTCAGGAGACCCGGGGCCAACAACGTCCTGGCGTTCACAACGCCATACGCTCATTGGATCGAGACCCTCAAGACCAGCATGCGCGCCAACATGCCGGGCGCTAGTGAGATACGGTCGCCGGACGGGCGCTGCTCCTTCTAACGCAGCTAGAAGTCCGGCGTGTCCCGCCTTGCGCCGTTCTCCAATGCCGCCTACTACTTCCAGCGAAGCTGGCGAGAGCTCAATCGCTCCTCGACTACCCTCCAACGGCCGACAAAAGGTCGACGAGTGGAGGGCCACTATCGAAGCCTCATCGGCTTTGCCAACGGCGACGCTCATGACAACCAACGCCATCGTTGCCGCGGCGAGACGACAAGGCACGAGCCGGTGGCGTCGAGACTGTCGGGGGTGCAACCACCGTGCACTCTCCGCCAAGAAGGCAAAGATCGCCGACTCACCGGATCCACCTTGACAGCGACTCCACTGCGTCGTCGGATCCGCGAACTCGCCGTGATCAGCGCCAAGTTCTTCATGAGCGACAATAAGAGGACGCTCGAACTCGCATCGAGCGTCGAAGAGAAGCGCGACGTCAATCCGACAAGCGCGCTGGACCTTCTGTTGACATGCACGCGCCGGAGGGGCCAGGCGACTTGCCGTACGCGGTAGGTTGCCCTGCGTTCACTCGTGAGCTGCGGCAAGTCCAGTGGCCCAGCCAGAAAAACTTCAAACCAGACGTGCCGGAGAAGTATGATGGCAGGACGCATCCGTCGGAGTTCCTCGGCATCTACACCATCGCGGTGCAGGCTGCGGGGGTCGGGACGACAAGATCCTCGCCAACTACTTCCCGCCGTGCTCAAGCCCAACGTCGGATCTTGGCTCATGCACTTGCGGACAGCTCCATATCCTCTTGGGCGTAGCTGTGCCATCAGTTTGTTGGCGCCTTCACGGTGGCCACAAACCTCATGGCCAAGAGAGTGACCTTCACTTGCTCGCCCGAAGGAAGGAGAGTCCTGCGCAAGTTCATTCAGAGATTCAGCCGTGTGCACTACAACATGCCAGACGTCCACCCCGCCACGGTGATCGGCGCATTTCATCGTAATGTGCGAACCGCAGGATGAGGGAGGAGATGGCGATGAGCAAAGTCAAGGACGCCGATGAGCTATACGCCTTGGCCGACAAGTGTGCACGCTACCGAGGAAGGGAGGAGACTCCTGTGAGAGGATCTGTAGCAGGATCGACAAGGATGACACCGCCCCTGCGAAGAAGGGCGGCGGCGAGGCATCGTGAAGAAGAAAATCGAGAGGTGCTAGCTGTCGAAAGGCCTGGCAATGGAGGTGGCGACAAGAACGCCAAGGCTGGTGTCTCCGGCAAGGAGGTTGCCGCCGACGCCAACCACTAGTCGGTGGCGGCCACGACAAGCGAGGCGACTCCGACAAAGCGATCTTTGCCAAGATCCACCGCACCAAGGGTCACGATCTCCAGAGCTGCAAGAAGGTCGAGCAGCAGAGAGCTGAGTACGAAGCTGGCGACAAGGAGAAGGCCCGGGAAGGTGCCTTTGGGGAGGGAGCAAGAAACGTCCCGGCCGGGGAGGACGCCGCGGCAAAGTCAAGCAGCGACAAGGAGATCGACCTCCCCGCGGCCGCGACAAGGATGAAGATGATGACGACGATGAAGATATGGAAGACGACGACGCCGATGAGCAGGGGTTTCAGAAAGCCACAGAGGTTCTTTGCATTGACGGAGGTGCTTCCCTGCAACCGCCAACTCAAGCAATGGATGTGGGAGGTCAATGCAGCGGAACCATCCATAGAGTCACGCAGGCCTCTGAAGTGGTCCAGCGCGCCAATCATTTTTGATATTGAGGACCACCCTGATCGCATAACTGCGGTCGGGTGCTTGCCGATGTTGGTCTCTCCAACCATCCGCAACCTCAAGGTCACAAAAATGTTAGTTGACGGCGGGTCCGGCTTGAATCTGATCTCCTCCGCGGTGCTCCAGAAGCTTCAAATCCTCGACAATGAAGCTCGAGGAGACCGGAACCTTCCAAGGAATCAATCCGGGAAGGAGCAAGCCGAAGGGGAAGATTACGTTGCCGGTCACATTTGGCAGCGAGCTGAACTTCAGGACTGAGAGGGTTACATTTGACGTTGCCGACTTCCCATTGCCTTATAATGGGATACTTGGCTGTCCGGCACTCGCCAAGTTCATGGCGGCCTCTCACTACGCCTACAACCTTCTCAAGATGCCAGGCCCGATAAGCGTCATCTCTGTCCATGGCGACAAGAAGGATGCCCTTATCTGTGCCGACAAGATCTTCCCGGACGCAGCAGCCGCAACAGATTGCCGAGACACTTGTCACCGAAGCTCCTGGGGAAGAAGACCAAGTCCAAGTCCGGCAAGGGCTCGATGCTCACTCCGCAAGCGCACCTCTTCGAGTGCTGCGCTACCGTCGAGGACGCACCATCGAGCTCCACCGACAAGTGCAAGAAGATGGTGGCTCCGCCGAAGACCAAGAAGGTGCCCGCCAAGGAGGACGGGCGCTGGTGGTACCTTCACCATCGGTGCCTCTCTCGACCCCAAATAGGAAGGCGGCGCTCGTCGCTTTCCTGTGAGGCGAATGTCGGCGTGTTTGCATGGCAACCGTCGATATCCCCGGTGTTCCCGTGAAAGTGATTGAGCACCGCCGCCGCTTGTCCTCATGCGCGCCCGTCAAGCAAAGAGTCGAGGAAGCAAGCGGTGGGCGCCAAGAATTCATAGTCAAGAGATCAAGAAACCGGAAGCAAAGGCCTTGTCGAGGAGTACTCCATCCCACGTGGTTGGCCAATCCACAGTAGTCGTCGCCAAAGCAAATGGGAAATGGAGGCTTTGTATTGACTTCACGGATGTTAATAAAGCTTGTCCCAAAGTTCCATTTCCTTTGCCGCGCATTGACCAGATTGTTGACTCCACGGCCGGATGTGATCTGCTTTCGTTTCTTGATGCCTACTCAGGATACCATCAGATCTTCATGGCTGAAGAAGATGAGGAGAAGACCACATTCATCACACCATGTGGCACATACTGTTTCACACGGATGCCTTTCGGTTTGAAGAATGCTGGTTCAACATTTGCAAGGATAGTCCATGACGCTTTTGAGCCGCAAATGCACGTAAATGTAGAAGCCTACATGGATGACATAGTGGTCAAGAGCAGGGACAAAGCAACTCTGGTTCAAGATCTGGACGAGACCTTTGCAAATCTACGCAAGATAAACCTCAAGCTCAACCCCGAGAAGTGCGTGTTTGGAGTCCCTTCTGGCAAGCTTCTCGGGTTCTTCGTGTCTCGGCGAGGGTAGAGGCAAATCCCGACAAGATCAAGGCCATTGAGCAGATTGAAGCACCAAAGCGCGTCAAGGATGTACGAAGACTTGCCGGTTATGCGGCTGCTCTCAGCGGAGTTTATTTCTAGGTCTGCTGAGCACGCCTCGCCATTTTTCAAGATTTTGAAAAAGGCGGGTCCAGTAAAATGGACTCCCGAAGCGGAGGCTGCGCTGCAGGACTTAAAGAGATACTTGTCCTCTACTCCAACACTTGTCGCACCTAGGCCACAAGAGAAGTTGCTGCTATATATAGAGGCAACCAATCAAGTGGTTAGCGCTGCGTTAGTGGCAGAGAGGGAGGCGGATGACGAGCCAACAACCGCGGCAAGCACATCCAGCGACAAGGTGGGGCTTCACGACAAGCTCTGGTCCCGACAAGGACGAGTCCGCGAAGACACAAGAACAGACATGTAAAAGGATGGTGCAGCGCCCAGTTTACTTTGTCGGTTCCCTCCTGTAGGGGCTAGGTCAAGGTACTACGGTGTGCAAAACTGCTTTTCGGCCTCCTCATGGCCACGAAAGTTGCGCCATTACTTCCAAGCACATGAGATCACAGTTGTCACTCGCTTTCCCCTGAAGAGGATCTTGCAGAATCCGTGCGGCAGGCAGGATTGTCGAGTGGGCACGGAGCTGTCAAGCTTTGGTCTTAAGTTTGAAAGCACATCAACTATCCAAAGCGAGCCTTGGCGAGTTCATAGCGTAATGGACGCCAACGCCAGATGAAGAGATTCCGGAGACGAGCATTCCCGTCAAAGAAGCAAGCAAAGAGTGGCTGATGTACTTTGATGGTGCCTTCTCGCTGCAAGGCGCCGGTGCCGGCGTGCTGCTTATCGCACCCACCGGAGAGCACCTCAAGTTCGTCGTCCAGATGCACTTTCCCAAGGAGCAAGCGACAATCAATACTGCAGAGTATGAAGGTTTGCTTGCCGGTCTCAGAATCGCCGTGGACCTTGGGATCAAGAAGCTTATTGTCAGGGGTGACTCGTAACTCGTCGTCCGCCAAGTCAACAAAGATTACCAGAGTCTGTTGATGGAAGCCTACGTTGATGAAGTGAGGAAGCTAGAAGAGCACTTTGACGGCCTGCAAATGGAACATGTTCCAAGAGCTCAGAATGATATTGCTGACGCCCTGTCAAAGTGCGCTGCGCTTAAGCTACCTGTGGAATCAGGGACTTTCGTGCTCAAGCTGACTCAGCCAACCGTAACACCATCGGCCGGACAAAGCAAGAAGAGGAAGTTGGCCTTTGGTGACTACTTTCCGGAGCTTCCGGCCGTCGTTGCAAAAGTCCCCAAGATCAACACCAACAGTGCTGAGGAGCAGTCTGCTCTGACAGACCCCAGGGTTTGTTTCGTTGAAGCAAATGCTCCCGACAAGTCTTGCTCCGGCAAGCTTGTCGGGGAGCATCTAGCTCCGGCAGAGCCACCGGCTCTTGCCGTAGAAGCTGATGTTCCCGCAGCAGCAGATGAGCCTTTAGTCCTTGTTGTCGAGCCACAAGCTCCAAAGATGGGCGCAGCTGGATTGTCCAATTCCTTCAGACAGGAGAACTTCCCAAGAGCGGGAAGAAGCGGAAAGAGTAGCCCGGCGATCAAGTATGTACCAGTTTGTCGACAAAGATACCGCATGTAAGAAGACTCAACGGTGTGAAATTGAAGTGTATTCCCAGGAAGATGTCTGAAGCTGTTGGCGGAACATACATGGAGGCATATGTGGTCACCACATTGGCGCAAGAGCACTTGCCGGCAAAGCTTTCCGGCAAGGTTTCTTCCGGCCGACAGCCCTCCGTGATGCAAATCGCACAAGTAACCAAGTGTGAAGCGTGCAGGCCCATTCCAAACAGATACACCTGCCACTCAAGCTCTCCGGGCGATCCCTTTATCCTGGCCATTTTCGGTCCGGGGCTCGACATCCTCGGCCCCTTCCCCGAAGCTGTCGGGGCTTTGATTACTTGTACGCCGCCATCGACAAGTTCACAAAGTGGCCGGAAGTGGAAGCGATGAGGAAGGTGACAGCAACAAGGTCAAGTTCTTCAGTCGATTGTTTGCCGTTTGGAATCCCTAACAGGATCATCACCGACAATGGCACACAATTCACGCAGTCGCACCTTCATGCAAGACGCCCAAGACCTTGGCGCCAAGGTGCCGCCCGCTTCCGTTGCTCACCCGAGAAGCAACGGTCAAGCGAAAGGGCGAATCTTTGAAGTGCTCGCGGACTCAAGACCAGAACTTTCGGCTGTGCTGCACAAGTGCGGAAGAAACTGGATCGAGGAGCTGCCGGTGGTTCTTTGGTCGATCGAACGACACCAAATCGAGCCACCGCCGTGCACCCTTTGCTCTAGTCTATGGAGCAGAGGCGCTTCTCCCCACGGAACTTCAGATCACGGAGTCGCCTCGAGTGCTCGCTTATGATGAGTTTGAGCAAGAGCAGCTGCGACAAGATGACGCGCTGCTCCTTGAGGAGGATCGTCTTGAGGCTGCGGCGAGCCACTCGCTACCAGCAGCCCCGTGGTCGCTACCATGGCCGCAGGTTAATGCCGAAGTCTCGAGGAAGGCGACCTTGTTCTTCGGTAGCGTTCAATCCGCCAAGAATTCAAACAAGTTGACGCCAAAGTGGGAAGGCCCTTATCGGGTGAAACGAGTCACTAGGCTCCGCGCTGTCCGCTTTGAGACCGAAGATGGCATTCCGGTGAGCAACTCCTGGAACATTGAGCATCTTCGTAAGTTTCACTAATAAAGGCGCGGTTGTCGGAACCCGTTCCGGCAACCACCTTTTGTACAAGTCTTGCCGCATTGCATGTAATCCTTCGTACAAAGCGGGCGCAGACCCGATGCATCGATAAAGCCCATGTGTTGCGCACAACCCGTCAAGCTCATGCTTTCTTCAAGTTATTGCATGTTTTGGCTAACACTTTGTGCAGCAACCACACCCGGTAAGCGTAATCGAGCCACCGGGCTCTATAACGTTATTTCCTCTTCTTTCTCTTGTCGCAAAGAAAGGGAGGCTCCCTCGCCGCACAAGTTAACCAGGGGGGAGGAGGAGATAATACTATGGACCAGGCACCGCCCGAGGAAGTTTCGCCTCATCGGGAAGCAAGAAACAGAAAAGCTAAGTTGCCAAGGTTTGAGCAATCAATTTTTAAATTTTCGTTATCTTCCTCGAACGATAGTACTTTGTATGGAAAACACATGCGCAGAGGAACCAAACCATGACTGGTCGCGCCTTACATTGTTTCGAGTCCGCTCAACAACTTAAGTGAGCTGCGGCTAGTCCGCGACAAGGTTGCTTGTCGGTAGCGACCCCGCCAAAGAAGTGCTGAAGTTCCGCACTCAAGCGCCAAGCAAGGGTGCTCGCACCGCAAGTTTCCCTAAATGCGCAGGCGTAAACGTACAAAGGAAAAAATCAAGTAGAGGAAATAATATTGCATCGATCGATTCAGATCAGTAATAAATTTGTAAAGTTGTCTTCCTTGAACGACCACGCTTTGTATGAGACACCCGTGCGCGGAGGGACCAAATCGTGACTGGTCGCGCCCTTACTTTGTTTCGAGTCCGCTCAACAACTTAAGTGAGCTGCGACTAGTCCGCGACAAGGTTGCTTGTCGATAGTGACCCCGCCAAGAGGTCATTGAACTCCCGCTTTTCGGCGCTGCGGCAAGGGTGCCTGCACCGCAAGTTTCCTGAAAAGCGTGGGGTAATAACATACAAAGCCAAGGGTCGAGTAAAGGAAGTAACGTAGCGAGATGTTGCCCAGAATAAAGTTATGTTACAAAGATAACTTATTGCGGCATCGCCAAATCGTCCTCGAATCTGAAATAACAGCGAGGAGGAGAAGAAGGGCGCGCCGGCACCCAAGCCCCGGCAAGCCAGAGTTGCCGGGGGCTGCGGCAAGCCAGAGTTGCCGGGAGCTGCGGCAAGCCATGGTTGTCGGGGGCCGCGGCAAGCCAGAGTAGCCGGGGGCTGAGATATCAGATAAGCCCTTCGTCCTTTTTCAACCATCCCTTTTTCATTAAAAACATTCTACTCGGATACAATCTGTGGGGAATGAAAAACATGAAAGAGAGGATTGCAAGCTTTAAATGCGGATAAGGCCCAAAGGCTTACAAATTAAAAAGATAAGATGCCCGTAATCCTTTTCCTGTCCCTCTTTCCAGGAGGTAGGTCAAGGAGGCGGGAAGGGCAAAAGAAACGCCTAGGCAGGCCACGGGTGCCAGAAGACACCAAGAGAACATCCCGGGAGCTCCCCGAGGGCTTGACAGAGATGGCAGCACCGGAAGCAGGGTTCGAAGACGGGGCGGCAGGGCGTCAGCACGCTGTCGAGGGCACTTCGCCCTCGTACTCCGACTTGACGGCCTTGTCGCCATCCCTCTTCCCCTTCCGCAGCCTCCCTACGCCAGTCGCCCAAGGAGACGACCTCGGGGAGTTCAGGGAGCCGGCGACACAGATGATGGGGTCGCCGGTGACATACAAAGCGGCGCCCGACAACTAATCGGGCCCGCCAACCTCGTCGTCGCTGTCGCTTCCCTCCTCGTCACTCTCGCTCGAGGGGGAATGTTTGCTGTCGGAGGAGCTGTCCACGCAGCACTTCGCCCGAGTGCCAAGATCCCCGAAGACCTTGACGGAGAGGAGATCACCCTCCATTAACTTAAAATGGAGGGTAAACCCCGCCCTCAGGCTGTGGATGCGGGTGAACGTCTTCCACCCACGATCGAGATACATCACATTAGGGGCTGGGAATACAACGCGGACTCGCATGCCGCTGATCGCACAACCCCTCATGTGCAATCTCAGTGTCTCGGGCGGATCCGACTCCATCGCGCTCGCAAACGGAGCTGGAAGCCGGAGGCGACGACGAGGCGCCCGGCGCAGCCTGACGAAGAACTCGCAAGGGTCGTCCCCAGTATGGACCGCCGCAGGGAGGGGAACCGCCGGCGGAGGCGGAGACGGCGCGCCGCCCCGTCCGCCTCTTCCTCGACCTCGTCCTTGACCTCGCCCCCTCCCTCTTCCTCTTGGGGCTGGCTCTGCCGCCCCGGGCGTAGGGTTGGGAGGGGAGCGCTGTCTAGCGGCGACCCTCGCCGCCACCGATGAAGAACCAAGGCTCTTTTTCTCCATGGCGAATGAGAGAAAGGGGAGCAGAAACTGAAGAAAGGAGGAGATGGGAGAGTGCGGCCTTCTGCGCTCCCCTTCCGCCTTTTTAAGGAAGCAAGGTGGGGCTCAACCGCCTTTCGACAAATCAGGGCATAGGAAGAGCAGGGAATCGGGGCCGACCTGCTGCCTCTGCTCATGACGGCCCAGTTTCCCACTTCCACCGTCCGTGACCCCAAGAGCATGGGAACCACGTGGCGGGGATGCAGAGCGGAGGCGACGGGTGGAGCGACCCCGCACGCCGCCCACTTCCCCCACGACGCCGCAATCGACGCATGCCGTTACGGGGGGACGCGGCGGATACGGAGTGGGTTTGGTTTGGACCCAGGCCGCGCGTGCCCGTGCCCTGTTTTCGGCCTGGCCCAACAGCGCTCGGCACCGTGTATGGCCCAGACCCGGGGGCTCCTGTCGGTGTACTAAAGTAGGGGTACCTTAGTACCCCGAACTTGTACACGGGCAGTCGCAGCGTCCCCGCAACAAGCCTCGCCGGGCGTCCGCCAAGACCCTCCACGGCCATTCAGAGCAAGGCCCGACAAGAGGAGCTTGTCGGGAAGGCCACCTGTGCACGCAGAAGACAAGGCCCGGCAAGAGGAGCTTGCCGGGAAGGCCCGAGCGACAAGTCTCCGGGCGCGACAAGGATCCGCCGCGGCAAGGCGCTTGCCGTGGCATGCAGCTCCTCTCCGTCTCCGCTCCAGCTCACCCAGCGACGTGTCGCCACGGGACCGTTCCATGGGCGCGTGTCGAGCAGCTGTGCAGCCAGCGAAGAGCAGCGATGAGCGGCGCTGACAGGCTCGCCATCGTGGCGAGCGGAGGCGCACCTGACGGTCTCTGTTACACTGTTTGGGCGACAACGAACATTTATTGCTTTGGTCCCTTGTCGCCGAGTTAGGTATTTTTGCGCTGACACCTTGTGCAAGTAGGTGTACCAACTCCTGTTTTTACATTTGTACCCTCGCCTATGTTGCCACCGTCGGAGACCCTTGAGCATATAAAAGGAGGCCCGAGTGCAACGTGAGGGGTTGGCCAGGTTCGGTTCGCGTCTTTCGCAAGGTTCAGTCGCTCGACCGCCATAGACTAGATATACTCGCGCTTAGGTTTTGTAGCTGGCATTGCTCCCTGGCAAGAACACAATAGATCAAACAGCAGCGATGGGATTTTTATCTCCGGAGAGCTCCGGTTGGGTAAACCGCCCGTGTGCATCACCTCGATCCGCTCTTCGTGCGACCTCCGCCCCCCTCCGAACCACAAAGGGACCCGCTCCGCCGGGCCCCATAGGTGTCCGCGGGTACGATCAGCCTCCCCGACATTAGTTCATCCGATCTCGTGGTAGATCAACTTTGTAATTGTCACCCACATTCATCAATACAACCAAGCAGGATGTAGGGTTTTACCTCTTTGAGATGGCCCGAACCTGGGTAAATTGTGTCTCTGTGTTTCATGTTACCCATCAACCCACGATCCACAGTTTGGGACCCCCTACCCGAGATATGATGGTTTGACACCGACATGTTCAATCTTGCGGTGCTCAATCCCAGTAACAGAAAGGTACATGACACGTATTTGTATTGTTGCCATTAAGGATAAAAAAATGAGGTTTATTCATATTGTTTGGGTTTACTTTGTCTACATCATGTCATCTTGCTTAAGGCGTCACTCTGCCTTTATTATCTTAATACCCTAGATGCATGCTGGATAGCGGTCAACGGGTGGAGTAATTGTAGTAGATGCAGGTAGGAGTCGGCTTACTTGTCTCGAACGTGATGCCTATATACATGATCATTGCCTTGAATATCGTCATAACTATGCGTTTTTCTATCAATTAACCAACAGTAATTTGTTTTCCCACCGTATGTTTTTTGTTCGAGAGAGAAGCCTCTAGTGAAAACTATGGCCCCCGGGTCTGCTTTTATCATATATAAAATCCAAAAATACCTTGCTGCAATTTATTTACCTTATTTTATTTTGTGTTTTATTTATCTATCTATCACTACAAATTTGATCCTTGCAAATAATCACCGAGGGGATTGACAACCCCCTTGATCGCGTCGGATGCAAGTATTTGGTCTGTTGTGTGTAGGTGCTACTAACGAGGTTTCGTGTGGTTCTCCTACTGGATTGATAACCTTGTTTCTTAACTGAGGGAAATACTTATTTCTACTATAATTCATCATCCTCTCCTCTTCAAGGAAATCCCAACGCAGCTCACAAGTAGCAGGAAGAATTTTTGGCATCGTTGCCGAGGAAAGATCACCAAAACCTATCAAGTACCTTCGCACAAACTATCATCTATTTTTTCTTACTTTTGCCATTTTCCTCTCGTTTTCATCTCCCCCACTTCTAAAACAATTTTACAAAAAACTGAAAAATATTTTTTTTTGCTTATTTGCTTTTTTGTCGCTATGTTTTAAGAAAATACCAAGTCGTGTGAATTTTCCGACACTAATAATAATGATTTTATTAGTACTCCAATTTCTCCTCTCACCACTAGTGCGAAGTCGTGTGATATTAATTCTACTTTGCTAAATCTTGTTATGAAAGAACAATCTTCTAGTAGTCCTAATGAAGATGTTGCATCCCATCTTAGCACTTAGGTTGAATTGTGTGATATGCAAAAGAAAAAAGATGTGGATAATGATATTGTCAAATTTAAATTATTTCCGTTCTCACTACGAGATCATGTTAAACTTGGTTTTCATTCTTGCCTCGAAATAGTATTGATTCTTGTGATAAGTGTAAGGATGCTTTTACTGCCAAGTATTTTCCTCCCGCAAAAATTATTTCTCTAAAAAATAAATTATGAAGTTTAAGCAACTTGAGCATGAACATGTTGCCCAATCTAGGGATAGAATGAAATTAATGATAATAAAATGTCCCACTCATGGTTTACGCTTATGGATGATCATATAAAAAATTATGCAGGATTAAACTTTGTTTCTAGAAATCTTTTAGACTCTGCCGTGGGGGGAACCTTATGGAAATCACATTAGGAGAAGCTAAAAAACTCCTAGATAATATTAAGGCAAAATATTCACAATGGCACACTGAAAGAACTCCAACTTGAAGAAAGGGGAATTATGTCGAAGAAATTAATACTCTGAGTGATAAAATGGATGCACTTATGAAAATGGTTCCTAGTAAGAGTGCTCATATTGATACTAATGATGTGACATTATCTATTTTGATTGAGCAAAATAATGATTCCGTTGATGTGAATTTTATCTCTCGAAATAATTTCAATAGCAATGCTTATAGGGGTAATTTAAATCCTAGGTTGTTTCCTGGAAATTCCTCTAATAATTATGGAAATTCCTATAGTAATTCTTATAATAATAATAATAATAATAATAATAATAATAATAATAATAATAATATTCCCTCTGATCTTGAAAGTACTATTAAAAAATTTATTGACTCTGAAAAGATTTTTAATACTATGATAGAGGAAAAATTGAATAAAGTTGATGATATGGCTAGGAACATGGATAGAATTGCTCATAATGTGGAAAATCTCAAATCGAAATTTTTTCCACCCAATCTTGATTTTAATGAGTCCATTAAATCTATCTATGTCTCCATTAACAAAGGTAAATAAAGAACCTATATGTTAAAAGCTAAGAGAGAATTGCTAAAAAAAGCGATTCTGCTCGGTTTCTATCGTAATCATGATGAATATATTAAAATAATTGGTGTTTCACCCATTAAATCTTTATTTAATAATATAAAACTTGGTGAGAAAAGGACTTAATATGAGTCAACTTTAGCTAGAAGTCGTCCCAATTGTTCTGAGGGTGACAATCTTAATTATAATATTTTGATAAAAGTGGGTTTGGAGAGGCCAAAACTTTAACTAGTGATCTGCCCACTAATTTGGATTTCAAGGATTTTAATAATTATTTTTTTTCTTTAATTGAATGTATTTCCTTGTTGCAATCCATGAACAAAATAAAGCTTTTACTAAACATATCATAGAAGCTATGATAAAGCTTTAGAAGAAAAGCTAGAATTGGATGTTTCAATACATAGGAAATTATATGATGAATGGGAACCTACTATTAAAATAAAGATAAAAAATTATGAGTGCAATGCTTTATGTGATTTGGGTGCTAGCGTTTCCACTATACCAAAATCTTTATGTGATGTGCTAGGCCTTCATGATTTGGATGAATGTTCCCTTAATTTGCACTTAGCGGATTCCACCATTAAGAAACCTTTGGGTAGAATAAACTATGTGCTTATTCTTGGAAATAGAAATTATGTGCCCGTTGATTTCAATGTGCTTAATATTGATTGCAATCATGTCTAGTCCTATAATACTTGGTAAACCTTTCCTACATACCATAGGTGCTATTAATGATATGAAGAAAGGTAATTCCAATTTTTATTAAAGAAAGGAATGGAACACTTCCCTAGAAAGATAATTAAGAAACCATATGAATCTATTATGAGGGCCACATATGGAATTAATTTGAAGGATGACAACACTTCAAACAATGCATCACGCCTAGCTAGGGGCATAAAACAATAGCGTTTATTGGGAGGCAACCCAATAGTTATATTTATTTTCCCTTTTTGTTTTATTTTTTTGAGTCTACAAAAAATTATGATGGTTGCGGTTATGTTTTTGTATTTAAATTAGTGTTTGTGCCAAATAAAGCCTTTGGGATGATTTGGTTGATAGTTGATTTGATTATGTCAAAAAACAGAAACTTTTGCGCCCAGTAGCAGAATTGTTTAAATTGACTTGAACGTGATAAAACTATAAATGTTTTACAAATGATTAATATAAAAATTGCCAATGTTTTCCTAATTTTTTCAGAATTGTTAGAGTTATAGAAGTATTGCGTTTGTTCATATCATTACAAATTATTCTGTTTTTGACAGATTCCTTTTTTGTTGCATAGCTTGCTTGTTTTAATGAATCTATGGATTGTATCGGGGGGCATAAGTCATGGAGAAGTTAGAATACAGTAGGTATTACGCAATAATAAATATGAATGGGTTTACAATAGTACCTAAAGTTTATGATTTGTTTGTTATACTAATGTATCTCACGAGTTTTCTGTTGAGTTTTGTGTGCTGAAGTTTTGAAGTTATAAGTGAGGTCTTGATGGATGAAGGAATAAGGAGTGGCAAGACCCTAAGATTGGGGATGCCCAAGGCACCCCAAGGTAATATTCAAGGAGACCCAAGACCCTAAACTTGGGGATGCCCCAGATGGCATCCCCTCTTTCTTCTACCAACCATCGGTAAATTATTTGGAGCTATATTTTTATTCATCATATGATATGAGTTTTTCTTGGAGCGTCATGTATTATATGAGTCTTTTCTTTGTTCGATTTTTAGTTTGCCAGAATCATCTTTGCTGGACACACCTTTTGAGAGGGACACACATTTATTCGTGATTTCTTAGAATACTCTATGTGCCTCACTTATATCTTTTGAGCTAGGTAGTTTCTCTAGTGCTTCACTTATATCTTTTAGAGCACGACGGTGGTTATATTTTAAAGAAATAGTTGTACTCTCATGCTTCACTTATATCATTTGAGAGTTTGATAATAGTAATGGCAATATGCACGGGTTATGAAATTGGTCCTAATATGTGATGACCCACAAGTATAGGGGATCAATCGTAGTCCTTTCGATAAGTAAGAGTGTCGAACCCAACGAGGAGCACAAGTAAATGACAAGTGGTTTTCAGAAAGGTAATTTCTGCAAGCACTAAAATTGTCGGTAATAGATAGTTTGATAGCAAGATAATTTGTAACGAGCAAGTAACGGTAACGGTAAATAATGTGCAGCAAGGTAGCCCAATCCTTTTGTGGCAAAGGATAGGCAAAAACGGTTTCTTATAATAGGCAAACCGTTCTTTAGGGTACACGGGAATTTTATCTAGCCACTTTCATCATGTTGATTCGATTTCTGTTCACTACTTTGATAACTTGATATGTGGGTGGTTCGGTGCTTAGCTATTGTTCTTACTTGAACAAAGCTCCTACTTATGATTAACCCCCTCACAAGCATCCGTAACAATGAGAAAAGTATTAAGATCAAATCTAACCATAGCATTAAACGTTTGGATCCAAATCGGTCCCTTATGAAGTAGTGCATAAACTAGGGTTTAAGCTTCTGTCACTCTAGCAACCCATCATCTAATAACTACTCCACAATGCATCCCATTAGGCCCAAATATGGTGAAGTGTCATGTAGTCGACGTTCACATGACACCACTAAGGGAATCACAACATACATATCATCAAAATATCGAACACATATCAAGTTCACATTTTTTGACTATAAACAGTAGGGCAAAACTCCACTGCAAGTTTTATTAAATAATCTAGAGAGTAGTAGAGTACAAAATAGGCTTGAGTTAAGCCCCAAAGAAAGCTAGACTAACGAAAACTAAGAAAAAAGCTACTACAAAAGAAGATTACAATAAAAGTGCCAGCCAATCAGAAAATTGTCTCTCATATTTGTGCTTCATCCTGTATTTAAGTAGTTTCAGTTCCTCCATGAAGATGAATTTCCATCCTTGAAAAGATGGGGAGATGTTCTCAAAGATCTTGTTATTTCTGGTAATCCAAATTGCCCATGATCTCCATAAAGAAAGGATAATTGAGCTTGTCCTTGAGATCTTGATATGCTTCCAGCACTGAAAGATTTGGTGTCCTTGTTGGGCAAATAAAATCCCAGCATTGTTGTGCAAAGGGGCATCCCCAGAATAGATGACGCAATGTTTCCTCATGTTGGCAGTCTCTTACTACACAATTATATGCTTCAAGTTCAAAATTCTTTCTCCTTAGCAGGTTCCTTGTGTTGACTCTATCATGTAGTAGCATCCAAAAAAACACTTTATGCTTGGGTTGACAAGAGCTCTTCCAAATCTAGTTAAAGTGAGGTGGTGTTTGTTTATGTCCAATCAGTACTTTATATGCTTTAATCAAGTTCACATTATTACTATGAACAAGATTTCTCTCATGACCTCAAGAACAAAATTAACTACTCATAAATGATAATCATGCTCATGATCATAGGAGTATTAAATAGCATAGTGGATCTAAACATATAATCTTCCAACAAATAGCAGAATTGTTTTAATTCACTGGAACGTGATAAAACTCTAAATGTTTTACATATGATTGATATACAAATTGCTCATGTTGTCCTAATTTTTCAGAATTGTTAGAGTTACAGAAGTATTGCGTTTGTTCATATCATTACAAATTATTCTGTTTTTGACAGATTCTTTTTCCGTTGCATAGCTTGCTTTTTTAATGAATCTATGGATTGTATCGGGGGGGTATAAGTCATGGATAAGTTAGAATATAGTAGGTATTATGCAATAATAAAATATGAATGGGTTTACAATAGTACCTAAAGTTTATGATTTGCTTGTTATACTAATGTATCTCACGAGTTTTCTGTTGAGTTTTGTGTGCTGAAGTTTTCAAGTAATAAGTGAGGTCTTGATGGATGAAGGAATAAGGAGTGGCAAGACCCTAAGATTGGGGATGCCCAAGGCACCCCAAGGTAATATTCAAGGAGACTGTCGGATTTCGGGTTCCGGAAAAACCCTTGAGGTTCGAACACTGGGGTGCGCATGAAGATTCCCCCCTACCTAATCACGCCCTTAGACTCACCGCGATATCAAAGCCTAGCTCGACGAAACCGCAACACAAGAGACACGAGATTTATACTGGTTCGGGCCACCCTTGTGGTGTAATACCCTACTCCAGTGTGGTGTGGTGGATTGCCTCTTGGGCTGAGGATGAACAGTACAAGGGAAGAACAGCCTCCTGAGGTAAGGTGTTCTTGTGCTTGGTGAACTTGTGTGGGTGAGGATGATCTGAATTAGTTCGTCTCAGACCAGTCCGTCTCAGACCAGTCCATCTCAGATCAGTCCGTCTCAGACCAGTCCGTCTCCTACTGTGGTGGCTAGTCCTATTTATAGAGGCATTGGTCCTCTTCCCAAATATCGAGCGGGAAGGGATGCCACAACAACCAATTTGAAAGGGGACATCTAGTACAAGCTATCCTGACTAAAGGTGGTCTTCGCCTGCCAAAGGCTCTGGTGCTTGATGCCGTCTTGGGCTCCACGGTGACCTCTATCCTGCCGTCCTGCTGGCCTTGGTGTCGTTTCACTGATATGGAAACCTTTTCCTGATGCCTCAGTACTCATCCCCTACACTTGCCTCCTTAGCACCAAAGAGGAAACAAGGACACTGTGCATGCTGGCGCCTGCCTGGCACCCGCCTGGTCTTGGTTGTCATGGCTTGCGTCACTTGAACCTCGCGAGGTGTCCCTTGCCTTGATCTCTCCGCCCCTCGTGAGCCAGCCTGGTGAGGCCGCTCCCGAGGAGGTCTTGTGTCGTCCGCCTCGCGAGGCTTGGCCCCTCACGAGGGTCTTGAGTGTTTGTTGGTGAAGATGGGCCGTACGGGGCCGCTGGCGAAGCCACGCTCTGGGCCGCAGGCAGGCAAGTCTGGGGACTCCCGTTCCCAGAACGTCGACAGTAGCCCCCGGGCCCAAGGCGCGCTCGGACTTGGCTTCGAGGCGAACCCAAAGGGCAAGTGCGGAGCACCACGGGCCCCAACAGCCTGCGGCCCTGGTTGACGCGTTGCGATTGATTGGACGTGGGCGTCTCCGCTTCCCCATGCTGCCTCGGCAACTGCCCGACTTGACGAGTCCCTGCTACATGCAAACAAGGGTTATCATTACCTGTTATCGTGGAGGTCGACGGTTGGACTCCCTTGGGCTAGAAATGAGGAGGGAGGCGGAGCCCCCGTCGGCCATCTCTTCCTGCTCCGCTCGCTTCTTCTCCCTTGCTCCATTGCTAGTAGCGACACCAATGGCGCCTATTCGGAGGTTTTCGGCTGCAGAGAAGGGAAAAACTTCCCGAGACGAGCCCAGTCCACTTTTGCCGAAGATGGGGCCGAGCCACCGCCGCGACGTGTTCGTGAGGCCAGAGGTGACGAGGCCTTGGTACGGGCGACCTCCTCCCGGGTATCCACCGCCTCTGTACGCCCAAGCTGAGGGCTCCGGAGGAAGAGGCGACGAGCGCCGCCACCCACGTCGGGGCCGAGGTCGCCGCGCCGCGCTGACGTACGCTGTCGCCTTGGGAGTCCACGTCGCGGACTCCTCGCGAGAGCTCGTGCTGTGGGCGGTGATGCCTCCGCGCACTTGGATCCGCTTCCCCCAGTTCTTCTCCGCCGAGATGCCGTCGAGGGGCCCCCTGGAGCTTTGGCTTCAGCACGCCGACTACAACGCCCCGGCGACTAGAGCGGAGGTCGAAACCATTTCCCAAGGCAAGATCTTCATGACTCGTGGCTGGGGCGAGGTCGCCCAGGTTTGCCGTGCAGAAGGCGCCCTTGTGATCCACTTCGAGTACGACGACGCTTCCACCATGTTCTTCAAGGTCTTCGACGCGGAAGGCCGCCGCTTGGAGTGCTGCCCCGGACAGGGCCGTCAGGACTGCCTCGCCAAAACTTCCTCCAGCAGCAGCAGCGACGCTTGGGAGTCCAGCGACTTTCCCGAGCCTTACGGGACTCCGGAGACGAGCGACGACAGCTACATGCCTCCGAGCTCTCGCCGGGCCCGGAGCAAGGCTGCAGCGTTCGGCCGCCGCCGTCGCTGATCTGGATGGGGTTGGCGCCGGCCTCCCATGGCCCACTGTTGATGATGGCGTCGACTGCGCCGGCATGTGCAGATAGGGCTCCTTGAATTTCCTTTCTTTTGTTCCCTGCGAGGAATCGATAAGAGCCCCGCGGGGGTGTGTAAAGGGGTTGTAACGTCTTTTGTTGATATTATCCTTATTATGAAATTGTGCGGGCGCGTGTCCTGTTTCGGCTCAGTATCCCCTTTCTATCCTCGCGACGTCTTGGTGCTCCACGTTGATAGGTCCCGGTCCCCAGGCAGGCTATAGCCGCCGCTGGTATGCCAGGTCGCGATGCCGTGGTCAAGGCCATGAGGTGAGTGGCCCAAAGTACAGTAAGAGCTCCTGAGATGCGATGCTCAGGAGGTCCCCTTTAGAGCACAAGTGGCCACCGGGAGGTAAGAAAGGGAGGCGATGTTGCCGTGACAGAGCTGCAGCAAGTGAGAATCCCGGGTCATAGCGATTGGTGGATTCCGAGCGCGAAACTTATCTTGGTGGCCTGGAGTCGTTTCCTCGTGTTGCGCCAGACTCATGCGTCGGCGGTCGTGGCGCAGCTAGGTTAGGCCCGCGCATGCTTCCCCCTCTCCTCCATGCTTTCCTTTGTGCTCTACGTCCTCAGGTCTCAGCCCTCGAGTGAACCCAGCCGCCGCTGGTCTGCCAGGTTGCGATGTCGTGGTCAAGGCCAGGGGGTGAGGGCTAGAGAGCCAGTAGGAGCTCCTGAGTCGCGATGCTCAGGAGCCCCCTTTTGACGCGCAAGCGAATCGCATGGGAGAAGAAGTGGAAGCCTGTGGTACTGCCCGCTGTAGTCTCGGGAGGTTCCTTCAGGTCAGCACGAGGGGAAACACAAATTGCCATGATGATTGTCAGTCTGCCGCATGTCGCCTTGCAAGAGGATGAAGGCACTAAGGGCCTGGTGACGTGACATGCGCGGGGCGTGCCGCGAGCCAGAGCTCGACCACTCAGATTTGTCGGCGCTGCCGATACGGACCCGAGCAGAGGCACCGTGCCAGAGTGTGTGGCTCCCGTGGTGGGTGAAAATCAAGTAGGTGATAACCATAGGTAGATCATGCATGGAAAGCGAACGAGATTAGGTAAATGTAAGAACGACACATGCCACTGGGCTGTGTCGGATGGGGGGTTCCAGAATTTCCCTTAAGGTTCGAACTCTGGGGTGCGCGCGAAGTCTTTCCCTCCTACCGATCCACGCCCTAGCTAGCCAAGATCTCGCGGACGAACTCGATGAACTCGCAACACAGAAAGACACGAGATTTATACTGGTTCGAGCCACCGTTATGGTGTAATACCCTACTCCACTTTGTGTGGTGGTGGATTTCCTCTCGGGCTGATGATGAACAGTACAAGGGGAAGAACAACCTCCTGAGGTTGAGGTGTTCTTGTGCTTGGTGAAATAGTGGATGAGAACCCCTTCCTCTACCATGGTGACTAGCTCTACTTATATAGGCCCTGGTCCTTTCCCCAAATATTGAGCGGGAATGGAGCCAACAATGGCGGGCGAATTTGAAGGGGGACAACTAGTACAAGCTATCCTGACAAAAGTGGTCTTCTCCAGCGAACGGCTCTGGTGGTGATGCCGTCTTGGGCTCCACGATGACCTCCGTCCTGCCGTCCTTCTGGTCTTGGTCTCGTTGCACCGATATGGCAACCTTTGCCTGATGCCTCGGTACTCCTCGCCTGTGCTCGCCTCCTTAGCACCAAAGAGGAAACAAGGACGCCATGTCACCGGGCGCCTGGCCGCACCGATCGTCATGGCTCACATCACGAGGGCCACGTGAGGTTCGCCCCGCCTTGATATCTCCGCTCCTCGTGAGCCCGCCTGGCTAGGCCACTCCGGAGGACGTCTTGCGTCATCCGCCTCGCGAAGCTTGGCCCCTCGCGAGGGTCTTGAATGCTTTGTTGATGAAGATGGGTCGTACGTCCCGCTGACTTAGCCACACCGTGGGCCGCAGGCAGGCAAGTCTGGGGACCCCCGTTCCCAGAACATGGACAGTAGCCCCCGGGCCCAAGGTGCGCTCAGGCTTGGCTTTGCGGAGAAGCCAAGGGTCAAGTACGGAGCGCCGCAGGCCCTAAAAGCATGCGGCCTCGATTGACGTGTGGCGGTTGATTGGACGTGGGCGTCTCTGCTTCCCCACGCTGCCTCGGCAACTGCTTGACCTGACAAAAGGCTGGCGCAGGCAGTACTTGCCTTCATTGCTTCTTCCTCGCCTCGCTCCAGATCCCCTTTCTCGCTCCTCGCCACCACTACCTCTAGATCCGCTCCAATCTCATCCTGCATCTGCGATCCATGGCGCCGCACGAAGTCAGGACTTCCTCAGCATCGGCATGGTATGAACCGGCCCTTGAAGCGCCCACCGTCACGGAGAAGAGCCTCGCCTCCGTGCGCCTGCTGACGGCAGGTGAGAGCAATGAGTTGGGGGAGACCAAGCTCCGGCTTGCCCCCGACGTGCCGGAGCCTGAGGAAAGCACCTTCTTCCCCTTCTTCTCGAGCAGTGTTGCCGTCAGGTTGGTTCCTCCCTTCTCCGATTTCTTTTATGAAGTCCTCGACCACTACGGGCTGCAGGCGTTGCATCTCCATCCCAACTCTCTCCTCCTCCTGTCTATCTTCGCCTACTACTGTGAGGCGTACCTGGACGTGATGCCATCTGTGGCACTCCTGCGCCATTTCTTCTTCCTCCGTGTCAGCGAGGGGCACATCTCCGGATGCGCTAATTTCGTCGCATCCGTCAAGGCCAACTCGATCTCGAGCACTGGGAAGAGGGCCGACAACATTCGATCCAAATGGGTCATGATGGACGCCAAGCGCGCCGATCCGCGTCTGGTGTTGCCAACGGTGGCGCCCTCTTCCAACGGGGGGTGGCCCAAGGCGGAGCTTGCTGATGAGCGGGCATCATTAGTGTTGGGGCAGATGATAACCGACTTGAAGCCGGGCAACACGAAGGCGGCTAAGGTGACGGGGGTCATGCTCCTGAGGGAGTTCTTGACGCTGCGAGTTGCCCCGCTCCAGGCTCGTGTGCGCCCCCTGTGGGAGCTTGAAGAAGAGGGAAACGAGACCCGCCTGAGGCCGGGGGCCCTGCCTGATGACGAATTGGCCGATGTCCTGCGTTTTATAGTTGGGGACAACCAGGACTACCCACCGAGTGCCTTCGTTCCCCTGTTCCAACGCAGGGACCGGGAGGAATTCGTTGCCTCCAGGCCGACCTTTGACGCGCGCGGGCTGGTGCCTCCGGCACTCCCAGGAGCCCCTGCGGCACCGAAGCCGGTGGAGGTGTCCTCTGACGAGTCCCGTGGGGAGGAGGAAGAGGAGGTGGACTCGGAGAAGACTCTTGAAGAGGTGGGGGAGACTTCCCCTCTAAACAAGGCCGAGATCCTCCGTGCCATTCCTAACGATGCCGAGGCCGGCACCTGCCAGAAGGAGAGGGAGCAGCCCCTCATCCAGACGAGGGGTAGGTCGTCGTTGGTTCCTCGCGAAGCCGCCTCCGTCCCGACTCCTCCTGGGGCTGCCTCCGGCCCTACGTCCGCACCGCCTGCCGCTGCCGGAGCCCGCACGCCTGTTCCTCAGGTCCCGATGGTGTCAGGCTTCAAGCTCCCCAAGCGGAAGTATGTCGCGGTGGATCGGTAAGTGTGTTAAGCTTCTCCTTGTCCCTGTTTGTACTTGTTATTTCCCGACGTTCGCCCTCGGTCGATCAGGCCGGCGCCTTCAGCGAAGAAGAGGAAGGAGGGTACGGCGGCCGTGCCTTCCTCCGCAGAGAAAGGACGCAGCAACGCCCGCACCTCCCCAACCCGGTAGTCCTCACGAGGCCAAGAGGAACATCGCCATGTGGAATCAGCCCCCATGGCCCCGTTGGCTCCGGAAGTGCCGGCGTCTGGCGTGGTTGATGAGGTCCCAGCTGCTCCGGAACCCTCTATCTCCCAGGTCCTGGCGACGACGTCGGCTCCTCCCACTACCGCACCTCCACTCCCTAGTTCTTCTGCTCCTGCTGCTGTTCTGGAACGTGCTCTTTCGGAAATGACCCAGTTGCAGGCAGATCTCCTGGGCACGGACCCACGCCTGGTGGCCGGGCGCCTGGAGTTGGCCTCTGGCTGGCTTCACTCCGACCTGGCGGTTCGCGCGATGCTGAGCCAGGCCGCTGCGACTTCCAAGAAGGAGAAGCAAAGTGCCGCCGATGATGCAGCCGATCGTGAGACGGCGCTGAAAGACACCAAGGCCGCCCGTGACCGCTGCCAAGTGCTGGAGGACGAGTTGCAGAGCCAGCACGACCAGCACGCTGAAGAAGCGCGTGACCGCCTGGCAAAGGAGGAGGAGGTGAAGGCCCGGGAGGACGCCATCAAGAACCGCGACGCTGAGCTGGCGGAGTTGGGGAAAACATAGGCCGCCGAACGCAACCAGTTGGAAGAGCTGGAGCGGAAGGTGAAGGCGAAGGAGGTCGATCTTGACGCAAAGGCGCGGGTTCTGGCCGAAGAGTGCATGGACTTTGCCGACCTCGAGGAGAGATCTCGCAAGGCGCTGAAGACGCTCTACGACCATGGCCTGGAGAAGCCGATGGCCACTGATGAGGACGGCCCCACCCAGTTGCTTCCTCCCTTGGTGAAGGCGCTCGAGGAGGTCGTTGATGGCGTCGGTCCTATTGCGGAGGCAGAGGCTCGCGTCCTGTCTTCAGCTGCATTGACCCGCGTTTTCAGCCACTTGCACCTTCGTGACCCCAACGCTTGCCTTGACGAGCTGCCGGAGCCTGTGGCTGAGGATGACTGCCAAGCCGCCGCCGCAGCTGTGCAAGGTCAGGTGGAGGGCCTGCTGGAGAGGTTCCACGACTTTTCCTCCTCACCCTTGTCTGGCGATACCGCCGACCCTGCGGCTGGTGGTGCAGGTGAAGGCGTTGCTACCCGGGATGGAGCACCTTCTGCAGGCCATGGCGGTGTCCAGGGGTGACCTGCAGCTAGTTTCCTGTTTTGTTCCTGCAACATGCATCAGGCCTTGTGGAGGCGTTTAGACTTTTCATTTGATATTGTGAGGACAATATGTTTGTATCATTTGCTTCGAGATTTTGCGATTTTCTTCCTATCCTCTTTGTATTCTGCGTCGGCAGAGCCCGGCCTCGCGCATACCTCAACCGCCATTGGGCCGACCGGAGACCAGGACGGACCAAGGAGTGAGGGGCTACGTGACCAGTTAGGCTCCTGAGTCGCGATGCTCAGGAGTCCCCCTTGACGCACAAACAACTTATAGGGAGAGTATGGGAGGATAGATTAATGTTCTACATCGGCAGAGCCCGGCCCCGTGCATACCTCAACCGCCGTTGGGCCGACCGGAGACCAGGACGGACCAAGGAGTGAATGGCTACGTGACCAGTTAGGCTCCTGAGTCGCGATGCTCAGGAGTACCCCTTGACGTGCAAACAATTTCCATACCTGCCCTCGCCGAGGCCTCGGGAGGGGCGCGCGACGCCCAAGTCCGGGAGACCTGGTTGGGTGGCGTGCGCTATGTGACCTGAGCAGCCCCATGCCCAGCCCCCTCACACGGCTCTCCCAAGGGGAGGCGTTGCGGTGAGGCTGGACGCTGAGCTCTGGGCTCCCTGAGGTTGGTACGACCGTGGGGCCGCCCTCAGTTGTTTATCACCAGCGCGGAGCATAGTGCTTCCGCCAGCACGGGCATAGCCGCGCCTCAAGAGTGTCGACGGCCGGTCACAGAGCATGGTGCTTCCACTTGTGCGTGGGATGGGGGGCCTCCGGAGGAGCCCCTGGCGTACAGCCCCCGCCATACGACATGTGGCTTGCACGGCAGGGCTGCGAGGTGTATCTGGGCACTCGTGAGCTAGCGCGGGACTCACGAGGCCCTACCTCAAGGCGGGTTGCGCCTGGTCTGGAGTCTTGGTGACTGTATGTTCCTGCAAGGCTGTTAGGTGCAAGCACTCTACGTCCTCAGGTCCCTACCCTCGAGCGAGCTCAGCAGTCGCTGGTATGCCAGGTCGCGATGCCGTGGTCAAGGCCAGGGGGTGAGGGCTATAGAGTCAGTAAGTGCTCCTGAGTCGTGATGCTCAGGAGCCCCCCTTTTGATGCGCGTTTAATTGCAGGTGAATGGACCCGCCGGGTGGCGTCGAAAGGTGATAATCGTAGGCAGATTAAGCAAGGAAGGCAAATCAGCTTGGGTAAATGCAGGAAGATACATGCCACTGGGTCTGGCTCGAGCGTCTTGGGGATGATGCAGCCCGAGCGGCGCCCCCAGCAAGGTAAGCTAAAGACTTAAGAAAAAGGGATACATGCCACAGGGACGGACCCATGCGGCCTGGGAATAATGCAGCCCGAGGGGCGCTCCCAGCTAAACGAGCTTGGAAAATGTCACCTGGTTCTATAGACGAAGTAGAGTTGGTGCAGCTGAAGGCATGCATCGAAGGAATGACTCTTCACAAGCCATCGGGGCCCTGAGCCTCGGGAGGCTCTGCGGGCTCGGGAGGTTCCCTGAAGACCGTCTCCATCTCTTCCAGGACGGCATGGTACCTGGCCTCCTGAGCCGCCAGGACACGCCGCATGTTGCGCTGATAGGCTGACGCCACGCTCGGCAAGCCGAAGGGCATGGAACATAACTGTGTGGCGGGCCCTCGCAACGGTCCACACGGGAAGGCCAGAAACGCTCCTGAGATGCATCCCTGTTGAGCCCTGGGACGTCGGTGCAGACATGCAGGCCAGCATCCTCGCCTGGCTGGGGAGCTGCGCCTCGTGAGCGGCTGTCGCCGCGCATGGCTCTTGCGTCTTGCAGTTCCTGAGTGGTCTTGGTGATGAACTCCTGAGTGGTGGGCACTCCTTGCCCTGTGTTCTCCTGAGGGAAACGTGTCGCGAAGCACGCCTCCAAGTGGTGCCCAAGCTCCTCCCTCATGAGGTTGGCAAGGTCTGAGGCCCTCCAGAAGAGAGCGCCCGAGCCTTGCCCGAGGAGGGCGCCGGGCGCGCCTTCCTATGCGACAGAGGGAGGTGCCCATGGAGCGGGTGCTGATCCTGACGAGGCTCCAGCTGCGTCGCCACCCTCCTGAAATCCTGCTCGACGCAACTGCTTCTTCTTGGGGATGGCCTCCGGAGGGCCCTCACTCCTGCTGTCGGGGTCGTTGATTGCTGCAGCTTGGAAGGCTCGCTCGAGGGAGCACACCGCATCTCTCTCTTCACATGGGACCATGATGATTCCGCCGCTTCCTGGCATCTTGAGGACGTTGCAGCCATGGTGGGTGACTGCCATGAACTTGGCCAGGGCTGGATACCCGAGGATGGCGTTGTACGGCAGGCGGATGTGCGCGACGTCGAAGTCGATGAGCTCGGTGTGGTAGTTCTTGCGCTCTCCGAAGGTGACAGGGAGGAGGACCTGCCCTATCGGTGTGGTGGAACCGTCGGTTACTCCTGAGAAAGGCTCGGTAGGCTGAAGCTGCTCATATGGAACTTGGATGTTGTCGAACGTGTCGACGGACAGGAGGTTGAGCCCTGCGCCGCCGTCGATGAGGGTCTTGGTAACTTGATCATTGCTGATGACTGGGGAGCATAGCATCGGGAGGGCGCAAGCGATGGCTGCGCACTTGAGCTGATCTGCCGAGTTGAAAGTGATGGCGCATTGGAACCACTTGAGCGGGCGCGTGACATCGAGCTTGGGGAGCACCGCGTTCACTTCGCGAGCGAACTGTTTGAAGATGCGCTGAGAGGCTGGGGCCTGGGCACCTGCTACCTCTTGAGCACTGCGTTGGATTTCCCCGAAGAGGAGAGGATGATGCAGCAAAGTAGCGTAAGTATTTCCCTCAGTTTTTGAGAACCAAGGTATCAATCCAGTAGGAGGCCACGCGCAAGTCCCTCGTACCTGCACAAAACGATAGCTACTCGCAACCAACGCGATTAGGGGTTGTCAATCCCTTCACGGTCACTGACAAGAGTGAGATCTGATAGAGATAATATTTTTGGTATTTTTTTGGTATAAAGATGCAAAGTAAAAAGTAAAAGCAAAGTAAAAACAAACCAAGTATAAAAGTGATAGAGATTGATATGATGAGAATAGACCCGGGGGGCATAGGTTTCACTAGTGGCTTCTCTCAAGAGCATAAGTATTCTACGGTGGGTGAACAAATTATTGTTGAGCAATTGACAAAATTGAGCGTAGGTATGAGGTTATCTAGGCAATGATCATGTATATAGGCATCACGTCCAAAACAAGTAGACCGAAATGATTCTGCATCTACTAATATTACTCCACTCATCGACCGCTATCCAGCATGCATATAGAGTATTAAGTTAAAAACAGAGTAACGCCTTAAGCAAGATGACATGATGTAGAGGAATAAATTCATGCAATATGATAAATACCCCATCTTGTTATCCTCGATGGCAACAATATAATACGTGCCTTGCGACCCTTTCTATCACTGGGTAAGGACACCGCAAGATTGAACCCAAAGCTAAGCACTTCTCCCATTGCAAGAACTACCAATCTAGTTGGCCAAACCAAACGGATAATTCGAAGAGACTTGCAAAGATAACTCAATCATACATAAAAGAATTCAGAGAAGATTCAAATATTTTCCATAGATAAGCTGGATCACAAACCCACAATTCATCGGTCTCAACAAACACACTGCAAAAAGAAGATTACATCGAATAGATCTCCACGAGAGAGGGGGTGAACATTGTATTGAGATCCAAAAAGAGAGAAGAAGACATCTAGCTACTAGCTATGGACCCGAAGGTCTAAAGTAAACTACTCACACTTCATCGGAGGGGCTATGGTGTCGATGTAGAAGCCCTCCGTGGTGGATGCCCCCTCCGGAGGAGCTCCGGAACAGGCCCCAAGATGGGATCTCGTGCGGTGGAATTAGGTTTTTGGCTCCTGTTCTGATCTGTTGGGGGTACGTAGGTATATATAGGAGGAAGGAGTACGTCGGTGGAGCGTCAGGGGGCCCACGAGGTAGGGGGGCGCGCCCAGGTAATAGATAAAGTAGCATGGAGCGATAAAAAATTATAGATACGTTGGAGACGTATCAGGCATCCCCAAGCTTAATTCCTGCTCGTCCTCGAGTAGGTAAATGATAAAAAGAGAATTTTTGATGTGGAGTGATACTTTGGCATAATTTCATTGTAAATCTTCTTAATCATGGTATGAATATTCAGATCCGAAAGATTCAAGAAAAAAGTTCATATTGACATAAAAATAATAATACTTCAAGCATACTAATCAAAAGCAATCATATCTTCTCAAAATAGCATGGCAAAAGAAAGTTCATCCCTACAAAATCATATAGTTAGGCTATGCTTCATTTTCGTCACACAACGATGTTCCCAACTTCTATACCCCTGATGACAAGCCAAGCAATTGTTTCATACTTAAATAATCTCAAAAAAATTCAACCTTCACGCAATACATGAGCGTGAGCCATGGATATAGCACTATGGGTGGAATAGAATATGATGATGGGGATTGTATGAAGAAGACAAAAAAGGAGAAAGTCTCACGTTGACGAGGATAATCAACGGGATATGGAGATGCCCATCAATTGATGTCAACATGAGGAGTAGGGATTGCCATGCAATGGATGCACTAGACCTATGAATGCTCAACAAAAGAAAACTAGTGGGTGTGCATCCAACTTACTTGCTCATGAAGACCTAGGGCATTTTGAGGAAGCCCATCGTAGGAATATACAAGCCAAGTTCTATAATGAAAAATTCCCACTAGTATGAACAAGACAACTTATGAGACTCACTATATGAAAAACATGGTGCTACTTTAAAGCACAATATATGAGACTCGCTATATGAAGAACATGGTGCTACTTTGAAGCACAAGTGTGGAAAAAAGGATAGTAGCATTGCCCCTTTTTATTTTATTTATTTTTTTATATTTTTTTGGGCCTTTTTTTTTTCTTTGGCCTTTCTCTTTTTTTGGAGAACAATGCTCTATTGAATGACGATCATCACACTTCTATTGATTACAACAATAAGGATTACAACTCGAAACTAGAACAAGATATGACTCTATATGAATGCCTCCTAAAGGTATCGATAGTGCAATGAATCAAGAGTGACATGTATGAAAAATAATGCATGGTGGCTTTGCCACAAATACGATGTCAACTACATGATCATGCAATGGCAATATGACAAAAGTAAAGTATGTCATGATGATGATGAACGGAACGGTGGAAAGTTGCGTGGCAATATATCTCGGAATGGCTATGGAAATGCCATAATAGGTAGGTATGGTGGCTGTTTTGAGGAAGATATAAGGAGGTTTATGTGTGATAGAGCGTATCATATCACGGGTTTGGATGCACCGCTAAGTTTGCACCAACTCTCAAGGTGAGAAAGCGCAATGCACGGTACCGAAGAGGCTAGCAAAGGCGGAAAGGTAAAAGTGCGTATAATCCATGGACTCAACATTAGTCAAAAGAACTCATATACTTATCATAAAAATTTAGAAGTCATCAAAAATCAAGTACTACGCGCATGCTCCTAGGGGGATAGATTGGTAGGAAAAGACCATCGCTCGTCCCCGACCGCCACTCATAAGGATGCACAAGCCAGGTACACTTCATGTTTCAAATTTGTTATGTAACTTTAACCATATGTGCATGCTACGGGATTTGCAATCTTCAACACAAGTATTTATCAAATTCACAACTACTCAACTAGCACGACTTTGACATTATCACCTCCATATCTCAAAACAATTATCAAGCATCAAACTTATCTTAGTATTCAACGCACTAAAAAGAAAGTTTCACATATCTTGAATACCAAGTATATTAACATTAAGCAAATTACCATGCTATTAACGACTCTCAAAATAATCTAAGTGAAGCCTGAGAGATCAAGTTTCTTGAAAACAAATCCACCACCGTGCTCTAAAAGATCTGAGTGAAGCACTAGAGCAAAAATTATCACGCTAAAAAAGATATAAGTGAAGCACTATGAGGAAAACTATCAAGCTCAAAAGATATAAGTGAAGCACATAGAGTATTCTATCAATTTCCAATTCATAAATGGCTCTCTCAAAAGGTGTGTACATCAAGGATGATTGTGGTAACCTAACATGTAAAGACGCAAATAATACAAGACGCTCCAAGCAAAACACATATCATGTTGGTGAATAAAAATATAGCTCCAAGTAAATTACCGATGGAAGTGGATTTAAAGAGGGATGCCTTCCGGCATCCCCAAGCTTTGACTTTTGGTGTCCTTGGATTATCTTGGGGTGCCATGGGCATCCCCAAGCTTAGGCTCTTGCCACTCCTTGTTCCATAATCCATCAATAGAATTCACCCAAAACTTGAAAACTTCACAACACAAAACTCAATAGGAATCTCGTGAGCTCCGTTAGAGAAAGAAAACAAAAGACTACTTTAAGGTACTGTAATGAACTCATTCTTTATTTATATCGGTGTTAAACCTACTGTATTCCAACTTCTCTATGGATCATAAACTATTTTACTAGCCATAGATTCATCAAAATAAGCAAAAAACACACGCAAAACAGAATCTGCCAAAAACAGAACAGTCTGTAGTAATCTGTAACTAACGCAAACTTCTGGAACCCAAAAACTTCTACCAAAATTAGACGACCTGGAAAATTTGTTTATTGATCAGCAGTAATTGGAATCACTATTTTATCACGTTCTGGTGATTTTTAACAATTCGGGCACTGAGCGCAAAGATTCTGGAAATTACAGCAAGATCAAATAACTATCACCCAAGAAGATCCAATAGGTTCAACTTGGCACAAACACTAATTAAAAGATAAAATCACATCTAAACAGAGTAGATGGATTAATTATTCCTAAACATAAGCAAAAACAAAAAACATAAAATAAAATTGGTTTGCCTCCCAACAAGCGCTATCGTTTAACGCCCCTAGTTAGGCATAAAAGCAAGGATAGATCTAGGTATTGCCATCTTTGGTAGGTAATCCATAAGTGGCTCTCATGATAGATTCATATGGTAATTTTATTTTCGTTATAGGGAAGTTTTACATGCCCTTCTTTAAGGGAAATTGGAATATAATATTTCCTTCCTTCATATCAATAATTGCACCAATCGTTCTAAGAAAGGTCTACCAAGAATAATAGGACATGAAGGATTGCAATTTATATCAAGAACGATAAAATCTATGGGCACATAATTCCTATTTGCAACAATAAGAACATCATTAATTATTCCCATAGGTTTTTTCATAGTGGAATCCACAAGATGCATGTTTAGAGAGCAATCATCAAAATCACGGAAATCTAGCAAATCACATAAAGTTTTGGGAATAGTAGAGACACTAGCACCCAAATCACACAAAGCATGAAACTCATAATCTTTAATTTTAATTTTGATAGTAGGTTCCTACTCATCATGGAGTTTCCTAGGGATAGAAACTTTCAACTCAAGCTTTTCTTCATAAGATTGCATCAAGGCATCAACAATGTGTTCGGTAAAAGCCTTATTTTCACTATAAGCATGAGGAGAATTTAGCACGGATTGCAACAAGGAAATACAATCAATTAAAGAGAAATTCTCATAATTAAATACCTTGAGATCCAATATAGTGGTTTTAGCAACATCTTGATTTTTATTTCTTTCAATCCCACTTTTATCAATTTCATCATCAAGATCTAAAAACTCCGAATTCTTAGAACGCCTTCTAGGTAAAGGAAGATCATATTCAGTTTCATCAAGATTCATATTGCAAAACAAAGATCTAATAGGGGATGCATCAATAACTTTTAGATCTTCATCTTGATTTTCATAGGAATTAGAAGAACACGCTTTAATAAAGGCATCTTTGGAAGGACGCATCCTAGCGGTTCTTTCTTTGCACTCATCAATGGAAATTCTCATAGCTTTGAGAGACTCATTGATATCATGCTTATGAGGAATAGATCAAAGCATTAAAGAATCAACCTCAAGAGAAATTCTATCAACGTTCCTAGCCAAATCATCAAATTTAAGCAATTTCTCCTCAAGCAAAGCATTAAAATTCTTTTGTGAATTCAGAAACTCTTTAACACTACTCTCAAATTCAGAGGGCATCTTATTAAAATTTCCATAAGAGTTGTTGTAGGAATTTCCAAAATTATTAGAAGGATTACTAGGATAAGGCCTAGGATTAAAATTCACTCTATACGCGTTGTTACCAAAATTATTCCTACCAACAAAATTCACATCCATAGATTCATTATTATTCTAAATCAAGGTAGACAAAGGCATATCATTAGGATCAGAAGAAACACTCTTAGTAAATAATTTCATAAGTTCGTCCATCTTTCCACTCAAAACATTGATTTCTTCTTTCGCATGCACTTTTTTATTAGTAGATCTTTCAGTATGCCATTGAGAATAATTAACCATAATATTATCTAGGAGTTTAGTAGCATCTCCTAAAGTGATTTCCATAAAAGTGCCTCCCGCGGCCGAATCTAAAAGATTTCTAGAAGCAAAATTCAATCCAGCATAAATATTTTGTATAATCATCCACAAGTTCAAACCATGAGTAGGACAATTACGTATCATTAATTTCATTCTCTCCCAAGCTTGTGCAACATGTTCATGATCAAGTTGCTTAAAATTCATAATATCGTTCCTAAGAGAGATAATCTTAGTGGGAGGAAAATACTTAGAGATAAAAACATCTTTGCACTTGTTCCAAGAATCAATACTATTTTTAGGCAAAGATGAAAACCATGCTTTAGCACGATCTCTAAGAGAAAAAGGAAATAGCTTCAATTAAAAGACATCATTATCGACATCTTTTTTCTTTTGCATATCACATAAATCAACGAAGCTATTCAGATGAGTAGCGGCATCTTCACTAGGAAGGCCGGCGAATTGATCTTTCATAACAAGATTCAACAAAGCGGTATTGATTTCACAAGATTCAGTATTGGCAAGAGGAGCAATCGGAGTGCTAAGGAAATCATTATTATTGGTATTGGTGAAGTCACACAATTTGGTAGCATCTTGAGCCATCGCGACAAACAAGCAATCCAACACATGAGCAAACAAGCGGACGAGGAAAAGGCACCGGGAAAAAGAGGAGGAGATTGGGAAAGAGACGGCAAATAAAACGACAAGGGTGAAGTGGGGGAGAGGAAAACGAGAGGAAAATGGCAAATAATGTAATGCGAGAGATAGGGATTGTGATGGGTACTTGGTATGTTGACTTTTGCGTAAGCCTCCCCTCAGAACGGGCGCCGTAAATCCTTCTTGCTACCTCTTGAGCAATCGTGTTGGATTTCCGCGAAGAGTAGAGGATGATGCAGCAAAGTAGCGTAAGTATTTCCCTCAGTTTTGAGAACCAAGGTATCAATCCAAGGAGGCCACGCATGCAAGTCCCTCGTACCTGCACAAAACGATAGCTACTCGCAACCAACGCGATTAGGGGTTGCCAATCCCTTCACGGTCACTTACGAGAGTGAGATCTGATAGAGATAATATTTTTGGTATTTTTTTGGTATAAAGATGCAAAGTAAAAAGTAAAAGCAAAGTAAAAACAAAGCAAGTATAAAAGTGATAGAGATTGGTATGATGAGAATAGACCCGGGGGCCATAGGTTTCACTAGTGGCTTCTCTCAAGAGCATAAGTATTCTACGGTGGGTGAAAAAATTACTGTTGAGCAATTGACAAAATTGAGCATAGTTATGAGGTTATCTAGGCAATGATCATGTATATAGGCATCACGTCCAAAACAAGTAGACCGAAACGATTCTGCATCTACTACTATTACTACACTCATCGACCGCTATCCAGCATGCATCTAGAGTATTAAGTTAAAAACAGAGTAACGCCTTAAGCAAGATGACATGATGTAGAGGAATAAATTCATGCAATATGATAAATACCCCATCTTGTTATCCTCGATGGCAACAATACAATACGTGCCTTGCAACCCTTTCTGACACTGGGTAAGGACACCGCAAGATTGAACCCAAAGCTAAGCACTTCTCCCATTGCAAGAACTACCAATCTAGTTGGCCAAACCAAACGGATAATTCGAAGAGACTTGCAAAGATAACTCAATCATACATAAAAGAATTCAGAGAAGATTCAAATATTTTCCATAGATAAGCTGGATCATAAACCCACAATTCATCGGTCTCAACAAACACACCGCAAAAAGAAGATTACATCGAATAGATCTCCACGAGAGAGGGGAGAACATTGTATTGAGATCCAAAAGAGAGAATAAGCCATCTAGCTACTAGCTATGGACCCGAAGGTCTGAAGTAAACTACTCACACTTCATCGGAGGGGCTATGGTGTTGATGTAAACGCCCTCCGTGGTGGATGCCCCCTCCGGCGGAGCTCCGGAACAGGCCCCAAGATGGGATCTCATGCGGTGGAATTAGGTTTTTGGCTCCTGTTCTGATCTGTTAGGGGTACATAGGTATATATAGGAGGAAGGAGTACGTCGGTGGAGCGTCAGGGGGCCCACGAGGTAGGGGGCGCGCCCAAGGGGGCGCCCTCCACCCTCGTGACCGCCTATGGCACTTCTTGGAGTAGGGTCCAAGTCTCCTGGATCACGTTCGGTGAGAAGATCACGTTCCCGAAGGTTTCATTCTGTTTGGACTCCGTTTGATATTCCATTTCTTCGAAATACTAAGATAGGCAAAAAAACAGCAATTCTGGGCTGGGCCTCCGGTTAATAGGTTAGTCCCAGAAGTAATATAAAAGTGGAAAATAAAGCCCATAATAGTCCAAAACAATAGTTAAAGTAGCATGGAGCGATCAAAAATTATAGATACATTGGAGACGTATTAGCACCGCCCAAGATGTAGGCGATCAGACGCTGCCCCGGAAGCCCCACCCCTCGGCCCCGATGGTGATCGTTCCTTCTTGGTGGCGGCAGCGGGGGGAGACCGGCGTTGCCCTGGGGGCGATCCTCACGAGGTTGGTCCCTCCAGGCGCCCTCGCGAGGATGGTCCTGCCAGTGGTCCTCACGAGGCCTGTCGCGCCACTCCTTGCGCGGGCCACGGTCGTCCCAGCGTCCGCCTCCATGTCCTCCTCCACAGCCGTAGCCCCGGTCGCTGTGCTCGGGGCATCGACCAAGACATCCCTCGCGAATGGCTCTGAGCTCTTGACAGTCACTGGTGTAGTGGTGTTCAGATTGTGGAAGGCACAAAACGGTCGGCTATTCTTGGATGACTCGGGCTGATCTCCGCCCCGCTTGGTGTCGGGCTCCAATGCTAGCATTGCCACTTCCTTGCGCTTCACGTCCTTGGCCTTGGCCTTCTTCTCCTTTGTGCCCGCAGCTGGCAGCTCGAGGAGAGAGAGGCGCCCCTCCTCAGCTCTTGCGCACTTGGTTGCCAGGTTGAACAGCTCCTGAGATGTGCACAACTCCTCATGGATAGCGAGCTCTTCCTTCATCTTGATGTCACGGACGCCGTCTGAGAACGCGGAGATGATGGCCTCGTCCGTGACCTTGGGGATCTTGAGGCGAGTGTTGTTGAAGCGCTGGATGTACTTCTGGAGGGTCTCTCCTGGTTGTTGCTTGATGCGGTGCAGGTCACCCGCGGCCGGCGGGCGGTCGCGAGTGCCCTGGAAGTTGGCGACGAAGCGGTCGCGCATCTCATCCCAGGAGGAGATCGAGCCGTGCTGCGGGTTCAGGAGCCAGGAGCGGCCTCCATCCTTGAGAGCCATGGGAAACAAGTTTGCCATGACTTTCTCATCGCCGTTGGCTGCTTCGATGCTTAGCTCGTAGAGCTGCAGGAACTCCGCGGGGTCGGCGGTGCCGTCGTAGCAAGGAGGAAGATCCGGCTTGAACTTGCCTGGCCAGGCGACGCTACGCAGCTCAGGGGTGAAGGCGCGGCAGCCGACCATGGTTGTCGAAGCCCGCCTCGGAGGTGGAGCTTGGTCTTGATGAGGTCCGCGCAGCGCTGCTGCAGGCGGCGCGCGGTCTTGACGAGGCGGCGCGGGGAGCGCATGTGCAGCTTCTCGCGGCCGAGGGATTTCCTGGCAGCTTCTCTCTTCGCGCGCGGGTGCCGGACGTGGCGGATGACGCCATGGGGCCACGCGCCTTGTCGCCAAGGCACAGTCTTGGGGCAAAGGTGGTGGAGGCGCGCCATGAGCCACGTCGTCTGTGGCTGGCAGAGGGTGAGGCAGAGGGGCGGACGGCGTCAGGAAGCCCCCTGCGGCACGGACGAGCTCGGCGACGCGGTCGAGCCACTCCTCGTGGAGGTTGTCAATAGGGCGGTAGCGCAGGAGCTCGTTTGCGGCGAGGAGTGCGGCCCGCGCCTCCATGGGAGTACGGCGTGCGTGAGACGAAGAACCGGCCGGGGTCAGCGATGGAGTGGCGGTGCGGCCGTCCTGCCGCACCGATGGACGCAGCGAGGACGCTTGCTGCTTGTTCCCCGCCGGGCTGATGGCGCCGTTGGCGGCGGGAGATGGAGAACGACGTGGTAGCCCGCCGAAGGGAGCCGTCTGAGCAACGCGGGCAGTGAGGGAAGCCCGACGCTCTGCTCGAGCACGACGAGCATCCTCCATGAAGACGACGGATCGACGGAGCGACGAATTGATGGAAGGGAAGCTACGGCGCACCCCTACCTGGCGCGCCAAATGCCGGATGGGGGGTTCCGGCATTTCCCTTAAGGTTCGAACTCTGGGGTGCGTGTGAAGTCTTTCCCTCCTACCGATCCATGCCCTTGCTCGCGAAGATCTCGCGGACAAACTCGGCGAACTCGCAACATAGAAAGACACGAGATTTATACTGGTTCGGCCCAGCGTTGTGGTGTAATACCCTACTCCAGTGTGTGTGCTGGTGGATTGCCTCTCGGGTTGATGATGAACAGTACAAGGGGAAGAACAGCCTCCTGAGGTTGAGGTGTTCTTGTGCTTGGTGAACTGGCGGATGAGAACCCCTTCCTCTATCGTGGTGGCTAGCTCTACTTATATAGGCCCTGGTCTTCTCCCCAAATATTGAGCTGGAAGGGAGCCAACAACGGCGGGCGAATTTGAAGGGGGACAGCTAGTACAAGCTATCCTGACAAAAGTGGTCTTCGCCTGCGAAAGGCTCTGGTGGTGACGCCGTCTTGGGCTCCACGATGACCTCCGTCCTGCCGTCCTTCTTGTCTTGGTCTTGTTGCACCGATATGGCAACCTTTGCCTGACGCCTCGGTACTCCTTGCCCGTGCTCGCCTCCTTAGCACCAAAGAGGAAACAAGGACGCTGCACCCGCTGGCGCCCGCCTGGCGCCGATCGTCATGGCTCACGTAACAAGGGCCTCGTGAGGTTCGCCTCGCCTTGATATCTCCGCTCCTCGTGAGCCCACCTGGCTAGGCCACTCCTAAGGAGGTCTTGCATCGTCCGCCTCGCGAAGCTTGGCCCCTCGCGAGGGTCTTGAATGCTTTGTTGATGAAGATGGGCCGTACGGCTCGCTGACTTAGCCACGCCGCGGGCCGCAGGCAGGCAAGTCTGGGGACCCCCGTTCCCAGAACGCCGACAGGCTGGACCCGAGCGGCTTGGGGATGATGCAGCCCAAGGGGCGCCCCCGATAGAGTAAGCTAAAGGCATAAAAGTATACATGCCGCAGGGACGGACCCATGCGGCCTGGGAATGATGTGGCCTGAGGGGAGCTCCCCGCTAAACAAACTAGGAAAACGTCACCTGGTTTTGTTGTTGAAGGAAGGTTGGGGCAGCTGAAGATGCGTGGTGAAGGGGTTACTCCTCACGTGCCACCGGGGTCCTAAGCCTCGGGAGGCTCTGGGGGGGTCCGGGCGGTTCCTTGAAGACCGTCTCCATCTCCGCCAGGACTGCATGATGCCTGGCCTCCTGAGCCGCCAGGATGCTCCGTAGGTTGCGCTGGAAGGCGGACGTCACACTCGGCAGGCCAAAAGGCATGCGAACGTAGTTGTGGGGCGGGCCCTCGCAGCATCCCACGAGCGAAGGCCAGAAAAGCGCCTGAGATGCGGCCCTGTTGAGCCCTGGAACATCGATGTAGACATGCAGCCCGCCATCCTCGCCTGGATGGGGAGCCGTGCCAGGTGAGTGGCGGTCACCGCGCATGGCTCTTGCATCCTGTAGTTCCTGAGTGGTCTTGGCAATGAACTCCTGAGTGCCCGGCGCTCCTGGCCCGGTGTCCTCCTGAGCGAACCATGCTACGAAGCACGCCTCCACGTGGCGCCCGAGAGCCTCCCTCATGACATTGGCAAGGTCGGAGGCCCTCCAGAAGAGAGCCCCCGAGCCCTGAGCCTCGGGAGGGCGCCGGGCGTGCCTTCCTACGTGAGGGAGGTAGGCGCCCCAGGCGTGGGCGCCGATCCTGACGAGGCTCCACTTGCG
This sequence comes from Aegilops bicornis, assembly GCA_021605145.1. NCBI lineage: Eukaryota > Viridiplantae > Streptophyta > Magnoliopsida > Poales > Poaceae > Aegilops > Aegilops bicornis. Next base: position 419,921,893 of record CM038675.1, on the reverse strand, counting down.
GTGCCGCTCTCCTGAGGCCCTGCACGGAGTAACTGCTTCTTATTCTTGGGGACGACCTCAGGAGGGTACTGTGCTATATTGCTGTCGGGGTCTTCGATTGATGCTGCTTGGAAGGTGCACTCGAGGGAGTACACTGCATCTCTTTCTTCACAGGGGACTGTGATGATCCTGCCACTCCCTGGCATCTTGAGAACGTTGTAGCCGTGGTGTGTCACTGCCATGAACTTGGCCAGGGCCGGATACCCGAGAATGGCATTGTACGGCAGACGGATGTGGGCGACGTCGAAGTCGATGAGCTCGGTGCGGTAGTTGTCGCGCTGCCTGAAGGTGATAGGGAGGCGGACCTGCCCTAGCAGGGTGGTGGAGCCGTCGGTTACTCCTGAGAAGGGCTTGGTAGGCTGAAGCTGATCGTATGGCCCTTGAAGGCTGTCGAACGTCTCGACGGACAGGACATTAATACCTGCACCGCCGTCGATCAGGGTCTTGGTGACTTGCACGTTGCTGATGACGGGTGAGCAAAGCATCGGGAGGGCGCCGGCGGTGGCCGCGCACTTGAGCTGGTCTGCTGAGCTGAAAGTGATGGCGCACTTGGACCACCTAAGCGGGCGTGTGGCCTCGAGTCTGGGGAGGACTGCGTTCACTGCACAAGCAAATTGCTTGAAGATTCGCTGAGAGGTTGGGGCTTGAGCTTCGCCCAAGATGCAGGCGATACCACGCGGCTCCTAGAAGCCCCCAGCCCCCTCGTCCTGATGGTGGTCGTCGTTCCTTCTTGGCGGTGGCGGCAATGGTGGAAGCCCAGCATTGCCCTGAGGACGGTCTTCGCGAGGCTGATCCCTCCAGGCGCCCTCACGAGGCTGGTCCTGCCAGCAGTCCTCGTGAGGCCAGTCGCGCCACTCCTGGCGAGGGTCGCGATCGTCCCAGCGTCCTCCACCACATCCTCCTCCTCGGCTGTAGCCCCGGTCGTTGCGCTCGGGGCATCGACCGAGGCGTCCATCTCGAATGGCCCTGAGCTCTTGACAGTCATTAGTGTTGTGGCTGTGGACATTGTGGAAGGCGCAAAATGGTCGGCTGCTCTTGGATGACTCGGGCTGGTCGCGGCCGCGCTTCGTGTACGGCTCCGCTGCAAGCACGGCCACTCCCTTGCACTTCACATCCTTGGCCTTGGCCTTCTTCTCCTCGGGGTCAGCAGCTGGGAGCTCGAGGAGGGAAAGGCGCCCTTCCTCAGCTCTTGCGCACTTGGTCGCCACGTTGAATAGCTCGAGGGTCGTGCACAACTCCTCGTGGATGGCGAGTTCCACCTTCATCTTGACGTCGCGGACGTCATCATAAAATGCGGAGATGATGGCCATGTCCGCCACCTTGGGAATCTTGAGGCGAACGTTGTTGAAATGCTGGATGTACTTTTGGAGGGTCTCTCCTGGCTGCTACTTGATGCGACGCTGGTCACCCGCGACCGGAGGGCGGTCACGAGTGCCCTGGAAGTTGGCGACTAAGCGGTCACGTATTTCGTCCCAGGAGGAGATCGATCCTGGGGGCAGGTTCAGGAGCCATGAACGGGCGCCATCCTTGAGAGCCATGGGGAACCAGTTCGCCATAACTTTTTTGTCACCGTTGGCCGCCTTGATGCTCAGGTCGTAGAGCTGCAGGAACTCCGCGGGGTCAGGGGTGCCATCGTAGCACAGAGGCATGTCTGGCTTGAACTTGCCCGGCCACGCGCCGCTACGCAGCTCAGGGGTGAAGGCGTGGCAGCCCGCGTTGGGCACCGGGACTCTTTGCTGGTGTGGATCCTGCTCTTGATGTCCGCGCACCACCACCGCAGGCGGCGCACGGTCTTGTCATGGTGGCGCTGGGAGCACGGGAGCGTTTTCTTGCGGACGAGGAACTTCTTGGCAACTTCCTTCTTCTCGCGCGGGCACCCGTCGCGATGGATCGCGCCGGGGGGCCGCGCGCCTTGGCGTCATCTTGGTGCAGGGGTGGTGGAGGCGCCCCGTGGGCCACGTCGCCCACTGCTGGCGGAGCGCGTGGCATCCAGAGAGATGGCGCAGGGGAGCCCCCTGCGGCGCTGATGAGCTCAGCGATGCGGTCCAGCCAGTCCTCGTAGAGGTCGTCGACGGGGCGGTAACGCAGGAGTTCGCGTGCCATGAGCAACGCGGCCTACGCGTCCATGGGAGCGCGACGAGCGTGAGACGACGAGTCAGCCGGAGTTAGTGACGGAGTGGCGGTGTGGCCGTCCCGCCGCACCGAGGGGTGCAGCGAGGATGCTTGCTACTTGTTTTCCGCCAGGCCAATGGCGGCGTTGGCGGCAGGCGACGGAGAACCATCGGGAGGCCCGCCGATGGGAGTCGCCTGAGCAACATGGGCGGCGAGGGCGGCCCGGCGCTCAGCGCGAGCTCGACGAGCGTCCACCATGGATGCGATGAAGCGACGGGACGCGGATCGACGGAAGGAAAGCTTCGGCGCACCCCTACCTTGCGCGCCAAATGTCAGATTTCGGGTTCCGACAAAACCCTTGAGGTTCGAACACTGGGGTGCGCACGAAGATTTGCCTCTACCTAATCACGCCCTTAGCCTCACCGCGATCTCAAATCCTAGCTCGACGAACTCGCAACACAAGAGACACGAGATATATACTGGTTTGGGCCACCGTTGTGGTGTAATACCCTACTCCAGTGTGGTGTGGTGGATTGCCTCTTGGGCTGAGGATGAACAGTACAAGGGAAGAACAGCCTCCTGAGGTGAGGTGTTCTTGTGCTTGGTGAACTTGTGTGGGTGAGGATGATCTGAATTAGTTCATCTTAGACAAGTTCATCTCAGACCAGTCTGTCTCAGACCAGTCCGTCTCCTACTGCGGTGGCTAGTCCTATTTATAGAGGCCTTGGTCCTCTTCCCAAATATTGAGCAGGAAGGGATGCCACAATGGCCAATTTGAAGGGGGATAGCTAGTACAAGCTATCCTGACTAAAGGTGGTCTTTGCCTGCCAAAGGCTCTGGTTGTGACGCCGTCTCGGGCTCCACGGTGACCTCTGTCCTGTCGTCCTGCTGGCCTTGGTCTCGTTGCACTGATATGGAAAACGTTGCCTGATGCCTCAGTACTGATCTTATGCGCTTGTCTCCTTAGAACCAAAGAGGAAACAAGGACACTGTGCGCGCTGGCGCCCGCCGGGCACCCGCCTGGTCTTGGTCATCATGGCTTGCGTCACTTAAACCTCGCGAGAAGTCCCTTGCCTTGATCTCTCCGCCCCTCGCGAGCCAGCCTAGTGAGGCCGCTCCCGAGGAGGTCTTCTGTCGTCCGCCTCGCGAGGATTGGCCCCTCACGAGGGTCTTGAGTGTTTGTTGGTGAAGATGGGCCGTACGGGGCCGTTGGCGGAGCCACGCCGGGGGCCGCAGGCAGGCAAGTCTGGGGACCCCCGTTCCCAAAACGCCAACAGAGACCCAAGACTCTAAGCTTGGGGATGTCCCGGATCGCATCCCCTCTTTCGTCTACCAACCATCGGTTAATTATTTGGAGCTATATTTTTATTCATCATATGATATGAGTTTTTCTTGGAGCGCCATGTATTATATGAGTCTTTTCTTTGTTTGATTTTTGTTTGCCACAATCATCTTTGCTGGACACACCTTTTGAGAGGGACACACATTTATTCGTGATTTGTTAGAATACTCTATGTGCTTCACTTATATCTTTTGAGCTATTTAGTTTCTCTAGTGCTTCACTTATACTCCCTCCTTCCCATATTGTTAGGCATATTAGTTTTATCATGGAAATTAACGCAACACTTATCCCTAGTTGAGCCATCCTAGAAGGAAGCATCCATGACTCAGAAAAAAGGAAAGGAGGCATGCACAATCTCTTGTGACCATCTCTAGGAAATTAGCGATCCTCAATGACTAGTCTATAGAGAAAATTGACTGCATGTGTCTTATATATTGGGACTGCATGCAAAAGCTAATACGCCTAATAAAAATGGAAGGAGGGAGTATCTTTTAGAGCACGATGGTGGTTATATTTTAAAGAAATAGTTGTACTCTCATGCTTCACTTATATCATTTTGAGAGTTTGACAATAGTAACGGCAATATGCACGGGTTATGAAATTGGTCCTAATATGTGATGACCCACAAGTATAGGGGATCAATCGTAGTCCTCTCGATAAGTAAGAGTGTCGAACCCAACGAGGAGCACAAGGAAATGACAAGTGGTTTTCAGTAAGGTAATTTCTGCAAGCACTGAAATTGTCGGTAATAGATAGTTTGATAGCAAGATAATTTGTAACGAGCAAGTAACGATAAAGGTAAATAATGTGCAGCAAGGTAGCACAATCCTTTTGTGGCAAAGGACAGGCAAAAACGGTTTCTTATAATAGGCAAAGCGTTCTTGAGGGTACGTGGAAATTTTATCTAGCAACTTTCATCATGTTGATTCGATTTTTGTTCACTACTTTGATAACTTGATATGTGGGTGGATCAGTTCTTAGATGTTGTTCTTACTTATGATTAACCCCCTCACAAGCATCCGTAACTACGAGAAAAGTATTAAGATAAAATATAACCATAGCATTAAACGTTTGGATCCAAATCGGTCCCTTATGAAGTAGTGCATAAACTAGGGTTTAAGCTTCCATCACTCTAGCAACCCATCGTCTAATAACTACTTGACAATGCATCCCCTTAGGCCCAAATATGGTGAAGTGTCATGTAGTCGACATTCACATGACACCACTAAGGGAATCACAACATACATATCATCAAAATATCAAACACATATCAAGTTCACATGATTATTTGTAACAAGATTTCTCTCGTGACCTCAAGAACAAAATTAACTACTCATAAATGATAATCATGCGGAAGATCATAGGAGTATTAATTAGCATAATGGATTTGAACATATAATCTTCCACAAAATAAACCATATAGTAATCAACTACAAGATGTAATCAACACTAATAGTCACCCACATGTATCAATCTGAGGTTCCGGTACAAATATTGAACACAAGAGATGAACTAGAGTTTGAGAGGAGATGGTGTTGTTGAAGATGTTGATGAAGACTGCCCTCCCCATGATGGGAGAGTTGTTGGTGATGATGATGATTTCCCCCTCGGGGAGGGAAGTTCCCCCGGCAGAATCGCTCCGCCGGAGGGCAAAAGTGCTCCTGCACAAGTTTCGCCTCGAGACGGCGGCGCTTCGTCCCAAAAGTCCTTCTCTTATTTTTTTTTCTAGGTGAAAATGACTTATATACAAGAAGAGGGGCACCGAAGGTGGGCCGAGGAGGGCACAACCCACCAGGGCGTGCCAGGGGGGCCTGGCGCGCCCAGGTGGGTGTGCCCACCTGGTGGGCCTCCTCTGGTAGTTATTTGCTCCTTTATTTTTATTTTATTCCAAAATAAATCTCTGTAAAGTTTTAGCTCATTTGGAGATGTGCAGAATAGGTAACTCTGGCGTAGCTTTTCCGGATCCAGAATTCCAGCTGCCGGTATTCTCCCTCTTTGTGTAAACCTTGCATATTATGAGAGAAAAGGCATTATAATTACTCCAAAAAGCATTGTTATGCATAAAAACATAGTAAATAATAGTAGGTAAACATGATGCAAAATGGACGTATCAACTCCCCCAAGCTTAGACCTCGCTTGTCCTCAAGCGAAAAGACGATATCGAAAAACATGCCCACATGCTTTTGGAGAGATGCGTCGATAAAAACAAAATACGGACATAGAAGCATCATGTATATTATTATAATAGCAACAAACTTTATTATAGATCTTTTACCACATAACTTTTATCATAAACTTCTCATGAACAAGTAACAATTCATCACAACATCGAAGTATAAAGCATAAACTCTATTGAAAACTAACAAAGTATGTTCTCAATAAACTTTGCAACTACAAGTCATCATCTTTTCAGGAAGGATCATGTATCGGAGCCTTTTGGCAAGCCCACATACTCAACCATCACGTAGTCTTCTATGATTGCTAACACTCACCACATTCCCATGAGCAAAAAGTATCAACCAGACACATAGGAAGATAGGGGCTTATAGTTTCGCCTCCCAACGTATTCACATCAAGGGTGATGTCAACAATAATAACTCATGCCCACCCGTATTCAACTGGATATATATGCCTAGATCTTTCCTCAACACATGATGCTTGCAAAAGAGAAAATAAAAAGGAATAGGGAAGAATACTTGGACTCTTGCATAAAAGTAAATACATGAAAATGAAAGATAGGCCCTTCGCAAAGGGAAGCAGAGGTTGTCATGTGCTTTTTGGTTGTATGCTCAATCTCTTATTGCAAAAGAATGTCACGTTATATTGCCCCTTGTGATAGCAACCTTTATTATGAGTCTATCTCCTTTATTATTTTACCATCACAAGTTCGTACAACGCTCAATTTTCTCTTACACTAAATGATCTAACACATTTAGAAGCAATTTTTATTGCCTTATTGCACCGATGACAACTTACTTAAAGGATCTTAATCAATCCATAGGTATATGGTGGACTCTCAAAGCAAGATTTCGGTTTAAGGGTTTTTTATGCCCAAGTAGTATCTCTATTTAGTGCAGAATTTTTTGCTAGCGAAGATAGGGGGCAAGCACCGCATGTTGAAGGATCTATGACAATATAACTTCTATGTAAATATGGACAAACATAAATCATTACGTTGTCTTCCTTGTCCAACGTCAACAATTTTGGCACATAATATTTTCATGGGGGCTCACAATCATAAAAGATGTCCAAGATAGTGTATTTGCATGTGAATCTTCTCTTCCCTTATTAATTCTTTCATGAATTGCTTCATTGACCAATGTTATATTTGTGAATCTCCAATACATTTTACTGCTTATACTTTTCCTTATGTGATGTCATTACTTACCATAAGATTAGCATATGATCTTTTTCATTTATTTTTCTTTCTCTTTATTGGAACATGAAAGTAAAGAAAGCAAAACTAAAACTAAACTTTATTATATATCTCGCACACGATTACAAGGATGGATAGATCACTAAGCAAAACACTCGAAGAAAGATCGAGCTAAATTTTTATTCAACTAAATCAAAAGAAAACTAAAGATTGAACTAAGATAAATAAAGGCAAAAGGTAGTGATGGTGATACGATACCGGGGCACCTACCCCAAGCTTGGCACAAGCCAAGGGGAGTGCCCATACCCGATACACAGGTCTCCTTTGGTGATGAAGAAGGTGGTGGTGGTGACGAGGTAGTAGCGATCTTATCCTTATTCCTCAGCTTACGCTTGAGGATGGAATTTTCCTCCCTCAGGCCACCGATCTCCTGCTCAAGCTCTAATATCTTTTTGCATAACTATTGCTTGTTTTCCCGGAAACAACAAGAAAGAAGAACGGAAGATTTCTCCGTGATACGATGGTCAATAGATTCGGGGGGTATATAAAGATTTTTTATCTTGGGAAACAAGCAAACGAGGCAAAAACGGAGTTTGGAAGGTACCCGAGGTGGGCACAACCCACCTGCCAGGCACGCCTCGGTGTTTTGTGCGCACCAGGGTTCCCTTCCTGGTTGTTTCTTATTTTCCTAATTTTTGTAATATTCCAAAACTGACAAAAAGCGGTTTTTTCGTAGTCCGTTTACCTACAGTATCACGTACCTCCACTTTTTCACAATTCTGGAGTGTTCCAGAAGGTTTCTTTTATGTGTTCCTCCGGTGTCAAGGTTTGGATAATATTGCTTTCAACATTAATAGGCGTACCTGAGATATAGTGTTTAATTCTTTGCCCATTGACAACCTTTGGGTTAGTACCTTCGGCATTATTTATTTTGATAGCTCTAGAACGATAAATCTCTTCGATAATATATGGTCCTTCCCATCACGAGAGAGGTTTTCTTGCAAAGAATCTGAAACGAGAGTTGTACAAAAGGAAATATTCACCCACTTTGAACTCCCACTTTTGGATTCTTTTTTCATGCCATCTTTTAACCTTTTCTTTAAATAATTTGGCATTTTCATAAGCTTGGGTTCTCCATTCATCTAATGTGCTAATATCAAATAACCACTTTTCACTGGCAAGTTTGAAATCATAGTTGAGTTCTTTAATTGCCCAATATGCTTTATGTTCTAACTCAAGAGGCAAATGACAAGCTTTTCCATAAACCATTTTATAAGGAGACATACCCATAGGATTTTTTAAGCTGTTCTATAAGCCCAAAGTACATCATCTAATTTCTTAGACCAATTCTTTCGGGACCTATTGCCAGTTTTTTGTAAAATTAATTTTACTTATCTATTGCTAAGTTCAACTTGACCACTAGACTGAGGATGATAGGGTGATGCAATTCTATGGTTAACATCATACTTAGCAAGCATTTTACGGAAAAGCACCATGAATAAAGTGTGAACCACTGTCAGTCATTAAATGTCTAGGGACTCCAACCCTTGGGAAAATAACTTCCTTAAGCATTTTGATAGAGGTGTTGTGATCAGCACTACTAGTTGGAATAACTTCTACCCACTTAGTAGCATAATCAACAGCAACCAAAATATGTGTATAACCATTAGAGGAAGGAAAAGGTCCCATGTAATCAAAACCTCAAACATCAAATGGTTCAACAACAATACCAATTCTTTGACATTCATCACAAGATAAAACATACTTACGGGAATCCTTGAAGAGAGTAGGCCAGTAAAACCCAGATTGCAATACCTTATAAGAATTTCTATCTCCCACATGATGTCCTCCATAAGCTTCGGAGTGAAATTTCCGTAGGATTTGTTCATGTTCATGCTCAAGTACACAACGTCTAATAATACCATCTACTCCTTTATAGATATGTGGGTCATCCCAAAAGTAATGTGTTAAATCATAGAAGAATTTCTTCTTTGTTGGTATGTGAAACCAGGTGGTACATATTTAGCAATAATGTAATTAGCATAGTCAGCATACCAAGGAGTGTTATGAGAAACATTTATTGCAGCTAGTTGCTCATCAGGAAAACTATCATTAATAGGTTGTGGGTTGCTACTTCTTGAGCTTGCGTTGGTTTTTCACTTGATGAGGAAAGGGTGATGCAGCAAAGTAGAGATAAGTATTTCCCTCAGATAGAGAACAAGGTATCAATCTAGTAGGAGATAGCGCACAAATCACCAATGCCTGCACAAACAATCAAACAACTTGCACCCAACGCGATAAAGGGGTTGCCAATCCCTTCACGGTTACTTGCAAAAGTGAGATATGATAGAGATAGATGAAATTAAACAAAAAGATAAAGTAAATATTTTTGGTATTTTTGGTTTATAGATTGGAAAATAAAATATGATAAAATAGAAGATCAGACACTTATACGATGGAAAATAGACCCGAGGGCCATAGGTTTCACTAGAGGCTTCTCTCAATATGGCAAATAATACGGTGGGTGAACAAATTACTCTCGAGCAATTGATAGAAAAGCGCAAAGTTTTGACGATATCTAAGGCAATGATTACGAAATATAGGCATCACATCCGTGTCGAGTAGACCGAAACGATTCTGCATCTACTACTATTACTCCACACATCGACCGACTCCTGCCTGCATCTAGAGTATTAAGTTCATGAAGTACAGAGTAACGCATTAAGTAAGATGAAATGATGTAGAGGAATAAACTCAAGCAATATGATGTAAACCCAATCTTTTTATCGTCGATGGCAACAATAATATATGTGCCTTGCTGCCCCTACTGTCACTAGGAAAGGACACCGCAAGATTGAACCCAAAGCTAAGCACTTCTCCCATTGCAAGAAAAACCAATCTAGTTGGCCAAACCAAACCGATAGTTCGAAGAGAATTACAAAGATATCAAATCATGCATAAAAGAATTCAGAGAAGATTCAAATAATATTAATAGATAAGCTGATCATAAATCCACAATTCATCGGATCTCAACAAACACACCGCAAAAGAAGATTAGATCGGATAGATCTCCAAGAACATCGAGGAGAACATGGTATTGAGAATCAAAGAGAGAGAAGAAGCCATCTAGCTACTAGCTATGGACCCATAGGTCTGTGGTAAACTACTCACGCTTCATCGGAACGGCAATAGAGTTGATGTAGATGCCCTCCATGATCGAATCCCCCTCCGGAAGGATGCCGGAAAGGGTTCCAAGATGGGATCTCATGGGAACAGAAGGTTTGCAGTGGTGGAAAAGTGTTTTCATGGATACTTCTGGTGGTTTGGGAATATATGTGAATATATAGGACGAAGAATTAGGTCAGGGGGTGTTGGAGTAGGCCACAAGGCAGGGGGCACCCCCCTAGGGCACTCCCATGTGGCTTGTCATCTACAACAAGGTCTCCTGGCTTGGAGTCCAAGTCCAACAGGTGTCTTGTGGTCCAAGAAAAATCATTGCAAAGGTTTTATTCCGTTTGGATTCCATTTGGTATTTCTTTTTTGTGAAACTCAAAAACAAAGAAAAAATAGAAACTGGCACTGGCACTGGGCTCTAGGTTAATAGATTAGTTCCAAAAATAATATAAAATAGCATGTTAATGCATATAAAACATCCAAAACAGATAATATAATAGCATGGAACAATCAAAAATTATAGATACGTTGGAAACGTACCATGGGCCATCAAGAATATTTTCTAACCTAGACAAGTTATCAGCTACCGGGTTCTCAGCTCCCTTCCGATCAGTGATATGCAAATCAAATTCTTGTAACAAGAGAACCCACCTAATGAGTCTAGGTTTAGCATCTTTCTTTTCCATGAGATATTTTATAGCAGCATGATCAGTGTGAATAGTTACTTTAGAATCAACAATATAAGATCTGAATTTATCACAAGCAAACACAACTGCTAAAATTTCTTTTTCAGTAGTAGCATAATTTCGTTGAGCACTGTCTAGAGTTTTACTAGCATAATGGATAACATTTAATTTTGTATCAACTCTTTGTCCTAGAACAGCACCAACTACATAATCACTAGCATCACACATAATTTCAAAAGGCAAGTTCCAATCAGGTGTAGCGACCCGACCTCAGACGGTCAAGTCTCTGTGCTTAAGTGTCATCCCTGGATCGGTATGTTGACACACACAGTACTCGAGGATTTATAACAGAGGTAAATCACATGTATAAAGTAACGTAAATACTATTACCTCAATCCAAATAGCGGAAGTAACAAAAAGGTTGTGGATTCCCATCAACACCAACGGAAAAGTTGAGTGTAGAAATAGTAGCCCTAACGTATCACTTACTCGTCGTAAGATTCCTGCAACATGAGATGTTGCAGCCACAAAGGGTCAGTACATTAAATGTACTAGCAAATTCACACCATAGGATAATGATGAATAATAGCTATCACTACATGCATATTTGGCTGGTGGAAAAGCTCTATGGTTATCATGATTTTGCGAAAAGCCAAATTTTCCCTATTGCAAAGGAATATATTCTATTTCACTACACAGTTGTTTAAACAAATTGAGAAGGTATATCCCCAACTCAATCCCAATTAAAAGTGAAAAACCCAACAAATTAATTAAGTAGAATGATGAGATCAACATGATAATTCAAGAACCAGATACTCAAGATGTCCATAAACGGGGAAACGGATAATCATGATTAGTTTGTACACTCTGCAGAAGTTTGCGCACTTTTCCCCACAAGACTCGATCTCCTCCCTTGGATTTCTCACACTACATGGTATTTGAGAAATGGATGACCGAGACACAGTCTTTTAGAAGCATTAACTCTAACCCTGGGTAGACATTTCCAACCTACAACCCTACATCTGCTAGCCTACCACTAGAAGAGGTCATGCAACATACTCAACTATGCTAGAGCCCATGATAGCTTGTGGCTGCATACAGAAGTTTCTAGCATGAATAATCTTATGATCCCTTTGAGCCTGGGTGGCAAACCATAGGAGGATCACACGGTATAACCCCGGGATCTCCTAGGACAACACTGGTATATCCCCAGGTCTCCGGGCAACTACTGGTATATCCCTATGGTGCCCCTACAAATCCACCTAGATGTGTATTGAAGTAGCCACCTTAAGTTAACCATTAATGATAACTCTCACATCTGTCATGAATACACTCAACCAATCCACGTCTACGAGCATAGCAGAGTAGTATGAGCATAATGTAGAAGTAACTCCCAAGGTTTGAATGCAAGACAATAGGTTCCTACCTCAACAACTACTTCCCAGTACCCACATGTTATCAAATCCTAACCATGCAATGTTTGAGGGTTGTAACTAATGCACAAAAATTGGGTATGAAGGGGATATGATCAAAGTGTGAACTTGCCTTGTGCTGTTGATGAAGATGATTCACACTCATGACTCCTGATAGTTCTACCCGTCATGCTTCGGTCAATCTATCGTAAGCAAGCAATAGTAACCACACATATGCAATCATGCAAAAGAATCGAAGAAAACATCTCGGAAAAACTTTGAAAATAAGCAATTAATTTTGCAACATAAAACAGTTTCTAACAGTACCAAAATTAAGTGAATTTGGCCTTATCAGAAAGTTTAGGTCAAGAACTCCGATTTCCAAAAAGAATCAACTAAATCGGAGTTATAAAACTCAAGTTACGATCAAACGAAGTTCAAATACAAATCTGTTTGAATTCAAATTTTACAACTTTCAAAACCATGTTTGAGTTGGATTACTGGATAGAGGAGGTCATAACGAAGAAGTGAGCATTGGTTTCATCTAATTCCGACTAACAAGTAAAAATTAGTGATCGTTTGAAGATCAGGGGCTAAATTGTCAATAAAATATTCACGGATGGGTCCCTGGCCGAAAACTAAAAGAAGAAAAGGAAAAAATACTAAACAGCGAACGTTCGTTACCGAATGCTAACGAGCGAAAACCGTTCGCTAAAGAAACTAATCTAATGAACGTTCACTAAATAAACTAAACTAAAAAAACAAAACCGGCTAAAAAGAAAACCAAAGAATACCTAAAAGAATAAACCGGACATGCGCAGTTTATTACCGGTTTGGTGGTTCGGCGAGGAAAAACCAACGGCGGCGGCGGCACCAATGACACGGCGGTATGAGGCGGCGGCGGGCGGCTCGCGGCGGTGAGCGAGGGGCCAGCGGCGGCGAAGGCTACGTGGGCGGCCATGCGGCGGCGGCGGCGATCTGCTGTGGGCGGCGAGATGCAACAAGGGCGCAAGGCGATGCGTGAGGGGCGGCGGCGCGAGGAGAGAGAGGCGAGGCCCGGGGCTCCGGATTTATAGGAGGGGAGGGCAGGCGCTGGCGTGGCGGAGGGGCAAGGCGGCGGGAGTCCCAAGGCGTCTGGCGGCGGTGCAGGCGCATGCACGCGAGGTAGGCGGCGTCTGGGCCGTGGCCTGGCACTCGGTGGGCCGCCCAACAAATAAGAGAGTTTTTTTAAAACGCAGACAGACAAAATTAAATAAAAAAAAGAAATAAAAATATTACATAGGCATATAATATGTCAAAATTTTCAGAAAAAGATATTCTATGACTTAAACATTTTCCTAGCATCAAATAAAATACACAAAAATTCAAATAAATCAAACAGTGCTACTGCTCTAATAAAATCCAATAAAGATAATTTTAAAAATACCAAAATGATTTCAAATTTATTTTCTCCAATTTTCTACTGTAGGGAATCATTTTACCCTCTTCTCCATATATTTTATTTTTGGAGAAAAATAATTTGAATAAAACCCAAATAACTCCAATTTGAAAATAATTTTGAAGGGACTTCAAATTTGATTCTTCGAAAATCCCAACTCATATTTCATAAGTTTTGAAGAAGTCTTTTATCTTCTCTCATGAAAATCATTGAGTTGCTTAAAGTTTCTGAATTTGAAAAATAGTTCCAAATGAAATTCAAATATTTTCAAATACCCTTTTCATTTAATTAAACGGAAGAAGTCATGTCATCTTCTCTCTAGGGTTTTGTATTTGAAAATAATTTGAATTCACGGAGATCATAAATGCAAAATGAAAGTTTGGGAAAGTCCTTTTATTCCCTCTCATTTAACTTTCAAAAAGTTTCGAATTTCACTCAATTTCACACAAGCAACCACACCACAATCAAACTATCAACCAAATCTTTATTTAATATAACATTCCAAAATTTCGAATTTTGGGATGTTACAAACCTACCACCCTTAAAATGAATCTCGTCCTCGAGATTTAGAGAGGCTAGAAAGAAATAGGTTAGGTTCGGGGTTCTTCCATCGATCGTCTCCGGGGTCTCGGGTGCTACCATCCTTAGAAACATTGTTACGGTTCCATCAAAATTCATATACTCCATCCTTATTCTTGACTGTGTCGGTCTTCTCAGATTCTCAGGAAAATTCCTTCTCTGGGCTCTTCCGGTAGTGGCATAACCCTTTTTCCTCAATTCTTGTGTCCATTTCATCTTGGTACGGTACCTCCGTGTCTGGGCCTTCTTAGCTGACGGGTCTGGCGCCAATACTAAACAACTATTGATATCTCATGGTGGCCAACAATTTATGGTTTTTCCTGCAGGAAATGGGTCCGGGCTTCATTCTCACCGTATGACCTACGATTGGCAACAGCTGCCTTGTACCAGGGAAAATGCTTATACCATTCTAAGGTTCAAACAAGGTTTAATATCGTCGTCGCCCTACTATAGGCAAGTCACTCAGATTTACCATCCCATATAGCAAGGCGAATAATAGGAGTAAGTCGGTATGGTGATCAATCCATCCCACACCCAAATCATTACCTTGTACATGGTTTAGCGAATCTCGCATTCTAACACTCGGTCATCCTCACAAGCATTGCAGAATTTCTCTTGTCCACGAACTGGGTTCGGATAAATCCATTGATTCTGCAAGCCAAACAAACATCTATCATTTCTTCACAACTCTCAGGTTTTTCGTTACTCCTATAAGATCGTCTGTCGATAAAGGCATATCTTCTTCCAGGGTTTTTCCTTCAGCAAGAGTGTGCTTGCTTCTTGGCAGGTCCTGGGGCATGTGGGTTATGGCCCATCTCATCATTTGTAAACCTTGAACTCATCTCGGGGCAACTGATCATTATTCCAACATCCACCATCCTAGCATTCTTAAATCCATCCAATTGTACTGTCTCCCTTCCTTCTATTGGTTGCAAACTAAGACGTGATTACTCAAACTCCTCCTGGAGTTACAATTGCTCCATATTTCCAGCATCATACCTCATTTATATCCAATAGTACTTCATCCCTTCATACTCTTGGGATATCCCACATATCGAGATAAAACTCGTACTTATGATGTCCACTTTATGGAACATCATTATTTTTCCAGGGGTCAAATCTCCTCACAGGGTACAACCACCCTTGAGATGCACAATTCTTCCATAGACCATATTTCTCATATCCTCGAAAATGGTCAAAATCTTTCTTCTTAGAGTAACTACTCATCAAATCCAAATCAGTACCAACGATGCTAACTTTTTTGATTCACAATTTGTTACAATCTCCTGCATGCATTTCCATTACATGCCTCAACTCAACCCTCAATATAAAAGAAATTTCCTCACTACTGCTACTATATTTCTCACAGACACAACTAATTATCACAAGTCTCCTTCTCCTTGGGACAATATCTGGCAAAGTGCCATGCTTCATTACAACGAAAACATATTATATCTGACAAGTCTTGAGGTTTCTTTGTGACTATATCGCCTCCTTGGGTCCTCGGCTTCCTTTTTGGGCAACCGCTGAAGTAGTGCCCTCACTCCTTACACCTAAAATAGGTGATATGACTCAGGTCCTTCCTGGAATCCAATCTGTTTCTCTTCCTGGACTTTTCCATTCCAATCAGGGTTTCGATTTCCTGTGGGTCATATTCTACTTCCTCTGTCGGGAATTCTATTAGATCCCCATTCAAACAATTTTGGGAGATGTGTCCTTCTTCTCCACATGAATAACATGACTTGGTGCAGGGTTTAATTGGGTCTCCTTCGGGTGTTCCCTCCACCTCTTCCTTCATCACAGGTTCTTCTAAAATTTCCATGAGGGCTCCTTTCATTACTTCATTCTTCTGTTGGATGGTTCGTTGCACCATGGGGTAAATGTGACACCGAGCAGGGTAGTGGGTAGTCCCTTCACACAAGAAACAAGTAATCTGCCTAGTTGGGCATTCTTCAGCTGGGTGACTTCCTTCACAATTTGGGCATTCATCCTTGTGTTGTTTATGGTTGTGTCCTATTTCTCCACAAAGCTTGCATGCACCGGGTTTCTTCATACCACTTCCATAAGGCTTCAACTCCTGGAACACAAGCCGAGACTTTGGCAAGGTCAACTTAAATTCTTTCCAAGTGGTTACTCCTTGCCATCCATTGATGGTTTGGTACATCCTCCACCAAGTAGCAACACCTCTTTCAAAGCACTGAAGAGCATGCTGGGTCATATCCTTTCCGACTATAGGGTTATTCTCCATATGATCTTCCATGTTCTGAATCCATCGGTCTGTCTCCAATTGACTCATCGGTCCAGGAAAATATGGGTTCATCTCCATTCATCCTCTATTGGGTCCATGGGTTTTGGGGTGAGATAAGAGAGAGAGAGAGAGCGAGAGAGAGAGAGAGAGAGAGAGAGAGAGATACACACAATGCAAACAATAGTTTTGAAAAGACATATTTTTATTGTGGCTGTCGGAAAACATCAAACAAATGACAGCTCACAATCGTCGCATCTAACATAGATATATAACATGGGTTTGGTCTTCTAAAGGTCGATAAATCTTCAAAGTCACCAAACTCTTCAAGTCGTGTTCATGTCTCCGATGGCTTCTTCCGATCGTGCTTGTCTTTCTCAAGTCCTTTTTGCCAACTCATCTCTGTTGTCGCAAAGTCTCTCGTTACATCCTTTAATATTCTAGAGTTGCATTCCAAACTTCTGGGTTTCAACATCCTTGGTATGAACCATGGTCCTACTGTCCTTCAGTTCCTGATGAATCTCCTGTATCTTGAGGTTTTGCTCCTCTAGCTTGGCTACTTTCAGCTTCTGGGTCCTGAGTTCTTCACGAAATGCTTCCTTATCAAATACAGCTTCCTGAAGATTCATCTTAAACTTCCTGATGTAATACTCCAGATCCTGGCGATACACCAGCTAAGGTTAAAACTTCATCTTTTATTGATAGGTGCTCCATTAGCCTTCTGCCATCCAATCCTTCCGAAGAAATGCATGCTTAACTCAGCATGGTGATAATAGCATAAGCGGACGATAACATCATGGATAGCCGTGTTTCTTCCCTTGTCATTGCCATGAGCTATCATTCCATAGTTGATATCTCCTGCCTTAGGGTTTTCTTGATAAAAACTTTGAGTTCTAATGCTCCATGTTCTGGTCTTTCTCTGATACACCTTGATCTCAGGTATTGACAACCTCCATAGTCTGCCAAGTTCCATAAGGTTAGCCTTCCTAGGTCATACTAAATATGGAAATATTCATAGCCTCCAATTCTTCGAAGTCTTCAATCGTTGTATTTCTCATTATTCAGATGCACGGTAAAATTCTTCTTCATTCCGTAGTGGTCTTGGTTGTCCGATGTCTTGTACTTCTTGGAGTGGTCGCATCAGTCGAATCTTCGTGTGGTCAAAAAGGGGAAAGGGGTATAGTCTAAATAAAAGGGAATATTTGAATAAGCTCAGAAGAGAGGAGAGGTAAAAGATCTCTTGAAAATGAAGCTTTTGAGAAAATCTTTCCTATGGGCTTGCCAGTTTCTAGAGGTCACGTCCTACAGTCAACATGTGCTCTGATACCATCTTGTAGTGACCCGACCTCAGACGGTCAAGTCTCTGTGCTTAAGTGTCATCAATGGATCGGTATGCTGACACACATAGTACTCGAGGATTTATAACAGAGGTAAACCACATGTATAAAGTAACGTAAATACTATTACCTCAATCCAAATAGCGGAAGTAACAACAAGGTTGTGGATTCCCATCAACACCAACGACAAAGGTGAGTGTAGAAATCATAACCCTAACGTATCACTTACACGTCGTAAGATTCCTGCAACATGAGACGTTGCAGCCACAAAGGGTCAGTACATTGAATGTACTGGCAAATTCACACCATAGGATAATGATGAATAATAGCTATCACTACATGCATATTTGGCTGGTGGAAAAGCTCTATGGTTATCATGATTTTGCGAAAAGCCAAGTTTTTCCTACTGCAAAGGAATATATTTTATTTAACTACATAGTTGTTTAAAAAATATTGAGAAGGTATATCCCCAACTCAATCCCAATTAAAAGTGAACAACCCAACAAATTAATTAAGTAGAGTGATGAGATCAACATGATAATTGAAGAACCAGATAATCAAGATGTCCATAACCGGGGACACAGCTAATCATGATTAGTTTGTACACTCTGCATAAGTTTGCACACTTTTCCCCAAGAGACTCGATCTCCTCCGTTGGATTTCTCGCACTACATGGTATTTGAGAAACGGATGACCGAGACACAGTCTTTCAGAAGCATTAACTCTAACCCTGGGTAGACAGTACCAACCTACATCCCCTACATCTGCTAGCCTACCACTGGAAGAGGTCATGCAACATACTCAACTATGCTAGAGCCCATAATAGCTTGTGGCTGCACACGGAAGTTTCTAGCATGAATAATCTTATGATCCCTTTGAGCCTGGGTGGCAAACCATAGGAGGACCACATGGTATAACCCCGAGATCTCCTAGGACAACACTGGTATATCCCCAGGTGTCCGAGCAAGTCCACTGGTATATACCCAGGGTGCCCCTACCAATCCACCTAGATGTGTATTAAAGTAGCCACCTTAAGTTAACCATTAATGATAATTCTCACATCTGTCATGAATACACTCAACCAATCCACGTCTACGAGCATAGCAGAGCAGTATGAGCGTAATGTAGAAGTAACTCCCAAGGTTTGAATGCAGGACAATAGGTTCCTACCTCATCAACTACTTCCAAATACCCACATGTTATCAAATCCTAACCATGCAATGTTTGAGGGTTGTAACTAATGCATAAAAACTGGGTATGAAAGGGATATGATCAAAGTGTGAACTTGCCTTGTACTGTTAATGAAGATAATTCGCACTCATAACTCCTGATAGTTCTACTCGTCACACTCCGGCCAATCTATCGTAAGCAAGCAATAGTAACCACACATAAGCAATCATGCAAAATAATCGAAGAAAACATCTCGGAAAAACTTCGAAAACAAGCAATTAACTCTTGCAACATAATTTTTTTCTAACAGTACCAAAATTAAGTGAATGTGGCCTTATCAGAAAGTTTAGGTCAAGAGCTTCCATTTGCAAAAAGAATCAACTAAATCGGAGTTATAAAACTCAAGTTACGATCAAACGAAGTTCAAATACAAATCTGTTTGAATTCAAATTTTAAAACTTTCAAAAACATGTTTGAGCTGGATTACTGGATAGAGGGGATCATAACGAATAAGTGAGCGTTGGTTTCATCTAATTCCGAGTAACGAGCAAAAAGTAGTGATCGTTTGAAGATCAGGGGCTAATTTGTAAATAAAATATTCACGGATGGGTCCCTGGCCGAAAACTAAAAGAAGAAAAGGAAAAATACTAAACCACTAACGTTCGTTACCGAACGCTAACGAACAAAACCGTTCCCTAAAGAAACTAATCTAATGAACGTTCACTAAATAAACTAAACTAAAAAAACAAAACCGGCTAAAAAGAAAACAGAACAAAACCTAAAAGAATAAAATGGACCGGGGCGGTTTATTACATGTTCAATGGTTCGGCAAGGAAAACCCGACGGCGACAAGCTCTGGCTACGGCGGTCACTGAATTGGCCATAGCGGCTAGCGGCAGGCAAATGAGGGGCCGAAGCGAAGCGGGGGCGGCGAAAGGCCAAGCTACGCTGGGCGGGGGGAGCACAAGGGCGATCTCAGAAGCGCGGGGCGGCGGGGAGATGCAGCAGCGGCGATGCAATGGGGAGGGGCGGTGGTGCGAGCACCGAGAGAGGCGGGGCCCGGGGCTCCGGATTTATATGAGGGGAAGGCAGGCGCTGGCGTGGCGGAGAGGCAAGGGCGGCGCGGGGAGTCCGGGCGGCGTACGGCGGTGGCGGCGCAGTCCAACGTGCACACGTGAGGTAGGCGGCGGCGTCCTGGGCCGTGGCCTGGACTGGGAGCTGGGTCGGCCCAGTCGGCGAAGAGAGTTTTTTTAAAAATACAGACAGACAAAATTAAATAAAAAAATAAATAAAAAATATTATATAAGCATATAATATATCAAAATTTTCAGAAAAATATATTCTATGACTTGAACATTTTTCTAGCATCAAATAAAATACACAAAAATTCAAATAAAGCAAACAGTGCTACTGCTCTAATAAAATCCAATAAAAATCATTTTAAAAATACCAAAACGATTTCAAATTATTTCTCTCCAATTTTCTACTGTAGGGAATCATTGTACCCTATTTTTCATATATTTTATTTTTGGAGAAAAATAATTTGAATAAAACCCAAATAGCTCCAATTTGAAAATAATTTCGAAGGGACTTCAAATTTGATTCTTCGAAACTCCCAACTCATATTTCATATGTTTTGAAGAAGTCATTTTATCTTCTCTCATGAAAATCTTTGAGTTGCTTAAAGTTTCTGAATTTGAAAATTAGTTCCAAATGAAATTCAAATATTTTCAAATACCCTTTTCATTTAATTAAATGGAAGAAGTCATGGCATCTTTTCTCTAGGGTTTTGTATTTGAAAAGAATTTGAATTCACGGAGATCATAAATGCAAAATGAAAGTTTGGGAAAGTCCTTTTATTCCCTCTCATTTTACCTTCAAAAAGTTTCGAATTTCATTCAATTTCACACAAGCAACCACACCACAATCAAACTATCAACCAAATCTATTTATTTAATGTAACATTCCAAAATTTAGAATTTTGGGATGTTAAATCAGGTGGTTGCACTCTAGGTGCAGAAGTTAAGGCTTTCTTAAGTGTTTCAAAGGCTTCTACACAATCATCATCAAAAACAAATGGAACATCCTTTTGTAAAAGATTTGTAAGAGGCCTAGAATATTTAGAGAAGTCTTTAATAAACCTCCTGTAGAAACCAGCATGACCAAGGAAACTATGAATACCTTTAATATCTTTAGGAAATGGCATTTTCTCAATTGCATCAACTTAAGCTTTATACACCTCAATACCTCGTTTGGAAATTTTATACCCCAAAACAATACCTTCATTAACCAGAAAGTGGCACTTTTCCCAATTCAAGACAAGATTAGTTTGCTCACATCTCTGCAAAACTCAATCAAGGTTGCTTAAGCAATCATCAAAAGAAGTTCCGTAAAGGGAAAAGTCATCCATGAAAACCTCGACAATCTTTTCACAAATCAGAGAATATAGCGGTCATACATCTTTGAAAGGTAGCAGGTGCATTGCATAAACCAAAAGGCATACATGTATAAGCATAAGTTCCAAAAGGGCAAGTAAAGGTGGTTTTCTCTTGATCAGGTTGTGAAACATGTATTTGAGAAAAACCAGAATATCCATCAAGGAAGCAAAAGTGTGTGTGTTTAGATAGTCTTTCTAGTTGCTTCATTTAATTTTCTAAAATCTATTACCATTCTATAGCCAGTAACAATTCTTTGTGGAATGGGTTCATTTGTATCATTAGGAACAACAGTAATAACTCCCTTCTTAGGGACATAATGAACGGGCTTACCCATCTACTATCAGCTATGGGATAGATTATACCTGCTTCAAGAAGATTTAATATTTCAGTTCTTACCACTTCTTTCATCTTAGGATTCAAACGTCGTTGATGATCAACAATGGGTTTAGCATCAGGTTCCATATTAATCTTGTGCTGACATAGAGTGGGACTAATTCCCTTAAGATCATCAAGAGTATACCCAATAGTAGCTCGGTGCTTCTTCAGAATTTTCAATAATCTTTCTTCTTCATGTTCTGAAAGGTTAGCACTAATAATAACAGGATATGTCTTTTTCTCATCAAGATAAGCATATTTCAAAGTGTCTGGCATTTGTTTTAATTCAAACACAGGATCACCCTTAGGTGGAGGAGGACCTCCTAGAGTTGCAATAGGCAAATTGTGTTTAAGCAGAGGTCGTTGTTCAAAGAATATTTTCTGTATTTCATTTCTTTCATGCATATGCATATCATTTTCGTGGTCTAGCAAATATTGTTCTAGTGGATCAGTAGGAGGCACGAAAATAGAAGCAAGACCAATTATTTCATCCTTACTAGGTAATTCTTTCTTATGAGGTTGTCTATTAAACTTGAAGAAATTAAATTCATGAGACTCATCACCAAAGCTAACACTGACAGTTTGTTTATGAAAATCTATAGTAGACAGTGTTCAAGAAAGGTCTACCAAAGATAATGAGACAAAAGTCATCTAGTAGGGAACCAAGAACAAAAAAATCAGTAGGATATTTTATCTTCCCACACAAGACTTCAACATCTCTAACAATCCCAAGTGGTGTGATGGTGTCTCTATTAGCAAGTTTAATAGTAACATATATGTCTTCTATTTTAATGAGTGCTATATCATTCATAATTTCTTGGTATGAGGTAAAAGAAATAGCACTCACACTAGCACCCAAGTCACATAAACCATGATATCAGTGATCTCCTATTTTGACTGAGACAACCGGCATGCCAACAACAGGTCTATGTTCATCTTTCTCATCGGGTTTGGCAATTCTAGCAGCTTCATCACAGAAGTAAATAACATGCCCGTCAATGTTTTCTACCAAGAGATCTTTGACCATAGCAACATTAGGTTCTACTTTGATTTGTTCAGTAGGTTTAGGTGCTCTAATATTACTTTTGCGAACCACAGTTGAAACATTATCATGTTCCTTTATCCTAAGAGGGAAAGGTGGTTTTTCAATATAAGCAATAGGAACAACTAGATCAACATTGTAAAAGATAGTTTCGACTTTATCCATTGCCGGTTATTTAGTTTCTCCTGAGTAGAAAATGATTCAGAAAAAGAGGCTACTATCTCAGAGTCAAGTCCATATCTAGTGCTAAACTTGTGAAAAGCATCAGTATTGTCAAACTCAAGCTTAATACCTGACTCTTTACATTCGTCGAGTTCCCAATCTTCAGAGTTGTGTTTAATTCTTTCTAAAAGATCCCACCTGAATTCAATAGTCTTCTTCATAAAAGAACCAGCACAGGAAGTATCGAGCATGGATCGATCATCATGAGAAGCCGAGCATAAAAGTTCTAAATGATAATTTCTCTCGAGAGCTCATGATTGAGACATGAATAAAACATTGAATTAAGCCTCCCCCAAGCTAGAGCGATACTTTCTCCTTCACGAGGCCAACAATTATATATGTAATTCAGATCACGATGAACTAGATGCATAGGATAATTTTTTTGGTGAAATTCCAATTTCAATCGATTCCAGCTCCAACATCCGGTATCATTGCATAGACTATACCATGCCAATGATTTTCCCTTCAAAGATAAAGGGAAAACCTTCTTCTTAGATTCATCTCCGGGTGTAAGTGCATCTAGTGCCCCTAAGTGATTTTGGTGTATTGAAGACTTATAGGTTAAGGGACTAATGTGTTTATGAGTGTACACAGGTCTATAAGTCTATGAGGAGTTTGATATTTACAGAGAAAGTCGACCCCTAAAAATGAAGTTCTTCCACTGAAGACTTTGGTATTCTGAAGACTTTGAAAGTGAAGAAATTGGTGTGACCTTGAAGACTTGGTATTCATTTGAGGAACATGAAGCATGAATACTTTTGTTTTCGTAGTTTCATTTTCTCTTTCTTGAGTCATAAGAAACACCGTACTGTTAAAGGGGGTCGAGGAAATACTAAGGAAAAATTTCCATGTGATGCTCAACTCAAAATCCTACACCTACCAATCCCTTCGAGTGAAGCCTTTGGAAATCTCATACAGATTCAGTCAATTTCTTCAAAGGGCGTAGACGAAGTTCTTCCGTCACCGAGGAATTTGTTCGACCGAGGAGTTAGGAATTCACTAGTGCGGATTGCCTACACAAAGGAGGAACATGATAGCCCCGAGGAATTTGAGAGTCAAATTTCCGACCGTTCTTTGTCTTCTTGGCCACTGTTCCAAAATATCTTATCCACCTAACGGTCATATCATTGAAGGGCATGTATGTCTTATCATGTCGGGCTGCTCCCTAGGCTATAAATAGCCAATTCCCTACAACCACTAGCTAGTTGGCTGCTCGAGAGAACTTGACACTTGTCATTTGAGAGCAACCCATCCTCCGAGGACTTTGAGCGAAAATCATCGAGTGAGGAAAAACCCAAAACCAAACCCCTACAAACCCAAAGTGATTGAGCATCACTGAAGAGATTGATCCTGCGTGGATCCGACGCTTGTTACCTTTGAAGACTGTGCTTCTTCCAGACGGTTAGTCGTCAGGGTCTAGTGCATCCAACAGGAATTGTGGATCGCCGAGTGACCAAGTCTGTGAAGGTTTGGAAGTCGCCTGAAGACTTACCACGAGTGATTGGACGAGGTCTGTGTGACCTTAGTTCAAGGAGAATACAGTGAGGACTTGGTGTACTGAGCTGCATGCTCAGCGACTGGGTGTCCTCGAATTTAAATACTCAGCCCCTCCAACCAGACGTACATCTGAGACAATAGTTGGAACTGGTCTACCAAATCATTGTCTTCACCAACCTAACTGGTTCTATTTCCTCAACTCTTTCATGTCCTCATTACTGTGTTGAGTGTTTGTTCATATCTGTGTTTGAAGACTTTGACTGAAGACTTTCTCAATTTCCTCGCCCAATTTCTTCACTGCTTTGTCTTCATCTTGTGTTATCCTGTGTTTACGCTTTTCGTACTCTTTGATTGTCTTCATTTCATCATGATGACCATGCCCGCATTCTGTTATGCTTACTTCGAGTACTTATTCATTGCAAGTAGTTCTTCACTTAGGAATTTCCTCACCGGCAAATTCCTTAATGAAGAATTCATAAAAATCGCCTATTCACCCCCCTCTAGTCGATATAACGCACTTTCAATTGGTATCAGACCAAGGTACTCCCTTGTTCTATGTGATTTTGGTTTAACCACCTGGAGTTTTAGTTATGTCGACCGCAGGTATGATCAAGGTCTCGGCTGGGTTTCCTACCTTTGATGGGACGGACTACCCCTACTGGAAAAACAAGATGCGAAAGCATCTTGAGGCAATTGACAACGATCTCTGGTATGTTGTGGAAAATGGTGTTCCCTCTGTCTCACCC
Organism: Aegilops bicornis; assembly: GCA_021605145.1. Classification (NCBI taxonomy): domain Eukaryota; kingdom Viridiplantae; phylum Streptophyta; class Magnoliopsida; order Poales; family Poaceae; genus Aegilops; species Aegilops bicornis. The sequence continues at coordinate 419,896,663 of CM038675.1, read as the reverse complement.
TCACTGAACGCTGCCGATGTGAAGAGATTCAAGCAACTCGATTCTCAAGCGAAGAATATCATACGTGGCCATCTAAGCAAAGGACAGTATGGAAGAGTGAGTGCTTTGGAAACTGCTAAGCTCATCTGGGATAGGCTGTCCAAAGTAAATGAAGGAGTCTCAACTCAGCGTGACTCTTGAGTTGATGTTCTTCGAAATCTCTTCAACCGCTTCAAAAGACTCGACAATGAAAATGTTCAACAAACCTTCGATCACCTCACTGACATCTCAAATGAGCTTCAAGCGCTTGGTTAATCGACATCACCGACCATGAGGTGGTGAAGAAATTGTTGAGATCGCTGATTCCTCATTTGATACTCCGCACCGATGATACAAGAGCGTCTTGACTACAAGTCACTTGATCCAGCTGATATCCTCGAGAGGCTAAATACACATGAGTTCCAGCTTGTCAAAAGAGAGATCTCTATGGTTCTAGCTATGGAAAATCGCGTGCCCTGAAGGCCAAGGCTGTGTCTGAATCTGATTGTGAAGACTCTGGTAGTAGCCTTGGAGATCCTGAAGAATTGAGCCAGGAGCTAGCACTGCTCGTGAAGAAATTCCATAAGTTCTCAAGACGTGGTCGCTTTGGAAAATCCTCAAGGAGCAGTGATTCCTCATCCAGTGACTATAAGAGAAGACTATGCCACAAATGCAAGAAACCTGGTCACTACATTCAAGATTGTCCTCAGTGGGAAAAGGAATTAAAGAAGAAGAAATACAAGGACAACAGTTCTGATGACGCTAAGAAGAAGAAGAAATCATCGAAATCTTCATCATGAAAAACCTCAAAGTCTTCATCTCACAAGAAGAGCAGCTCCAAGAAGGCTCGGACATTCATTGGCAAGGAAATGGACTCTGAAGCTGAATCTGAGGAACATGAGGAAGAGGAGGCATCAGAAGAGTCCGAGTCTGGTGTGGCGAGTCTGGCTCTCGCTACTGCATTTGTGAGCAAGTCCATCTTCTACTTTGAAGAAAATGACCTCATCAACAAAGCTGATGAAGATAGTGATGACTACGCTCCCACCTATTGCTTCATGGCAAAGGGTGCCAAGGTACTCAAATATACCTCCTCTGAATCTAGTGAAAATGAATCAGATGAAGATCTCAAGCCCAGCTACTCTAAACTTGCTAAGATTGCTGTAAAACAACAAAGGGCTTTTGAAAAGGTTCAAAACATGCTAGACAAAAGTGATGATATGTTGGGTGAAGAAATGGATCGCACTAAAGCCCTGACTGGAAATCTTCAGAGACTTCAGTCTAGGTTTGACAGCCTTCAAGGTCATCATAACACTCTCTTGTCTGATCATGAGAAACTTTCTTATGAATTTCTTCAAAGAAAGCAAGATCTTGAGAAGCTAAGAGTGAGTTATGAAGATCTTCGGTAACACGATTCATTACTTGCTCAACAAATCAAGCGCTTCTCGTGAAGAATTTGTTCCTCCATGCTTAAAGTGCATTGAACGTGAATCTGCTAATTCTTCACCTGAATGTTCAAATGCTTCAACTGTTACAAATTCTTCACCTGCCTCTGCTATTACTAATTCCTCATCTAAGGACATTGCTAGTATCACTGACGATGCAGTGGTTGAAGGAATTGTACATGATGTGCATGTACAAAAGCCTCAAAGGGCATCGACTCTTTGTGATGTGCTTAAAAGCAGATCCTCAACAGGAACCCTAGGAAAGAGGGTATTGCCTTTGAGAGGAAACTCAATGCTGATGGAACATATTGGAAGCCTGAGAAGTACCCCAAAACCTCATGGGTTGCTGCAAAGGGACCTCCAATTGATCCATCTAACTTATCTGGCTTTACATGTGAAACTCCTCATTCTTCTGATGAGTCATTTGACTCCAACTATAAACTGTTCAAAAATCAGAATGGTGAAGTATTTGCTAGATATGTTGGCACTAACTGCAGGAACGGTTCTCCTATGAAGAAAATCTGGGTTCCCAAGAAGTGCCTTGAAAGTCTTCAGGTGAATGTCCTCATGACACCGCCTGTGAAGAATAGGAACCCCAGATCAAACTCTTCATATGGACCAAATTCTTCATATGGATCCAAGTCCTCATACGGACCAAATTCCTCACGTGGATCAAATTCCTCAAAAGGATCAAAGTCCTCATATGATTATCATCGTGCTAACAACTCGCTTTCGCAGGTAGAGCTAAGGGCTATGGATATGTGCATTATTCTTCAAACCAATATGTTCATAAGTCCTCGAAGAATTTCTCTGCTTATTCATATGCTTACCCTAACCCCTCTTATGTGAAACGAAATGGATTGGTCTCTATGCCACCATTCTCACATGGAGCCCGCAGAGTGATGAACTCTTTGCCACCCCTTCAGATGTGGGTGGTGAAGAAAAAGAACTAATTTCCTCTGCAGGGTCAGGTCTCCAGACGTGCTTTAACGTCTGAAGAATTTGCCGGGACACGACAATACTGCTCGAAGGACGCAGGTTAATCATGAAGAAATGAACTTTCATTTCACACATCCTCATACTGCTTATCTGTTATACTGCCTGATGAAATTCATCTGATGAAATTGATATCATATTCTTCACTGATGAAGTATATGAGATTGTAAGTTGCACTAATTCATCTGCAGGATGATCAACCCAAAGCCAATGAGTGGGTCCTCGATAGTGGATGTACAAATCACATGACTGGTGACAAGAATCTATTGATGGATGCTCCCTAATCACCGTCACATCTGAAGCATATCATCTTTGCTGACAAAGGCAAAAGTCAGGTATTGGGTCTTGGTAATGTTGCGATCTCTAAGGACATACACATGGACAAAGTCATGCTTGTTGAGTCCTTAGGATACAACCTCATGTCAGTCTCAATGCTTTGTGATCTTGATGTGGTTGTTGTCTTTGGAAAGTATGGTTGTTTTGTGATTATGGAAGCTGACAATTCCAAAGTCTTCGAAGGCTTCAGGAGAGGAGACTTGTATTTTTTATTTCTCTACAGGACCACAACCAGCCGTGTGTCTACTTGCAAAAGCTTCAGAAGGCTGGCTATGGCATCGACGACTTGGTCACGCAGGCATGAGGAATTTGCACACGCTTGCGAAGAAGAAGCATGTCATTGGCATTGAAAATGTCAAATTCCTCAAGGATCACTTGTGTGGAGCCTGTGAAGCTGGAAAATGACCAAGGCCAAGCATCCAGCGAAGACTATCATGACCACTACTCGTCCATTTGAATTGCTTCACATGGACCTCTTTGGTCCTAATCATTACTCAGCAGTCACTAATGATGCATCTCTTTATGGCTTTGTTATTGTTGATGATTACTCTCGTTACACATGGGTACACATTGTTACTTACAAACATGAAGTGCTTGAAGTATTCAATCTATTTTCCTCGAGGGCTTCATCTAACTTTGGTGTGAAGATCGTGCACATCAGAGTGACAATGGAACCGAGTTCAAGAATTCGGTCTTGATGAATATCTTGATGAACTTGGTATTACTCATGAGTTATCTGCTCCTTATACTCCTCAGAAAAATGGAGTCGTGGAGCGCAAGAACAGAACTCTTGTTGAGATGGCTTGCACTATGCTTGATGAATACAAAACGCCTCGTCGTTTTTGGATTGATGCAATTGATACCGCGTGCCACATCATCAATGGAGTATATCTTCACAAATTCTTCAAGAAGACTGCCTATGAACTCCTCACTGACAAGAAACCCAATGTGAGTTATTTCAAAGTCTTGATTGCTAAATGCTGGATTAGAGATCCTCATCACAATGCTAAATTTGCACCGAAAGCACATGAAGGTTTTATGCTTGGTTATGGAAAGGTCTCGCACACCTACAGAGTCTTCAACAATGTTCTTTACAAGATTGTTGAAACTGTAGATGTGTGGTTCGATGAAACTAATGGCTCACAAAGAGAGCACCTACCTTCTGTGATAGATGAACCATCACCTGAGGAATCTATCAAGTTTAAGGCAACTGAGGATGTAATTCCTACTGAAGAATCTGCAGAAGAATTCATTCCTAAACGCGAAGAACGTCGAGCTAATGCACCTGAAGATAATGCTGAAGAAAATGGTGCTGAAGAAAATGCTGATCAAATTCCCCGACGACAACCAGCTCATCCTCGCATTGCAAAAGAAGTGCAAGTTGACAATATCATCGATGACATTGAAGCACCAGGTCCTCTCACACGCTCAAAAGCTTCACATTTATCTAACTTTTCTGGGCACTATGCTTTTGTCTCTATCACAGAGCCCACTGAGGTAGATGAAGCATTTCTGGAGCCTGAGTGGATTCAGGCCATGCAAGAAGAATTACATCAGTTCGAGCTCAACAACGTCTGGGAACTGGTCAACGTCTAGATCCTCGTAAGCATAATATCAGTGGCACAACGTGGGTCTACCGCAACAAGCAAGATGAAAATGGCCTTGTGGTGAGGAATAAGGCACGACTTGTAGCTCAAGGCTACACACAGGTTGAAGGAATTGATTTCGATGAAACTTTTGTACCTGTTGCTAGACTTGAGGCTATTCGCATATTACTTGCTTATGCTAACCATCATAATATCACTCTATATCAAATGGATGTGAAAAGTGCATTCCTCAATGGTAAGCTTGAGGAAGAAGTATATGTTGCTCAACCCCCGGGTTTTGAAGATCCAAAGAATCCCGACAAAGTCTTCAGACTCAACAAAGCCCTCTATGGCCTCAAGCACGTCCCTCGGGCGTGGTATGATACTTTGAAGGAATTCTTCGTGAAGAATGGCTTCACACCCGGTTCACTCGACCCTACTCTCGTTACTAAATCATATGATGGTGAACTGTTTGTGTGCCAAATATACGTTGATGATATTATCTTTGGCTGTACCGACCAACGTTATAGTGATGAATTTGCCTATATGATGAGTGAAGAATATCAAATGTCTATGATGGGAGAATTGAAATTCTTCTTAGGTCTTCAAATTCGTCAACAACACAATGGCATATTCATATCTCAGGAGAAATACCTCAAAGATGTCCTGAGGAAATTTGGCATGCAAGATTGCAAAGGCGTCAAAATTCCTATGCCGACAAATGGCCATCTATGCACTGATGAAAATGGTATTGACTTCGATCACAAGGTATACCGCTCCATGATTGGTTCTTTATTGTACTTATGTGCATCTAGGCCAGATATAATGCTTAGTGTTTGCATGTGTGCCTGATTTCAAGCTACAATCAAGGAATCACACCATAAGGCTGTGAAGCATATTCTTCGATATCTAGCTCACACACCAACACTAGGATTATGGTACCCCAAGGGCTCTACTTTTGATCTCATTGGATATTCTAACTCTGACTATGCTAGTGATCGTGTGGACCGCAAGTCAACATCTGGTACTTGTCATTTCCTGACGATCTTTGGTCCGTTGGTCCTCAAAGAAAATGTAATCACAGATCACCGCTTCATCGCGAAGCCGAGTACATTGCTGCTGGTTCTTGCTGTGCTCAATTACTATGGATGAAGCAAACTCTCAAGGACTACGGCATCAACGTGAAGAATGTGCCTCTCATCGTGACAATGAGAGTTCCATCAAGATTGCTCACAACCCGATTCAGGACTCGAAGACAAAGCACATTCAGATTTGTCATCAGTTTCTTCGTGATCATGTGTTGAAGGGCGACATCTCCATCGAGCATGTGAAGACTGAAGAACAGCTAGCCGATATCTTCACAAAGCCCTTGGATGAGAAGAGATTTAGCAAGTTGCGGTGTCAGCTAAATATCTTAGAATCTTCGAATGTTCTTTGAAAAGGACACACATCCTGACACTTATGCAAAATTGATGACTTAGATGTGCAACACATGAAGAAACGTTTTTATTCAATCAGTGAAGAATAACACTCTAAGTGTGAAGAAATGAATGAAGAATTTGATTCTCGTAACCCTCGACAATTGTACGCAGTGTCTGAAATCATCATTCTTATATGGTGGGTCACGCCACCACCAAAGTTGAAAATCTTCAATTTGAGTTTTTCCTCAGTTTTGAAATTCTTCAGTTTTTCAAATTCTTCAACTTTGCAAAATCTTCACTGTTTCTGTTCTCTTTCTTCATTGGCTATATATATATATGGTTTATGTCCTCTACAACATTCACTTATGGCTAATTCTTCAAGTTGCATTTTATGCTAAGTGAATGTGATCGGACCCTTCTCCCTCTATGCTATACTCAACCCAATCTATTCACAAATTCTTCATGTGCGTTCTATTTGAAACTCGTTCAAAATCTTCACTGTGTCCTTGTCAGCTGAAGAAATTGCGAACGAAACTTTTAACTTATCTTATCCAAATTTTCTGCTTTGCCGCTCAATCCGTTCCGCTTCCCACGAAAGACTTATCTATTCACCCACGATCTACCATGATCTCCACTTTTCAGTACGTGGGTGACACATGTCAAGCGAATGAGAAGGGTCAGGGGCACGCTCATTCCAAAATCTTGAGCGAACAGTTTTTCACCATGGCTATATATACCCCCTCTTCCCTTCCTCACTTCCTTTACTCCGCTCGGCCGCTCTCTCTCTCGCTCGAGCTTCTCAAACCCTAGCGCCGCCGCTGCTCCATCATCGCCGGTGAGGAAGAGCTTCACTGCCTCGACCTCGTCGCCGCCGTACTCGCGCCGACCGAGGAAATATTCACTCCGCCGCCGCCGTAGCTGTCTTCCTCCGACGAGTTAGGGCGTGGAAGATCTGAACTGACGAACTTCTAATCTACACTTCCCAGTTCGTCGTGTTCTTCAGTTCGGGTACTTAAAAGTTACTTCTATACTCGCTTTGATTCTCAAACCTTCCTGAAAATCTTCAAAGGTGTTTATTCTTCAAATCTTCACACATAAGAACACCTCAAATGAAATATGCTCTTGATTCGTTTCTCTAAGCAATGATTTTTCCTCAAGATTCCTCAATTGTGTGGATCCTCGATCTATACAACTCTGGAACCTAAGGCAAAGATCGCTTAGTGAAATTCTTCAAGGCTCATCTGGTCAAATTCCTCAAACTTGTTCTTTTTGAAAAACCTTCTGAGAACGATATGACCTCTCCAAATTCCTCGCAACTATACTCTGCTCACAGTACTCATGTCCGCCGCTGAATCACTAGGTTCTCATCAACTTAACTCATTTGCAGCGTTCCTCAAAGAAAAGTTGCATACTTCTTCAGAGAATTCGATTGTTCAAATTCCTCAGCTGAAGAATATGGCAGAAGGAAAGAAGCCGCAGAAAGGAGGAAAGAGGCCTGAGGTCATGACTGCTTTCGAGATACCTGAGGACATCTATGCTGACTATGGCACACCTGATGAAGCCAAGTTTAGCAAGGAAAACAAAAATCAGCGCAAGGTGCGTATTCAGAGGATTGAAAGGAGATGGGCAAGGGAATGGAGGGAGTACAGGTATGTTACTCCAAAGTATATGAAGAAGTTCGCTCTTAATCCTCCATGCCTAAGAGCTCCATTGGCACCGACCAAAGAAGTCGACCCCACCAAAGATCAAGCGTGGTGAGGACTTTCCTGAAGAATGGGCCAAGCGCCAAGCCAAGTTGGCGAGACAAGCCAAAGAAGCAGTGAGGAAATTCAATGAAGACTCTGCTATTGCTGCTGCCACTTAGGCCCCTGTTCAGCCCAGAAAATCAATGGCAAAGAAGCCAGCGCACAAGCCAAGCGCTTCACCAACAGTGCCCTCAGGGCCAAAATCCTCAGCAATGCCCTCACGGCCAGAATCTTCAATGCCCTCACGACCAGTTCCTCAAGCTGCTCCTGCTCATCCAAAATCCTCAGCTCCTACAAAGTCCTCAGCAGCTCCTCCAAAGTCCTCAGCACCTATGCATCTGGCCACGTGCCAAAGGACTGCAGGCATCTCCATTGCCTCTGGTGTCTCAGCAAGTTCCTCAGCTGCACCAAATTCTTCATCGTGCCCCACTGCTGAAGAAAAAGGCAACCGATTTGACGAGGTCCTCGGCCAAGTCCGAAGAAGAAACAGGTTGCATTCCAAGTGCCATCTGATGATGAAGCTGATGATGATGAACTTGCAGAAATCATCAGAGATAGACAAGAAAGGGCCGCTAGAGCCAAAGGCACACCTGTGCCACTACTATTGGATCCAAGGGCGATCCTTGAATACATTGATCTATGGCACAAGGATCCAAAGACACCTATGCCTGATTTTCATTTGACTCCTGGACAAAGTCACATGCTGACCCATTTCATCTCTGAAGAGAAATGGAAATTTGAAAAGGCTAGGCAGATCAAGAAAGCTCAATTCAGGAAAAAGAAGTTCCTGAAGAAAAACGTTGTCAGAATGACAACTGAGGAACTCCTCAAGATCCAGTCCAAAATAAAAGCCCTCAACGATAACTTTGATGCCTACTCTGCTGATTGGCAAGGAGCCAAAGTCAGATATGTTAATCTGACAAAGAAGTTCACAAATGTTGCAGCCCCAACGCAACAAGTAATTCCTCAGGCTGCAGCCTCTGCTCAGCCTGCTGAAGAACATGCCAGCACCGCTGATGATTTTCAGCCTTGTAAGTGCATATAGTGCCACCCCTAGTTGGTTTTGGAGTATTGACGACAAATGTGGTTGAGGGACTAGTGTGTTTGTGAGAATTGCAGGATAACGCAGGTAGTGTCCCCCATTGATTCGGTTTACCTACCGGAGATGACCCCTAAAATGTATGAAGACATTGACGACAATGGTGGTATGTGAAGATATTCACATTGAAGACTATGACATGAGAAGACGGTGAGTGAAGACTATGGAGCTAAGATCGTGTCATTTCGTTGTTTCCTTTTCTTCTTTGTTGAGTCATAGGAACCACCGTCTTTGTTAAGTGGGGTCCAAGTGATCAAAGTCGAATGATCAAGTGATGCTCAACCCAAATCCTATGTCTTCGACGAAGACAATGAGAGCAAAACTTATCCAGAGTGGATGAGTCAGCTTTGCTTGTAGCCCAAGTAAAGTTGCCGTGTGTTTGAAATCGACCGTTGCAACACGTGTCGGTTCCTTAGTGACCTGTGGTCATTTCGACATATCAGGTCGGGTTGCCTAGTGGCTATAAATAGCCCACCCCATACTCCATAAATTGGTGGCTGCTCAGAGTTAGTGCACGGCTTTTGTCGCTTGAGAGCAACCCACCTCGAAGCCTTTGAGAGAGAGAAACTTTGCGAGGACAAAGCCCAAACATCGAGCCAAAGAGTGTTAGGCATCATCAAGTCTTTCTCGTCATGTGACCTGAAGACTTATTACACTTGAGGACTGTGAATCCTCCAAAGTTAGGGCGTCGCGTTCTGAGCATCCAAGAGTCATTGTGGATTGCCGATGAACGCAGTCTGTGAAGGTTCGGAAGTCTACCTTGAAGACTTACCAGAGTGATTGGGCGAGGACTGTGTTGAATCTCAGCCTCCCTAACCAGATATACAGTTGTCACAGCAACTGGAACTGGTCCAACAAATCCTGTGTCTTCAACAAGTGACTGGTTCTATCTTCTCCCTCTCCTTACTTAGAGTTTGTCTTCATGAAGTCATTGCCTATCTATCATACCTGTTTGACTTCATTGATTGACCACTTTTGTTGATTGGCTTCTCACTATCTTCCATCTTGATCCTTACTACCTAGCTGCTATTAGTCTTGTACTTTCACGTTATTACATACTTGACTATTGTTTGCTTGTTGTAGTTTATCTTCCGCTGCATATCAATTAGGTCATTTCTATTGTTTGTCTTCGAAACATCCATGTTTTGAAGACTTTCCTAAAAATTGCCTATTCACCCCGCCTCTAGTCGATAACTAGCACTTTCAATTGGTATCAGAGCCTGGTACTCCCTTGTTCTGTGTGATTCGGTTTAACCACCTGGAGTTTTAGCTATGTCGACTGCAGGGATAATCAAAGTCTCCGCTGCTTGCCCCGTGTTCGATGGAACTGACTATCCCTCTTTGGAAGAATAAGATGCGCATGCATCTTGAAGCCATTGATGTCGACCTACGGTATGTCGTCAAGAACGGCGTTCCCAAAACTGGTGAAGGTGTCACCGCCGATGTCAAGAAGTTCATTCAATCGACTCTACCGCAAAGAACATCATCTGTGGTCATCTAACCAAAGGACAGTATGGCCGTGTGAGTGCTCCGGAAACGCCGGAAGCTAGTCCGGGACCGCTATCCAAGGTCAACGAAGGCGTCTCAACCCAGGGAGATCAAAGGATCAGTGTCCTTCGCAACCTCTTCAACCGCTTCAAGAGAAATGACAATGAAAATGTCCAGCTCACGTTTTATCGCCTCACTGACATCACAAATGAGCTTCATGCTCTCGGCGCCACTGAGATCACCAAGCATGAAATCGTTAAGACACTATTGAGATCACTTGACAGCTCTTTTGACACCCTTGCCTTCATGATACAAGAACGCCCTGACTTCAAGACACTCGATCCGTCTGATATACTTGAGAGGCTAAACACACATGAGTTCCAGTTTACGAGAAAAGAGATATCTATGGTCCCAACTATGGCCGAACTCACGCTTTGAAGGCAAAAGTTGTTTCCTCATCTGAAGAAGAATCTGACTGCGGTTCTGATGATCCTGAAGACATTGGAAAGGAACTTGCTATGCTTGTGAAGAAGTTCTAGAAGTTCACTTGGAAGAAAGGCTTCAGAAAGTCTTCACGATCCAGCTCAAGAAATGATGAAGCTTCCACTCATGACAACAAGAAGAGAACATGTCACAAGTGCAAGAAAACTGGACACTATATCTCTGAGTGTCCACAATGGGACAATGAGAAGAAGAAGAAGAATAAGATCAAGGAATATGATTCTGATGACCAGAAGAAAAAGAAATCTTCAAAGTGCTCTTCCAAGTCCTCATAAAAGTCTTCATCTCATAAGAAGAGCTCATCTGGCAAGGCTCGTGCTTTTGTTGGCAAGGAAATGGATTCAGAGGAGGAGTCTGCTTCTGAGGAGGTGGAGATGGAGTCTGAAGAGGAGTCCGACCCTGGCGTTGCAAGTCTGGCTCTAGCCACGACCTATGTTGCCAAGCCCATCTTCAACATCAAGACAATGACTTCCACACCAACGTCAAGCCGATGACAAGGACGACCCTGCTCCCACCTATCGCTTCATGGCACGTGGTGCCAAGGTAAAATCATGTGATGCTTACTTTCAAACATCAAGTGAAGATGACTCGATTGTGAATCCAAACCCAGCTACAAAACACTTGCTAAAATTGCAACCGAACAACAAAGAGCTATGGAACATACTCAAAACTGTTAGACAAAAGCGATGACACGTTGGACGCGGTAATGACATCGTTCACGGTCCTTAGTTGAAGACATTAAAAATCTTCATGCTAAGTACCAAGAACTTGAAAGTCGTCATGAAACGCTCTCAACTACTCATGAAAAGCTCTCCTATGATTATCTTCAAAGGAAGCAAGAGCTTGAGAAATTTAGAGCGGCTCATGAAGATCTTCAAAAAGAGAATGAGTCACATCGCGCTCAACAGATCAGTTCCGCTCAGGATGGATTTGAACCACCGTGTCTAAAATGTCTTGAGCATGATATCGCTACCTCATTCTTTGAATGTTCAATCGCTGCCATCGTTGCATTGTCTTCAACTACTAATGTGGTAACTAACCCCTCTGCGGAGGATACCACCGCTATTGTCGATGAAAATGCTAGGTTGAAGACATTGCTTGAAACAGGATGTATAAAAGTCCGAAAGGGCATCGGGCACTTGCGATGTCCTCAAAAGCGTATTCTGAACCGAAACCCTAGGAAAGAGGGTGTTGGGTTCGAGAGGAAAATGAATGTTGATGGTTCCTACCGAAGCCCGAGTAGTATCCCAAAACCACATGGGTTGTCTTTGCAAAGGGACCTTCAAAGGATCCATCCACCTTATCCGGCTTTACCTGTGCTAACCCTATTATCATTGATGAATCCTTTGATGCAAACTATAAGCTGTTCAAGAATCGAATGGTGAAGTGTTTGCCGTATATTGGTACTAACTGCAGGAATGGACCACCTATGAAGAAGATCCGGGTTCCCAAAAGCTGTCTTGAGAATCTTCCAAAGGAATGTCCTCATGACACCACCTGGGAAGAAGACAAACCCCAGACCTAAGGCGTCATATGGTCCAAAGGCTTCATACAGACAGAGGACTCACCTGAGTCACCCTAACGCCAATGTTTTGCAGGGAAACCGTACTCAAATCTATGAATATGAGTGTGTGTCTTCAAACCGCTATGTTCATAGAACTAAGAACTTTTCTGCTTATTCATATGAGTATGATTCATCTCCTGCAAGGCTATTTGCTAGGGCTCCAAAGCTGAAGTTCTCAGATGCTGCACTTACACTCATTGCTTCTAAGCCACCCCTGAAGATGTGGGTGGTTAAGAAGAATTAACTCTCTTTTGCAGGAAAGGGTCTCCAGCCGAAAATCAAAGGCGTCTAATGCTATTGCTGGGGACCTAAAACATCATGTAGGGCACAAGATCAAATTCCCAAATGATCTCACTATGTATTTTGTTGTGAATTGTTTGCCATTCATCCTATCAGTCCTAATCTTGATCTGAGCTTCAATAATCCTCTTGTCCGTCATATGTTTATGCTTCACAATGCTCTTGGTGAAGCCTATCCCCCTAACTGTACTGTGGGGTATGACACCTCATGCTTTAGAATGGATTATGGACAGTGGATGCACTAATCATATGACTGGTGATCGAAGTCTTCTCATGGACTCAACCTTACGCCCATCGCACAAGAGTCACATCACATTTGGCTTAATCGGTAAAAGCAAGGTATTGGGTCTAGGTAGAGTTGCAATCTCAAAGGATCAACAAATGGATAAAGTGATGCTTGTTGAATCCCTTGGTTTCAACTTGATGTCTGTCTCAATGCTTTGTGACTTGAACATGATTGTGATATTCAGAAAATATCGTTGCCTTGTACTAATGGAATCTGACAAGTCTCTAGTCTTTGGAGGGTATAGGAAAGATGATCTATACATGGTAGATTTATCAGCAGGTCCACAGCTTGCCGTATGTCTTCTTGCAAAAGCTTCAGAATGTTGGCTCTGGCATCGGAGGCTGGGGCATGCTGGCATGAGGAACCTACACACACTCGCCAAGAAGAAGCATGTCATAGGCATCGAAGGTGTCAAGTTCAAGAAGGATCATTTGTGTGGTGCCTGTGAAGCTGGGAAGATGACTAGGGCAAAGCACCCCTCGAAGACAATCATGACGACATCTCAACCCTTCGAACTGTTACACATGGATTTATTTGGCCCTACTCACTACTCTACCCTCACAACAACTGCTTGTCTCTATGGCTTCGTCATTGTTGATGACTACTCAAGATACACATGGGTGCACATAATTCTCTACAAGACTCAAGTGCAAGATGTCTTCAGACGCTTCGCCAATCGAGCAATGAACAATTATGGCGTCAAGATCAAGCATATCGAAGTGACAACGGCATCAATTCAAGAACACCGGACTTGATCTTTATCTGGATACCATGGGAATCACTCATGAGTTCTCTGCTCCATACACACCTCAAAGAAATGGCATCCGAGCGCAAGAATGTAACCCTTATTGAAATGGCTCGAACAATGCTCGACGAGTACAAGACACCAAAAAGTTCGGCACGAAGCTATTGATACAAAGATGTCACGTCATCAACCGTGTTTACATCCATAAGCTTCTGAACAAAACATCCTATGAGCTCCTTATCGGCAAGAAGCCAAATGTCGCCTACTTGAGTATTTGGGGCTAAGTGCTGGATCAAGGATCCCCATCACAAGTCAAAATTTGAACCCAAAGCTCACGAAGGCTTCATGCTCGGTTACGGAAAGGACTCGCACTCCTACAGAGTCTTCAACCTCTATCACTACAAAATCGTCGAAACTGTGGACGTGCGATTTGATGAAACCAATGGTTCACAAAGAGAGTTCCTGCCAAGTACACTAGATGAAGCTCCGCCCAGCGAATCTATCAAGCTAATGGGAACTGGTGAAATCATGCCTTCTGATCCACATCCTGAAGAGGAACTTATCATTTTTTGCACCTAACCAACCTGAAGACAATGCTCAGCCTGAAGACAATCCTCCCAATGATGACAATGATCAGCAAGAGCAAAGTCTTCGTCCAGTTCATCCTCGAGTTGCAAATGAATTACAGATTGAGAAGATAATCGATAGCATCAATGCACCTGGTCCGCTTACTCGCTCAAGAGCAACACAGCTAGCAAATTTCAGGCACTTTTCTTTTGTGTCAATATCGTAACCCAAGAAAGTTGTCAAGCCTTTATGGAACCAGAATGGATACAAGCTATGCAAGAAGAACTTCAACAGTTCAAGCTGAACAATGTTTGGGAACTTGTCAAGCGTCCCCGACCTCGCAAGCATAACATTATTGGCACCAAATGGATATATCGAAACAAGCAAGATGAGCATGGTCAAGTCGTCGTAAACAAAGCACGCCTTGTGGCTCAAGGATATACTCAAGTTGAAGGAATTGACTTCGATGAAACATTTGCTCTGTAGCTAGGCTTGAAGCTATTCGCATACTACTAGCCTATGCTAACCACCACAACATCTTGCTATATCAAATGGATGTGAAGAGTGCATTTCTCAATGGCAAGATTGAAGAAGAAGTATATGTCGCTCAACCACCGGCTTTGAAGATCCAAAACATCCCGATATGGTGTACAAGCTAAATAAAGCACTTTGTATGGCCTCAAACAAGCTCCTCGCTTTGGTATGATATGATCAAAGACTTCCTAAAGAGCAAAGGCTTCAAACCTGGATCCCTTGATCCCACACTCTTCACGAAGACATATGATGGTGAACTATTTGTATGCCAAATATATGTGGATGACATTATCTTCTTTGCACCAACCGTAAGTATAGTGATGAATTTGGATACATGATGCAAGAACAATATCGATGTCCATGATGGGAGAGCTCAAGTTCTTCCTTGGTCTTCAAATTAAATCAACAAAGGAATGACATCTTTATATCTCAAGAAAAATACCTCCAAGATTGTCTGAAGAAGTTTGGAATGCAAGATTGCAAAGGATACACGACGCCAATGCCAGCCAAACACCATCTGGGTCCCGACGACAATGGTAAAGAGTTCGGTCAAAAGGTATACCGCTCCATGATTGGTTCCTTACTTTACCTAGGTGCATCTAGGCCAGATATTATGCTTAGTGTTTACATGTGTGCTCGATTCCAAGCGGCACCAAAGGAATCGCATCACTTAGCTGTGAAGCTTAATTCTTCAATATTTGGCTCACACCCCAACACTCGGATTATGGTATCCAAAGGGCTCAAAATTTGATTTGGTTGGATTTTCGGATGTCGATTATGCTGGTGACAAGGTGGATCGCAAGTCTACATCAGGCACATGTCACTTTCTGGGACGATCACTTGTCTGTTGGTTTTCAAAGAAGCAGAACTATGTATCACTCTCAACTGCTGAATCTGAATACATTGCTGATGTATCTTGCTGTGCTCAGCTTCTATGGATGAAGCAAACTCTCAAGGACTATAGCATCAATCTGAAACAAGTACCTCTCTTCTGCGACAACGAAGGCACCATCAAGATTGCCAACAATCCAGTCCAGCACTCAAAGACAAAGCATATTAAAATTCGTCATCATTTTCTCAGGGATCATGTCATGAAGAAAGATATTGACATCATTCACGTCAACACTGAAGAGCAATTGGTAGATATCTTCACAAAGCCCTTGGATGAGAAAAGGTTTTGCAAGTTACGGTGTGAGCTAAATATCTTGGAATCCTCAAATGTCCTGTGATCAAGCACACATCCTAACACTTATGCATGTTGATGACTTAGATGTGCAACAAACGAAGTAAAGTATATCTTCAATCAATGAAGACTTACATTCTAAGTGTGAATACATTAACGTGGAATTTGACTTGGGAGCGCCACGATAATTGTGCGACGTGTCTGGGTCTAATACTTCCTATACGGTGGGTAACGCCACCACCAAATTTCTCTGTTTGAAGTGTTTCACTCATGGCGTTATTTCTGCAATACCTTCGCATTTGATTTGTCTTCAACTTCAACCTATCTTCATGATTTTCTTCACTATGTTGATTTGATTGCTTTCTGATATATATATATATACATATATATATATATATATATATATATATATATATATATATATATATATATAGTTCTGTCCTCTACAGCATTCACTTATTGCTATGTCTTCCAAGTTGAATCTTTTGAACTAAGTGAATGTGATCGGACCCTAATATCTCTATGCTTTCTATCTCAAACTCTATCTGTCCAAATCATATGCATTCTATTGAAACTGTCGAATGTCTTCTCTGCGTCCTTGTCGCCAGAAGACACAGTAGACAAACTTTAAGTCCGCTTTAAATGATTCATCCTTATTGTTGAAATCCCGGAGAAGCCGGAACGACCATCCGACAAACTCCGGCGGGCGTGGGAACGTGGGACAACTCGAGTATGTTGCATGCTTGCCACGTGCCCCTCAGATGTGAACCGCCAGGGGCACCTGAGTAATTGTGCTGAGCCGCACACCTCCTTATAAATACATGTCCCCTGTGGTAAAGATAACCTTCTTCCACCTCTCCACCTCGTCAAAACCCTAGCGCCACCGCTAGCTCTCGACGACGCCGGCGATGAAGCGCTTAGCTGCAGCGACTTCTCCGACGCCGTCCTCACGCCGGCCGCGAAAATCGTCCTCTCCGCCGCCGCCGTAGGTGTCGGGGATATACCCCGCGGCGTAAACCGGCCGGAAGTATAACCCGGCCGGACTTGGCGGTTTACCTGAAGAACCCGCTGACACTTGGCAGTTCACTGGCGACCCGGCGGATTACGGTTCATTGGTAATCCGCAGCGGGTCGAGGAGCAACAAGACCAGTGGCCCGGTGGCGGTTCATGAAGGCCGGTTCAACTACGGTGGGCGGTTTAAGAGGAAAGACATAAGGAATATTTGTCTTACAAGGAGTTAAGACCTGGACTTGTATCCGGTTTGTATTAGAGATAGACTAGTCCTAATCCTAATAGGACTCCACATGTAACCCGCCCTTCAACATATATAAGGAGGGGCAGGGCTCCAAAGGAGAGGCTACAAGCAAACAACAATATCTAGGGCTAGACACAACTAGAGGAGAGCCGGTTTACGGCGACTCCCTCATGATCATAATGAAACCTAGCCTCAAACATCATGTAGGGCTATTACGGATGATGTTTCCGGGGCCCGTCGTCTAAATCCCTGTCTTGTGTTGCGTCTCTCGAGTCCGCTCAACCCCTCTCAAGCTACCACATAGATGCGTTGGCCTCGCGACTAAGTCCTGACATTAAGGACATCTGACGTGTTAATTCCACGATAGTTGACGCCCACCGTGGGGCCCTGCGCACGGTGGTGTTGAGCTCTTGAAGGGATCTCTCCTAAGGATCGAGGAGCTCGCGATTCCGTCAGATAAGGAAGAGCCGGCAAGTAAATTGTTTTGTGATCGGGAACATGATCAAATTTGAAGCCAGCGCACACGACCAGATGATCTATTGAGGCCGGATTAATTTCCGCTGCCGCTGCAAGTCCTAGGGATCGGGAAGGTTGCAATTTTCCGGATGAGAAAGGAGTCGGTTCAATAAATCACATCATCCACGAGCAGTACAAACCAGATCAAGAAAAGTCAGGGTTGCATGTTCAACGTCTGCCATGTGTGCCGTGATAATCCGCCGAGTCCGCTTTTACGTAAAAGGAGATGCGCCGTGAGTCACCCGAGACTACGCCTTAATCCGCCGAGTTCCACTGTTGCTCCACGCTCACAAGTCCTGTGCCGTGGGGGATCCAATCGTCTGTTGCTACCCTCTTTTCCCCGATGTGAAGAATAGTTAACGGAAAAATCAACTAGTACTTCGTGACCAAGACTAGTACTATTCCTACTTGAGTACTCATAGACCGGATCGCTACCTCTGTCCGATTCTTAAGATTCAAGGAGCGGCTGCCGGATCATCGTCAGGGGAATTTTCAAAGAGAAAAAACAGCCATGAGCCCGTGACCCAGGAACGAGTCATCCACGGGCTTAGACTCTTTCGTTGAACTGAACCCCGAGCCTCGTGTCAACCAGCGGTCGCCTCCGCTGTCGCCGTGGTCTTCGTGGCCGCTGTCCCTGGAGCAGGCCGCCTCCACCGCTACTGTTCTCGCATCGAGTCACTGCCTCGCGCCATCCGTTCCTATGCCAAGTCGCCGACGGGCCGCGTTCGCGCCTGCGCCGTCCCGAGACGGCCCGGCGCCCCGCCTCGCCTCACGGGCTCCCCAGTCGGCTGCCGCCCCGTTCTGTCCGCATAGGCAGCGACCCGCGCCACCGCGCCTTGGATTCGCCTCTGCCGTTGCTGGTTCACGCCTTCAACTCATCGGCCGCTGGCCTCGCCCTCTGCTGCTCTTTTACTGGCCGTTCTTCGCCGGTTCATCACAGCTAGACTTCTATTCCACCAACCCGCCACCGCAGTTACGGCCTCCGCATGCCCTTGCTGTTGTTGCCGGTTGAGCACGAGCCGCCTCCGACTGTGTTGCGCCTGCTGTCGAAGCCTCTGCTTCGCTCCTTCAAATCGCCTCCATGGTCACTTACGCCACGCCGACCCGCCGCTGCTATAGGCGTACCTCGAGACAGTTTTCGTGTCGCCTGAGGCCTGACTTGCCTTGGGCCACCAAGTCAACTCCAACCCGGAAACGGACAGAACTGCACCGGATTCGCTTTCACCGGGCTGACCCGGATTCACCTGCAACGAGTCGCCACCGCACCTCCGTACCAGATCACTGGACCAGCTGCCGCTTTAAGTTGCTGCCTTGCCGGTTTCGCCGGTGCGCCAAACTATCCCGGCCTGGATTCATACGCCTCTGCCGCGACCTCGCACTATACTGCCGCCTCTGACAGCACGAACTCGTGCCTTGACTTGCCCCGGGCCGTCCGCGCCCATCATTCGGCCGCCATGGCCACGACCTTCACGACCCAGCCTCACTGCTTTAAACCGGTGCCCCCGAGCAGCCACTTCCAAGTCGCCCTGGTCGTGCGCCTTTCTGCTTCAAGCCGCCTCCCGCGTTGACCTCTGGCACTGCCACGCCGTTTTGCCCGGCGCCCTCAGTTCGCCCCGGGTCAACCTACTTCCGCCGCGGCACAGCCACGACGCACCTCACCCTGGGCCGCCCGACGCGCCAAGCCGCGCTGGCGCTGACCTCTCGTTCGGAGCCGGGTTGCTCACCTCCGAGCTGGGTCACTCGGCTCCCGTGGACGAAGCGGAGCTGCCATGGTCAGGTTGCGTCGCTTGCGATTCACCTCGCCGCTTCATCCATCGTGACCTAGAACCGGTCTCGCGCTTTGACTGCGCACGTTGAGTTGGAATTTATCTCCACTGATAAACCGCCGCCGGGTCAAGTTGATCCGGCCTCACCGCCGCCGATGCGGCCGACCGAGTCACCAAGTGACCCGCCTTGGGCTTCATCTGCATCACCACCACTGCCGAATCACCTTACTAGCGGTATGATGAGAGATCTGTCTGTGCCTTCTGCTTGGCCACCGGGTTGAGCCGGCCCTGTTACCTCCGGATCACCCTTGTCTCCGCTAAATCGCTGAGCGCCTCGAGCCTTTTTGCTGCTTCTCGCGGGCGAGCTACAGCGCCCCGAGTCACCCAAATCTGAGCATGCCAAGCTTGAGAGTTGGCCGAAGGTCCATCTGAGTCGACTGGTGCAGTGCTTTTGGCCACCGCCTCGGTTGCGGTGAACGGATCATTCATCATCCAAAACCGTTTTGCCATCTGCAAACATCAGGTGCTATCCATCTCAAAATTGTTTTATTAACACATATTATGTCTATCAAAGGACAAATTACTTTGATTTGTATATTTTTATATACAGGACCATTATTCACTACAAATGTGATTTACAACACGGATATGGAGCACGATGATAATATTCCGTCTGGGGATACTCCGGGACATATCATATGATGAATGGACGCATACAAGCTGTTGCCCTTGCGGTCCGGTCCACATCAGCTTGCTGGGATCGCGTCCGTTCGTTGTCAATTGGCGTGCACAAATCGCCGCCCCCGAGGTCTGGTCTACATCAACACACCGGGACGCATCTGTCTGCATGAGATATTTATATTGAGTACGAGCAAGTCACTGCTTGGGTAGCCCGATTTTTCTTCCAATACATTTGGAGGCAAATTATCATTCAGCCGCCTTCTGCACTGGATGGATCAATAGACATACACACAAATCGCTGCCACTACAGTTCGGTCAACTTCAAATAGCCAGTTGGAAGGAACCATTGGCCGAGTTGCTGACACGGCTCATACGGGATCATCTATAACCCGCCGTAGTCACCTCAACCTTCTGTGGTTTCACATCGCGTTATCAACACCAATGATATATACCTTCTGCTATGGTCAAAGTACGGAGAATCTCAAGACAACTCCTTGAGTCATCTTAATAATCGGGGGCTACGATGATATGATTCAGCAAGTCTTGCCAGTTTCAGCAGTCTTACCAGTTTCAGCAAATTCAAGTGCCCCAGGATGTTGAAGGGAAAGATAACCGATCCCGAAGGCTACTGTTATGTTTAAAGGCTGTCAGAAATATTCCGGCTCACAATGATGCTTCCGGGTTATAGTCCGGTTTAAAGAGGAAACTATCTCTTGCAAAGCTCTGAAGCGCTCAAATCCGGTTTAACAATATCCGGTTCAAAAAGGAATTAACTTCTCGCAAGTTCAGGTTTAAAGGCCGTCAGAAAATTTTCCGGCTGAAAATGAAGATTTCGGTTTAAAATCCGGTTCAAGGGAAAGATGTTTCCCACAAAGCTTTGAAGCTCTCAATATCCGGTTCAAAATCCGGTTCAAGAAGAATTTATCTCTTGCAAAAAGTTAAAAATCGCCAAAGAGGACCTGCTGCCATGATGCGCGGTTCAAACATGGGTATCCCGCCTTCTTGGCCTCGACATATTATTGATCACATGGGGCTTCGCTTCATAAAGCGGGGTCTCTGTTCTTTTACATTATGTGAGGTTACACGGAGTTGCTCTAAAGCGGCCTCCGGTTTACCCTTGAGTTCGCTTTGCTAAAAGCATCATGTTATATCACTTGGGGGCTTGGTCGTGTCCAACCAATGCAACACCTTTTGATAGGCGAAAGCCACCAGATCACTTGGGGACATGGTCAAGTCTGAACCATACACGCCTCTTGATCGGCCTAAGGCCATAGCATCACTTGGGGGCTTTGGTCGAACCCGAACCATCGCTACACCTCTTGATCGGCGTAATGCCAAAGCATCATTTGGGGACCTGGCTGACTCGAACCATAGCTACGCCTTTTTGGGAGCTTGGTCGGGTCCGACCATGGTAATGCCTCTTGATCGGCTCAAAGCCTCATTTGCAATGGTTTTATCTTTGCCTTTGCTTGAATTCTGTTTTCTTTTTGATAAACATTTCTTTTGTTGCGTTTGCAAACCGACATTATTAAACCGGTTCGACTCACAATTAAAAATTGACTGAACATGCTCAAATCTTAATCCGGAGACTATCAACCCGGTCTGGCTTTGACTCAAAGTCACAAGTATTATATATGGTTAATCTGGTGTTTATCACAAACCGGCACGGTTTTATCATAAACCGGCACAATATGGAAGGAGTTATCAAGATTTCAAGATTGGGGTTATCACCCTTACTACAAAAAGTTGGTAAACCAATGATGTGATTCAATGTCACAGGTATGATATATTTCATTGATTATTCTTAAGTGCAGCCTTGGTTATAAACCTGGGTTATATGTTGGGCATGATGACCCGTCCGGTGGTAAACCGCCAGGACACTTTCAACTTGTATGCAGAGACAAGTTGAATAAAGCATGATGATAAAGTATCTGGTGTTTATTAAACCGGCCCGGCTTTAAGACGATAAGTCGCCAGTATATGATGAGAAATTATCCGGTGTTTGTTAACCCGGCCTGGTTTTGGACTATAAGTCGCCAGTACATATTTGGATTGCGCCATTGGAATCATGCGCTCATAAATCATTGGATTATATTATTCAAATCTTCAAATAGCCAACATGGCTGGATTTTATTATGGTTATCAAGAACCAATATTATGATTAAGGTTTTCAAAGTCGCTTAGCGCAATGGCTATTATATTATCAATGGATATGATTTATTTTATAATTGAAGGAATAGTCCCAAATCGCTGCAAGCTTACGACCCAATACTTGGGGGCTAATGCAAAGTCATTTTTTCTTATGGAAGACCCAACTCATCGCATCATAATGAGCCGCCCTTGGGGCTACCAATTGCTCCTCACAAGAATTCAAGTATATATAAAGTCCCAGCTCAATATTATCTTCATCGAGCCGCCCTTGGGGGCTACACGCTGTCAAGTTACATTCTACATGATCATATTTTCAAAAGTCCCCGCTCATTATTTGCGTAATGACCCGCCCTTGGGGCTACACTGTTGAAGTTTTATGAGCATCAGAAATTACAAGTCCTGTGTTGTCAGTAAGCATGACAACCCGGCACTTGGGGGCTACATATATGGAGTATTCAGTTTTTACTAGTGACTGAGATGAACAAAATGGATTTCTTCAATGTGGCAGTAATTATATGGAAACAAGTCCTAAACCATCACTTTGTTCTGCTCAAGACTTGGGGGCTACAGGTAATATGGATATAAGGGAGAAAAAATTTCTATTCTCAGTTCTGAGCAAACCAGATTGACCCGGTGTCTGCAACAATTATGAGCCAGCATTGATAACAATTATGACTCAGTGCCATCCATATTTACAAACCGGCAAATTTGGCAATGATAAACCAGCAAGTTCTACATTTTCAAACCGGCTGGTATCAGTGGAATATCTAAAGACCAATATTTTTGTCAAATCAGAGCATTGAAGGCCGACTCAAGTGTATTATTCTTCACAAATTTTCTCTGTGAGAAATCAACATCAGCAAATTGAGTATGAAGCTGGCTTGTTGACCCGAATTATCTAGAAGGAGGAAATGACAAGGATTTAAGGATGAACAGATGCCGGTTTACAAGAATTCTTAACCCGGAGCACAATCTGTCAAGTTTGTTCTTGTGTTTATTTCACAGGATCAGTTTAATATGGATAAATCCAAATTAAACTGGGGGCTAATGTCGAGGATATACCTCATGGCGTAAACCGCCGGAAGTATAACCCGACCGGACTTGGCGGTTTACTCAAGAACCCACGACACTTGGTGGTTCATCGCGACCCGGCGGATTACGGTTCATTGGTAATCCGCAAGCGGTCGAGGAGCAACAAGACCCGGTATTGACCGGGCGGTTCATGAAGGCCGGTTCAACTACGGTGGGCAGTTTAAGAGGAAATACATAAGGAATATTTGTCTTACAAGGAGTTAAGACCTGGACTTGTATCCGGTTTGTATTAGAGATAGACTAGTCCTAATCCTAATAGGACTCCACATGTAACCCGCCCCTTCAACATATATAAGGAGGGGCAGGGCTCCCCAAAGGGAGAGGCTACAAGCAAACAACAATATCTAGGGCTAGAGACAACTAGAGGAGAGCCGGTTTACGGCGACTCCCTCATGATTATAATGAGACCTAGCCTCAAACAGCATGTAGGGCTATTACCGGATGATGTTTCCCGGGGCCCGAAGCTGTCTAAATCCCTGTCTTGCGTTGCCTCTCTCGAGTCCGCTCAACCCCTCTCAAGCTACCACATAGATGCGTTGGCCTCACGACTAAGTCCTGACATTAAGGACATCTGACGTGTTAATTCCATGACAGTAGGTGTCCTCCGTCGCCAAGTTAGGGCACGGTGGATTGAACTGCTCGGCCTCCTTTTCTTCCCGTCTAGCAGTTCTTCGAGTGGTAAATATAACTCTATTTTTACCATCTTTTTAATCCTCAAAGATTCATCCTTCTTACCAAAATTGGTTTCTGCCTATACAATGTTAGATCTATTCTGTCTGCATCTCATACTACCTAGTATATTCACTTAAGCTTCACAACTAGTTAGATTCCTCACTTGTACTTATTCACGGATTCGCATAAATCTGGAACCAACTCTCAGCAGATAAGTGAATGTCTTTGCATCATGAGGTCAATTTCTTCAAACCGATTTATCTTCAAAATCTTACGAGAATGCATATGACCTCTTCCCTTCCTCGCATCTCTAATCTTTATCACAGGTACATGTCCGTGGGAGAATCCCTTGGTTCTCATAGTCTGCATTTGTTTGCAGAATTCTTACAACATCAAATTAACTCTCCCGAAGCCAGTTCCTGTTTGTCCAGCAAACACAAGCCTTTGAAGCCACTGAACGTATTGAAGCTATTCAGTTTGAAGTTCATGGTTGCAGATAAATCAGTTAGGAAGGGCGGCAGACAGCGTCGTGGGGGAACCTCAAAAGATCTGCCTGATGACCTCGCAGAGCTTTACAAGACAGATCCCGAAGAGAATTACAATCAGCACAAGACGCGAATCCAATGGATTCGTTGATATTGGGCTGAACAATGGTTCAAGTACAATTTTGTGACCCAGGAATATGCCGAGAAGAATGCTATCAAAAGCCCTTGGGGTGATATTCTCTTTGAGGCCTTCCACCCAAGAACATGGCTGAAGCTATTGCATAGGGTTTCTATCCTTGTATGGTCCGTGGACCTCAGCCTGAGAATGCCGACCCAACGTCATTGCTCTGGTGTCGTGACGATAATCTCTTCAAGCGCAACTTCCAAAGACGCAAAGGCTTCGCCAAGGAAAACAAGAAGTCATTGGGATTAGACTTCAACCTGGTCCCTCTGCTTCCCCGTCTTGGACGGCTCACGTGATGCTGAACCCAATGTCATCGGCCCCTTTTCAAACCTTGATGGCCTCATCACTTAAATCTTGGTCCAAGGTGCCAAAGTGGATCACTCTGATGACGATGTTGACTCTGATGAAGTCCCAGCTCCTGCTCCTGCTCCTGCTCCTGCTCCAACGCCGCAGAAGCAAAAGAAAGTCAAGGCTTCAAAGTCAGCTGCTCCTCCAAAAGCTTCACGTATGAAGCCACTAGCCACTGCACCTCCTGAAGCCTCGTACACCTCAAGATCAATCCCAGTATCTCCAAGAAGACGGAGAAGAAAAGAAAATTGTCAAGAATACTGACCTTACACTGACTCCTGCTGCCATTTTGCGCGAAGAGCACATTGATCTGTCCAGCGATGACGATCTTGCAGATGATGCACTTGAGCAACTAATCAAGAGAAAGGAAGAAGCATAAATTTTCAACAATTTTCCTCACTTTGATGTGGCAATCATCCATCACTTCATTGATGAGTGGTTTGACACCCCAAACATCAGCTTTGAAGATCTGCAACTTCCTATTGGCCTCGCCTCCTTCAATGGCGCCATTGCTTCTGAGCTCGCTCTTGCTCAACGCATTGTTGAACTGAAGCATAAGATTGACTATGAGAAGGCTCAGTTCAAGAAGCATATGGCTGCACTCAGCATGCAAGATGTCAAAAATTCAAGGTCATGCTGCACGACCTCAAAGAAGCCTTTCTCAAGAAGCGTGAAGAAGCTAGAGGCTCTCGTGAGCGCATGAAGAGTCTGGCTGACAAGTGTGTGCTAGCCTACAATGAGGCTGAGAAGCGCAAGGCTCTTGGCCGTCCTGGCATTGACCCCAGAATGGCTGCAAAGAAAAAGAAGTCTTCAACTGACCAAGCTGCACCTTCAAGGCAGGAAGAACCCCGCATAGTCTTCCCAAGCAGCATGACTGGCTCGAAGCCAAAGGTCAGATCAACCGCTTCTGAACAGAAGAAGACGAGGGCTGCCGAGGCTGAAGCCAGAAAAAGGAAAAATTATGAAGCCTCTGATGCTGCTCCCTCCAATAAGAAGCTCAAGACCAAGAAGAATCGGGCTGCTCCCACATAGCCCCTTGTTGTTGAACCCATCTCAGTGGTTCGTCCTGCATCTGCAACCCAAGAACTACGCATGACTGTTCATGAGCCTGCTTCCATAGAGGCTCCTGAAGCTGAAGAGATTCCAGCAGTTGATCCCATCACTGCTGAAGACATTGGTCACCATGACAATGTTGAATATGATGAAGTTCTTCCCCAAATTGAATACAATGTGGTATCATCGCCTGTTCGTACGAATAGCGAAATCATCAGCATTGGTCGTCCTCTGACGCCAATTGCTCAGGATGCTTCATGGGCTGATCGCCCGCAACAACAAGACTCCCCCAGTACTCCCCAACAACAAGTCACTCCCCAACAACAACAAGAAGAAGAGGAAGACTTTGAGGCCCAGGCAACCCCATCTCCAAAGGCGTCACCAGCATTTCGCAGGCTTCGCAAAGGTCAAAGGCCTCAAGTACCTCTCTCGAGCGTTCCAGAAGGAGAAGTGCACCACCAACCTGTTGCACGTCAAGTGTTTTCAGAAGCCACTCCAACTGTGAATGTCTCCGAGTCTGAAGCCAAAGCCGCTGAAGACAATCTGGCTGCATCAGCTGAAGACACCCAAGAAGAAGAAGAACGTGTCCCTACACCCCCTGTTATTGAAGAAGTTATTCCTGATATCAACGTGCCAGTGCCCGACCCTCCAGCTCCTCAAGTGGAGGTTGAAAACATTGCGGCTGCCACCTCCAACACCAAGGAAGCCAATGACATAGTCATGGTTGAAGCAAATGTGGAGCCTGCACCAAATGTGCCTGAAGCCAATGAGGCAACTACTCCTGAAGCATCTGCTGAGCAACCTGAAGCCTCAGTTGTTGCCACTGCTCTAGTTCCGCCACCAAGGCCCTACACAATTGAGCAAGCATACAACTATGGTCACTAATCACAAGAAGATGGCCCGCTCGTCCCGACGCCTCATGCCTCCGGGTCCTCGGCTCGACTATCATATTGCGCATAGGCCTCGTGTCCGTAAGCCAAAGCCACGATCGCCAAGGTTTCCGTGCACCGCCACCTCTCTGTGGTCTTTCAATGCAAATGGTTTCAAAGCCCACAACACTTTCCTTGACAGAGCAAAGAACCCCTACACAAGGCCAAGGATATCATCCGACCGCTTCGAGCTATCAAGAACGAAGCTATTACTCCCTGCGTTCAGATGATCAAGGGAGCATTTTCCTCATATGCGCCTCGACACCGGGGCCATTGCTGGACTGCCGTGCTTAGAAGAAGCACTTGATTGCTTTCGTGATGCAGGTCTGCTCGGCTTCATAACAGACAAGGAACACTGGAATGAAGAACTTTTGCTTCAATTCTATGCTACCCTCCACATCCGCGGCTACTACAGAGATACGAAGACATGGGTTCTCGAGTGGATGACAGGAAATGTTCATCATGAAGCTAGAGCTCTTGACTTCATTGAGCTCACAGGACTACCCACTCCTGGAGAGCTGTTTGAACCTGGTTGTCAACTCCACCGCGATGCACTGGAGAGCATCTTCCATAAGCCAGAGCCCAACATGAGTCAGATGTTGAGCATGATGAAGCCTCTGCCACATGACGCTGAATACCCTCAGGAATTCTTTGTTGATGACCTTGTGTATCTGCCTCGCATAATATATCACATCATCGGTGAACTCTATGGCCTATCAAAGGGCATTCGTCATCCGCAAAACTTGAAGGAGCCATGAAGACATTGGTCTTTACATCCTCAATGGCATCAGCCTTCAATACACAAGAATTCTTCATCCACAATTGGCTGCGTCTCGATCTCGATCTTTTGGTCCGAAATCTTATGCTCCATGGGTTATGCGCCTCATCAAGATGCACTCGCTATCAACTATCATCCCTCCGCCGCAATCATCCGATCTTTCTACCAGAGGTTGATATGTCGCTTGAAGCCATATACCCCGAGCCCGCCAAAACGCCCACTTTGTCTTCGTAATGCAGATCACCATAGCTTCTCTCAACCCATGGAAGGCGCCCAAGCAAGATCTCGTGTCTATCCTCCGGTTGGGAACAGACGTCCGCCTCGGCGCTGTGGTTGAAGCTCGAGAGCACAATTGGCCAAAGGCCTCAGAAGCGCTCTCGCGTCCTCAATGATCGAGAACTTCTTGTCGCACTTCATCAGAAACAAGATAAGCATCACTCCTGGCTCAAGCGACAGATGCAAAGCCTCTTGGTGGATGTCAATCGCATTCGAAACCTTGCCACCAAGAATGCTTTTGTCACTCACGAGACCTGTCGGCGATCATGGAAGAGTTTGACCCTGCTCAGTGCTGAAGCAGATCTTCAAGATGATGGCTTCACTAAACGCTTCAAGTTTGACTCCACTCCTCCACGGAATGCAGTCCTACGACAAACTCCATCACTTGAAGACTCTGACTATTCTTCCTCCGCTGCAAATCACAATTCCAGAGTGATCGATGATGAAGCCGATGCTACTTCACCGCCCCCTACTTCTGCACGCATCGACACTGCACCAAGTTCGTCTGCACTGCCAACCAACAACGACAACCCTGCTGCATCATCAACTTCTGAAGGGGACGAGTAGATGCTCTATGTCTTCAAACCTTTTTGGTCCTTACTAACAAAAGGGGGAGAAGCATATGAGTTTGATAGTCTTCAAGCGGGTTCATAAGGGTGGTTGCATAATATTTTGCCTAGTGTTTACAACTCTCGCTTTTGATACATTTGGTTCTTTGAGTTGTAACACTTAAACTCGATGGTCGCCTCGCTACTTATTTGCTTTACTGTGGTGCGATGATAAATTCCGCATGTGCGATGATAACTGCCGCACTTAGATCAATCTGCAGACGTCCATTTTTCATTATGCATGTCATTCTCTTAGTTATATCATTTCATGCATGATGAATTATCTTCATAAGTTGAAGAGGATCTCCACAAGTACAACCTTCCATGTGCATTTGCATTCCAAAAGCAAACTACTTATATGCACATCTTCAGGGGGAGCCTTTGCCACTTATGAAGACAATTCCCTATCCTTTAGAATTTCACATACTTTATCCCCGTTGAAAACTTCAACCAGTTTGTCATCAATCACCAAAAATGGGGAGATTGTAAGTGCATATAGTGCCACCCCTAGTTGGTTTTGGAGTATTGACGACAAATGTGGTTGAGGGACTAATGCGTTTGTGAGAATTGCAGGATAACGCAGGTAGTGTCCCCCATTGATTCGGTTTACCTACCGGAGATGACCCCTAAAAATGTATGAAGACATTGATGACAATGGTGGTATGTGAAGATATTCACGTTGAAGACTATGACATGAGAAGACATTGAGTGAAGACTATGGAGCGCGAAGACTGTGTCGTTTTGTTGTTTCCTTTTCTTCTTTGTTGAGTCATAGGAACCACCGCATCGTTAGGTGGGGTCCAAGTGATCAAAGTCGTAATGATCAAGTGATGCTCAACCTAAATCCTATGTCTTCGAGCGAAGACAATGAGAGCAAAACTTATCCAGCTGGATGAGTCAGCTTTGCTTGTAGCCCAAGTAAAGTTGCCGTGTGTGTTTGAAATCGACCGTTGGAACACGTGTCGGTTCCTTAGTGACCTGTGGTCATTTCGACATATTAGGTCGGGTTGCCTAGTGGCTATAAATAGCCCACCCCTACACCATAAATTGGTGGCCGCTCGGAGTTAGTGCATGGCTTTTGTTGTTTGAGAGCAACCCACCTCAAGCCTTTGAGAGAGAGAAATCCTTGCGAGGACAAAGCCCAAACACCTGTGAGCCAAAGAGTGTTAGGCATCATCAAGTCTTTCTGTCAGTGTGACCTGAAGACTTATTACACTTGAGGACTGTGAATCCTCCAGCCGGTTAGGCGTCGCGTTTTGAGCATCCAAGAGTCATTGTGGATTGCCGGTGAACGCAGTTTGTGAAGGTTCGAAAATCTATCTTGAAGACTTACCAGAGTGATTGGGCGAGGACTGTGTGTCCTTTGCTCATGGGGAATAAGGTGAAGACGCGGTCTTCTGAGTTGAATCTCAGCCTCCCTAACCAGATGTACAGTTGTCACAAAGAATCGAACTGGTCCAACAAATCTCGTCTTCAACAAGTGACTGGTTCTATCTTCTCCCTCTCCTTACTTAGAGTTTGTCTTCGTGAAGTCATTGCCTATCTATCATACCTGTTTGACTTCATTGATTGACCACTTTTGTTGATTGGCTTCTCACTATCTTCCATCTTGATCCTTACTACCTAGCTGCTATTAGTCTTGTACTTTCACGTTATTACATACTTGACTATGGTTTGCTTGTTGAAGTTTATCTTCCGCTGCATATCAATTAGGTCATTTCTATTGTTTGTCTTCGAAACATCCATGTTTTGAAGACTTTCCTAAAAATCGCCTCTTCACCCCCCCCCTCTAGTCGATAACTAGCACTTTCAAGCCTGCTGAAGACAATGCTAGTTCCAGGGCTGATGACTCCATTCCAGCCGCTGAAGAAATTGCCAGGGCATCCACTAGCGGTGCCAAGAAACCGAAGAAGTCGTGGCAATCAGCAGCCGCGCCGAGGAAATTCAACCAGATTCCTCGGCTCCTCCCCGCGCCTACACCAACTCAAGTCCTTCCATCCGCATCGATGTGAAGAAGACCAAGGTCAGAGAGCGAGATGCAAAGAAGAAAAGGAAAGCATCACCGCTTCAAATTCTTCAGCCCCGAAGAAGATGAAGACAATGGCCAGCTCATTTGAAAATCCCATTGATGCTGTTCCGATTTCCTCCATGCCATCAAAGGACCTTGTTCCTTTTGGTGAAGATTATGAGATCCCAAGCGGATCTGATGAAGATAATCATTCTACTGCTTTGCTAGAACAGATTGATGAAGAAATTGAAGTGGATACAATCCCTTCAACCCCAATCATTTCCTCGCCTATGCCTCAGTTCACAGCTGAAGAGGCTGGTGTTGAGGAAATTGAAGACGAAGATGTGGATATTGGAAGCACAACACCAGTAATGAATGATGACTTTTGGGACAATCAACATCCAAATTCCCCACTCTTCACTCCAATTCAACAAATTCCTCACCCCGCACAAACGGTTCAAATGGGCTCAAGAAACTCATCCCAACTCATCCGCATGAAGAAATACCAGCCACTAATGTCAAGAACCTGCTTCACGATCCTATGAACACGCAGATCGCACATGAAGAGGAACCGTAAAATCCTCACCAAGAACCTGAGATTGCGATTCCAGGGTCGTGATGCAACTCATCGATACTCCAACGCTAAAGCCAAAGAATCCATTCTCAACGAAGCAAAAGTTCAAGGCTGAAGATTTCTTCAAGTAGCATGTATTCTTCACTGACTACAACCCTTATGACTCTGCTCGCATAAGGAAGAGGCATTTCTGGACTACTAGTCAAGCCAACTTCTATTCCTCTGTGCTATTCAACAAAGACAAAGTCTTCGATCATGCACATATTCCTCACGTGGACATGGAATCTCTGCCAGGCTTTGAGCCAGTCCTCAGTGTTCTTCACGATGCAGGATTGCTGAATTTCTGCACTGACATCTGTGATTGGAATGAAGAACTCATTCTTCAATTCTATGCGACGCTTCACATCACCGGAGACTCTGAAGATGTGAACTCATGGGTATTGGACTGGATGATAGAAAATACTCACTACAAGGCACCAAAGAATCGAATTGCTTCGTGCCCTCCCACTCGATCCTCCCCTTGATGGTGCTCGTTGCATCTACAATGAACCTGAGCTTTCAAATCATTACATGCAAGTGCTGATGAAGCCTTTGAAGCCAGGGCAGGCACCTCGAACCAAATTCTTCGTCAAGGAATGTAACATCCCAAATTTTCAATTTGGAATGTTATACATAGATCATCATGCATATCATATTTTTATTGCATTTTTTCTTGATCCTAGAAATTCTACACAACTCAAGGACCCACGAAGAGAGTTGGGGATTTCGTTATTTTCATATTTGAGTTTTCTCAAATTTTGAAAAAGGGATCATTTGATTTTATTTATTTTATCTTCAATTATTTCGACTATCAAAATATGAGAGAGGGAATAAAATGACTTTCCCAAAATAAAGAAATAATGAAGATTTAATAATAAAATCAAATAAGATTTTATTTTGGAGTTTTTCGCCTTTTATTTGAATTTAGGACAAATGCTGCTTTTCAAAATTGCATTTAGGCCCCAAATAAATGTTCATCTAGTCCGCTTGATTTTAGAAGCCGGGAAAATTTATTTCGGATTTTTGGAGTCCGCTTAGTATTTCTTTTATTTCCTTCGCTGAATTATTTAAAAACGCACCGACCTCCACGGGCCGTGTCCGCCTAGGACACCTGACCCTTGAGGGTTTTATAAGCCCAGCCGGGCCGAATCCTAAGCCGCCACCGGCGACCGCGCCGCCGCCCGCGCCCGTCAGCCGACGCCGGCCACCGCCGGACACCGCCGCCTCGATCCCGCAGACTCGCCATGGCCGACCTCGCCGCCTCCCGACCCCGCCGGATCCCGCCGCCGTCGCCGGATCCCGCCGGACGAGGTTCGCCGCGCCTCGACTTCCGTGGTTTTTCGTCGGTTTATTTCATTTTCTTTTTTTTAGATCGGTTTTTCTATGGTTCGGTTAAATAGCGTTCGTTCGTTCGTTTTTAACGAACGCGTTCGTCAGATTAGTTTAGTTAACGAACGTCCGTTCGTTAACCTGTTCGTCGTTTTTCTTTTTTCGGATTTGATTCGCGATTTTTCTGATCGCGATTCCTGATCCGATTTCCGTTTTAGTATAACTTTTCGCTCGTTTATCGGAATCAGGCGATTCAAGCGCCTAGAGTTTCGTCTCGAAACCCTCTTTCCGAATAACCAACTTCAACAAGTTTTTGCTACTGTAAAATTTGACTTAGATCCAGATTAGTAAAACGGAGATGTTTTCTTTCGTCGTTTGACTTTCGTTGCTTCGTTTGATTTGTTTCTTTTTGCAAACCGGAGTTCTTAAGTTGAACTATCTGGTTATATCTTCTAATTGAGTTTTACCTGTGCATTTGAAGAGTACTTATTGTATGCTTGTTTGTCTGCGATAGAATGCCCGGAGTGCGCCGCCTGTTACTTCGAGTCTCTAGGTTTCGCGGATCATCAGCAAGGCAAGTAACACTTTGATCATACCTTTTCTACTACCCAGTTTTTATGCATTAGATCTATCCTCAAACATTGCATGATTAGGATCTAATTAAATTGTGGGATGGGAGATAGATGAGGTAGTACCTATTACCTGTTCATATTCAAACCCTTGGGAGTTACTTCTACGTTTGCTTATTATGCCATGCTATGCCAGTAGACGTGGATTGGGTGAGTGTATTCCATGACAGATGTGAGATTGTTAAATTAATGGTTTATTTAAGGTGGCAACTTAAACACACATCCTGGGTGGATTGAGGCACTGGTTTCCATCAGACTTGCTCTGTATTTCTTCGGACCGCCACCAGTGCTCAAAGGGATCATGAGATTATTCAAACTAGAAACTTATGTGTGCAGCCACAAGCCATTATGGGCTCTGGCATAGTTGATTAAGTCGTGCGAACTCTTACGGGTAGACTAGCAGATGTAGGGGAAAGTAGGTGTACCGGTCTACCCTATGTAGGAGATCGAGTCTTGTGGGAAAAAGTGCACAAACCTCTGCAGAGTGTATAAACTAATCATGGTTAGCCGCGTCCCCAGTTATGGACATCTTGAGTATCTAGTACTTGGATTATCATGTGAATCTCATCATGTTACTTTAATTAATATTGTTGGGTTGTTAATGAGTACTTTTAATTGGGATTGAGAATGCTGTCAACCATTCTCAATGTTTCACAACCACCATCATAGTTAAACAAGTTTATTCCTTTGCAGTAGGGAAAAATTGGCTTTACGCAAAACTGCAACCATAGAGCTTTCCACCAGCCAAATATGCATGTAGTATAGCTTAATCCATTATTATTCTCTATGTGTTACATTGCCATCGTATTCCATGTGCTGACCCGTTTTCGGGCTGCAACGTTTCATGTTGCGTACTTTTCGCATTTACTTCAGTATGGTGCTTAGGTCGTGGTTCTATACTCAGTGATGCCGTTGGAGTTGATGGACTCGCTTATTCTTCCAAGCCTTCCGCTCTTATCGTTATTAGATGGCCTTAAGCCATATTTAGTTTGTTAAGTTCTCTCTTGAGACATTCGATGTAATAAGTGTGTGATTGCTACTCTGTTATAAATCCTTCGAGTACTGTGTGGTGTCGACATCGATCCAGGATGACACTTGAGCACAGAGATCAGACTGTTTGAGGTATGGTCGCTGCAAAGATGGTATCAGAGCACACGCTGACTGTAGGACACGACCATTAAGCTAAATCCCTAGATCACTACTCTCTTCTCATTTCTGACTCCTCATCTTTTCTACTCTTTTAGGATGACGGAAGCGAGGATCAAGTTCACCCAGCCGGATGAAGATACACCCTTTGGACGACACCTGAAGGAAGTCACTAAGTACCTGAACATGGGAATAACAAGCTTCACCGGGACCTATAATTCCACTTTGCCTGAAGAAGAGCACTGGAAGATTCAAGCTCAAGTTCCCGGAAGGAAGTTTGCGCCAATCACGGAGCCCATAGAGTGTGTTTTCAATGCACTAACTTGGAGTCTGGGAAAGAGCATGGCAGCTCACATAACCATGGGACGCATTGGAGAAGTTTACAAAGAAGACCTCAAGGATACTATCTACTAGATTTGCGGGCGCCGAGATGAACAATGGGAGATAGTTGGCACTAAGAAGGATCGATCCATTGCAGCTTTCATCCAGAGTTAAATCAGCACATTCGGACGCCAGAGAACCGGATGTCTTGCAGACATGATGGAGTTGAAGACAGCAAAAGCCAAGATTATCAAACTAGAAGGAGAACTGAAGGCCACTCGCAAGGACTACATGGAGGAGATTGTAGCCCTAGTGGGACAAAACGGCGATCTTAAGGAGAAGATTGAAGAACTCATGGGAAATTCAGCACCCGGAGGAGAAGGTTAAGATTGCACCTGTCCAAAGAACTACATCATCATCGACGACACCGATTCCAATCCTAGTGATGATGATTTCAAAGATAAAGCTGGAGCAGATATCATGGAGTCTTCATCGGAGCAGTTTTTCTAGTTGACCACCATAACAGTAGTAGATTCCCCCATTAAAGATTAGTTTTAGTTCCAGCACTTTGTAATGATAGATAGACCATTCTATGCCCTTGTTTGAATTGATTGGAGTGATATTGTGTGATTTGCCTCATGTGCATATGGGTAGTGTTTCTCTCTAGACCTCATTCTATTCTAAACTCTCGTCTTTTCTATAAACCCTCAGATGCCTCCGAGACGCGACCCGGATTTGTTTTCCGCCGGAGATCACTCATTGATTCAACAATGTAATGCCTTGATTCAAACATTGGTACAGAACCAAGGAAACAACAACAACAACAACAACAACAACAACAACAACAACAACCCACCGCCACCACCACCGCTGACCATTTGACCTGCTTTCTTGAGGCTGAATCCGCCGGTGTTTTCCAGTAGCACCGAGCCGATTGTTGCAGATGATTGGCTCCGCAAAGTAGGGAGGGAGTTGACCACTGCAGGATGTACAGATGGGGAAAAGGTGAAATTTGCCGCACATCAGCTTGAAGGACCCGCAACAGCATGGTGGGAGAATTTTACAGCCACTTACCCTGTAGACACTGTCACATGGGATCAGTTTCAGCAAGCTTTCCGTACTGCCCATGTTTCAGCAGGAGCTATGGCCATGAAGAAGCGTGAGTTTCGCAACTTGCGCCAAGGAGGACGAACAGTTGGCCAGTATGTGGATGACTTTAGTAAGCTAGCACATTATGCCCTAGATGACGTTGCTACGGACGCAGCTAAGCAGGAGAAGTTTCTAGAGGGACTGAATGATGAGCTGAGCATGCAGTTGATGGTAGCCACCTTCAATAACTACCAGGAGTTAGTAGATCGTGCTCTTGTGATTGAAGGGAAGCAGCAGCAGATTGAAAATCGCAAGATAAAGTATGGACAGGGGAAGAATAACTCTGGAGCTCAGCAGAAACTTCGCTTTACCCCGAAGCCAGGAGGACAATTTCAGCATACCCATGGAGGAGGTAGCTCGCACAACCATAATGGCACCAAGAATGGGAACGGGAATGGAGGAAGCAATTGACAAAACCGCACCAACCCGTCAACACCATCCAAGGTAGACCGGAGCCATATCACTTGCTTTAAGTGCCATAAGACTGGGCATTATGCAAATGATTGTCCGTATAGGCCAAAATGGTAATGGCAATGGAAGCTCGTGAAAGAAGACGAACCCTTTAAACAGGGGACAAGTGAACCACGTTATCAGAGAGGAGGTTGAAGCTCAGCCAGACGCAGAATAGGTAAGTTTTGGTTAAGACTTTTACCGCAGCTTGTTGTTTTTGATATCGTGCATCGCATTCATACATATCAAGGGATTTGTGGATAAGTATAAACTACCAACCCAAGCCCTTAGGTCACCCATGCTAGTAACCTCACCCAAGCGTAATACATGGCTAGTATATGGTGTGATCGACCGCCATTAAGGATTGGACACTATGTATTTCCTCGGACCTAATAGTTACGGAATCGCAAGGATTGGATGTGATATTAGGCATGGATTGGTTATCAAGTATGGAGGGAACATAGATTGCGCCAAAGAAGTCGATTTTGCTTACCACCCCGTAAGGGAGGAGAATCAAGTTTGTATCACGGCATGAGCCGAGGAGAGCACATGTAAATTCCTTTAACAGGAGTTGTGCAGAGGAAGTACCAAAGGTAAGGGATTACCCCGACGTGTTTCCTAAGAGTTGCTGTGCATGCCACGGACAGAGACATTGAATTTCTGATTGAACTATCGCCAGCACCGGGCCGATATCTAAGAGACCGTATAGGATGCCAGCCCAAGATTTGGAGGAAATTAAGAAGCGATTAAGGAGTTATCGGATAAAGGTTTTATTCGCCCAAGTTCTTCGCCTTTGGGGATCACCAAGATTCTAGTGGAGAAGAAGGATGGATCATTAAGAATGGTTGTTGATTATCGAGGATTGAACGAAGTGACCATTAAGAACAAGTACCCACTACCGATGATCAATGACTTGTTTGACCAATTGCAAGGAGCTAAGGTGTTTTCCAAGATCGATTTGCGATCAGGGTACCATCAGTTGAAGATTCGAGAGCAGGATATACCTAAGACGGCTTTTACCACTAGGTACAGGCTGTATGAGTATACCGTTATGTCATTTGGTCTGACTAACACACCTGCCTATTTTATGAACATGATGAACAAGGTGTTTATGGAGTTTTTGGATAAGTTCGTCGTGGTGTTCATTGATGATATTTTGGTTTACTCGAAGAATGAAGAAGAACACAAGGAGCATTTATGCTTGGTACTCGAGAAGCTCAGAGAACATCAGTTGTATGCCAAGTTCAGCAAGTGTGAGTTTTGGTTGAAGGAAGTTGGATTTCTCGGACATGTTATATCCGAAGAAGGTATAGCAGTAGACCCCACTAAAGTTGCCACGGTGACAAACTGGGAAGCGCTAAAAACAATTGGAGAGATCCAAAGTTTCCTTGGACTCGCAAGATACTACCGGAGATTCATTGAGAATTTCTCGAGGATTGCGAAGCCTATGACAGAATTGTTGAAGAAGGATACCAAGTTCATATGGACTGAGGAGTGTGAAGCTAGTTTCCAAGAGTTGAAGAAATGTTTGGTTACCTCACCAAAGGTTAATCCCGCCAGATCGCACCAAGGATTATGAGGTGTATTGCGACGCTTCACGTAGAGGACTTGGAGCAGTGCTTATGCAGGAGGGAAGAGTTGTTTCGTATGCTTCACGACAACTTAAGCCTCATGAGCTAAATTATGCTACTCATGATTTGGATTTAGCAGCCGTAGTGCATGCGTTGAAGACTTGGAGACATTTTCTTATTGGGAACCACTATGAGGTGTATACGGATCATAAGAGTTTAAAGTACATCTTCACGCGGAAGGAGTTAAATCTCAGGCAGAGGAGATGGTTGGAGCTTATTAAAGATTACGATATGAGATTGCATTACCACCCTGGAAAGGCTAACGTGGTAGCAGACGCGTTGAGCCGTAAGAGTCATGTTAACATCCTAATGACCGGAAGTTTACCAAAGGAATTAGCCGAGGAACTTCGGGAGCTATGTTTGGAAATAGTTCCGTGAGGCTATGTAGCAGCATTGGAGATTCAATCTACTTTGATGGACAAAATCAGAGAAGCTTAAAGGACATATAAGGAAGTTGCTTCTCTTAAGGAGAAGTTGAGCAAGGGAAAAGCAAAGGGATTTCGTGAGGATGAGCACGATACCTTATGGTTTGAGGACCGCGTTTACGTACCAAGTGATCCGGAGATTCGGAAGTTGATTTTGCAGGAGGCACATGATTCGCCAGATTCGATTCACCCATGAAATACCAAGATGTATTTGGATTTGAAGAATACTTTCTGGTGGACCAGAATGAAGAAGGATATTGCAGAGTACGTAGCAGTTTGTGATGTATGTCAGAGGGTGAAGGCAGAACATTAGAAGCCAGCAGGATTGTTACAGCCATTGCCTATACCCAAATGGAAGTGGGATAAACTAGGTATGGATTTCATCGCGGGATTGCCCAGGACCTGTTCAGGCTATGACTTGATTTGGGTTGTAGTCGGCCGTTTGACGAAGGTAGCTCATTTCATTCCAGTAAAGACTACCTACAGTAGTGCCACATTGGCTAAGATATACATGACCAGGATTGTATGCTTGCATGGAGTTCCGAGGAGTATCAGACGATAGAGGAACCCAATTCACCTCAAAGTTCGGAAGCAAGAGTACCGAAACTTTGGGAACCAGCTGGAGTTTAGCACAACTTTTCATCCACAGACAGATGGACAAACCGAGAGAGTCAACCAGATTTTGGAGGATATGCTTAGACCTTGTGCCTTGGATTATGGATCCAGCTGGGACAAAAATTTGCCATATGCGGAGTTTTCTTACAACAATAGTTATCAATCTAGTTTGAAGATGGCCCCTTTCGAAGCCTTGTACGGAAGGAGGTGCAGGACCCCGTTGTTGTGGGATGAAGTTGGAGACCGCCAGTTGTTTGGACCGGATTTGATTAAGGAGTCTGAACGGAAAGTAAATTTAATTCGCAATAGGCTCAAGGTAGCCCAGTCCAGGCAGAAAAGCTATGCGGATTCAAAACGCAAGGAGACAGAATACGAAGTCGGAGACAGATTTTATCTTTGAGTATCTCCGCTTCGAGGAGTTAAGCGTTTTGGTGTTAAAGGAAAATTAGTGCCACGTTTTGTGGGAGCATACAAAGTTTTGGAGCGCATGGGAGAAGTTGCGTACAAGTTGGAATTACTTGAGGGATTGTCAGGAGTTCATGATGTGTTCCATGTATCTCAGTTGAAGAAGTGTCACGCAGAGATGGTTGATATACCCCTAAGAGATACAGTGCCACTAGAGGCGATTCAGTTGAATGATGATTTGACCTACGAGGAGAAACCAGTTAAGATTCTCGAGTTTGCTAGTCGAGTTACTCGCAGCAAGGTTATCAAGTTTTGCAAAGTTCAGTGGAGCCACCACACTGAGGATGAAGCCACCTGGGAGCGAGAGGAAGATCTGCTCAAGGCTCACCCTCACCTATTTGCTAGCCAACCCGAATCTCGAGGGCGAGATTCATCTTAAGGGGGGTAGGTTTGTAATATCCCAAATTTTCACTTTGGGATGTTATACATATATCATCATGCATATCATATTTTTATTGCATTTTAGCTCGGTCCTAGAAATTCAACACAACTCAAGGACCCACAGGGAGAGTTGGGGATTTCGTTATTTTCATATTTGAGTTTTCTCAAATTTTGAAAAAGGGATCATTTGATTTTATTTATTTTATCTTCAATTATTTCTACTATCAAAATATGAGAGAGGGAATAAAATGACTTTCCAAAAATAAAGAAATAACAAAGATTTAATAATAAAATCAAATAAGATTTTATTTTGGAGTTTTTCGCCTTTTTATTTGAATTTAGGAAAAATGCACGTTCTTCAAAATTGCATTTAGGCCCCAAATAAATGTTCATCTAGTCCGGCTTGATTTTAGAAGCCGGGGAAAATTTATTTCGGGATTTTTGGAGTCCGTGTAGTATTTCTTTTTTATTTTCTTCTGCGCGGAATTATTTAAAAAAAACGCACACCGACCTACGGGTCGTGTCCGCCTAGGACACCCGACCCTTGAGGCTTCTATAAGCCGGCCCACCGGGGCCGAAACCCTAACCGCCAACCGCCTGACCCCAGCCTTGCCGCCAATGGCCGTCGCCAGCTTGCCGCCGACGCCGCCGCCCGCCACCATTGACCCCGCCGCCGCCGACCACGCCATCGCCCGACCCGCGGATCCCGCCACACACACGGATCCCACGGACGAGGTTCGCCAGCGCCGACTTCCGTGGTTTTCGTTTTTAAAAAACCGAACAGTTTTTCGTTGGTTTATTTTATTTTCTTTTTTTAGATCGGTTTTTTTACGGTTCGGTTAAATACCGTTCGTTCATTCGTTTTTAACGAACGCGTTCGTCAGATTAGTTTAGTTAACGAACGTCCGTTCGTTAACCTATTTATCGTTTTTCTTTTTCTCGGATTTAATTCGCGATTTTTCTGATCGAGATTCCTGATCCGATTTTCGTTTTAGTATAACTTTTCGCTCGTTTATCGGAATCAGGCGACTCAAGCGCCTAGAGTTTCGTCTTGAAACCCTCTTTCTGAATAACCAACTTCAACAAGTTTTTGCTACTGTAAAATTTGACTTAGATCCAGATTAGTAAAACAGAGCTGTTTTTTTCGTCGTTTGACTTTCGTTGCTTCGTTTGATTTGTTTCTTTTTGCAAACCGGAGTTCTTAAGTTGAACTATCTGGTTAGATCTTCTATTTGAGTTTTACCTGTGCATTAGATGAGTACTTATTGTATGTTTGTTTGTCTGTGATAGAATACCCGAGTCTGCCTACCGTTACTCTGAGTCTCTAGGTTTTGCGGATCATCAGCAAGGCAAGTAACACTTTGATCATACCTTTTCTACTACCCAGTTTTTATGCATTAGATCTATCCTCAAACATTGCATGATTAGGATCTAATTAAATTGTGGGATGGGAGGTAGATGAGGTAGTACCTATTACCTGTTTATATTCAAACCCTTGGGAGTTACTTCTACGTTTTCTTATTATGCCATGCTATGCCAGTAGACGTGGATTGGGTGAGTGTATTCCATGACAGGTGTGAGATTGTTAAATTAATGGTTTATTTAAGGTGGCAACTTAAACACACATCCGGTGGATTGAGGCACCTGGTTTCCATCGAGGACTTGCCTGTATTTCTTCGGACCGCCACCCGGGCTCAAAGGGATCATGAGATTATTCAAACTAGAAACTTACGTGTGCAGCCACAAGCCACTATGGGCTCTAGCATAGTTGATTAAGTCATGCGAACTCTTACGGGTAGACTAGCAGATGTAGGGGAAAGTAGGTGTACCGGTCTACCCTATGTAAGGTGCTAGCGCTTCCGAAAGACTATGTCTCGGTCATCCGTTTCTCAAACACCATGTAGTGCGAGAAATCAAATGGAGGAGATTGAGTCTTGTGGGGAAAAGTGCACAAACCTCTGCAGAGTGTATAAACTAATCATGGTTAGCCGTGTCCCCGGTTATGGACATCTTGAGTATCT
The DNA here is from genome assembly GCA_021605145.1 of Aegilops bicornis. Taxonomy (NCBI): domain Eukaryota; kingdom Viridiplantae; phylum Streptophyta; class Magnoliopsida; order Poales; family Poaceae; genus Aegilops; species Aegilops bicornis. The sequence continues at coordinate 419,854,876 of CM038675.1, read as the reverse complement.
AGTACTTGGATTATCATGTGAATCTCATCATGTTACTTTAATTAATATTGTTGGGTTGTTAATGAGTACTTTTAATTTGGATTGAGAATGCTGTCAACCATTCTCAATGTTTCACAACCACCATGATAGTTAAACAAGTTTATTCCTTTGCAGTAGGGAAAAATTGGCTTTACGCGAAACTGTAACCATAAAACTTTCCACCAGCCAAATGTGCATGTAGTATAGCTTAATCCATTATTATTCTCTATGTGTTACATTGCCATATTCCATGTGCTGACCCGTTTTCGGGCTACAACGTTTCATGTTGCGTACTTTTCGCATTTACGGGTATGGTGCTTAGGTCGTGGTTCTATACTCGGTGATGCCGTTGGAGTTGATGGACTCGCTTATTCTTCCAAGCCTTCCGTGTTATCGTTATTAGATGGCCTTAAGCCATATTTATTTTGTTAAGTTCTCTCTTGAGATTCGATGTAATAAGTGTGTGATTGCTACTCTGTTATAAATCCTTCGAGTAATCGTGTGGTGTCGACATTCTTGATCCGTGGATGACACTTGAGCACGTAGATCGATCGCTTGAGGTCTGGTCGCTACAAGGAATTACTATATGTGCCTCGGACTGTCTATCACATTCTGACGAAGACAATGAGTCCTATCAAAGGACTTGACTCAAATGATGAAGAAGTCATTGGCATCATGAAGAATATGCTTTTCAATATCATTCATGGCGTTCCCGTCAACTTCCATGATTTCTTCATTAGGACTCTGGCAAATATTGCTATGTCACCTTTTGAGCTGAAGCCTTATGCTCCTTGGATTATGAGGTTCATCAGGACACGGTCTTCACTCAATTACAAGGTTGATACTCTGAACCACTGCAGCTACTTGCCTCCAATAGAAGTCCTCAAACGGACATTTTCCTCAACTGATGACAAGGGGAAGGCAACTATTGTGATAGATGAAGGCATTCGTCCATTGGATGGTCAATTTCGCAAAGCTGCATCCTACTCCACCAATGATGACTCTGCCACACATGACTCTGCCGCCAATACCTCAACCAAGCAAAATTCTCAAGCCACAACACCTGTGGTGATGATCGGTCGTGAGTTACTCCTCGATCTTCATCGAAGGTTGATCGCAATCATAAATGGGTCAAGCGTCAGTTTGGTTCAATTCTTCACAACATGACCTCAACACACAATGCAGTGAAGAAAAACCAATACTACCTCCATGAAACTTTCAACCGCACCTAGGCTTTTCTTTCTCATGTCTACAGCGCAGAAGAACTAAAGACAATGGGTCTCAAGGAAGAATTTGACTAGTCTGCACCTCCGCCGAAGAAATTCAAGAAGGTCAAGGTTCCTTCCTTGGTGGCCAGCTCCTATTCTTCATCGCGTGACACTGATGAAAATGAAGACTTGAACGACACTGCGGCAGGCCCTACTACAACAACCGACCCCGACAACGCTGGCGCTCCTTCATCAACTTGAAATTCTTCAGGGGCGATAGTCCTCAGTTTCAATCCTTTTGGTCATTCGATGACAAAGGGGGAGAAATTTGAGTTAGTCTTCAAGCAGGTCTATTATATGGGCGTTTTTTCCTAAGTTACAACTCTCGCTCTTCTGAAACTTTTATTGGATCGAGTTGTAATCTTAAACCCGATGGTGCTCTGATACTTTTGATGTGTTCCTCTGCATACTTATTCCTCGTTATATGTTAATACACGCATGTTGAATTACATCAGTCACCATATTTCATCATGCATTTCAAATTCTTCATATTATATGTCAAATGCATGTATGAATTACAGGATATAGTGGGAGATCTCCATGATTCAACTCTTCAAATGAGCATTGCTTCAAAAGCAAATTCCTCACTATGCACATCTTCAGGGGGAGTTCTTCTATATCTTGCAATCAAATTCCTCAATATCAGTATTTACACTTCATATATTTATCCCCGTTGAAAACTTAACCTATATTGTCATCAATCACCACAAATGGGGAGATTGTAAGTGCATCTAGTGCCCTTAGTGATTTTGGTGTATTGAAGACTTATAGGTTAAGGGACTAATGTGTTTATGAGTGTACACAGTCTATAAGTCTATGAGGAGTTTTATATTTCTGAGAGAAAGTCGACCCTAAAATGAAGTTCTTCGATCAAGACTTTGGTATTCAAGACGCTCAAGACTTTGAAAGTGAAGAAATTGGTGTGACCTTGAAGACTTGGTATTCATTTGAGGAACATGAAGCGTGAAGACTTTTGTTTTCATAGTTTCATTTTCTCTTTCTTGAGTCATAGGAAACACCGTCTTTGTTAAAGGGGTCGAGGAAATACTAAGGAAAAATTTCCATCCGATGCTCAACTCAAAATCTTACACCTACCAATCCCTTGAGTGAAGCCTTTGGAAATCTCATACAGCTTCAGTCAATTTCTTCAAAGGATGTAGACGAAGTTCTTCCGTCACCGAGGAATTTGTTCTTACTGAGGAGTTAGGAATTCGCCAGTGCGGATTGCCTACACAGTGAGGAACATGATAGCCCTAAGGAACTTGAGAGTCAAATTTCCGACCGTTGCTGTGCTGCGTGCCAGCTGTTCCAAAACATCTTATCCACCTAGCGGTCATATCATTGAAGGGCATTTATGTCTTATCATGTCGGGCTGTTCCCTAGGCTATAAATAGCCGCCCCCTACAACCACTAGCTGGTTGGCTGCTCCGAGAGAACTTGACACTTGTCATTTGAGAGCAACCCATCCTCCGAGGACTTTGAGCGAAAATCATCGAGTGAGGAAAAACCCAAAACCAAACCCCTACAAACCCAAAGTGACTGAGCATCACTGAAGAGATTGATCCTGCGTGGATCCGACGCTTGTTACCTTTGAAGACTGTGCTTCTTCCAGAAGGCTAGGCGTCATGGTCTAGTGCATCCAAGAGGAATTGTGGATTGCCGGGTTACCAAGTCTGTGAAGGTTTGGAAGTCACCTGAAGACTTACCACGAGTGATTGGACGAGGTCTGTGTGACCTTAGTTCAAGGAGAATACGGTGAGGACTTGGTGTCCTGAGCTGTGTGCTCAGCGACTGGGTGTCCGGACTGTGTGTCCTCGAGTTTAAATACTCGGCCGCTCAACCAGATGTACAACCGAGACAAAGATTGGAACTGGTCTACCAAATCATTGTCTTCACCAACCTAATCGGTTCTATTTCCTCAACTCTTTCATTTCCTCATTCTTTGTGTTGAGTGTTTGTTCATATCTGTGTTTGAAGACTTTGATCAAGACTTTCTCAATTTCCTCAGTTCAATTTCTTGATCTGTTTGTCTTCATCTTGTGTTATCCTGTGTTTACGCTTTTACGTACTCTTTGATTGTCTTCATTTCATCATGATGACCATGCCCGCATTCTGTTATGCTTACTTCTGAGTACTTATTCCGCTGCAAGTAGTTCTTCACTTAGGAATTTCCTCACCAGCAAATTCCTCAATGAAGAATTCATAAAAATCTCCTATTCACCCCCCTCTAGTCGATATAACGCACTTTCACCGGGTAAACCTGCAAGCTTAAATAATCCATAAATTTCGTCTACATATATCAAGTGCATATCGGGATGTTTGGTTCCATCTCCTGCATAAGGATTAGCTAGCAGTTGTTCTATCATACCCGATGGAATTTCATAACCAATATTTTCAGTAGGTGCAGTAGGTTGAGGGGCAACTAATTGTGGTTTCGGTTAAGGTGAAGATACCCCGAACAAACCCATCAAAGGATTGTTCTCCATAGTAGCAAGTGACAATAAATTTCAGCACGTAGTAATAATTTTTCCTTACCAATTTCCACTTACCAAGAGCGCTTCACTCCCCAGCAACGGCGCCAGAAAAGAGCCTTGATGACCCACAAGTATAGGGGATCAATCGTAGTCCTCTTGATAAGTAAGAGTGTCTAACCCAACGAGGAGCACAAGGAAATGACAAGTGGTTTTCAGCAAGGTAATTTCTGCAAGCACTGAAAATTGTCGGTAACAGATAGTTTGATAGCAAGATAATTTGTAATGAGCAAGTAACAGTAACGGTAAATAATACGCAGCAAGGTAGCCCAATCCTTTTGTGGCAAAGGACATGCCAAAATGGTTTCTTATAACAGGCAAAGGTTCTTGAGGGTACACGGGAATCTCATCTAGCCACTTTCATCTTGTTGATTCGATTATGTTCACTACTTTGACAATTTTATATGTGGGTGGATCAGTGCTTAGGTGTTGTTTTTACTTGAACAAACCTCCTACATATGATTAACCTCCTCGCAAGCATCCGCAACTACGAGAAAAGTTATAAGATAAAATCTAACCATAGCATTAAAATTTTGGATCCAAATCGGTCCCTTAAGAAGTAGCGCATAAACTAGGGTTTAAACTTCTGTCACTCTAGCAACCCATCATCTAATAACTACTCCACAATCCATCCCCTTAGGTCCAAATCTGGTGAAGTGTCATGTATTCGACGTTCACATGACACTAATAAGGGAATCACAACATACATATCATCAAAATATCGAACACATAACAAGTTCACATGATTACTTGCAACAAGATTTCTCTCGTGACCTCAAGAACAAAAGTAACTACTCACAAATGATAATCATGCTCAAGATCAGAGGGGTGTTAAATAACATAATGGGTCGGAACATATAATCTTCCACCAAATAAACCATATAGTGTTCAACTACAAGACGTAATCAACACTACTAGTCACCCACAGGTACCAATTTGAGGTTCTGGTACAAAGATTGAACACAAGAGATGAACTAGGGTTTGAGAGGAGATGGTGTTGTTGAATATGTTTATGAAGATTGCCCTCCCCAAGATGGTAGATTTGTTGGAGATGATGATGACGATGATTTCCCTCTCTGAGAGTGAAGTTCCCTGATAACCGACAAGTATAGGTGATCATTTGTAGCCTTCTTCGATAAATAAAATTGTCGAACCCAATGAGGAGATAAAGGTAGAACAAATATTCCCTCAAGTTCTATCGACCACCGATACAACTCTACACACAGACGTTTGCTTTACCTAAAACAAGTATGAAACTATTTTGCAAGAATAAAACTATGAGTACTTTGCGAGAATAAAACTATGAATAAATTGCAAGGTAATAAAAGTGGATAGCTTTTGTCAACAAGAAAGTCATTTGTCCCTAGGCAATCGGTAACAAGTGCCGGTAATCATTCTTGTAATTCTATATGAGGGAGAGACATGAGCTAACATTTTTTTCTCTACATGGATCTTATGCACTTATGATTGGACCCCTAGCAAGCATCCGCAACTACTAAATATCATTAAGGTCGTGAAACCCAACCATAGCATTTAGTATCAAGTCCTCTTTATCCCATACGCCATAACACACTTATCCGCATTTAGGCTGCTGTCACCCCCACAACACTGACAATAAGCAAACCATGAACATATTGCAACACCCTACAGCGGGGGGCCTCCGTTTGCGCGATACGGAGGGCACCCTAGGACACCACCATAAGTAAAATATACAATCATACCAACCAAGATCACGATTAACCAATCGGACAAAATGGATCTACTCAAACATCATAGGATAACCATAGATCATTGGGATATAATATATGGAGTTGAGCACCATGTTTAGGTAGAGATTACAGCGGGGAGAAGAGGTGTTACACCGCTGCATAGAGGGGGATAAAGTTGGTGTTGACGGTAGAAATATTGTTGATGTAGATCGCCGTTACGATCCTTGCCCCGGTGGCACTCCGGCGCCACCGGGAGAGAGGGGGAGAGAGCCTCCCTCCTTCTTCTTCTTCCTTGCGCCCGAAAAAGTGCATGGCCTCCATGGCGGCGGAGAGTTCCCCCCTAGATGGGAGGAGAGTTCCCCCTTTGGTCCATGGCCTCCATGGCGGCGGAGGGGCGGGAACCCCTCCCAGATTGGATCTCCCTCTCTATTCTCTTCTGTTTTGCCTTCCCTAGATTTGGCCGAAAACCGTTTCTTATATTCCCGGAGATCGTAACTCTGATTGCACTGAAATTTTAACATGGTTTTTTTTCCAGATATAAGCTTCCTTGCACCCGAAGTAGAGACCCAACCGACCTACGAGGTGAGCATAAGACACCTGGGCGCGCCTGGGGCCTGGGGCGCACCCTGGTGGTTGTGGGCACTGTGGGCCCCCATTTGCGTTGATTCCACCTCCCAAAAATCACATATATTCCAAAATATTTCTCCGTAAATTTTTATCGCGTTTGGACTTTGTCTGATATGGATTTTCTGCAAAACAAAAAACATGCAAAAAATAGGAAATGGCACTGGGCACTAGATCAATAGGTTAGTCGAATAAATCATATAAAAAGTTGCCAAAAATATGTGAAAGTTGTATAATAATTGGCGTGAAACAATAAAAAATTATAGATACGATGGAGACGTATCAGCATCCCCAAGCTTAATTCCTGCTCATCCTCGAGCAGGTAAATGATAAATTTTTTGATGTGGAATGCTAGCTAGCATAAACTTGATCATATATCTAATCATGGCATGAATATACAGACATAAGTGATTCAAAGGAACAGTCTATAATTTGACATAAAGACATCAATATTCAGGCATCCCAACAAACAATCGTGTCTTTCAAAATATCAAAGCTAAATAAAGCCATCCCTACAAAATCACATAGTCTTGTCATGCTCTGTCTTCTTAACACAACGTATTTATCATGCACAACCCCGATGACAAGCAGAGCAATTGGTTCATACTTTTTAACGCACTTTAGCTTTTTCAATCCTCACGCAACACATGAGCGCAAGCCATGGATATAGCACTACGGGTGGAATAGAGTATGATGATAGGGGTAAATACAGTGAAGACAAAAAAGTAAGAAAGTCTCACATCGACTCGGCTAACCAACGGGCTATGGAGATGCCCATCAATTGATATCAATGCGAGGAGTAGGGATTTCCATGCAACGGATGCACTAAGAGCTATAAGTGTATGAAAGCTCAGTATGAAAACTAAGTGGGTGTGCATCCAACTTGCTTGCTCATGAAGACCTCGGGCATTTGAGGAAGCCCATCATCGGAATATACAACCCAAGTTCTATCATGAAAAATTCCCACTAGTATGTGAAAGTGACTTAATAGGAGACTCTCTATATGAAAAACATGGTGCTACTTTGAAGCCCAAGTGTGGAACTAGCATGCCCCTTCTCACTTTATTTCTTTACTTCATTTTTTCCCTTTATTTCTGGAGTCTCATCCCAACTTGTGGGGGAGTCATAGTCTCGATCATGCTTTCCTCACTGGGGCAATGCTCTAAAAATGAATAATGATGATCATCACACTTCTATTTACTTACAACTCAATAGAAATAAAAATTACAAATCGATATCTATAACAAAGAATGACTCTATATGAATGCCTCCGGCAGTGTACCAGAATGTGCAATGATCTAGCATAACAATGATATCAAAAAACGGACAAGCCAGTGAAATATCATGCTAGCTATCTTACGATCATGCAAGGCAATATGACAATGAATGCTCAAGTCATCAAAACGGAAGCGGTGGAAGTTGCATGGCAATATATCTCGGAATGGCTATGGAAAGGCCATAATAGGTAGGTATCGTGGCTGTTTTGAGGAAGATATAATAAGGCTTATGTGTGATAGAGTGTATCATATCACGGGGTTTGGATGCACCTGTGAAGTTTGCACCGACTCTCGAGGTGAGAAAGGGCAATGCACGGTACCGTAGAGGCTAGCAATTTGCGGAAAGGTAAGAGTTTATATAATCCATGGACTCACATTAGTCATAAAGAACTCATATACTTATTGCAAAAGTTTATTAGCCCTCGAAGCAAAGTACTACTACGCATGCCCCTAGGGGTATAGATTGGTAGGAAAAGATCATTGCTTATCCCAGACCGCCACTGTAACACCCCCAGTGTCATGCTACCGTAACCCTCTGTGATTAAGCTAATCATTTTACTAAACAGTGCTTGATCACCTTTGATTCTAATACCCTTTGATAATTCCACTTTCAAAGCAAATACAATTTGCAAGTGAAATTTGGAGTTGCATAAAATTTGCTGCAAAATAGTTCATCATTCAGCCAAAATTCCATAACAAATGATTGTTAAGGAAAACAACATCACCTCCAAGCTAAGATGGACCATAGCAAATAAAATAGTGTCGTTTCAGCATTTTAAGATGCTATTTTACTTGTGAAAAATCCAAATGGATTTAGTGCCCCTCAAACTTTTTATGTCAGTGCCAAACAATACAAAGAATTTAAGTGGCCTAGTCCTACAATTTTTTCAAAGTATTTTGGTAGCCAAACTTTTCCCTCTGTCTCTATTTTAGATAAAACAAAAAGAAAACAGAAACCAAAAAGGAGAAAAGACAAACAGAAAAAAAGACCGTCTGGCCGCCTTGGCCCAAAAGGCAAGGGCGGCCCAACTGGACCGACCGGCCCAACCCCTCCCCGGGTCATCTCCCTCTCGTCCCCTGTACGACCGACCGGGAGGGGCTCCCGCTCGTCCCCGCCAGACCCGGCGCTGCGCCTCGTACGCCACCGACGGGAGGATAAGGCCGCCCCCTGGCGCCTTGGTTCCCCCTGGCCTCACTCTCGCTCTCATCCACTTCCCCCCTCTCCCAGGCGTTCCCCTCTCCAGTTTTTCCCCACTCCCGAACGCCTCCGTCGCCGCTGTTACCATCGAGCTCGCGGCCATCGTCGCCCTCCACGCCGACCTGGGAGTGATATGTCTCCAATGTATCTATAATTTTTGATTGCTCCATGCTATTATATATTCTATTTTGGATGTTTAATGGGGTTTATTATACACTTTTATATTATTTTTGGGACTAACCTATTAACCAAAGGCCCAGTGCAAATTGCTGTTTTTTTGCCTATTTCAGTGTTTCACAGAAAAGGAATATCAAATGGAGTCCAAACGAAATGAAACCTTCGGGAGAGTTATTTTTGGAAAAAACGTGATCCAGAGGACTTGGAGTGGACGTCAAACAATCAACAAGGAGGCCACGAGGCAGGGGGCGCGCCTACCCCCCTGGGCGCGCCCTCCACCCTCGTGGGCCCCTCGTAGCTCCACCGACCTACTTCTTCCTCCTATGTATACCTACGTACCCTGAAACCATCGAGGAGCACCACGAAAACCTAATTCCACCGCCGGAACCTTCTGTACCCGTGAGATCCCATCTTGGGGCCTTTTCCGGCCCACGAGGGGGCATCGATCATGGAGGGCTTCTACATCAACACCATAGCCTCTCCGATGATGTGTCAGTAGTTTACCTCAGACCTTCGGTTCATAGTTATTAGCTAGATGGCTTCTTCTCTCTCTTTGGATCTCAATACAAAGTTCTGCTCGATCTTCTTGGAGATCTATTCGATGTAACTCTTTTTTGCAGTGTGTTTGTCGAGATCCGATGAATTGTGGGTTTATGATCAAGATTATCTATGAACAATATTTGAATCTTCTCTGAATTCTTTTATGTATGATTGGTTATCTTTGGAAGTCTCTTCAAATTATCAGTTTGGTTTGGCCTACTAGATTGATCATTCTTGCAATGGGAGAAGTGCTTAGCTTTGGGTTCAATCATGCGGTGCTCGATCCTAGTGACAGTAGGGGAAACGACACGTATTGTATTGTTGCCATCGAGGATAAACAGATGGGGTTTATATCATATTGCTTGAGTTCATCCCTCTACATCATGTCATCTTACCTAATGTGTTACTCTATTCTTATGAACTTAATACTCTAGATGCATGCTGGATAGCGGTCGATGTGTGGAGTAATAGTAGTAGATGCAGGCAGGAGTAGGTCTACTTGTCGCGGACGTGATGCCTATATACGTGATCATGCCTAGATATTCTCATAATTATGCACTTTTCTATCAATTGCTCGATAGTAATTTGTTCACCCACTGTAATACATATGCTATCTCGAGAGAAGCCACTAGTGAAACCTATGGCCCCCGGGTCTATTTTCCATCATATTAATCTCCCAACAACAAGCTATTTCTTTTGCGTATATTTTGCTTTATTTACTTTTAGTCTTTATCACAAAAAATGCCAAAAAAATTATCTAATCATCTCTATCAGATCTCACTCTCGTAAGTGACTGAGAAGGGATTGACAACCCCTTTATCGTGTTTGTTGCGAGGTTCTTATTTGTTTGTGTAGGTACGAGGGACTTGCATGTGGCCTCCTATTGGATTGATACCTTGGTTCTAAAAAACTGAGGGAAATACTTACGCTACTTTGCTGCATCACCCTTTCCACTTCAAGGGAAAAACCAACGCATGCTCAAGAGGTAGCAGGGAGGTCCTGCTGCTCTGCTCGCTACCGCTGCTTATGCAGTTTTGCTGCCGCTACTACATCGATACTGCCTGCTGTACTTGATGTACTGTTGTTGCTTACTCCTACTGATGCGATGCTGCTTCCTGCTGTTGCGGATGGGCATGGCCGCTGCCTCCGCGTCCATGCTTGTTGGCCCTGGCAACATAGCTGTGGCTTAGCCACTGGAGGTGAGGCACGGTTGTACCAATGGCCGGCCCAGTTAATTAGGAGTAGATTAGATGAGGGGCTAATTAGTACTAGTTAAATTAGTTGCTACCCTATGACATGTGGGTCCCATTTAATCGGGTTAGTTTTATTTATTTTTAGGTACAACCTATGACATGTGGGCCACCCCCTCCCTGTTTGACCAGTCAAATTGACTTGGTTAATTCGAATTTAATCGAAAGCAGAAATTCTGGAATATTGTTAAAACTTTGGAAAATCATATAAAATAAACTGTAATTCGGATGAAAATAATTTATATATGAAAGTTTATCAGAAAAATGAGACGAGCCCGAGCACACTATCCACAGACATGTCAGATGCCTCCAACACCGCAAACATGGAACCTTCCTCTCTGGTTCATCTGTCTGACAGATGTCCGAAACCGGGAAAACGTTCCAGTTAAGTTCCCACTTTGTCTACGACGTGTAGCACCGCGTTAGGTCACCCCTAGCACAACGTTTTTCCATGTTATTCTTTATAATGCTTTGTTTGTTTTATATTTATTGTTTCTTCCCCCTCTTCTCTCCGATAGACCCCGAGACTGATGCTGCCCCTGTGATCAACTATGTCGACGATGACGACCCTTCTTCCCTTTCAGTGAAACTTCCAGGCAAGCCCCCCCTTTGATCATCCGGATATCGCCCATTCCATTCTCTCACGCTTGCATCAGATTTTGCTACTGTTATTGTTTGCTCCTATTCAGATGCATAGCCTACTTTTGTAACCTGCTTATTGTTACCTACCTACTTATCCTAAACTTCTTAGTATAGGTTGGTTACTGATCCATCAGTGACCCCCACCTTGTCCTTGTTGTGCCTACTTCATCATCGAAGACCCGGTCAATGGGATCGAAGACCAGGCCCCGGCACCGCACATCACTTTCCCCTTAGTTTCTCGACTCTACTGGGTTACTATCGAGTGCCGAGGGTGAGACCGCATCGGCACTTCTGATGTTAACCCTGTAGTGTAGCTATTCGGTCGTGGTCATCGAGGGTGATTCCGCTTTAACCACTTCCGATATGACTCTATCGTGCAACCCCTCAAGTGTGAACCTCGAAGGTGGATCCTCTTACGTTCACCTTGATTATTACATCAAGTGGTATCCATTAAGGGTGATTCCTCAGGTTTTCCCCTTGGTGTTAGACACACGGTTACTATGGTTACTATGAATTTACACTGAACCATGTTACTAAAGACGGGTCGGCCCTAAGGGTTACCCACGCGAGCATATTTGCAAGTGATGAGGAATCGGGTTGACCTGGAGGGTGCCCATGAGATAATTACGAGGCGTGGCCGGGCATTCTTAGCCCTTGCCGCAAGTTCTCGAGATGGGGCGACGGGGTCACATCTTTCGTGAGTCTCTGCTTGTTACCGCGAGTTCCTAATCCACTATGATTTGGATTTCTGAGTGGCCTCTGGCCTAGCACTAACCATCACGTGGGCATAGTATGGGTGTTCCGCACCATATGCATCAGCCGAAGCTTAATAGACGTCAGCGACTGAGCGGCGCGCGCCGGGTTGGATAGGTAAGCACCTGCCTTTTTTAAGGAGGAAGCTAGGTCTGCTCACCGGCTGCGTTCGCAATGTGCAGGAGTTCCCGGGGCGATCGCCCATGACCCCTAGGGGCATAGGCTTAGTTCGGCGTGCTAACCTCTCTATTAAGCCTAGGTCGGGTTGCGGCGTATTGTTTGGCCGAGGCCGGACATGACCCAGTAAAGTGTGTCCGGCCGGAGTTAATCGAACATGGTGGGTAAGTTGGTGCACCCCTGCAGGGAAGAAAACATCTATCGATAGCCTGTCCTACAGTAACGGACACTCAGAGTTGTATCCCGATCGATACAACTAGAACTAGATACTTGAGATGAGAAATAGATATGAGAAATGGATAGTATGGCTCTGGGATTGCTTTCTCGCAGGGAGTCGAGAAAGGATCTTTGGCCGAGGTTAATGACACTACTACTACTTTATTTTATGCTACTCTTATCTCTTCTGATGCTGCAAGATGCTTGGAGCTGCTTGAAGATGCTGAAGATGCTAGTCTTCGATAGGGCTAGGCTTTCTCTCTATTCTGGCATTTCTGCAGCCCAGTCCACATATACAGCCTTCCTTTGATAAATGTTGCATAAGTAGAGTAAATCCTTGCTTGCGAGTACTTTGGATGAGTACTCATGGTTGCTTTGCTACCCCTTTTCCCCCTTATTTATTCTTTTTGGTTGATGCAACCAGATGGTGGAGCCCAGGATCCAGACGACCGCACCGACGACTACTACTACCCCGAGGGTACCTACTACTACGTGGAGACTGCCGGTGACTAGGAGTAGTTAGGAGGCTCCCAGGCAGGAGGCCTTGCCTTTTCGATCGTTGTTGCTTTTGCGCTAGCCTTCTTAAGGCAAACTTGTCTAACTCATGTCTGTACTCAGATATTGTTGCTTCTGCTGACTCTTGTGTTTTCGAGCTTATGTATTCGAGCCCTCGAGGCCCCTGGCTTGTAATATAAAGCTTGTATTATTTTAATTTGTGTCTAGAGTTGTGTTGTGATATCTTCCCGTGAGTCCTTGGTCTTGATCATACATATTTGAGTGTATGATTAGTGTACGATTCAACCGAGGGCGTCACAAGTTGGTATCAGAGCCGCTTGCCTGTAGGTAGCCCCCTTTCCAACTCATTTACTGAAGTTGAGTCTAGTCTATGAAAAATTGTTTTTACTAACATGGCTGTGTGGCTCACGGGCCCACGTTGCCATTGGGTGGTGTTAGGATCTTTTACTCCTCGTCTATACTCTGGGACTCTGATCTCTCTTCTATCCGGGTTAAATTATTTTACTAACTCTACTTCTAGGTTCTCGTAACTACTTCCTGCCGAAGAGCCACTTCATTCCAAATGATCGCCTGCTTCACCAGAAGCCTTCGAATATACTCTCCGATCGCTCGAGAACTTGTGCTCATCTCTTTGCGTTTCCCTTCCACCGTCAACCCCTATGGAAAACTACATACACTTGCCATTCATAGAATCATTCCTCGTTGCTCTTGTTGTTACAAGATGCCCCGAAATTCTCTATTGTTCCGAGGATCCTTTGAGCTTACTGCCTTGCAATTCCTTGCCACATGAATACCCCCTATGGATAATTCCTCACACTTACCGAGTATCTGTTCTTCCCCAGGTGTTCATATGATTCACAAGAATTGAACTAGGTAACCCTATGTCAGCTATTTCTGTGCTAATACTTGTCTGCTTGCATTATGGTTACTTCCCATATGTCTAGCAATATTCATTAGTATCCTTTGTCATCGCCATTTTGAGCCTTTGATTCGATATGTTTGTGAATGGTCGCAATCATCATTTGAAACTAGAATTTGCCCCTTTGGCTCAGGCGTCACTCCGGACATGAGCAGATTCTCGACCAATCAAATTACCATCGATTGTACCCCTAAGTCTATTCAATTTATCCATCCTTAATCAGAGTGTTTGCTTCTGATCCCTTGATTTGGAAATCATAATTCTTTTGTATTTAAGCTTTGGAATTATCCAGATATTTCTATAATCCGATGCCTTTGCATTTTTTTCTTCCTCTGATTGAGTACCGATACTCACCTCAGCTCCATTGTGGATCACCAGATCCAATGTTGGATTATTATCCGACAATGCCATTCATATTCAATCACCTTGTGAATTCTTCCCCCGATATATAATGCCTTTGGTAAAATGTATTCTCTGATTTGGCTAACCATGCTTGGCTTTCGAGCTTGTGTTATTTACTCTTGAAGTTTGTGGTATATGTTCCTAAGATGTCCCGATGGGTTGAATCTATGTGTTCCATAATCCATGTGAACTCGAGAGTTTTCACGAGTCATACTCTTCTGGTGTTTTGCTAGATAAAATTTCAACTCTTAAACTTCTTCAGAGACGAGAAGTGAATGAAAGGTTAGACATTAAAGAAGTGGGAGTCGACCTTGAACCTTTGTGTTCATGCCCATGGACCCGATGTGGAACTTATCATGGAAGCTTCTTGTAATAATAACTATTTCCTTGATGTAATATCATCTGGTATCGGTGAGTTGATCCTTCACAACCGTGGTTCCGCATGATTGTTCTTCTTTGGTCCCATTTCTTGGACAAGTTAAATCACTTGTCTTCTGCAGATCATTTCATCTGTCCAACCTCTATTTTGATCTACCTCGAGTATTGCCCCCTGTTATCTCGAGGATATTGTGTCATTGCACTACCTCTTGTGAATTCTCATTGGAATGACACTCCATCACATCATTCCTATCCCGATCGGCTATATCATTATCGAGCTAATTTTAACTGTGCTACCCGGTCCTTCTTCCCGGAGCAACTTCCGACGACGAGCTAAGCTTACGTCGATCTTCTTTATCTTATCATTTCACCTCGAACAACAAGCTTGATTTCGAGCTTGTGTCATATCCGTGGTTCCAATAGCCTTTCACTTCATCCTTCTTGTTGCTTGATGGCATCGTTCCTTGATGGCATCTTCATAGAGCCTCTCGACAAATGCGTCATGATCAGCATCAACATTTTGACTTCTTTTGAGATGACAATTGAATTCATGGTGAGAAATGCCATCCTTGACCTTTGATGATTTGAGCTATCATCGACAACCCCCTTGTCTTCTTTCCAACACATGTTTGATCATGTCTTGGTTATACCTTGGACTCCTTGCTATTCCTGCAATTGTTCCTTGAGTATTTTTGTGATCTTCAACTCCAATCCCTACTTGGAAGACCATGTTAATGCTACCTCGAAGCATGACTGAGGTATTCCGGATATCAACAAGAACATTGGAAGCACATTGTCGAATGTTTCTTGATCTATTATCCAAACACCGTTGTATGTGTAATATCATGATTCTTCCCTCGCCCCCTTTATCTAAATGCTTTTGAACTTGCTGTCTTATCATGGATATCATGCTCTGCTTGTCCTTGGGAAGGATATACCCCTGAAATATGTGTTTAAACACACTTTCCTTTCCATTGTCTTGTTTAACCTTTCTTACGATCTATATGATCTAAGCAAAAATAATTCCCTGCTTATGTAAACACTTCGGTGTACAACTCTGCCAGTAAGACCCTGTTACTATTGTTGATGACCTTCCAGTAACCACCGATGGACGAGAACTTTGCCTAATGGTCCGCCTCGTTCCAACGAGCAGGAAAATGGTTCTCTTCGTCCCTCGCCCTTGGTACCAACGTTGATGCCAACATAACTGACAGGCTATCCTATGACATGCCTTGCTATCATATCCGTGCAAGTTGTCTCCATTCTTCCTACTCTGAACACCCAAGGTGGGCCCATAACTGTAGGATCGAAAGTATGTCTAGAGGGGGGGTGATTAGACTACTTGACCAATAAAAATCTAGCCTTTTCCCAATTTTAGTTCTTGGCAGATTTTAGCAACTTTAGAACAAGTCAAGCAATCTTAACACAATTCAAGCAAGCATGCAGAGAGTATATGAGCAGCGGAAAGTAAAGCATGCAACTTGCAAGAATGTAAAGGGAAGGGTTTGGAGGATTCAAACGCAATTGGAGACACGGATGTTTTTTTCATGGTTCCGATAGGTGGTGCTATCGTACATCCACGTTCATGGAGACTTCAACCCACGAAGGGTAACGGTTGCGCGAGTCCACGGAGGGCTCCACCCACGAAGGGTCCACGAAGAAGCAACCTTCTCAATCCCACCATGGCCGTCGCCCATGAAGGACTTGCCTCACTAGCGGTAGATCTTCAAGAAGTAGGCGATCTCCTTGCCCTTACAAACTCCTTGGTTCAACTCCACAATCTTGTCGGAGGCTCCCAAGTGACACCTAGCCAATCTAGGAGACACCACTCTCCAAGAAGTAACAAATGGTGTGTTGATGATGAACTCCTTGCTCTTGTGCTTCAAATGATAGTCTCCCCAACACTCAACTCTCTCTCACAGGATTTGGATTTGGTAGAAAGAAGATTTGAGTGGAAAGCAACTTGGGGAAGGCTAGAGATCAATATTCATATGGTAGGAGTGGAATATCTTGGCCTCAACACAAGGGTAGGTGGTTCTCTCTCAGAAAATGTGTATTGGAAGTGTAGGTTCGTTCTGATGGCTCTCTCCACGAATGAAGAGGAGGTGGAGGGGTATATATAGCCTCCACTCAAAATCTAACCGTTATAGACAACTTGCCAAACTCGGTGGGACCGAATTGAAAAACTCGGTCGGACCGATTCAGCAAATCTAGTGACCTTTAGGATTTACGGTGGGACCGACATGCAACTCGGTAGGACCGATATGATTAGGGTTAGGGCATAACGTAATCTCGGTGAGACCGATTTTGGTAATAAGCTAACCAGAGAGTTGCTCAGGTAAACTCGGTGGGACCGATTCACTCATTTCGGTGAGACAAAAATGTTACAAAAGGGAAATAGAGAGTTTACATTGCAATCTCCGTGGAACCGATCGCTCATCTCGGTAGGACCGAAACGTTACAAAGGGAAACAGAGAGATTACAATCCCATCTCGGTGAGACGGAGATCCCTTCGGTGAGACCTATTTGCCTAGGGGTTGTGGCAGTGGCTATGACATCTGAACTCGGTGGCGCCGGATAGAAAGAATCGGTAGGGCCGAGTTAGACTTTTGGTTTAGGTCATATGTCGAAGTGAGAAAGTAGTTGAGGGCTATGGAGCATATCACTAAGCATTTTGAGCAAGTAAGCCATTAAGCAACACCTCATCCCTCCTTGATAGTATTGGCTTTTCCTATAGACTCAATGTGATCTTGGATCACTCAAATATAAAATGTAGAGTCTTGAGCTTGAGCCAATCCCTTTGTCCTTAGCATTTTGAGGGGTCCACTTTTCTCATCCATGCCATGCCAATCATTGAGCTTTCCTGAAATATTAGTCTTGAAATAGTGTTAGCTCAATGAGCTATATGTTGTTAGGAATTACCAAAACCACCTAGGGATAGTTGCACTTTCAATCTCCCCCTTTTTGGTAACTGATGACAACATATAGATCAAAGCTTTGACAAATGATAATAAGAGTGAAAAACATTGTCGCTTTGAGAAGTATGTGAAAAGCAAGAGCTCCCCCTAAATTTGTGCATAGTTTAAGATTTGCTTTGGACTGGAAATGCACAATGAGTTAGGATCATGGGTTACTCTTCCATGTCACATACATCTTGGTGGAGCGCTCAAAATGATAATAAATAAATACATGCACTCGTCACCAAGCAAAGTGAATGATCATATGGGAGATAAAAGGATAAAGTCATCCAACAAGCATTAAGGTAGCATATGATCAAACACATGATCATCCAAGTATCTCACAAACGCATAAAGTATCTCAAAGAAGCAAATAAAGTTCAACCACCAAAACAAGTGAGAACAAAAGCAACACTCTCTCTCGAAGCCTATGATCTATACATTTTTCTCCCCCTTTGGCAACAAGTTACCAAAAAGTTCATAGAAAATGCATAGCACTAAATCGACTCTCAGGCTTGGTCTTGGTGGTGGTGTAGACAGAACTCCAAGAATGAAGGTATCGGTCGATGTAGATGGTCTTTGGAGGAGTAGGTCTTTGGAGCTGGTTGCACCAGCGATAGCTAGTGCAGATGAAGTTGCTCTGGTGTCTGTGACAGGCATAGCAGCAGACCTCTGTCCTCGGGGCACTCTAGCAAAAGCATCAGTAGTAGTATTGCCCTTCCTCTCCTGCATATCATCCTGAAGTTGCTCAACAACTGACTGTATCTCAGTGACCTTCACATCCAAGTCATAGAACTTCTGCTCCATGATCCTCTCCAGGCTCTCCTGGTTTTGAGTCAGGGTGGCCAGTCCCTTCTCAATTCTCAGAGTGGAGGCAATCAAGTAGCCAAGCTGATCTTGCTTGCTCTTCAGAAGATACTGAGATGCCTCATCCATGGTTGGCATCTTTGCAGCCTTTTCAGTCTTTGCCTTCTCCCTCTTTGCTTGTGCTTGCACAGAAGATGGTTCATTTTCATCCATCACAACAGTGTTATCCTCAAAATCTGGATAGATGGGCATGTGTTCCTTGTCCAAGAGGTATGTGCATGTGCCCATCTTGGAGTTGATGAGCTCCTGGATCTGTGGGGCATACCCACAACTTCTCTTCTGATCTGCAGCAGTCCTCTTGATATTTTCCACTATAAGGCTCATGACTTTGAACTTTTGAGGCACATCAAATATGTGAAGTAGGTTGATGGAGTGTCCTCTGACTTGGGAAGAAGTGTGTGCCTGAGGATCCAGTTGATTGTAGGCAGTCCAGATAGCAAGTGTTTCACTGATCCAAACTGGTGAGTCTCATGATCTGCATCTGGAATCTCCTTGTACATGCTAGCCATTGAGTTGTGATCCTTCTTCTTCTTGGCACACACATCCAAGTCATCTTCTTGTTCTTCTGGGGCATTGATCAACTTAGCCCATTCTTCAACTTATGATTGGTACCTAGTACCTTCAGACATCCAGACAATCCTTCCATCTGGGTAGAAATGAGCTGTGGAGTAGAACTGCATAATAAGCTCATCATTCCACTTTGTGAGCTTCTGAGCCACAAACTTATCAACTCCACAAGCCTTGAAACTATCATAGACTCCAGGATAGTGTTCTTCATTCTCCTTGATGTATTTCCAGTCCACCCATCTCATATCACAGACTATAGGCTTCTTGTCAAGCAGAATTGTCTCATAGAAGTCCTGCTGTTCCTTAGTGTGGAATCTATAGTCCACAGCAGTCCCTCTCCTGGTGGCATATGGATCTGACTCTCCCCATAGTCTCAGTCCTGAATCTTTCCTGATTTTCATGTTCTCAGCTACTGGATGAGCATCATTGTAATCTGGAATTTTTGGCTTCATCTTTTTGAAGACATGTGACTCATCATCTTCTACTTCCATTGCAGCTTCAGGCACTGGGGCCTTGTTTTCTCTGCAGCTGAAATGTTCCTGGTGCTCCTCTTGGGTGCAGATTTGGGATTTGGAGCAGCTGCCTTAGGAGCTTCTTTGGGCTTTGATGAAACAGCCCCTGATCTTATGGCATCTCCCATAAGCTTTTGTGCCTTAGGTGCTGGTGCAGCAACCTCTTCCTCTTCATCTTCCATCATTGAGGGCTTCCCAATTACTCTGGCCATGGTCTTCCTGATCCTTTATTTTATTTTTTTGCCATCTCCAGTTTCTTCAGCAACAGTTTTTTAAGCTTCAACAGTTGAAGCTCTGGCTTTGGACATTGGAACTCTTCTTACTGCCATTTTTGTTTTCAGACCTGGCTTTAGTGGAGCTGTTGTGCCAACTCCTTTCTTCAGCACTTTCTTCTTTGAGGTAGCTTCTTCCTCCTCAGCCACATAGTCCTCATCCTTTGATTATGAGGTTCTTTTCTTGTTGGCTCTCGTGGCAGCCTTTGGCAAGTTGTTGTGTCTGCTCCTACTTCCATCATCTGAGCTGCTAGAGGGACTAGTGCCCTCACTCATGTGAACCTGCTCCTCAGACTTGTTCTGACTGTCACTCTAATCTGACATGATGCAAACACTGACAGCTGACCACATGAATAGTTTATAGATGAGGTAGAGTGGATGAGCATCACAAAATACAGAGGTTTTTGCAAAAGAATGACTCAAAAACATAGTTTTAGTTTTCCACAGAAAGCATTTCGGATCTACCGATTTGTAAACTCGGTGATAGCGAAGCAGCTTTTGGAACCTAAACTGGTGAACTCGGTCAGACCGAGTTCCATTTCGGTGGCACCGAAACTGCTAGGGTTTCAGAAAGTCCTGAACTCGGTCACACCAATTTGCAATTCTCGGACAGGACGAGAATTACATGTGCAATGGCCTTACCGAATCGGTGGTACCGAGTTCTACAACTCGGTTGGTCCGAGATGGTTTCGGCGGAAACCTAACCCTAAATTTTCAATTCACATCTAATCTACGGAGTGTTTTCGGTGGATAAGATGATCTCAATCGTGGCAAGATTAATGGAAAAACAATGTGCTAGGGATTCGAAGTTAGGAATAGCACAAAGATCAAGTCCATACCCTAGTTCGGTGATGGACTTGCTACGGCGGCAACGGCGGAGACGACTCCTATTGACGGCAGTGGAGACCAGCCGGGGCCTTGCATTTAGGAGGACGAGCCGGAGACCCGGGGAGGCGAGAAGCGAGCTGGCCTTGAGCGAAAGAGTTCAGAGAAATTTCCAAAATTTGACCCGTGGATATATATAGCCTGACCTTGTCGGTGTGACCGAGTGGAACAACTCGGTGGCACCGAGATGCATAACTTCAAGCAGTTACAACAACTCGGTGTGACCAAAAATTTAAAATCGGTTGCACCGAGATTGAAAACCTAGATCGACTTAGTGATCTCGGTATGACCGAAATGGAAGAATCGGTCAGACCGAAACGCACAAAGAAGTTTTAGAAGTTTAAGTCTAGGACGAATCGGGGACTCCGAGTGCTCCTCACACAGAGTGGTTCGAATCTAACTTGATCAAATTTTGTGATGTAGCATGAATAGAGTTTGAGACAAGAAAAGCATAGATAGCTAGAGAAGGTTCTTAGGCATTCTTGTCCATCCACTTGGCAAAAGAAAAGGAATCCAAACAATCAAAACAACAAGTGGATGTCCTCGAATGAGTAAATTATGCAACCAACATGCTCACACAATAAAATGGCAAATGAAATATGTGGCAAAGCATGCACAACCAATTCTAGCATCTATCAAGCAATTGGCAATGACTAGGTCATCTATATATGGGTATATTGACTTAGCAGTCAAATGAGAACATTTGATCATAGGTCATACCCATCGTTTAAGCACAAGTGGGGTTACCACTTTTACATAAAGCGTTGTTGTGTTCAAACCATTAGAGTCGCTTTAGCTCAATTCTTAGAGTAAAGCTCCCCCTAGATGTGAGATCCCCCCTTAGAAGGATGAAATATCCTTGGGTTTTGTTGATGATGACTTCATTTAGGTGTTGAATATGTAGATGCTCAATGTTGATGTAGATCATTTGGAGCAATCCTTTGGAGTGAGTTTCACTTTCAATACCTACACGGGTTAGTCCCACAAGGAACAAGCAAAGATATCCATAGACATAGAGTGATGCACACACAAGATGATGTCTATGAAAGCATTAGGTTACCTTGTCCCTTGTCTTACCAACAAGAGGGTTTGTGACTCCTTGAACTAGTGCAAGATGTGGAAGTTGATTGCACTTGTTCTTGCCAAAATGATATGAGTGAAGTATGTTGGTGGAGTCACCCTCAAGAACTCTCTAGTTCTTCTTCGGGATCCACATCATCTTGATGGGAATCCTTGGAGTTGTACTCATACTTGATGAAGTAGAACTTGTGTAGCGACCCGACCCGAATGGATCAAGTCTCTGTGCTTTCGTGTCATCCCTGGATCGGTATGCTGACACACACAGTACTCGAAGGATTTATAACAGAGGTAAATCACATGTATAAAGTAACGTAAATACTATTACCTCAATCCAAATATAGCGGAAGCAACAAGGTTGTGGATTCCCATCAACACCAACGACAAAGTTGAGTATAGGAAATCGTAACCCTAACGTATCACTTACTCGTAAATGCGAAAAGTCTACAACATGAAAAGTTGCAGCCCGAAAACGGGACAGCACATGGAATATGCTGGCAATGTAACACATAGAGAGTAATGAAGGAATAAGCCTATACTACATGCATATAAGGCTGGTGGAAAAGCTCTATGGTTACAGTTTTGCGTAAAGCCAATTTTTCCCTACTGCAAAGGAAAAATTTATTTAACTATCATGGTGGTTGTTAAACATTGAGAATGGTTGACAGCATTCTCAATCCCAATTAAAAATACTCATTAAACCCAAACAAATTATATTAAGTAACGTGATGAGATCAACAGGATATCCAGGTACTAGATACTCAAAATTGTCCATAACCGGGGACACGGCTAATCATGATTAGTTTATACACTCTGCAGAGGTTTAGCACTTTTCCCCACAAGACTCGATCGCCTCCGTTTGATTTCTCGTCTTTGCAGGGTGTTTGAGAAAGCGGATGACCGAGACATAGTCTTTCGTAAGCGCTAGCACCTTACGACGGGTTGATAGGTACACCTACATCCCCTACATCTGCTAGTCCACCACTATAAGAGTTCGCATACGACTTACTCAACTATGCGAGCCCATAATGGCTTGTGGCTGCTACGGAAGTTTCTAGTTTGAATAATCTCATGATCCCTTTGAGCACAGGTGGCGGTCCCAAAAACAGGCAATCATCGGATACCCCGGTGCCTCAATCCACCCAGATGTGTGTTAAGTTGCCACCTTAAATAAACCATTAATTTAACAATCTCACATCATCATGGATACACTCACCCAATCCACGTCTACTAGCATAGCATGGCAAATAAGCAAACGTAGAAGTAACTCCCAAAGGTTTAGTAATAAAACAGTAATAGGTACTACCTCATCTACTTCCCATCCCACAATTTAATTAGATCCTAATCATGCAAGTGTTTGAGGAATAGATCTAATGCATAAAATTGGGTAGTAGAAAAGTATGATCAAGTGTTACTTGCCTTTGCGATGATCCGCGAAACCTAGAGATTCGAAATAACAAGCGGCGCACTCCGGGTGATCTATCGCAGACAAACAAAAAGCATACAATAAGTACTCATCTAATGCACGGGTAAATCTCGAATAAAAGATCTAACCAGAAAGTTCAACTTAAGAACTCCGGTTTGCAAAAAGAAGCAAAGCAATCAAAGAAATGGAGAACAAACGACGAAAGAAAACAACTCGGTTCTAGCAAGTTGAAACTAAGCTAAATTTTACAGTAGCAAAACTTTGTTTAAGTTGATTAATCGGAACGGCGGTTTCGAGATGAAACTCCAGGCGCTTGAATCACCTGATTCCGATAAACGAGCAAGAAGATAAACTAGAACGAAGATCGGATCTGAAATCGCTATCAGAAAAATTGCGGAATAAATCCGATGAGAAAGAAAACGACGAACGGACATTCATTAACCGAAGAAAACCGGTGATCTCGTTCGTTAGGACGAACAGTCCGGCGAACGCTTGCTAAACAAAACCGGAAAGTAAAACCGGCGAGAAAACCGATCTAGGGTTTCGGAAAGAAAACCGAAACGAAAAACCGATCTAGAAAACCGGAACGGAAACCGGAACGATTTACGAAAAACCGAACCGAGGAAAAGAAAGGTGACGCGGCGCGGGGCTAGTACCTCGAAGAAGTGAGGGGCTCCGGCGGCGGCGTTGGGTGGCGGGGCGACGACACTTGGCAGCGGCGGCGGTGTGGGGCGGCGGCGGCGGTGTAGGGCGGCGGCGGCGGTGTAGGGCGGCGGCGGCGGTGTAGGGCGGCGGCGCTGCTGCTGCTGCGGAGGAGAGGAGAGGAGAGGTGTTGGTTTGATGTGTTAGAGGGGGGGGGGTGCTTGGGTATTTATATTGGGGAGGGGAGGGTTTTGCTTGGGGTAGGGGACAAGAAATAGACTAGGATTAGGAAACAAGAGGAAAAGATCTAGAAACAAATACGGAATAAGCGGAAGTAGGACAAGAGTCCTACTAGGATTAGGAAAAGGAAGCGGCGGCTCCACAGTGCGGCGCGTGGTGGTGCTTCTTGCGATGGCCTCTGGCCT
Source organism: Aegilops bicornis (assembly GCA_021605145.1). NCBI lineage: Eukaryota > Viridiplantae > Streptophyta > Magnoliopsida > Poales > Poaceae > Aegilops > Aegilops bicornis. The sequence continues at coordinate 419,830,651 of CM038675.1, read as the reverse complement.
TGGCGGCCGGTGGCTTCTGGCTTGGGCCTTTGGCCCAAGGCGCTATGATTTTAAAGCGGTCTCACAGAAAAATAAATAAAAAAATCTAAACGAACTCCAAAATTAATAAAGTAAACTTTCCCCGACTCCTAAAAATGAGTCGAACAAAATGAACTTTTACTCGGGACCTATAATGCAATTTTTGAAAACACGCATTTTTCCCTAAGGCAAATAAACTTCGAGAAAAATCCAAAATTTGATTTATTTATTAAATCTTCATTTTTCCTAAAGTTTGGGAAAGTCATATTATTCCCTCTCTTATTTTTGATATTGGAAAAATATTTGAAGATAAAATAAATAAATCCAATGATCCTCTTTTCATAGTTTTGAGAGAACTCAAATACAAAAATTTCAAAATCTACAACTCTCTCCGAGGGTCCTTGAGTTGCGTGAATTTCTAGGATCAACAAAATGCAAGAAAATATGATATGCATGATGACTTAATGTATAACATTCCAAATTGAGAATTTGGGATGTTACAACTTGATGTAGTCTTGGGAACCCACTTGACCAAGGCCTTAGGAGCTTCTTCAAATGCATCAATTTCTTCTTGAAGCTTGCCCTTGCCTTTTTCCTTGTGGTCTTGTGGTGGAAGATCATATTGAGCTTGTGTCCCTTTGAAAGAAGTAGGATCATACTTCTCTTGTTGAGGAACAAACTTTGTCTTGGGGTATTGATCTTCTTCCCATTCAACTCCATTGGCATTGAACTTTCGTTCAAAACCAACACCTTCGTTCTTCCGGTGCCTTCCTTGCTTGCGTACAATTTCCTCGAATTGCTTACTTCCGGCAAGGCTCTTGTAAACACCTTTCTCTATAATTCCCTTCAATAAGCTATTTTCTTGCTCAAGTGTAACTTGGCTAAGAGAATCATTAGTGGAATCAAGAGAACTACTAGAAGCAACAACATTGGATTTATCGTGATTGTTGTTACTACTAGAGGAAGAATCTTTCTTGTTCTTGTTACTAGACTTGACTTGAGGCATGTAAGTGTATAAGAGTAAACGCTTGGCAATGTCAGAAGAACTTTTCTTGCGGAGATCATCATTGATTGCTTTTAAGAACTCATGCTCTTGCTCAAGATTGAGCTTTCAAAGCGTAACTTCTCATGAGTCCTTAAAAGTTCTCGATGATCTCCTAAGATAGTTTCATGAGCTAACTTAAGAGTGTTTAGTTCTTTAGTAAGAGACTTAATCTTCTCCTTATCATTGTCATTCGTTTTATCTTGATTATCATGATTAATTGACGTTTCATCATAGTATTCATCACTAGAGTTGTCAACAAGTAAATCATCATCACCTAACAAGTCATCTTCATCACTATTGAAATCAACATACTTGGGGTGTGATACCTTTGGACCTTTGGCCATGAAGCATCTTCCAATTCATTCATTTGGTGAATCAAATATGTTGTAGGAGTTGGTTGACACAAGTGCTAGACCGGCAACACCTTCATCTTGAGTATATTCGGAGTCGGAGTGATTGTCGGAGTCGGAGCCGAATACCCATTTACCAACATGAGCTTGATGTCTTTGTTTTGTGTAGCTCCTTGATGACTTATCCTTCCTTTCTGAATCCTTGCTTCTCCGTGAGGGTCTTCGTTCATCACGATCATCTCTACTCCTTCTCTCTCTTGATGGTGATTCTTCTCTTCTACTTCTTCTTTTTGGAGAATCTTCTTTTCTTTTGTAGGGTGTCGTACACTCATTTGAATAGTGTCCGGGTCTTCCACAATTGTAGCAATTACGCTCTCGACTAGAAGATCTTTTGTCATTGTAGGACCTTGACTTGGAGCTTCTCTCTTTGCTTCTACTCTTGTAGAATTTGTTGAAATTCTTCACCACTAGGCTCAATTCTTCATTGAAGGTTTGTTTCTCACTTGATGATGTGGGGGCTTCACATGAGGCTTTGTAAGCACCACTTGACTTGTTGTGAAGTTCCTCCTTATCCTTGAGTGACATCTCATGAGCAACAATTCTTCCAATGACTTCTGTTGGCTTGAGATCTTTGTAATTTGTCATCATTTAGATCAATGTGCACACGGTATCATATTTTCCATCCAAGGCTCTTAGGATCTTCTTGATGATGAATCTATCGGTCATCTCTTCACTTCCTAAGCCGGCAATCTCATTTGTGATAAGAGCAAGCCTAGAGTACATTTCAGCGACACCTTCACCATCCTTCATTTTGAACTTGTCAAGTTGACTTTGAAGCACATCCAACTTGGATTCCTTGACGGAGTTGGTACCTTCGTGCATATCAATCAAAGTATCCCAAATTTCCTTTGCATTCTCAAGACGGCTGATTTTGTTGAATTCTTCGGGGCATAATCCGTTGAAGAGGATATCACAAGCTTGAGCGTTGTATTGCAGCATCTTCAACACTTCCGCGCTAGCTTCACGGTTCGGTTCTTTCCCATCGAAGAATTCACCTTGCAAGCCAATACACACAATAGCCCAAACGGCGGGGTTATGTCCAAGAATATGCATTTTCATATTATGCTTCCAACTAGCAAAATTAGTGCCATCAAAGTAAGGACCTCTACGGTGATAATTTCCCTCGCTAGACGCCATACTCTCCTAGGTTGTGAAACCAAGGCTATGACCACCAAAAGCTATAGAAATCAAAGCAAATGGAGACCAAAGCTCTAATACCACTTGTAGGATCGAAAGTATGTCTAGAGGGGGTGATTAAACTACTTGACCAAATAAAAATATAGCCTTTTCCCAATTTTAGTTATTGGCAGATTTTAGCAACTTTAGAACAAGTCAAGCAGTCTTAACACAATTCAAGGAAGCATGCAAAGAGTATATGAGCAGCGGAAAGTAAAGCATGTAACTTGCAAGAATGTAAAGGGAAGGTTTGGAGGATTCAAAGGCAATTGGAGACACGGATGTTTTTGTCGTGGTTCCGATAGGTGGTGCTATCGTACATCCACGTTGATGGAGACTTCAACCCACGAAGGGTAACGGTTGCGAGAGTCCACGGAGGGCTCCACTCACGAAGGGTCCACGAAGAAGCAACCTTGTCTATCCCACCATGGTCGTCGCCCACGAAGGACTTGCCTCACTAGAGGTAGATCTTCACGAAGTAGGCGATCTCCTTGCCCTTACAAACTCCTTTGTTCAACTCCACAATCTTGTCGGAGGCTCCCAAGTGACACCTAGCCAATCTAGGAGACACCACTCTCCAAGAAGTAACAAATGGTGTGTTGATGATGAACTCCTTGCTCTTGTGCTTCAAATGATAGTCTCCCCAACACTCAACTCTCTCTCACAGGATTTGGATTTGGTAGAAAGAAGATTTGAGTGGAAAGAAACTTGGGGAAGGCTAGAGATCAAGATTCATATGGTAGGAGTGGAATATCTTGGCCTCAACACAAGGGTAGGTGGTTCTCTCTCAGAAAATGTATATTGGAAGTGTAGGTTCGTTCTGATGGCTCTCTCCACAAATGAAGAGGAGGTGGAGGGGTATATATAGCCTCCACTCAAAATCTAACCGTTACAAACAACTTGCCAAACTCGGTGGCACCAAATTGAAAAACTCGGTCGGACCGATTCAGCAAATCTAGTGACCGTTAGGATTTACGGTGGGACCGACATGCAACTCGGTAGGACCGATATGGTTAGGGTTAGGGCATAACGTAATCTCGGTGAGACCGATTACACAAACTTCAGTGAGACCGATTTTGGTAATAAGCTAACCAGAGAGTTGGTCGGAGTAAACTCGGTGGGACCGATTCACTCATTTCGGTGAGACCGAAATGTTACAAAAGGGAAACAGAGAGTTTACATTGCAATCTCGGTGGGACCGATCGCTCATCTCGGTAGGACCGAAACGTTACAAAGGGAAACAGAGAGATTACAATCCCATCTCGGTGAGACCGAGATCCCTATCGGTGAGACCGATTGCCTAGGGTATGTGGCAGTGGCTATGACATCTGAACTCGATGGCGCCGGATAGAAAGAATTGGTAGGGCCGAGTTAGAATTTTGGTTTAGGTCATATGTGGAAGTGAGAAGGTAGTTGAGGGCTATGGAGCATATCACTAAGCATTTTGAGCAAGTGAGCCATTAAGCAACACCTCATCCCTCCTTGATAGTATTGCCTTTTCCTATAGACTCAATGTGATCTTGGATCACTAAAATATAAAATGTAGAGTCTTGAGCTTGAGTCAATCCCTTTGTCCTTAGCATTTTGAGGGGTCCACTTTTCTCATCCATGCCATGCCAATCATTGAGCTTTCCTAAAATATTAGTCTTGAAATAGTGTCAGCTCAATGAGCTATATGTTGTTAGGAATTACCAAAACCACCTAGGGATAGTTGCACTTTCAATAACCCATAGTTCCACAGGATCGAAACCTGACTCTCCTGTACAACCTTGATTCCAAAATATTCTTTGCACTTGGCTTCGTATGTAATTCATGAGCTAACTTCCTCGCCATCATTCATTTTGGTATGAGAGGCAAAATTATTCCTCATTGCTCTGAACCCCTTCATCACCTGTTATAGGCATCAGCTTGATGCCTACCTGGTCGAAACTTGTTGAACCTCCTTATAGCACTCTCTATTTGTCTCTTGGTGCTTCAAAAATCTCCTTCCTTGAGATAATTACCGGATGCCAATCCTTTTAGACATCCGCCCTTATAGTTTTCCCCTTATACCATATTCATAAGAACGATGGACTTTCTGAAGAAAGGACGAGGACTTCATCATGATGCCCTGATGCAGCGAATTGAAGACATCAACGTTATGGATCAACCTCTTCGATGAGAGCAACAAGAACAAGAAGATTCGTTAGAATTTCATAACCAGTTCCTTTCCCCTTACTCCACCTCTTAAATCTCGGGACGAGATTTCTTGTAGTGGAGGAGATTTGTAACACCCCGAGTGTCATGCTACTGTAACCCTCTGTGACTAAGCTAATCATTTTACTAAACAGTGCTTGATCACCTTTGATCCTAATATCCTTTGAAAATTCCACTTTCAAAGCAAATTCAATTTGCAAGTGAAATTTGGAGTTGCATAAAAGTTGCTGCAAAATACTTCATCATTTAGCCAAATTTCCATAACAAATGATTGTTAAGGAAAACAACATCACCTCCAAGCTAAGATGGACCATAGCAAATAAAACAGTGTCGTTTCAGCATTTTAAGATGCTATTTTACTTGTGAAAAATCCAAATGTATTTAGTTGCCCCTCAAACTATTTATGTCAGTGCCAAACAATACAAAGAATTTAAGTGGCCTAGTCCCACAACTTTTTCAAAGTATTTTGGTAGCACAAACTTTTCCCTCTGTCTCTGTTTTAGATAAAACAAAAAGAAAACAGAAACCTAAAAGGAGAAAAGGCGAAAAAAAGACCCCCTAGCCCCCTTGGCCCAAAAGGCCAAGGCGGCCCAACTGGACCGACCGGCCCAACCCCTCCCCAGGTCATCTCCCTCTCCTCCCCTGTATGACCGACCGGGAGGGGGCTCCCGCTCGTCCCCGCCAGAGCCGGCGTTGCACCCCGTACGCCACCGACGGGAGGATAAGGCCGCCCCCCTGGCGCCTCGGTTCCTCCTGGCCTCACTCTCGCTCTCATCCACTTCCCCCCTCTCCCAGGCGTTCCCCTCTCCAGTTCCGCCCACTCCCGAACGCCTCCATCACCGTTGTTGCCGTCGACCTCGCAGCCATCGTCGCCCTCCACGCCGAGCTGGGAGGTCCCGCGGACCCGCCGTCGTCTGCTTCGTCTTCCTCACCCACGAGCTCAAGCCCGGAGCCACCGCATTGGCCGGATCGACACCATCTTCTTCGACGGTCGCCGCCACTGTTCTTCATCGATCCGTCGCCTCTGCAGCTCCTAAACCACCAACAAGCCTCCGTGTGCCTCTGTGTTGAGCTCCTCGGCCGATTCCCCTCGTTTTCCCCTTCGATCCGTGCCGTTCTACCCCACTGTTCGTCGTGGTCCGAGCTCCTCGCCATGCGCCGTGGCCCCTGCCGATTGCTCTGCTGCGCAACTGCATTCCTGCTGCTCCTCACGCCGCCTGGCGCTGCCGTCGCGCAGGCCGCATCGCAGCAATCCCGCGCCAGCTCACCCCGCCGTGCTACCGCGCGCGCCTCGTCCATAGTGGCGGAGCCTATCCGCCCCTGCAGCTGCTTCGTGCCCTGCTGCTCACCCTGCTGTTGCTCTGCTCGCTACCGCTGCTTATGCCGTTTTGTTGCCGCTACTACATCGCTACTGCCTGATGTACTTGCTGTACTGCTGCTGCTTACTCCTACTAATGTGATGCGGCTTCCTGCTGTTGTGGATGGGCATGGCCGCTGCCTCTGCGTCCATGCCTGTTGGCCCTGGCAACACAGCCGTGGCTTAGCTACTGGAGGCGAGGCATGGCTGTACCAATGGCTAGCCCAGTTAATTAGGAGTAGATTAGATGAGGGGCTAATTAGTACTAGTTAAATTACTTGCTACCCTATGACATGTGGGTCCCATTTAATTAGGTTACTTTTATTTTTTTTTAGGTACAACATATGACATGTGGGCCACCCCCTCCCTGTTTGACAAGTCAAATTGACTTGGTCAATTCGAATTTAATCAAAAGCAGAAATTCTGGAATATTCTTAAAACTTTGGAAAATCATATAAAATAAATCGTAACTCGGATGAAAATAATTTATATATGAAAGTTGATCAGAAAAATGAGACGAGCCCGACCACGCTATCCACAAACCGTCAGATGCCTCCAACACCACAAACATGGAACCTTCCCCTCTAGTTCATCTTTCTGACAGATGTCCGAAACCGGGAAAATGTCCCAGTTAAGTTCCCACTTCGTCTGCAACATGTAGCACTGCGTTAGGTCACCCCTAGCACAACGTTTTGCCATGTTATGCTTTATGATGCTTTGGTTGCTTTATATTTATTGTTTCTTCCCCCTCTTCTCTCCGGTAGACCCCGAGACTAATGCTGCCCTTGTGATCAACTACGTCGATGATGACCCTTCTTCCCTTTCAGTGAAGCTTCCAGGCAAGCCCCCCCTTTGATCATCCCGATATCGCCCATTCCATTCTCTCATGCTTGCATTAGATTTTTGCTACGGTTGTTGTTTGCTCCTATTTGGATGCATGAACATACTGATCTTTGATGGTCTCCAAACGAAATATTTTAAAGTCAAGTTGTGAAAGCATAGTATAATGACGTGACAATGCATCAGCAATAACATTTTCTTTACCCTTCTTGTGTTTAATGACATAGGGAACATCTCAATGAATTCAACCCATTTACCATGCTGACACAGTAAATATTCTATGGGATTTAAATAAATCAGAAATGATTTATTTATTTCAGAAAATATCCGAAACTTCAAAAAATCATAGAAATTATCTGTAACTCCAAATGAAAAGATTTATATATGAAAAATGATCAGAAAAATTCAATCTATCTATCCGTACCATTTTCATGCATGTTAGAACAACTTATAGCTTCTGTTTAGGACCAATCATATAAACGGCATTTGAATATCCACATATGGAGTTTGAATTGGAATCTGGTATTCAAACCAACTCCATTTAACCTGTTGCTAGTTGCATTAGCTCAAATCATAGCGTATTGACATGTCATGATCAAGCATCATATTGTGCATTGCATTGATTGTGTTCCTTCTTTGTTGCTGGTGGTTGTTCCCTCTCGATAGACGTGTTCCGATGATGACTTCGATGACACCGATGAAGAGATATACTATCTTCAGAAATGCTAGGCAAGCAAAACCCCCTTGTTCATTCTGATACAATCCCACTCTCTCACTCATGCTCTCTTTTATTGCATTAGGACAACAAGGATTCATCTGTTACATGCTGTGGTAGTTGAACCCCTTTTCCTCTGCATGACATCTCATTGCCACAATATATAGATGAAACCCACTAGCATGAGTAGGAGTTGTTTGAGCCCTGATGTGCCTACTCATTCATGCTTGTTTGTCATGCCTGCTACTGCTTAGAGTTGAGTCAGGTCTTATTCACAGCGGATGAATTGGAATGGTGATGAACATGTCCTACTGTGTGTGAGATAAGTGTGTGAACACGATTGGGTAAAGGTAGCGGTGAGAGGCCATGTAGGAGTACATGGTGGGTTGTCTCATTGAAACCATCCTTAGGAACTGAGTTCTGTGTTTGTGATCCATGAACAACTACTACCACAAGTTGGTCCCGAAACCAATGGACCCTCTCGACTTATTAGCCGCCCCTGTCCTCTGTCGGGAATTGCAAGTAGTTTCTGGTGTTTGTAGTATGCTGGAGGCCGTGCGCAGCACTGACCCGAGGAGTGGGCTGTGATGCGTTAGGCACGTGGCACGGTGTACCGGAACGCCCGTTTGGTGCCTCGGGAACCCTGCACACATTGTTCGGGGCCGTATGTGGAAACTTCGACCGAACTCCCTGCGGATGGAACATGAATAAGCGATAAACTAGGACTAGGGACTTGTGCGGTTAGTCAAGACATGGCGGACACCCTCGCCAGGCTTCCGTTTGAAGGTTGCCGAGATACACAACGTGTACATGGCGGTAAGTGGCGAGTGCGTGTGTGAAGAAGTACACCTCTGCTGGGTTAACATCATCTATTCGAATAGCCGCGTCCGCGGTAAAGGACCTCTGGGTTTCCTGTACAGTTCATAGACAAGTGAAAGTGGATACTCTAAAATGCGCAAGATAAGCATGAGTGCTATGGATGGCGTTCTCGTAGGGAGACGGGAGCGGATCCATAGTGGTGTATTGATATGCTGAATATGTGGACTCGTGTGCGCCACCTCAAAAGAGTTACTTGTCGTCGTAGTTCAGGATAGCCACTGAGTCAAACCTAGCTTGCTGTAGTTAAACTCCACCACCCCATTGTTGATACTGATGCATATGTAGCTAGTTCTGATGTAAGTCTTGCTGGGTACATTTGTACTCACATTTTCTTATTTTATATTTTTGCAGAGAGACTTCAGTCACACTAGTAGTTCCACGTGGACTTCGACGTTTAGCTTGTTACCTCAGCTATGATCTTGTGCCCTCGGCAGGGTCTTGTAGATAGTCAGGATTCTCAGCCTTTTTCATTCGTAGTTGTCTGTACTCAGACAAGTTAAGCTTCCACATGTGCTTATTGCTTGTATGACTTGAATGCTGGGTCATCAGACCCATGTTTGTAATATCTGGCTCCTCGGAGCCTAATGAATAAATACTTTTGAGTCGTAGAGTTTTGTTGTGATGCCATGTTGTATTTGCACATATCGAGCATATTGTGTGTATGTATTGAAATGCTTGGTATGTGTGGGATCCGACAACCTAGTTGTCTATTCTTGGTAGCCTCTCTTACCGGGAAATGTCTCCTAGTGCTTCCACTGAGCCATGGTAGCTTGCCACTTCTTTGGAACACTTAGGCTGGCCGGCATGTGTCCTTCTTCGTTCCCGTATCTGTCCCTTCGGGGAAATGTCACACGTTGTTCATTTAAGTCCTTGTAGCTTGCTATGACTTGGGTTCATAGTTGATGACCGACACGTTCATTGTTGGGTCATGTATGCCTATCCCTGTAAGTTAGTACCACTTTGGATTCACGACTAGTCATGTCGGCCCGGGTTCTTTGTCATATGGACGCTAGCGACACTATCATATACGTGAGCCAAAAGGCGCTAACGGTCCTGGGCCAGGTAAGGTGGCACCTGTGGGAATACCGTGCGTGAGGCCGCAAAGTGATGTGATGTGTTACATGCTAGATCGGTGTGACTTAGGATCGGGGTCCTGACAGCTTTGGTATCAGAGCTTGACTGCTTGTAGGATTACCAAGCCAATCTGGTCGAAGTCGAGTCTAGAAATGCTTTAGTTATATAAGGGAATTGGTTGTCGGAGGGAACATAAGGCTCTTTTTACTCCTTTACCTTATGCCCCTCTGATCTGAGTCATCCTCTTCTCTTCTATGGGGATTAAGAACAAGGCTTCTCTTCTTTCTATCAGGATCACGTGTTACTAATCCGTAGACTTATAAGATTGATGGATTCAAGTCTCAGTTCAACTTCTAGTACTTCCATGTGTTAACAGTTGGTCTCGGAACCTTGATATTGTGATGTTGAGTGGTTATGCCACCATTTTGCAGGATGTCTCAAATCTTTTTGAGCATTTACAACCGTTATGCTGTCTGAGTCATCCCAGGTTTCTAAATAGTCTGATGCACTTGCAAATCTTTCTTCATGTTCCCGATGTTCCTTTGGGCCAGATTAACCACACTAACCAGTGTGTTGAGGTACTCTATTGCCTCGACATATATGTTGAAGCCATTATTATGACCCTAGGCGTCTTAGAGAACCACTTAGTAATCTAGCAATGCTTTGTATCCCCAGTGTGATGATTCTGGCCATCATTCTCGAAAGCATCCCGTGATGTTATTAGTTAGTAGGTATTCCATTCCTGGGTTCTTGAACCCGAGATTCACTCTACTCATTCATGTTGATAGTGTTTGCTAGTTCCTTTAGGATATTAGTAACCTTTGTGATAGTTCTCAAGGTCCATGGTATATCATTCTTCCAATACCACGAACCATCATGGTAAAAGTTCTCCTGAACCAAAAGATCACAACCAGAGTTCTCTTGATGAGTTCTCGATTCTATGTTGTGACTCTGCCAGTTCTACCTTTCTGCATGGATTATCCGGAAGAAAAATGTTGAGCTTCGTTCGACATACTAATCTATACATCCACAACTCAGAAAGTTATATGTTCCTTTGAGTTGCCCTCTTCAGTTGTATTCCGACCATCATCTATCAGTTGATAGTCAAGGGTAGTTGTGCATTCGTGTTATCGATGCCCATTATTCTTGTGGTCTGTCAAGTCATCCTATTCCAGGATGCTTAGGAGAAACAAATTCCCATACCACATTCATTTCCAGGATTGGGTCAAATAAGCTATATTCCGCAGATCAAAATGCTAACCAACTTTTGTTCTGTTCTTCCTTCGAGCACTAGTCTCATTATGTCAGGAATATCATAGGAATTGCACAACCTCTTATGGATTCTTGCCATAGTGAAACCCCTCACCATCATCGTTCATTCCCCGGTCTCCGTGTTATTGTAACCTGAATACCGACAAGTGAATTGTGAGGCGTGAAATCAATACTCCTACCAACTCCGTTGCTTGGTAGATAATGGACAATAATCTGATTCTTAGCGTGTCAATTATTGAATTATCATTGTAAGATTGATTGTGCTACCTAGTCCTTACTTCTGGTGTACTCTTCGATCAATGAGTTAGGATTGTGGCAATCCCTCGCTCCTTTGATCATATCGTCTTGCCCCGAAAAGCAAGATTGTTCTCGAGCTTAGTAATATATCGGTGGTCCGCGATTTTCCAAATATCTCCTAGGAAGTATCACCAGGTTGACCCCTGACCATTATGTTGAGATCGTGATCAAGTTGGTTTCTTGTAAACCACCCCTTCTCCAAGAATCCGTGTTGGATACTCCTGAGCTAGTTGGTTAAGCCAAACAACAACTTGGAGGGTTGGAAGATAAAATCTTGTCTGACTTAGTTCATGTTAAGGGATAACTATTTGTATATGTGTGTTGAAAAAGATGGTATTCTCATCGATTGACCCTCGTGATCAGTTAATGGACCTATCATTTTATCCAACCTTTGATTCGAGTATGGTCTATCCTCAAATCAAATCAGAACCAACGATATTCGTAATGTTGTCTTATTCGTGGTTGTTTCTTCGAGCATACACCATTATATCTTTTTGGGTCTGACCAATGCTATCACTTTGTTCACATAATTGTGGAATTCCACTTATATGGAAACCTGGATGAATAGTTCTTGAGCCCATCAGCAACATTTTTATCGTCTCCATGATTCATGTTGAACATCCAGCTAGTGTTGGAAACTTTTTGAGCAATGCCTTCGTGTTCCGTTCATGACGTATATGTTTGGATGAAAGAAGTGACTTCCTCTAACTCACGTGCATTTGATGTAAGTTGTCGCCGTGGATCAGAGAAAGCTTGCTTTTGTTCCTATGGAATCATTCCAAGTCAGTCATGTACATGCAAAGTATTCTATGGTATGGTGGACTGATCATCTTCATTCCATATGTATTCCCTAGCACACCAATCCACTGATTGATTTTTTCAAGGAGAAGAAGTTCCTTTTTAAGATATAATCATGACTTATGCAAGGACTTCGACATCCTCATTATTGGTTCCCCACCTGAACCCGGTAGTGTTTTATTGTAAGACTACTATGTGGTCATGCTTGTCTTGGACAGCGTGTCCACAGGTATGTAGCAGAACCAGCTCATGTTTTGGAGCTTACTATCGTATTTCATTTCCCGAGAATCTCGCAACGTCAACTCATCGATTTGTGTTGCAAACTTTCTTTTCAGACATGCTTAGTCTGAAGTATCCTATCACCAATCGAATCTGAATCTCAGGCAGATATACGGTTAGAACATCCCCAGTATTTGCATTTTGTTCCCAGCTTGCACCGCCATTGTGCCGACTTCCATGGGCTGCCCTTCTCAGTTATTACTATTCAGGATCATCTCCAAAAGTGCTCCTACCATGGGTCCCATCCATTTCCGATGATAGGCAAAAATCATCCATTGCATTGTCTTCAACAACGTAGTCCACATCATCCATTCTAATCGTAGTATGCCATTCTTCCGAACTCCTTCAAACAATTGATTGCAAATTTCCTTGGGCTGGTAAGAAGAGTTTCAATGATCTATGTATCGAAAGTAATTCTTTTTGCCACTTAAGGGAATAACTCTACGAGTCACCTTCCCTAAGGTGCCCCATTTGGAATCATGGCAAATATTTCATCGCTATCCTGAAATCATGCACCACCTCCTTTAGTATGGAATTTTTGCCTACCCAATTGAACCTTTTCATCTACCTTTTTCCATTGCTCCCGATGTGCATTTTATGCCTCAACTCAAGAGATGTTCCATTTCTCACTCCATGAGTTGATCTTGAGTGCTCGATCTTCGAGAAGATCAATTCTTCTAGAGTTTCCCTTCCTTCTCGTTGTCATGTTGGATGGAGTTCTTAGAGCAAGACGTGGGGACAAAGATGATGATTGAATCAACGTTCTTAGGAAGTGCAGCTGGATCGTGAAGATTGTGTTAGCTTTGTGTCCCCTCCGTCTTCTTACCTCACGTCTTGAATCTCGGGACGAGATTCTTGTTTAGTGGGTGTGAGTTTCCACATCCCTAGTTCTGGTAATGCTTAGTGCTAGCATCTTATGTTGCATCATGCTTAAGTGTCAATTAAACTTGAAATGGGGAATGACCAAACCCTAGCACCAAATGAATTCAAATAGGCTCAAATAACATCATTTTCAATGACCCAAAATGCCCTTTGAAAATGTTCATGATTTCTGATAAAGGTGAAAACCTCTAACAAAAATGATGAACATATTTCTAGGTCATTCCTGGATTTTTTGAATTAAATCATATTGTATTTGACTTTGGGCATTTAAACACTATAAATAATATAAATGCTCAAAGAATGTTGGAACTATTTGTCGGCTACTGAAATAATTCAGAAAGTGCTCATGAATATTTTGAGGATTTATAAAATTGATTTGGTTTTTAAAACTGGATCAAAAACAAACTACAAATTAGAAAACGGAAACAGAAATAGAAAAGGGTTAGAAACTCACCTGGCTTACCTGGCGCAGCCCACCTGGCTGGCCCAGCCCAACTCCCCGCCTGTCGCCTTCCTCCTCGCGCCAGTAGGCGAGGGCGCGTGCCCGGCGCCCGCAGCCACAAGCCGCCACCTCCTGCCTCACTGCTTGCTTCCCCGACCCCCTTGGAGATTCCACGCGACCCCTCTACTCTCTCTACTCTCCCTCATCCTCGTCCTCTCCCCTGGATACCTCTCTCTCACCACCCGAGCGACCTCATCGTCGTCGCTCGCCATTGCCGCAGCCACCGTCATCGGCTCGCCTCGCCGTTGATTCCAGTCGCTCCACCGTCATCTATATCATCTCATGCCGACGAACGCAAGCCGAGGATCACCACGTCGTCGTCTTCGAGCTCGTCACCACCGCATCTGCTCGACGGACTTTGCCGGTCGATTCACCGTCTCCAACGCCTCCCCGAGCCCACTGATCTACTCTACGTGTCCACCGTGAGCCCCTGCATTGAACCCCTCTCTCCCCTCGCTCGTTTGTTTCCTACAACCGCAACGGCCATCATGGCTGAGAGCTTGGCCCTACCGGCCATGCCGCTGCCATGGCCATGGCCACGCAAGCTCGCAGTCGAGCACCTAACGTACTTAGGGCGACCCTAGGATCCTAACATGACCAACCGCTGCTCCATCCGTCCACCATAGCGCCGATCTCGTCGTTGTCGGAACTCCGGACGCCGCACTAGTCGTCGCCTCCACTGTTTTGGTCCACGCCGGCTCGAGCCGATGGCACCGCTGGACGCGCACGAGCGCCAGCGTCACGTAGGTGGTCTCCGCCGGCCATTTGGTCGCTGGAGCAAGAAACCCCACTTCGCTGTCTCTGGCCTCGCCGGCGACGATCGTGGGTCAACTCCGGCGAGTTTGACCATGGTTGACTAGGTTTGACTCCCCTCTGAGTCACTGACTTCTGGGCCCAGCCTATGGTTTAATTAAGCTGATTTGTTAATTAACACTAACAGTCTGTGTTAATTAGTTAAGACACTGACACACGGGTCCCACTGGTCAGGTTTGACCTGGACCGGCCCCTTTGAACCGCAGACATCACAGTGACATCATGCTGATGTAGTAAATATTCTCTGGGATTTAAAATAAATCAAAAATGATTTATTTATTTCAGAAAATATCCAAAACTTCTAAAAATCATAGAAATTAATCTGTAACTCCAAATGAAAAGATTTATATATGAAAAATGATCGAAAAAATCCAATCTATCCATATGTACCATTTTCATGCATGTTAGAACAACTTATAGATGCTGTTTAGGACCAATCATATAAATGGCATTTGAATATCCACATATGGAGTTTGAATTTGAATCTTGGATTCAAACCAACTCCATTTAACCTGTTGCTAGTTGCATTAGCTCAAATCACAGCATATTGACATGTCATGATCATGCATCATATTGTGCATTCCATTGATTGTGTTCCTTCTCTTTTGTCGGTGGTTGTTCCTCTCGATAGACGCGTTCCGACGATGAGTTCGATGACACCGATGAGGAGCTATACTATCTTCAGAAGTGCCAGGCAAGCAAAACCCCCTTGTTCATTCTGATACAATCCCACTCTCTCGCTCCTGCTCTCTTTTATTGCACTAGGACAACAATGATTCATTTATTACATGCTGCGGTAATTGAACCCCTTTTCCTCTACATGACCTCTCATTGCCACAGTAAATAGATGAAACCCACTAGCATGAGTAGGAGTTGTTTGAGCCCTGATGTGCCTACTCATTCATGCTTGTTTGTCATGCCTGCTACTGCTAAGAGTTGAGTCAGGTCTGATTCATCGGGGATGAATTGGAATGGTGATGAACATGTCCTACTGTGTGTGAGCTAAGTGCGTGAACACGATTTGGTAAAGGTAGTGGTGAGAGGCCATTTAGGAGTACATGGTGGGTTGTCTTATTGAAACCGTCCTCGAGAACTGAGTTTTGTGTTTGTGATCCATGAACAGCTACTACCACGCGTTGGACCCGAAACCAATGGACCCTCTCGACTTATTAACTGTCCCTACCCTCTGTCCGGGAGTTGTAAGTAGTTTCTGGTGTTTGTAGTATGCTGGAGGTTGTGCGCAATGCTGACCCGTGGGGTGGGCTGTGATGCGGTAGGCACGTGGCACGGTGTACCGCGACCCCCGTTTGGTGCCTCGGGAACCCTGCACACATCATTCGGGGCCGTATGTGGAAATTTCGGCCGGAGTCCCTGTGGATGGAACCTGAATAGGCGATAAACCTGGACTAGGGACTTGTGTGGTTAGTCAGGTCGTGGCCGACACCCTCGCCAGGCTTCCGCTGGAATGTTGCCAAGATACATAATGTGTACATGGCGGTAAGTGGCGAGAGCGTGTGTGAAGAAGTACACCCCTGCAGGGTTATCATCATCTATTCATATAGCTGCGTCTGCGTCTGCCGTAAAGGACCTCTGGGTTGCCTGTACAGTTCATAGACAAGTGAAAGTGGATACTCTAAAATGCGCAAGACAAGCGTGAGTGCTATGGATGGCGTTCTCGTAGGGAGACGTGAGCAGATCCATAGTGGTGTATTGATATGGTGAATATGTCGACTCGTGTGCACCACCTCAAAAGAGTTATTTGTCGTCGTAGTTCAGGATAGCCACCGAGTCAAAGCTGGCTTGCTGCAGTTAGACTCCACCACCCCTTTGTTGATACCGATGCATATGTAGCTAGTTCTGATGTAAGTCTTGCTAGGTACATTTGTAATCACATTTGCTTAATTTATGTTTTTGCAGAGAGAATTCAGTGTCACTAGTAGTTCTGCATGGACTTTGATGTTTAGCTTGTTACCTCAGCTACGATCTTGTGCCCTCGGCATGGTCTTGTAGATAGTCAGGCTTCTCAGCCTTTTTCATTTGTAGTTGTGTGTACTCAGACAAGTTAAGCTTCTGCATGTGGTTATTTCTTGTATGACTTGAATGCTGGGTCATCAGACCCATGTTTGTAATATCTGGCTCCTCGGAGCCTAATGAATAAATACTTTGAGTCATAGAGTTTTGTTGTGATGCCATGTTGTATTTGCACATATCGAGCGTATTGTGTGTATGTTATTGAAATGCTTGGTATGTGTGGGATCTGACAACCTAGTTGTTTATTCTTGGTAGCCTCTCTTACCGGGAAATGTCTCCTAGTGCTTTCACTGAGCCATGGTAGCTTCCTACTGCTTCGGAACACTTAGGCTGGCCGGCTTGTGTCCTTCTTCGTTCCTGTGTCTGTCCCTTCAGGGAAATGTCACGCGTTGTTCCTTTAAGTCCTTGTAGCTTGCTATGACTTGGGTTCATACGTTGATGACCGACATGTTCATTGCTGGGTCATGTATGCCTATCCCTGTAAGTTAGTGCCACTTTGGATTCACGACTAGTCATGTCGGCCCGGGTTCTTTGTCATATGGATGCTAGCGACACTATCATATACGTGAGCCAAAAGGCGCAAACGGTCCCGGGCCAGGTAAGGTGGCACCCGTGGGAATACCGTGCGTGAGGCCGCAAAGTGATATGATGTGTTGCATGCTAGATTGGTGTGACTTAGTATCGGGGTCCTGACAGTTCACGTACCGTATGGCCAGCTCCGCCCCACCAAGCCCTTCTCCGGAGTCAGCAGCAGTTCCACCAGCCCTCTGGGGCAGATCCGCCTCCCGGTCACCTTCGGTACCCGTGAAAACTACCGCACCGAGCTTATCGACTTCGACTACGCTCGCATCAGCCTCCCGTACAATGCCATCCTCGGGTACCCTGCCCTGGCTCGGTTCATGGCGGCGACCCATCCGGCCTACAACCTCATGAGGATGCCGGAAGCAGCAGCGTCCTCACCGTGGCCGGCGACACCAAAGAGGCCCTGACGGCCCTCAAGCTCGCCTTCAGGGCCGCAGCAGCGGCACGCCCGGCCGACGGAGCCACCCGCGGGGCTAAGGGGGCTGCGCCAGCAAAAAAGAAACAGCTATTCATGCAAGATCGGGCCAAGACGAAGCAGGTGCCAGTAGACGAGGACGGGGCCTCAGGGGCCACCTTCACCATAGGTGCCGACCGTGCCCCGGAACAGGAGAAGGAGTTGGTCAATTTCCGGCATGCGAACAAGGAGGTATTCTCCTGGGAACCCAAGAAGCTGGTTGGGGTCCCAAGGGGAGTGATCGAGCATCACCTGAGGGTATGCCCTAACAGGCACCCGGTAAAGCAGAAGGCACGACGGCAGTCCATGGACAAGCAGTCCTTCATCATCCAGGAGACCCGCAAGCTACAAGAAGCATGTGTAATCTGTGAAGTGCGGTACCCGGAGTGGCTGGCAAACCCAGTCGTTGTGCCCAAGAAAGGCGGGAAGGAACGCATGTGCGTTGACCTCACCAACCTCAACAAAGCCTGCCCTCAAGGTCTGCCTCCGCCATCACAAGATCGACCAGATCGTCGACTCCACCGCCGAGTGCGACCTGCTATGCTTCCTAGATGGCTTCTCGGTATACAACCAGATCAAGGTGGCGGTGCAGGACGTCGAGAAGACGGCCTTCTTGACCCCGTGCGGGGTGTACTGCTACACCTACATGTCGATCGGGCTGCGCAACGCTGGGGTGACCTTCCAACGACTAATGCACATCACTTTGGGCCAACGGCTCGGGAGGAACGATGAGGCCTACGCCGACGACATTGTGGTAAAATCTCAGGAGGCAAGGACCCACATTCAGGACTTAGAGGAGACTTTCGCCAGCCTGCGCAAGGTGGACCTGCGGCTCAACCCGGAGAAGTGCATGTTCAGCGTCCCCTCCGGCAAGCTGCTGGGTTTCCTCATGTCACACAGGGGGATCGAGGCGAATACGGAGAAGGTCAAGGCAATAGAAGACATGAGCCCGCCGCAAACTCTCAAGGAGGTGCAAAAACTCGCGGGCTGCGAGACCTCACTAGGTGCTTTATCTCCAAGCTGGGGGAGCGGGCCGTACTGTTCTTCAAGCTGATGAAGAAGAAGGGCCCGTTTGAGTGGACCCCGGAGGCCGACTTGGCGTTTCAAGGCCTCAAGAGATACCTTACCAGCCCACTAGTGATGGTAGCACCTCGTCCCCTCGAGCCCCTGGTGCTTTACCTAGCGGCCACGCCTCATTCAGCTTGCGCAATGTTGGTGGCCGTCCAGGAGGAGCGTCAGGTCACGAACCTGCCACACAACACTGCACATTTGGTCGGGATGATGAGGCACCAAGACAGCGCTCCTGAAACCACAACAGCGCCGGCAGATGAGCAGGCTCTGCAAGGCGGCGCTCCTAAGGCTGCGGTGGCCCAGATGGTTAACCAAACTCCTGAGGTCCCCCGGCCTCAGGAGGCGCCCCAGCCTCCTGAGACCTCGGACTCCATCAACGCTCCCGCCCTCGTCGACCACCCCGTGTACTTCGTCAGCATGGTGTTACAGGACGCGAGGGCGTGCTATCCCATGTCGTAGAAGCTTCTACTCGCGCGCCTAGTGGCCTCGTGCAAGCTGCGTCACTACTTCTAGGGTCACCCCATCAAGGTCGTCTCAGCTTACCCACTAGAGAGGGTACTCTGGAGCCCCAATGCTGCTAGGAGGGTCGCCGAGTGGAACATCGAGCTGCAGGCAATCCAGCTGGAGTTCAGCACCACCAGGTTCATCAAAGGAGCTGTGCTCGCCAACCTCGTGGCGGAGTGGACTGACGCCCCAACACCCGAAGTAGGCAAGGACCAGTCTCTCTCGCTAGGGAGTGAAGCGTCGGACGGCTGGGTCATGTACTTCGACGGCGCCTTTGTGCATCAGGGTGCGAGGGCTGGAGCCGTGCTCATCTCGCCCATCAGGACAAGCTCTACTACGTCGTGCAGCTCTGCTTCCAGCGAGGAGAGAAGGTCTCCAACAACATCGCGGAGTATGAAGGACCGATCGCCGGCCCCAGGGCAGCGATGGCCTTGGGGGTAAGGCGCCTCACCATCAAGGGCGACTCTCAGCTCCTCGTCAACTTTTCCAACAAGGTGTACGAGCCGAAGGATGAGCACATGGAGGCATACCTCACGGAGGTACGCAGAATGGAGAAGCAATTCTTGGGCCTGGAATTGCAGCATGTGCCCCGCGGCACGAACAAGGAAGCTAATGACATTGCCAAGAGGGCGTCAAGGCATCAGCCCCAAGAGCCCGGTGTCTTCGAGGAACGACTATCCAAGCCTTCAGCAGCCCCTCCGGCTGCGGAACCTACGCCGCCTCAGGAGGAGCTCCCCCCGCCATCAACCTTAGGAGCTCCCGCCTGTGGCCCGACCTCAGGAGTACGCCTGCTCCTCGCGATCGAACCCCAGGAGTGGTGTTGGACTGAAGAATTCAAGGCATACCTGCTCCAAGGGACCCTGCCGGATAAGGAGGAGGATGCAAAGCGTGTGGCTCATCAAGCTACAGCCTACTGCATCTAGGATGGTGAGCTATACCAAAAACGACCGAATGATGTTTCCTTGCGATGCATCTCCAGGGAGCAAGGGTGCGAGATGCTAGCTGACATACACGGCGGAGACTGCAGGCATCATTCGTCGTCACGCACCTTGGTGGGCAAGGCGTTCCGCAGCCGGTTTTACTGCCCCACGGCACTCAACGACACAACTGAGCTGGTGAGATCCTGCAAGGCCTGCCAGTTCCATGCCAAGCAAATCCACCAGCCTGCTCAGGGCCTCCAGACTATCCCACTCTCGTGGCCGTTTGTGGTCTGGGGGCTGGACATCCTGGGCCCATTCCCTCGAGCGCCCAGGGGCTACCGCTTACATCGCCATCGACAAGTTCACCAAGTGGGTGGAGGTGCAAACTTTCCGCACCATCCCTACCGGATCCGCAGTCAAGTTCATCAAGGGTCTTGTGAGCCGGTTTGGAGTCCCTAACCGCATCATCACCGACAACATCTCGCAGCTCACTAGCAATCTCTTCAAAACATATTGCGCTAACCTTGGAACGCAGATATGCTATGCCTCAGTGGCACACCCCAGAAGCAACGGCCAAGCTGAGCGCGCCAACATGGAGGTCTTGAGAGGCATCAAGACAAGGACCTTCAAGAAGAAGCTCGAGGCCTACGGCAGGGGCTGGCACGACGAGCTCCAGTCCGTGTTGTGGTCCATCTGCACCACCACCACCAAGCCAATGGGCGAGACTCCGTTCTTCCTCGTCTACGGAGCCGAAGAGGTTCTCCCTCATGAGGTCAAGCATCACTCCACGCGGGTCCTGGTGTTTGACGAGGAACATCAGGACGCCATGTGGGGGATGGACCTCGTGCTGTGGGAGGTACGCCACCGCCAAGCCTCGCTCCGAGCGGCAAGGTATTGAAGAGCGCCATGGCAAGACCACCGCCAGCTGCTCGCCTTCCAGGACGCTCGAGGTGGGCGATCTCGTCCTGAGGCGGGTGCTCTCTAGGGAAGGGCTGCATAAGCTCTCACCCATGTGGGAGGGCCCATTTAGGATTGCACGCGTCTCCAAGCCTAGTGTAGTGCTCCTGGAGACGCAGGATGGGATCCCCATCCAGAAGGCTTGGAACATCCAGCACATGTGGAAGTTCTACCCATGAAGCAAGGCCCAGTGCATGTGAAGGTCTTCGCTCGTGACACTCCGACGTAATAATGAGTGGGGTTGTACACACTCCGGAGTCTCCGGAGAGCCGCCCTTGGGCCTCGGGGGCTCCCTCCCACCTCCTAGTGGCAACACTTAGCTCCACGCTGGTGAGAAGACTAGACTAGGTGACGGACGCGGCTGCTCATTTGCTTTCTATAGTTGGTTTGCAACCTTCTTAATGGAATTTGGAGTTCTGGCATTTCTCGATTGCTTGGTTGAGTTCCCCTTTTTCCCTACTTCTTCCCTCATTTCTTTGTTCTGCGCCAAGGAGGATGGCGGTTGCTCGACGCTCTCCCTCGTGCGCATCACGCGGGGGCCAGGTAGGTGTGTGCATGCGCTAGGCTAGCCTAAACCAAGCACACACCTCGCCAAAGCCCCGTCGCTCCAGAGCTTCGGCTCCCTTGATTTTCGCGAGGCGCCCTCGATTGAGCTCATGATTGGCTCACCCTCCTAAGTCCGTGCCCCACGGGTACCGTGACGTGGCACACTAGGCCATGACTAGCCCATGCCTGAGGGCGCGTGCAAGGTAGGATAAGGCACCCGACGGATGTCCTAACAAATTCTGCAGCTTTGCGACGTCTCCCGAGGTCAATGGCCCCTGAGTCAACAACAAGGAAGCCTCACCAGGTGCCGGAAGGCGCGCCCTCATGAGACAAGAAACTACCCCGGGTGCATCAAGCTAAGTTATCTCTCTACGTCTACAATAAGCACAAATGCCACAACACAACACAGAAACAATAAGCATAACATAGCGGCATGAAAATCACAGTTCATTACACGCCCTCACAGGGCCCCATACTTGTTTCTTGGAATGCTGGAAGAAATGAAATGGTGAACAAAAGCGGCACGCACACCCGCAGCAGCTCACGAGGGTTGGCTCCCAGTGCCCCCCCGAACTCAGCTGGAGCCCTCCTCGCGCTTCACCGGAGCATGGCGACGGGACGACCCGCCACCATCCTCAAAGTGAGCTCGGCGGCTGGTCATAGCCGCTGCTGTTGGAGCTCTGGCTGGAGGAGGAGCCACCACCGCTGGACGAGCCACGACCGTCGCCAAGAGCGAGCTCACCCTCTTCATCGTTGCAGCCATCGCCAAGGCCAAGCTCGTCGTCACCGCCGTCATCCTCTGGGCAGCACCCTGCGCGGCGGCCATCTTCCCCAAACACCCTCGCGAAGAGGGTCGCGGCGCCATCGTACTTAAAATGGAGGGTACACCGCCTGCTCAGGCCACGCGCGCGGGCGAACGTCTGCCATCCGCGGGCCAGGGCCACGTTGCCCGCGACGGAGACCTCCACCGTGACCCACGAGGCCTTGCCGCAGCAACCGTCGGCCTGCAGCCAGAGGCCGTCAAGACCCTTGGCTGGCAGTTCGTCGGCAAAGGAGCACGGAAGCTAGAGCCAGGTGCCAGCCGGATTCTCCGACCACACGATGAACTCCGGGAGCACCTCTGCTGAATGGAAGCACGACCGAGGAGGTCGGGCGATCACGGAATGCCTCCCCTCGTTGCAAGGGCTGCTCCATCTAGAGCGACTTCACCATGGGAGGAGACACCACTGCGGCCGCCGAGGATGACGCCGGTCCCCGAAGGAGTACAACCACGCCCCCGAGGAGCCATGGCAGGGGTCGCGGCGTGCTTACGGGGACGGCTCGCCCCTTCTTGGGTGGCGGCGAGCCGGGACCCTCCCGACGAGCCTTCCCTTTCTCCGCAGCCGAGAACCTTTTCGTTGGCGCCATGGGAAGGCAGCAAGGCGGCGAGGCGAGGAGGAAGAAGAAAATGCGGGCGACAAGAAGAAGGAGATGAGCAACGGGGGCTCTGCCTCCCTTCTCATTTACAGCCAGGAGGAGACCAACCGTCGATCCCCACGATCGCACGCAATGATGATTTTCTTCTGCATGCAGCAGGGTCTCATCAAGTTGAGGATGGTTGCCGAGGCAGCATGGGGAAGCGGAGGCGCCCACGTCCCATCAATCGCCACGCATCATTCAAGGCCGTAGGCGGTTCGGGCCCGCGGCGCTCCACACTTGCCCTTTGGCTTCGCCTCGAAACCAAGTCCGAGCGCGCCTTGGGCCCGGGGGCTACTGTCGACGTCCTAGGAACGGGGGTGCCCAGACTTGCCTGCCTGCGGCTCACGGCATGGCTCCACCAACGGCCCGGTATGGCCCAGCTTCGGCAGCAACAACTCAAGACCCTAGTGAGGGGACAAGCCTCGCGAGGCGGACAACACCAAGATCTCCCTGGGGGCAGCCTTGCTAGGCTCGCTCCCGAGGAGCAGAGATATCTATGCAAGGGGCACCTCACGAGGTTCATGTGGCGTGAGCCATGACGACCAATGCCAGGCGGGCGCCAGCGGGCACAGTGCACCAATTTCTTCTTTGGTGCTAAAGAGGCAAGCACAGGCGAGGAATCCTTATCGGTGCAACTAGACCAAGACCGGCGGGACGGCAGGACGGAGGTCATCGCGGAGCCCACAGCAGCATCACCACCAGAGCCTTTGGCAGGTGAATACCACCTTGTGTCAGGATAGCTTGTACTAGTTGTCTCCCTTCAAAATTGGTCCTTGTGGGATCACTTCCTGCCTACATTTGGGAAGAGGACCAGGGCCTCTATAACAGGACTAGCCACCACCATAGGAGGCAGCCTGGGGAGAAAGAGTCCTTCATGCACACCCTAGAGTTCGAACCTCTCAAGGGTCCGCGGAACCCAAAATCCAACACGAAAGAAAAAGCAAAATCACAAGAAGCATAAAGGACAACTGACTCAACACAACGGTCTGCTCCAGTAGCTGCATCAGCTCCTGCTCCGCCTAGATGTAGGTTTACACGTGGATGAGGTTGTCAGTGAACTATAGGTGTAGGGCAATCACCACCGCGTCCAGGTCACTGGTGCTTGGCCAGCTCGTGGCCTCGTCAGCTCTCGCCCAGGGCCGCTGCATCAAAGTCACGGACTCGGCGCTAGTCCTACTCCCTACAGGCCTCGGCTCGAGGCTGCGCCTTGCGGGTTGTGGCCCGATGACCACCATGCCGCCGGAGCCCATGGGCGTGGCCTCCATGTTCAGCAGTGGCGCCCCTCCACTGGGTGGCGTAGACTCCGGCACGTGGCCCCCGTCGACCTCGTGCTCGACGTCGTCGGCCGGGTCGGCTGCTAGCGGCAATTCTGCAATGACATTCTAGTCGACACCCAGTGCATGATCATCTGTCTCATCATGGTCGGCTGCTTTAGCGGCGGCGTGGGTGTCGGCCTTCACCAGGCGGGCCGGGTAGTGCAGCGACTTCGAGCAGCCTCCCGGGGTGGCGACGAGTTCTCCTCTAAGGCCGGTTATGCCTGGTCCTCGGCGGCCCTCTCCCATGTCCCTACGGCGGCTTTCCACCCCTCGATCGAGGCCTCCACCACCTCCTTCTTGGTGGCCACCAGATCCCTCCAACCGGCGCGCTCCGCCTCCTTGGGCTCCATGCCGGATTGCAGAACCACGAGCTCCTCCTCGGTGGTCCTAGCCGGCTCGCCTCTGTTTGTGCCGCTTAGTGCTCCTGGCCTGCCGGCTCCGCCTCTAGGCGTGTTGGAGGCGGCCGTCTCCGTCAGCTCAAGTGGGGCCCTACATGACACACTGCAGGCATGATGGGAGAAGAAAAATGACACTGACACAAAAAGACAACAAGAAACAAAGCAGGGCAAGAGTACTGACCCGTCAACCATGGGAATCGCCCGTCTCGGGCCCACCGATGGGGCGAGGCGGTGTTTCTTCTTGATGGCCTTCTTCTCGCGCGCCAGCTGCATCATGGCTCGGCGTTTCCCGGCCAGCCGCTCCACTGTGTCCTTCCCGTGCAGACACGGTGCCCGCGGTCCACCAAAAGTCCCAGCTCCGACCGTTTTCCGCAGCCGCCTCCGAGGGTCAATGCTGGCATCCACCCCCTCTGGCGGGGGCGCTGCACCATGGGCACTGCTCACTTCGTCCCCGCTGTCGTCTGTCCATTCGCGAAGGGGATCTAGAGTCAGAGATTTACCGTCCTGGCCCGACACGCTGGCTTCAGCATGAAAGGCACGAGAAGATGGGTCTGAGGGGTGATTAGACCCTTAACAAGTAAAAGTGTAAGTTTTAGTTCCTTCAATTTAAGGTTGAGTGTAGCACATGTTAAAGGGCACACAATACATTTTACACATGCATGGCAAGAGTATGAGTAACGGAAAGAGTAAAGCATGCTAGTGCAAGAATGTAAAGGGATGGGAATGGAGTGTGCAAACGCAATGGAGACGCGGAGAATTTATGGCATGGTTCTGATAGGTGGTGCTACCGTACATCCATGTTGATGGAGACTTGAACCCATGAAGGGTAAGGGCTGCACGAGTCCACGGAGGGCTCCACCCACGAAGGGTCCACGAAGAAGAAACCTTGTCTATTCCACCATGGCCATCGCCCACGAAGGACTTGCCTCACTCAGGTAGATCTTCACGAAGTAGGCGATCTCCTTGCCCTTACAAACTTCTTGGTTCAACTCCACATCATGTCGGAGGCTCCCAAGCGACACCGAACCAATCTAGGAGACACCACTCTCCAAAAGGTAATAGACGGTGTGTTGATGATGAACTCCTTGCTCTTGTGCTTCAAATGATAGTTTCCCCAACACTCAACTCTCTCTCCAACAAATTTGTCTATGGTGGAAGAAGGATTTGAGTGGAAAGCAATTTGGGGAAGGCTAGAAATCAAGGTTCAAATGGTAGGAATGGAATATCTTGATCTCAATACATGAGTAGGTGGTTCTCTCTCCAAAAATGTATGGTGGAAGTGTAGGCATGTTCTGATGGCTCTTCTCTGAGGAAGAGGGGGTGAAGGGGTATATATAGCCTCCACACAAAATCCAACTGTTACATACTTTTGACCCATCTCGGTGGCACCGATTAGAAAACTCGGTGGCACCGATCTGTACGAAAATATGAACATTAGGAATCTCTGTGGGACCGACAGGAATAACTCAGTGGGACCGATGTCATAGGGCTTAGGCCAAACCTCATCTCAGTGGCACCGATTGCATCATCTCGGTGGGACCTACGTGAAGCAATAAGGCAACAGAGAATCAGTCAAGCCATCTAGGTTGGACCGATTGCATCTTCTTGGTGAGACTGAAATGATTGCAACAAGTCACAGAGAGCTAGCAAGTCCATATCGGTGGGACCGAATTTTTAGGGTTTTGGCAGTGGCTATGTTAAGACTAACTCGGTGGCTCCGGGTAGGAAATATCGGTGGGGACGAGTTGGGAATTAGGGTTTGGACATATTTGGATGGAGAAAGTGGCCGAGGGTTTTGGAGAAATATCACTAAGCACTTGAGCAAATAGATCATTAAGCAACGCCTCATCCCCTTTTAATAGTATTGGCTTTCCTATGGACTCAATGTGATCTTGGATCACCTAAACAAAAATGTAGAGTCTTGAGCTTTTGCCAATATTTTCCTTAGCATTTTGAAGGGGTCACATCCTCTTCTCCTTGCAACGCCACTTTTGAACTTGTCTGAAATATACTAGATGAAACCATTAGTCCATCAAGATATATGTTGACATTAGTTACCATAATAACCCAGGGAGCACTTGTGCTTTCAATCTCCCCCTTTTTGGTAATTGATGACAACATACATCAAAGCTTCAAGTAAATAAGTGACGATTAGTAAGTAAAGCTTTGGAAGAACATGTAACTTTCATGAGCTCCCTCTACATGTATGCACTCATGTAATGATATTACTGAACAACATGTGAATGCACAACATGATGAGTAAGCAATAAGTTACATGTATCTTGGCCAGATGCATCAGAGCAGAGAGTGATGTGAGATGTACCTTCATATTTATGATTTCCTCTTGCAAACAATATGTGCAAAAGCAAGAGATCATCATGCACATGAGTGAGATGCATACACTTACCTTGTGGTCCTTGAACTGACTCTCGAAGAAGCAAACTTGAGAAAACATGGTTAAATAACACAAGAAAACTTCAAACAAGAAGGATTTCAAGATCCACAAGAATACCAGACTGGGATGACATGTAATAAATGAGTAGCACAGAGTGAGTACTACATTTGAGTATAGAAATGTCCCCGAAGAATTAAGTATTTGCAATAAATTCCAAAGATTATTCTGCCCTAAGCATGGACTTCCTCTCCCCTTGAAAATAGTACTGAATAATGGGACTAGGTAGGGTGATAAACAATCAAAGCAAGCCATAGTCAAGCTAGCACTACTAAGGAAAAGCCTAGCAGCAGCGCTAGTTTTTGGCACCGCGCTACTGCTACGGCGCTACAACTAAAGGTTAGCAGTAGCGTTGGTTTACCCGCGCTACTACTATACCTACTTAGTAGTAGCACTTCCTGCAGAAAGCGCTACTGGTATTTACTAGCTGCACGCCTCTCTGCCCGCGCTACTACTATTATTACGTATTTTATTTCTTTTTTATTTTATGTCGTATTCATACACCATTATACAAGTTTTCATACAATAGCAATTTAGAGATTGTTTTTACATCATAATGAGTTATTACATCACTAGGTGAAAGAACCGTGGATTAGTTATGAGTGGATGGATCCTAAGTTCCCAAGTCATGGATTATCATGATAATCCATGACTTGGTCACTTAGGATCCATCCACTTGAAACTAATATGCGGTTCTTTCACCCAATGATATAATAACTCATCATCATATCATTAACAACTTACCATCTAATACATCATTGTCATATAACAACTCATAATCATCATTTTCGTCCATGAGACATCATATAACAACTTGGTCGCTAGTCATAATCACAACTCCTCCTCCTCATCATCATCAACTCTAACACATTGTAGCACATAATAACAACTTCTCATCATCATCATCATCATCATCATCATCATCATCATCATCATCATCATAGTCATAATCAACACTAACTAATTGTTCTTAATACCTAGGACCTACTCCTCTCTCCTAGGTAAAATACCATAAAAGAGATAAACCGGTCCATCTCCATAATGGAGAATGGAGATAAACCTATCTCCAACTTGTGGCTTGCGCACATTCATGTTGTATCCAATTAGTTGCTTGTGTGCATTCATCACTTCGCTCCATTCATTGATTTTCAGCATTCCATCATTTGAAAAAATTGAGTATGTAGTATAGTAAGACTTCGAAGGAGTTGGTCGTAAGCTAACCATATGCATATAACCTTCGGTAAACAGCATGTAAGGCACAACCTCCTTCGGGAGCCTCTGTTGAAAAAAGTAATAGTAACATATATAGTTAGCAATGTAGTTTATATACTTAAGAAGAATGTATGCAATAAAGTTACCATCATTAACAAAATCTTACCAAGTTTTTGGCAATGAAGTTACCATCTTGCAATTTATGGACTAGTGGCACGATCCAAAGTAAAATTTGGGAGGATGGAGTGATTGGTTTAAAAGGCCTCAACATCATCTATGAATGAGACAAGATAACCTTTCTCCTCACAATTAAGCTCGGAGTCATAGATGTAGTATGTCATGTCTACAGCCTTTCAAATATTTTTAGAAGATAAGAAATAAGCTGACAATTATAAATAAAGATGTTGAGTACCGATGAACACCAAATATTTTTAAATTAACAATATAAATTACTTAACTTAACAAATTAGTTTTACAAACTCACCTTTAGGCAAAACTGGAGGCATATCCACATCCACCCATATGTCGATATTATCATCATCTTCTTCTTCAGGACGAATATCAAATGTTATTTGCATACCCTCATCAAATCCATATGCCTTGCAGAGAGCTTCCCAATTAGAGCAACCGAAATGGGACTGACTAACCGCATTGTACAACTTAACCCGAAACGCATAACCGTGTTTAGCCCTCCTCATCTCCATATTCTCAAAGTCTTTGAAACTGAGCTTCTGCAATACATATGGTCTTGCATGGCACGGGATGTACTAATAGAATTTAAAAAGAATCAAGAAATTACACGTTGAACAAAAGAAGAACAAGTGATGATATTAATTACGATGAAATGCTTGTCGTTGTGTAAACATCAAAGGTCTCGTCCAGCTTCACGGTGAAAAATATATCATTTTGCAGGTGAGGAAACCTGTCGCACAAAACCCGGTCATCATAGCAGTAATTGCACTACAGGATCCTATCGTCATCATACATCTGTTGTGTTCATAATTCAAAGATTAAACTTTTGAATATTCATCACGGGTTGTGTCGTGGAATTGTCACGGCAGATGTCCTCATGAAAGGACTTAGTCGTAGGGCCATCGTACGGGTTAACCTAGAGGGGTTAAAGCGGACACAAGACACGGGAATTATATCGGTTCGCCCCTTCGATGAAGGTAAAAGCCTACGTCCGGTTGTGATGTGATTGATATGATTTCGGCGACTAGGGAGCAATAGCTTTGCCTTAGCCTCGAATCCTCTCCCTCAAACTCGCCGCCGGTCGCCCCTTATATACACGGGTTGACGCCTTGCCGGTCTCTGAGAGTCCCGATCCGCTCATACAAGTGTCCGCTCGGTCTCTTCTTCTTAACTTACAACGCAAGTTACGATACTAAGGCGGTTTACATAAATGGACCTTAATTCGCCTTCGGGCTCCGGGCCTCCTCCGTGGGCCTGAATCATGGATTTAGGGTAAACCGGCCCCTCCGGGCGGTTCACGCCAATAGTTGTATCCCCAACATTAGGCCCCGATTGACTTGAACCGGTTCATGGTAATCTTCAACACCTTCAGAAACTCTTGATCTCTTTTCACATTTTGTAAACCGCCACCGCTTGAACCGCCGTGATGCCATCTTCCGATCCGGCGTGTCGTGGTGTCTTGACGTCATTTTAATAAAGAAATCCAAACAATAAGAGTCCCTGCATTCAATGCCATCCCTGAAATCGAGGCGGCCGCTGCACCGTCCGCCGCTTTTGACTCCTCGAATCTCGCGCCCGTTGATTGCTCCGGTTCCTTATAAATAGACCGGCCGCCTCGCTCTCTCTTCTTCTTCTCCTTCCTCGCCGCTCAGTCTTGAATCTCCGCCGTCAGCCCGACCTTCGAACGTCAGCACAACGCCCGCCAGATCAACCTCGACCGTGACGAGGCTTCCGGAGCTCCTCCTCGGCTTCGCTCATCAGGTAAGGTCCTTTTTCAACCCCTAGATCGCATCTGTAGACCCTGTTCATCCCGCAGTTCATCCCGGTTTCTTCACACCTGCTCCGCCATGGCCATGTGATCCAATCGCATCGTATATCCTGTGCAGGGGACTGCCCCGCCGTCCGTCTATCCTTTCACGCATCAGCTTTTTTCCGTAGATCCTCGAGTTTAGAATACCCGAACCCTCCTGTTCTTTCTGAGGTTTGCATAGGTCGTGAAGGTTTTTTCTTACTGGAACTTCGGTAGATCTTGATTACTTCCCTTCGCATGTGAAAACTGTTTCTGTCCATACTTAGCAGATTTTTCAATTCTGCCTTATTCGGCGGTTTAACTTTTGATAGCTAACCCGTCACTCCATTAGCCCACAGCTAAACCGGAATGGGAGGCCGGCCGCTGAATCGCCGGTTTAACAATGCATAATATCCCTGGACCGTTTAATGGTGAACCGTTTCTCCCTTTATTCCACAGCTTAGTCTTCCGGAATGGCTCCTCAATTCTCAGCTTGCAATTGGGTCCGGTCAAAATCATCAAACGCAACTCAACGGTTATGTTACCACCGCGGTTTGGCTCCCAAAATGCCCTCCATCGGGCGTGTTCCGGATGGCGAGTTTCCTCCGGAGCCACAAGAGGGAGAAGTAATTGTGTTTATGCAGCATTTAGACCGGGGGTTCTGCCCGCCCGGTTCAAAATTTTTCCGGGACGTCCTTGCAAGCTTGCAACTCCATCCGCAGGATATCGGCCCGAACTCGTGGTCAAACATATGCAACTTTCAAGTCTTACGTGAAGTCTATCTTCGTGAAGAGCCCTCTGTGGAGCTATTCCGGACTTCTTTCACTTGAACCGCCAGACGGAGTTTTCGATGGTCCCTACACGTAACTAGGCGGCGTTTCAATCCGTAAAAGGAAAGAAGCGGACTTTCCTCATGCCAAACACCACAGCCATCCAAAGGATTGGAACCAAACCTGGTTCTATTGCCGAACACCGCTCCGCCAACGAGAATCCCTTGCCGGGTTACCGTCCTCACCGGCTCAGCAACAACCATCCGCTGCCTTCACGCTTAACCACCGCGGAACGGAAGAACTTTGCACCTCAGATCATAAAACTCCGGGCTCTAATGGCCAATGGACTAACTGGTGTGGACCTTGTGCGATGCTGGGTTTCTTGGGGCATCTTGCCCTTAAGCCGCCGGCCCGGATTGATGCACGAGTATACTGGCAGCCTCAAAGACCCTCAACGACGTCACGAATTACCAATAACTGAAATTGAGGTTACAGAGGTCAGAAAAAGATGCTTGATGAACCAATCTCCGTCTGCAGCCCTAACCGGGTTGGCTTCGTTACGTGTTGCCAACCCGCCACTGCGTAAGACACAGCTCACCGCTTTTCGTGCTTTTAACATTTTGTTGATATTCATTAATCCTTGCTACCTCGCAAGTCGACAGCTCCTTCTAGAGACGGACCAAACCGGCCCGAGCTCAGCGTATAAAGTCCAAGGCTACCAAAAGGTCGGCAAGAAAACCGCGGGTCTTCCGATCCACGGAGGAGGAAGAATCAAGCTGAGGTAAACCTTGATATCCTTACGAGGGAGCCGCCAGAACCGGCTTTCCTCCTTGTGTTTCTTCTTATGATTTATCCCTCTTATTCTTCCCTTCACTGACAATTTTAATTCCCAGGATGATGCCGAAGCCAGCCATGCCGACCATTTTGAGGTAATCCTTCTTTCTTCCGACCCCGACCTTGTGCCGGTTAAAAGAATTCGTCGCGCCGTTCGGAAAGTGAAAAAATCTCATTCCTATGCTTATCTCAAGACACAAGAAGTTAAAGAGCCGTACAACCCAAGACATGTTGGTCAACAGATTCTCTCCTCCGGTTTACGGATACACCAACCCGGAAGCGTCGTCCAGAGGTGACTTGTTCTCCTGAAAAATGTTATCCCTTAAAAGGTTTCTTCCGATGTCCTCTCAATCCGTCCGACCCGAATTATCAGGCCTCTTCCAACTCCTCTGGCGGTTCATCAACCACACAACTGCCTCCGCTTAAAGTTGCTGCAGGGTATGTAACTGTTGTCCATCAGTTCGATTTACAACTGCCTTGGTTGCTTTGCCTTAATCCAATTCTGAATATTGCAGCACCAAGGCTCGCTTGAGTAAGAAAGCGAAAACCCTTTACCCTACTGCGGATGTTGATCCAGAAAAGACCCCGGAACAAACCCACGAAAATCCTGAAGTCGCCAAAGATAGCTCTGGCGAGTTGTACAAAGATGATAGTGCTGATCCGCCAGAGGCTGAACCGGAGGTCCAAATGGAAACTTCACAGCCTGCTCCACCAAACCCGCCGATAGAGCGTGTCGTAATAGCTTGAACCGCCGAGCCGAGTAAGCAAACATCAAGCCCAAAGAAGACCGCCCGAAAATGACGATGTTATTGTGACAGTAATCGGCACGCTGCTCCTAGCCAACCGGTCGCTTTAACAAAACATAGTGCCAAGGGCGAGTCGGCACCGTGAGTAAAGATAAAGGAAAACAAACCTGTCACCACGACAACTTCTCTGCCCAAGAACTGCACTCCGGGTTTACGAACCGGCTCTATACCAGCCGTGACCTTGAAGCTGGCACAGTAAACCGGATGAAGGACCGCTATGAGGTAATGAATTATGCCTTTCACGTACTTTAGTCAGATAGTAGCCCCCAAGGGTCGGTTCAACTTAGCAAAGTTAAACCGGGACTTAATTTCTGTACCCAAATGGCAAACTAAGATCAATTAGCCATTAGCCCCCGAGTGCCAAGGTGAATATGTATATTGAGCTTGGGACTTGATAATGAGACACCTAACATGCTTCCTTTGTTACCAGAATGAAATAGAGCGAAAGCGTGCAACTCAAAGACTTGCGAGCCAATCTGGAGACTCGGCAAGCAGAAACCACTAAGGCCAAGGACGAATTGAGAACGGCCTTGACCACTATGGAACAGCTGAAGGAGTGGTATAAATCCGAACGGGCCAACTGGGACACCGAGAAGGCGGTTTGAAAAAAGCAGGCGGAAGAAGCCGAAGCAGCCCTTAAACCGGTGGATCAAGAGCTTACTGGCTCAAGCGCCAAGTGCATGCCATGACCTCTGCCGTCTTTGGTAAGAAACTATACATCGACTCTTAATTTTGATATTTCCGCGGTTTATCCTGAGTTGTCTTAAACCGTGCGAGCAAGCGTATTGCACATATGGGTTCTGATGTTCGGAAGAAGCTCAAGGCCGCTTATACGCTGATTGAGCAGCTGTATACCGCGCCCAGCGAGTCATATGTGCTACATCATATGACAACACGGCGCCGTCCTCGATCGGGAGAAACCACTGGACCGGTTGTCCATGGTTCCGGGCAGCTTGAAGAGTTGAAGCGATCCGCGGCTCGGCCGCACCTTCTTGGCTCGACAGCGCCAAAGGCGTGGATAGCAGATCTTGATCCGGCTGACATAGCCAAAGGTTTCCCCAGTGCTCAAGAGAATGGTGAAGCCTTTGATAACGACGCCCTGAAACGGATCACAAAGGAAATGCGTCCGTTGGCGAGTCAACTGGCAGACGAAGCCAACCTGACGGTTCACCGCTCCTTTTATGACGCCAACAACAAGCGGGTGGTTTTTGTCATCCCTGAAGTGCTGAGCCTTGTTCCCGCAATCCGTAAGCACACTGACTCCCCTTAAGTTGATCCGGCCGAGCTGATAAGTGAAGATGCTGTCTTTCGTGCCTTAACCCGGATTGACTGGTCTACCAATGACTTAGGGCTTTGGGTGAGGAAGAAGAAGAAGTTGAACCGACGTCGGCGCCCCTCTACCTCACGCCAACCCGGCGAAGCAGCGTAATTAAATCAAGCCGGGTGACGCCTCAAAGCTTCAAGGCATAACCCCACATGAAACGCCGGGCCTCAAAAGGCTTTGTAATAGGATAGTCAGTACTTTGTTTTGAACAATGCCTTTACAACCTCAGTCTGTAAACTTTTGCATGGCGGTGCTGGATATTATGGTTTTGAAGTAGTGAATCCTGCAACATACTTGGCCTGCAATCACAAATTCTTAAACCGCCATGGCGGCTTGCGCCTCGAGCCGGATTGTGATACCAATATATTTATATAAGAAAATATCGAGGTATACGATCAAAATTTTGTGATACAAACATACCTGCCAGTGTTGGGCACACAGTTGGATTTAGCCAATCCTGAAGCGGAGGCTTTATAAACCATCACCGTCAAGGAGAACAATCCACGTAGGTATGATACCGATTTACCGTGTAAATCGTGTCGGGTATGATAAGCCCCCTGTTACTCCATAATGGGATGTTAACAGCAAAATCAAACCGGAACAATCAATCGCCGGGAAAAAAATGGACCAAATTCTGAAAACTTGAATCCGGTTGAAAGAAGGTTTTGTCGGTTTAAGACAACAAACAAAAGCCAAATTATATGTATAAAAAACACATGGAAACAAAAACAATAACAAAGACTGTTTGCAAGAAGAAGCTTTATTGAGTCTGATCAGATGGCATTACCATGGTCGGACAGGACCAAGCTCCCTGTAAGGTGTAGCGATGGTTCAAGTCAGCCAGTCCCCAATCGACATCATGGCATTACGCCCGATCAAGTGGCATTGCATTGGTTCGGTTCGACCAAGCCCCAAGTGATTCTATGGCCTTAGGCCGACCAAGAGGCGTGATCGGTTCAGACGTGACCATGTCCCCAAGTGATCTGGTGGCTTTACCGTCAAGAGGTGTTGCATTGGTTGAACGCGACCAAGCCCCCCAAAT
The DNA here is from genome assembly GCA_021605145.1 of Aegilops bicornis. Taxonomy (NCBI): domain Eukaryota; kingdom Viridiplantae; phylum Streptophyta; class Magnoliopsida; order Poales; family Poaceae; genus Aegilops; species Aegilops bicornis. The sequence goes on along the minus strand of CM038675.1, from coordinate 419,795,440 downwards.
GATCTGGTGGCTTTACCGCCAAGAGGTGTTGCATTGGTTCGGACACGACCAAGCCCCCAAGTGACAAAATTTCACAAAAGCAAGGCCAAGGGTTAAACCGAGGCCGCTTCACGACAAGATCTCCATGTACCCAAACCGGACTTTGATACGTAATGATACCCGCTTTAGCCGAGGATCCGGTTTATTGCCTTTATTCATAATATATACATTGTCTTAATATGTACATAAGTGGAGCCAATGGCTCGGTATAATAAGGTCAAGATGAGCTATGTTCCACGGCTCGTTGGTCTCTTCCTCTGACATGCGTGAGTCATATCGCTATCGAACATCAATCAGATAGTAGGACCCGTTGTATAGATTCTTGCTTACCACAAAAGGCCCCTCCCAAGGTGGGGATAGCTTTTGCATATCTTTCTGGTCTTGAATGAGCCGCAGCACTAAGTCTCCTTCACGAAAGGTTCTGGTTTTAACCCGCCACCGTGATACCGACGAAGATCCTGGCAGTAAACCGCCAAACGAGCAGCTGCCATATCGCGCTCTTCATCCATTCGATCCAAATCGTCTTGCCGTGCTGCCTCGCTATCTGCCTCAACATAAGCTGCCACTCGAGGCGAGTCGTGACGGATATCGCTGGGAAGGACCGCCTCCGCTCCATAGACCATAAAGAACGGCGTGTATCAAGTGGATCGGTTGGGGGTAGTATTTATACTCCATATCACCGATGGTAGCTCTTCCACCCAACAACCCGGCGTCCTCTCTAAAGGGACCATAAGTCGGGGTTTGATACCTTTCAAGATCTCCTGATTAGCTCGTTCCGCTTGACCATTGGGTTGCGGGTGGGCTACGGAAGAAACATCAAGCGGATGTGCTCTCGCTCACAAAATTCCTTCATAGCTCCTTTGGACAAATTGGTGCCATTGTCCGTGATGATACCGTGTGGAAACCCAAACCGAAAATCACCTTTTGATGAACTGAACCGCCCGTGGCGCATCACACTTGCTAACCGGCTCGCCTCAACCCACTTGGTAAATTTATCAACCGCCACCAACAGGTGGGTCTTTTTGTCCTTGGACCTTTTGAAAGGTCCAACCATATCCAACCCCAAGTCGCAAAGCGACCAAGTAATTGGAATCATCCTCAACTCTTGGGCTGGCACGTGAGCACGCTGGAGAACTTTTGGCAACCATCACATCGTCCGACCAGATCCTCCGCATCGGCATGGGCGGTCAACCAATAGAAACCATGGCGGAACGCTTTGGCCACCAAGGACTTTGAACCGGCGTGGTGACCACAATCCCCTTCATGGATCTCTCGCAATATCTCACAGCCCTCTTCGTGGGACACACAACGCTGAAACGCCTCGACATTAATCAGCAATGGTGCAACTCGCCATTAACAATGGTCATAGATTTAGACCGCCGAACTATCTGTCGGGCCAATGTCTCATCTTACGGTAACTCGCCCGGTTCATGTATGCCAAATAAGGGAGCGCCCAATCCGTAATGACATGCAGGGCCGCCACCAATTGAGCTCTCCGGATCAGGGATAGCCAAATCAACTTCATCAGAAGCTTAATCGACGGATTGTGCAGTACATCCAGAAGACGCGTTAGGCGGGACCGGCTTACGTTGAGAACCCAGCGGCTTAAAGCATCACCGCTTCGTTCTTCCGACGATCCACATGGTCCACCTGATATCCTTTAAAATGTCCTGCAACAACATCCACCTCCCGACGATATGCAGCCATGAGTGGATCTTTGGAATCCCAAGTACACGATACTTCTTTGGGCCACCAAGTCCGAGTCACCAAAGCATTTAACCCGATCGAGATTCATTTCCTTAGCCATCCGGAGACCATGGAGCAAAGCTTCATACTCAATGCATTGTTAGTACAAGGGAACATTCGGCGGAGAACGTATGAGAACTTGTCACCTCGTGGGGAAGTTAATACGACTCCAGCCCGAGCCCTCCAATTGCTGGACCCGCCAAAGTGGATGGTCCAATAGGTATGATCCGGCTTCTCTTCAGCTTTGCAACTCCGTCCAATCATTAATGAAATCCACAAGTGCTCGAGATTTTACGGCCGTCGAGGCACATATCTTAAACCGTCGGCCCAAGTTCTATAGCCCACTTAGCAATCCGGCCGATCGCTTCCGGTTACGTATGATATCGCCCAAGGGAGCCGAATCGACCACCGTGATGGGGTGCCCTTGGAAATATTGCCTTAGCTTCCGGCTTGCCATAAAAACCCGTGATACCAGCTTACGCCAATGCGGATATCTCTGTTTAGACTCAATGAGGACCTCGCTGATGTAATAAACCGCCGTTGAACCGGATACTCCTTCCTGCCTCCTTCCGCTTCCACCACGATAGCCACGCTTAATCGCCCTTGCATTAGCAAAGCAACATATAGCAGCGGCTCTTTGTCAATGGGGCGGCTAGAACCGCGGGTTGGCCAACCGCCGCTTCAAATCCTCCAATGCTTCATCACCGGCTGAACTCCGGATAAACCGATCCGCTTTCTTCAACATCTTGTACAAAGGAATGGCCTTCTCGCCTAGACGGTCGATAAACCGGCTTAGCGCAGCAATCCGCCTGCCAAACGCTGGACGTCATTGATGCACTTCGCTTAGCCAAGGAGGTGATAGCCGTAATTTTTCCGGATTAGCTTCGATCCCCTGTTGGACACGACAAAACCCAATAACTTGCCTCGCTGAACACCAAAAACGCACTTGTCCCGGTTGAGCATCATCTTGTACACCCGCAAGTTGTCAAAGGTTTCCTTTAGATCCTCAATCAAGGTTTCCTTCTTCCTTGTCTTAACCACGATATCATCCACATAAGCATGCACGTTACGGCCGATCTGTTCGTGCAAGCAACTCTGAACATAACGCCGATAAGTCGCTTACGCTCTTGAGCCCAAAAGGCATAGATACATAGCGTAAGGCTCCAAAGGGGTGATAAACGCTGTCTTCTCCTGGTCCTTCATCGCCATCTTAATCGATGATAACCGGAGTACGCATCCAAAAATCTCAAACGCTCACAACCCGCCGTAGCATCAATAATCTGGTCAATGCGGGGAGGGCGAAAGGATCTGCCGACAGGCCTTGTTGAGATCTGTGTAATCCACACACATGCGCCAAGTGCCATTCTTCTTAAGAACCAACACCGGATTGGCAAGCCACTCTGGATGAAAGACTTCGACGATAAACCCCGCCGCCAAGAGCCTAGCAACTTCTTCTCCGATGGCCTTGCGCTTTTCCTCATTAAACCGCGAAGAAACTGCTTTACCGGGTTTGTATTTTGGGTCAACATTAAGAGTGTGCTCACTAGTTCCCTCGGTACACCTGGCATGTCAAGGCTTCCATGCAAAAATGTCCCGATTCTCACGGATGAACTCGATGAGCGCTTTCCTATTTAGGATCCAAGTTGGCACCGATGGTGAACTGCTTGGACGAATCGCCGCACAAAATCAACAAGCTTCGCCTCACCGCTGATTTGAACTTCAAGTCCGGATCATGCTCCGTAGTTGGCTTCTTCAAAGGGGTCATATCCGCCGGATCAACATTGTCTCTATAATATTTTAGCTCTTCAGTGGCACAAACCGACTCTGCGTAAGCCGCATCACCTTCCTCGCACTCCAAAGCGATCCGGTGGTTCCCATGAACCGTTATCGTTCCTTTGTGACCCGGCATTTTCAGTCAGTAAGTAAACATAACTGGGCCGTGCCATAAACTTAGCATAAGCCGGCCGCCCAAAGAGGGCGTGGTAAGGGCTTTGAATTTTCACCACCTCAAATGTCAATGTTTCTGATCTGGAGTCATGTTCGTCCCCAAAGGTCACCTCCAGAGCTATCTTACCGACCGGGTATGCCGACTTGCCAGGCACCACTCCGTGAAACACGGTCTTTGGATGGCCTAAGATGCCCATCCGTCAACCCCATACGCCGGAAGGTCTCGTAGTACGTGATGTTGATGCTGCTTCCTCCATCCATAAGAACCTTGGTAAACTTGTACCCTCCTACCGGGTGCCACCACCAGGGAGCTAGCTGACCCGGATTGTAAACCCGGGAGGATGGTCCTCTCTGCTCCACACGATCGGTTGCTCGGACCAAGCGTAGGTATGGCGCAGCCGGTTCAACAACGCCGACCGCCCGCTTCAAGTTTTCGGTCTCGTCTGTCCAAGCTGGTGGTAAAGACGTGGTATCGCCCACCGTTCAACTGCTTTGGGTTACTTTGATAACCCGATCGCTGCTGTTGTTGATTGTAGCCCCTTGGTTACGATTGTCCCGACTGTTCCGATTACTTTGATTATTACGATTGCCTTGCCCGCCCGGATTACCATCAATCTCGGGCCGAATTTCCTCCATCAGTAACCGGGCGGACCTCAACCGCCGCCGGGCCCTTGATCATACCGGAAAGAGTTGGAGTTTTGAACTCCTGCATAATATAACAGTCCTTCCAAAGGTGGTTCGCGGTGCCTCCTTCGTCCCATGCTTCGGACAAGGTTGATTCAATATGAAATTCAAACGATCCGGATTGTGACCGCCCGGTTTGATTGCCTACCCCTGCGCCGCTGACCCTTATCCTGCGCGTTGGTGTTGGCCACAAAGCCCATGTTGCCGTTCGCTTTACGCTTGTTCCCTCCATTGCCTGCCGAATGATGCTGCTGGCCCCTGGAGTTGCCGTTATGTCTTCCCTTCCCCACTTCATCGTTCTCAGATTCGGGATCCTTGGTACTATCAGAATCAGCGTACTTTACCAAAACGCCCATTAGAGTGCCCATGTCATGGAAAAAACGCTTCATGCGGCCCAGCTTCAATATCAAAGGCTCGAACCGGAAATTGGCTTCCAAGGTCAATATCGCGGAATCTGGGTTGATCCGTCCGAAGAATGTAAAACTTCCGAAATGCGGCGCACTCCAATGGGTTGTGGATTCTCCCTCCGCTGGACACAAGCTGCTAAATCCACCACAGACATGGGCTGCTTACAGTGTCTTTGAAATTTTGAATGAATCGGGTTCGCAATCGGGTCCACGAACCGATAGAGTTGGGCGGCAAATTTTTCAACCAAGTCCGGGCCGTTCCTTCCAACATCATTGTGAAGTATTTCGCACATGCGGCTTCATCCACATCTAGCATCTCCATGGCCATCTCATAGCTTTCTATCCATGCTTCTGGAGCCAAATCGGCAGTATAATTGGGCACCTTGCGCGGCCCTTTGAAGTCTTTGGGCAAGCGCGTGTTGCGTAGAGCGGGGGCAGGCAAGGCACCCCCAAAAGAACCGAGACGTGACCCTGGTTCAAGATGGTCGGACGAACCGCGCGAGCGGATGATCCTCTGCTTGTGCCGCTAACTCGGCCTCCTACATGCCCCCGCGCGTCCACTACCACTTGAGCATCCTCAAAGCCGCCCGCCGGATTGTTGCCACGAGGCGGACCACGCTGCGCATTGCTTGACACGGCCGGTACGTCGACGCGCCGGCTATAGCTCCGGCTTGGGCGGGGGGTGGAGTAGATCCGATCCCGACTGTATGAATACGCTTCCTGCTGAGCCAGGGCCGTCCTGTGGAGCTCCTTAACCCGGCGTGTCTCTACCGCCTGTGGCGAATCGCCTTCAATTGGAATCGCCTCCAACCGCGCCGCGGCCGCCACAAGGTTATCCATCGGGTTAGAGTAGTGACCGAGGCGTCTGCCTGGTTCTGGGCGCACCGGTATGATGGCGAGGTAGATCCATCACACGGGCTGAACGGTGCGGCCGTCCCTGTGTGCTTCCGGCGGTTTACCGCCCGGCGGCGGGTTCTTGGTCCCCGCCTTACAGGGTATTGAAAAACTCTCTTCCCTCGAAAACCGAAGGTAAACGGACCGGTACTTCCTTTTCATGACTTCATGTGACGCTTCTGATCCAGATGAGCCTATAAGCTTGTGCATCCAAAGCGCCCGCTCCGCTGCCATCCTCACGTCCGCGGCTGCCAGTGCACGCTTTAGCTTTAGTGATCTGTTCTCTCACCTTTGCAATCTCCGTGACAGTGCAGGTCCTGATCCAGCGGATTAGCCTCGCCATGAGCACAGCCAACGCGTCAAAGCTCGACAAAACTTGAGCCGGGCGGGCGACAGGGCCTCCTTCCCCGGCTGCCATCATCATTGTTGAACCGCCGACCAGGGCGCCGTGGTCGAAGAGTGAAGCGCCGCTATGCATCGCCATGAAGATCCCAACCGGTTGGGTAGATCGAAGGTCCGAATACTCTCACCGTCGGAACAGCCCGATCTGGCCATCTTGCAGGTGGTATAGAGACTTCGGTTTCTCGGCCGACGATTCGTCGCCAGAGTAGACAACAGTTTCGTCACCAGATGCTGATCCGTCCCTTGTAGCCTCCGTGGACGACTCCCACGAAAACATGCCCGACCGTCGGTTTAGCTGTGGCAGGACTCTTCTTCGCCACGAGCCGTCTCGACGAGGTCGGGCAGGCCGTCCGGCCCAGGCCCTGGCTCGCCGATCTTGCCGATGAACACGTGTATGCCGCCAAAGGGGACCCGTACCAGATTTCCACCGAGCCGCCTCGGGCCCCAGTCCGCATCGTCGATGTAGAGCTTGCCACGACTCTTAGTCATCCGCCCATCAGATAACCTTCGAGTCCTTCGAACTTGCCCTCTAAGATCATCAAACCACCGTCGCGATAGCCCCACGGTGGGCGCCAACCGTCGTGGAATTGTCACGGCAGATGTCCTCATGAAAGGACTTAGTCGTAGGGCCATCGTGCGGGTTAACCTAGAGGGGTTAAAGCGGACACAAGACACGGAATTATATCGGTTCGGCCCCTTCGATGAAGGTAAAAGCCTACGCCCGGTTGTGATGTGATTGATATGATTTCGGCGACTAGGGAGCAATAGCTTTGCCTTAGCCTCGAATCCTCTCCCTCAACTTCGCCACTGGTCGTCCCCTTATATACACGGGTTGACGCCTTCAGCCGGTCTCTGAGTCCCGATCCGCTCATACAAGTGTCCGCTCGGTCTCTTCTTTCTTAACTTACAACACAAGTTACGATACTAAGGCGGTTTACATAAATGGACCTTAATTCGCCTCTGGGCTCCAGGCCTCCTCCGTGGGCCTGAATCATGGACGAGGGTAAACCGGCCCCTCCGGGGCGGTTCACGCTCAATAGTTGTATCCCCAACAGGTTGCCTTTCGGTCTATCGAGTCTTCCTTGAAAACTCTCATCTCACGTGGTGTATATGGTGAGCACTCTCTCTCTCTCTGATATATTCGACTGTCAGTGATGGTCGCTCCTCCCTTCATCCCCGAGTGCATTACACCAAATTGTCTAGCACACGGGAACTAAGGAGAAGTGACCCCCACGACAACAGTCGGGATTCTTCATCTCTGACATTTGCAACCGTCGGTGATGGTCGCTCTTCTCTTCCTCCCCGTGCATTACCAAAAGGTCTATAATGAGAAACAAGAGGAAGAGCGACCCCACGACAGCAGTCGGCATTCTTCTTCTCTCATATACGTGGACATTCCCTCAATGTTTTTTCACTTTCATGTATGGAGTCCCAACAGACCTAACGTCAATCCAAAATGTCGTTTAATGCTCTTTCCGGCAAATCCAAGGCACTCGATATTTCCTACATTCTAGCACAAGCCATGCTAAAATTCATGGAAAAATCCAGCATGACCTTTGCTAAAAAGGACATATCAAGCGCCTAAAATTTGCAGTAATGGAAATTAATCAACACTCCGGCAAAACGTAGGCCACTATGAGGTGTTCCCTGCAAATATAGGCCACTTGGGTACTAGTAGCACACAACACTGCACATGACATGTCATAGCTACTCATCCATGGAAATTGTCACACCTACTCATCCACTACTCTACTACATCTATCAAAACATCTACATCATCACCAACAGGGGGATTTGGCTGGTCTCACCTCGAGCCCGAAGGGGGTTTGTGGCGGGGATGATCTAGGGCTCCTTGATTTCTGCAAAAGCAAAATATAAACAAAACAATTTATATCTACCTTCTACAACAAAATTCTACCTATCTATACCATTCAAAAAACCTACATTCTACAATCAAAGTGTTACATATCAACTAAATCTATTAACTATGTTTTAATTTTTACTAATTTACTAAAAAAATATACTCTTTGTAAGGACAGAGTGGGGAGAGATGACGGAGGGAGGAGGGGGTGGGAGGAGGGAGGAGGATCGGAGGAGGGAGAAGAGAAGAGGAGGAGGAGGAGGGAGGGGTGGGAGAAGGGAGGAGGGAGGAGGAGGGAGGAGAGAGGAGGAAGGGGAGGAGGGCTAGCGAAGGAGGAGGAGGGCATGGGCAGAGGACAGGAGGGAGGATGGCTTGGCCGGAGGACGAGGGAGGAGGAGCGAGAGCAGGGGGGAGAGCATACCGAGGAAGGAGGAGGGAGGGCGGTGGTGGCAATGCGGTGGCAATGTCAATGCGGCAGCGACGCAGGCAGAGTGAGGTAGCGGGGAGTGAGGGGAGGAAGAAGAAGGTTAGGCACGGGGGTAGGACTTGGGATAAGGCACCCATAGCAGTAGCACGCGCACAGGCGCGCGCTACTGCTAAGCCCAATAGCAGTAGCGCTTTTTCCTTAACAGGCGCTACTGCTAAGGCTAAGCATGTAAAAAATACATCAAAAATACATTGGTCATCAACGATCTTTTCGTGTAGAATCTAAATTATCACTATCAATCCTCACCGGTTTAGGAACCGGTGAAGATTCATATTGCGGCAACAAATCCTATACATAGAGTTCAATGAAGACCAAGTGGTTGTGATAGTTTGAGAAGTAACATATTTAAGGTGGTAAACACCCTATTCACGGAGCAAGGTGGGACTATACTTTGTTCCAAGGAGGGGACTAAACTTAGCAGCAGCGAGGGTTGGTGAAAAGCGCTACTGCTAAGTACAATAGCAACAACGCGTTTTCAAAAAATGCGGTACTACTATACCTAGTCTGGCGGCAACCTCATGCCAACTGTAGTAGTAGCGCTGTTTAGTAGAGACACGCTATTGCTACGTGGATATCAATAGCGCGGTTTTTCCTCACGCGCTACTCTAAGTAGTAGTAGCGCCTTATTTTAAACCGCACTGCTGGTAAGGTTCTGTGTATAAGGTTTTCCCTAGTGGTGTAGGGCTTATCAAGATCTCATCAGAGTGAAGTGGACACTACAAAAAAAAAGACACATCCCTGACATTTTGGCCCGAACGAATTTTTTTTCTAACATGCTTATGACACTTCTATGATGATAATTGTGACAAAACCCGGTATCATCATAGATGTGGTGGGCTCCTACTTCTATGAGAAAAAACCATGATAGAAAATGGGCTTTTCATCCTGGACGGGCCAGAGACGCACCTGCATGACATTCTTTGGGCCATCCATGATGGAAAAAATCGTGGTAGAAGCGAGGGCGAGGAAAATATCGGGGAGTTCCCGGTTACGGTGGGTGGTCGGGGCCGAGCGATGCGCGGAGGTTTGCACGTTTCTCTCATACACGGACGCGCATGTGTCTGAGGCATGGGCTCTAACTAAACCCGAGCGCGCTGTTCGCTTACTAAACCCGAGCGGTTGCACTAGCTATGTTACTGAACCCGAGCGATCGAACCCTTGGCTGTTAACTTAACCCGAGCGATTCCTTTGCTAGTGCTGTTAACTGAACCCGAGCGATGGATCGCTGCTGCTGCTTACTGAAGCCGATCCAACCTGCTGCCTCTTGATGAAGCTTGAACGTGGGGGTTGGTTGAACGAGTCGAGACGTACGTGGTTCGGGTTGGATGAATAGTTCCCGGTGGGGGTTGGATGAACATGACCCCATGGTAGTATATAGGCTGTTGCCGCTAGATGAACATGACCATGAGAGGAGGCCTCCACAGCCAAGCTGGTTGGGGGTGGATGAACAGGACCCTGTGGAGGGCTGGTTAAATAGTATCCGGTGAAGGGCTCGATGAACAGTAGCCCGTGGATGAACAGTAGCTGGTGGAAGCATGAGGAAGACGCGGTGGATGAACAGTGTAGGTGGAGGCTAAAGGAAGTCGATGGTGGGTGAAAAGTAGCCCGTGGAATCCCATTTTACGGTACACCAAACCCCTCCTGATGAACAGGACCCCCGTTTCAAGCGTAGAGCTCCAACACAAGTCCGTTTCCTCTGTTTAGCTGTACGCCACACCCCTCCCGATGAACTAGATGCCATTTTGATCATAGCTGGTCGAACAGAAGGTCGTTTCCTCCGTAGTTTGGTAAGCTAGACCCCGTCTCGGCTGTTCCGTCCAAGCCGGTTGGACAGGGCGCATTCCGACCCAGTCTGTAGCCTCCCGATGAACATGATGTTGTTTCTCCATTCCGACCCAGCCGGTTGGCTGCCCGATGAACAGGACGCCGTTGTTTCCGTCTGTTGCCTCTCCATGTACATGAGCCCTGGTCATACGTATGCGCGAGTATGCGTTGGAGATCCCGCCCATATGTACTTATGTGGGTTTACTTTTTGGCATGTGGTTGTACGTACATGTACACGGTTTAGAAGGGACTGCCTAAACTGCTACGTCGGGGGCTCTACTACGACATGTGCCGCTTCTTGCTCGGCCACGGTTCATTGTTGCAGAGAGACCGATCGACCAGTATGTACGTACACGTTCGCGACCAGAATGACAATGCTACGTACCCTTCGACCAGGTGGGTCCCGGCTGTCAGGGATGATAAGGAGGCACTTCCTTCCGTGCGAAGTTATTGATGGTGGTTCCGAGCTATCAGGGGAAGGATTCATTCTTTTCGCGCCTAATATGGAGGCACTTCCTTGGGTCCGAAGATATAGCTCGGCAGAAGAGATAACATTTTTCTTTTGCAAAATACAGCTAAGACAAAATACAGAGGCCCTTCTGGTAGGTCCTTGTTGTCAGGTGGAGGAATCATTATTTTGCACATAATAAGGAGGAACTTCCTTGTTACGGCCGTGGACCCAGCTGTCAGCCTCTCCACGTACAATCCTCTCCCTTTGTAAGTCGTTCCCTGACTAGATTGACCACGCCGCGTCAGGAGCACCAAGGCGGTGGACAATAGTGAGGCCTAGGAAGGGAATGACCTGGTGCAGTGTGAGGGGCGTACGAGGGTTTACTGGTTCGGCTGAAGTGCGAGGTTGCCGTCGCTGGAGAATAACAGGAGGTCTGGGTCAGTACAGGGATGGCCAGGCCAGCAATGGGAGTAGGGTGGGGTGGTGAGGCCTGCGCGTTAGCAGAGCCGTCCACGGTAGGCAGGAGCAGGCGGCACGACAGGCGTTGGTTTGTGCGGCTGGAGCAAGAAGACTAGAGGTTGAAGAAGCACTATGGTCGTTGGATGGACATCGTACAGTCACTGGAGCTAGAATTGTTCATATTGACTAAGTTGACAAAGCCCTCCGTCCGCGTCAACTTAGTAGGCCCACAAGTCAGCCTCCAACTATAGTGGGACCCATATAGCAGGGGGAGTATTCATTTTTTTTGTGCGTAATAAGGAGGCACTTCCTTGCGTGGGGCCGTTGACCCAGCTGTCAGCCTCTCCACGTACAGTCCTCTACCGATGGATGTCGTTCATTCACCACGTTGAACACGCCGCACTGAGAGCACCTGGGCGGTGGACGACGGCGAGGCCTAGGACGGGAATGACCAAGAGCCGGGGAAGACTTAGTAGTTGTTGCCCTCACGATGGGGAGTGCGAGGGTTTACTGGTTCGGCTGCCTTTGCCGGAAAATAATAGCAGGTGTGGGTGAGTAGAGGAATGGCCTGGCTAGTGATGGAGTAGGGTGGGGTGGTGCGGCCTGCGCTGCAGCACAACCGGCCACAGGAGGAAGGAGCAAGTCGTCCCACCGGCGCTGGTTTGAGCGGCTAGAGCAGGAAGAGCAGAGATTGAAGAAGCACGGCGGCCGTTGGATGGACATCCAACAATCACTACTCTCGTGTGTTGACTAAGTTGACACGGCCTTGCGTGCGCGTCAACCTTTGTTTTAGGAAAGAGTACGCGTCAACCTGTAGTAGGCGCACAAGTCAGGCTCAAATATGTGGAAAACATCATACAGCCCATCTGCCGTTATTTCTAATAATTTACAGCCCAGTTGCTAATTCTTACAGACTTTTTTGGAGTCCATATTCTTTTCTATTAGCACTACAACCCATATTGTGGCCACGGTTAAAAAATTCGATGAAAGTTTGCATCTTTCGGTGCGGTCCAAACTGTTTTTAATCCCGAAATTTTGAGTCACGTTCAAACTAATTTAAAAATAATAAATTTATATCAATTTAAAATCCAACATAATTTTCCCTGCAAAAAGACAATTAAATTCGAAATGTCAAAATCTTTAAAAATGATATTTGAAACTAATTGCCGGTTTGCTGTGTTTACAAATTTACATCCCATTTCTTACTACTTCATTTTCTGGGCAAGCGAATACATTGCTCTCGTCTTGAAAGATTTGCAGCCCAGCAGGGCTGAGAAAGCAAGTAGGCCTCATTGGGTATTTCTTTAAAGAAAGTAGAACTAGGCTAGCCATTTTCAGAAAGAAAAAACACAATTGGGCTCATCATGTCGTAAACATAAAATAAAACCATGGCTTGACGGGCCACAGCCACCGCACAACCCTGTTGTTACCCTGACCCGTCTCTAAAACTGGTATAAATAACAATTGCTTGTTCTTCAAAAAAAATAACAACTGCGCGACCTATTGGGTCCCTGTTGTCAGCCGCTCGTTGTGTAATTCTCTAATTTATTGACTACGTTGGCAATGGCGTGGGCCCCAGATGTCCAGCCATTAGGAGGAACCATTTTTCAGCTTGTAATAACGAGGCACTTGCTTGCGTACTGCCATGACCCTAGTGGGTCCCTACTGTCATCCTCTCCACATACAATCATCTCCTTGTTCCTCTTGGTTGTTGACGACGTTGACAAAGGCATACGGCAACAAGACCGCACGCATTTAGCGAACCAAGGCCGAGGGCGACAGCGAGGACTTGGACAAAATGAACAGGGTCATGGAAGATGCGCCATGATCTAGTCATGAGCGGAGTATCTGAGGTTGACTGGTTCGGGTGCGGGTGCATGCTGGGGCTGACGTCATCAGAGAATAATAGGATGTGTGGGGGAATAGAGGGAGGGACTAGCCAACGTTTGAGGGCATGGTAGGGCGGCGAAGGCACAGCAAGCCGTGGGAGTCGGGAGCAGGCAGAACCGACGGGGTGGTTTGCTTTGGGCGGCTGGAGGAAGAAGACAAGAGATAGAAGATACACGATAGATGTTGGATGTCAATCCAACGGCTGGTAGGCAGAATCATTTGTTGACTAGTAATTAAGTCGACACCACCTTGGATAGTCTTTTCCTCGTGGGTCCCAAATGTCAGAATCCAAATCTGTCACGGTCATGCAGCCTTTCTTATGAAAAATTTACAGCCCATTTGGTGTGCTAGTTCAAAATAACATTGTGGGTGCTGGTGGGGGCTAATCACTTGGGTTCTATAATGCACAGTGAGCTGAAGCAGCCGTCAAGAGTGATGTTATTTCCCTTGTTTGGGATGTGTTACAATATTTCACTCTTAATTAAATAAATGGCAAGACATTTGCCTTGTTTCAAAGAAAATATGACAGTCATAGCCGAGTTGAAAAGGGCAACAACATCTAACTCCAGCTTACAAACTATACAAAAGCTCGAGGGTTAATTGTTCATCAGGTTTTGACAAAACCCAGATTGAAAAGGGCAACAACATCTAACTCCAGCACTGTTTTCGGCAGTTATAGTTAAATGGATCGGTCAGGTCCATAGAATGAACATCTTGGGTCGTAAAATTTACTGGATTGTGACCACAAGATGTTGTAAATAGAAGTCCGGCACGTTCAGAAGCCCTTTTGTCCACCTGAAACTTATTTTTTGCACTTCAACATACCCATCCGTCAAAACCATGCTGCTAATAAACTTAAGCTTGATGGACAATAGTGACCTTTCATTCAACAGGAAGAATGTGACAAGTGTTATTGTCTTCAATCCAATGTCATGAGAAGTGAGAAAATCCCGTTGCTTACGAATCCACCGATTGGTCATAACTTTCTTACCCGTCCTGTTGGCTAAATAGACATGAAGATTCAAAACAGTTAAGGTCTAAAAAAATAGTGTCGAAAGAGCAATAGCTAAACGGTTAATTCTAGTACACTATATGCGGGCTTCCAATGTGCGTGAAATTATCACCTTTATATACAAGTTCTCTAGACATGGAAAGCATTGCAGCAAGCCAATAATCTTGTTTAGATCAAAACTATTCATTTGGATATATAAGATCTTGACAGAATCCAACACCATAGATACGCTATCCATGGACAAACTCTTCATTGAGCATAGAATATAATATTAGTACAAAATGTGTACTCCAAGATGATATAGAACTTATGCGCAGAAATTTAAAATGAAGCTTATGATTACATGTGTAGACGATAATATACAGTACCTAAAGAGCTGTGGAGCCAAACACCATCTTGAAATGAGCACATTGATCATGTATTACACCGAAGGTCTCGGTTTAGGGCGCAGAGACAGCTTATTTGCGATGGTGAATAACTAGAATCAAGGATCAACCTTTGAAGTGAAGGGGCATCTTCAATGATGAGCCGCCTTCTGTCAAAAGAAATTCCAATTCTTACAAGGCTAGGAACTTTTTTTGGAGACAACCGATGCTAACTATGAAAACAAGCACCAAGCACTCCAGCGCAAGGCAACTGGAGTGGATGATGTTGTGCAATGAGGCCTCCGATATACGAACCCGCACAAGTGAAAGTTTTTTGAGAAATGGGAGTCCAAGGTTTAGTACCAGATTGTCTTGTAGGCAACACAACGCAAAGGTAGCGGTGTGGAGAGAGGAGGAAAACCGCGAGATGGACATCGGTGCTGAGGGAACAACTACATGGCGTTCGGTATCTAGTAGGTGATTTCCTGGGAATAGTAGAACTCAAGCAGATGTAGTTCTATGAATTCAGGGGATTTCGGCCAAGTGTCCACCATGCAGGGTATGCTATGCTTGTTTAGGTAGCATCGCAGGATGCAAAGGCTTTGAACGGAGCCCTAGTGGGAGGAGATGATGGCTCTGGGGAGTTCAAAATCATATAAGGGAGATAGCTGACGACAGTCCAGATTAAGGGGCGTGGCGCTCCATAGAGGGTGCCACCGAGTTGAGAGGACTTGGGTGCGGTAGCAATCCTTGCTGGGGAGAAGCGAGATGATCTCAACAAGGATGGTGTCTGGGAGATCGCTGATGTGGTCCACCTGAGATTCTACGGGTTCCTTGGATCCAGTGGGAGCGGGCTCGCCGCTTCTCCCCGTGCTGCCAGGTGCGGGATCTACAACAGGCGTCGCCGCTGGTGGGAGCCTCGTCTTCTTGGCGCTGGGGTTGGCCGACTCCATTTTCCTCAAGGGCGTCACGTAGAGCTCATGGATTTGAGCAGAGTAATGAAATACGAGCCTAGTTGCAGTGTGAGTGAAGAATAAGGGGACCTGGAGTTTTCTGTAATAGTGAGGAAGAAGGGGGGCTGGGGTATCTGTAGGAGTGAGGTGAGGAATTTGGGGGTACGAGTGGAGCGAGCTGACATGAGGTGGGTGGGAGTGAGGAGGAAGAAGAGCACCCAGGTTTTCGGGGGGGGGGGGTGTGCTGGGTAGCTCCTCTCATTAAGTAAATATATTGGCTTTTGAATTCATTTTATTATTTACTAGGGTGGATGGGCTGTTTTGTCTTGGGCCCAGAGAAACAATTACTACTGCCCAGAGAAACAATTACTACTATTACAGTGGAGACACTCTACAGCTACCAAGAAAAACAATTACTACTAGTACAACGGATACACTACCGCTTTTGGCTCCTCCGAGGTCATCGAAACGTCTCCTTCTACTCAATGCCGTTTTACATTAGTTCACTGACATGCGAGCCATGCAGCGCACGGGCCCAAATGCCATCCACCAAATTAGAAGGCGGTATGCAGGCGAAGAGTCACCCGGTCGTAGCACGGCAGTAACGAGTCATCATATCACAAAACCCAACCTCCCCGCAGTCTAAGTTTGACGGACCAAGCAACCATCATTTCACTCTTTGTTGAATCCCCTTCTCCCTCGCCGTCTTCAAGAAAGCCAACACTCGCATCTGCCATTGTTCTTCTCTCCCAATGAAGGGAAGGTAAGCAGATCCATGATGTTGGTATATTTTCTTTCAGAAAAAAAGAACTTTTGCAAAACAGTAACCGATCCTCACTCTCTTTTTTGTTTCATTGTCACTGCGATTATGTTTTCCCTTCAATTGTCTCCTAGTATTCGTCAGTTTCATGATGGACCAAGGAGAACTAGGCAAAGATCTGCCGATGTTGCAGCAGATGCGCGAGGCTGATCCCCATGAAACAGAGAGCTCCAAGAAGATGGAGACATCCACCGAGCCAACCCCAAATACGCTCACGGCCACTACTGAGATGGTCAACACCCCGTTTGAGGTTACAGCCCCCGTGGCCCTGCAGGAGCAGTTTTCCCACTTCGAGGATGTGCCCCGCTGAGTTGCCCGAGGTAATTTTCTTCTTTGCCGATGTCGATTGTGGTTTTTCATCTAAGTATGTGGTGATAAATAATGCAAAATTTTATTAGCTTCGATGCCATGCTACCTTCCCTGTCATGCATACTTTTGAATCTGCATAGTGGTTTAAATAACTTGTGTTTCTTATAATGGAAATTAATTCCGAATTCGTTTATGTTTCAGTTAGAGCCCCGATGCAGACAAGGATTGTGTGGTTGAACATGTCACTCGCTATGAGGCGGATGACATGAATATACGCACTGGGAAAACAAAGTTCTTAGGTTGCTGGATCCTGGAAGCACTACAAAAAAAGACACATTCATGACATTTTGGGCCGGCCGAAATCTTTTCTGTCATGCTTATGACACTTGTATGACGATAATTGTGACAAAACCTGGTATCTTCATCGATGTGGTGGGCTCCTACTTCTATGACAAAAAAATCATGACAGAAAATGGGCTTTTCATCCTCGGCGGGCCGGAGACGCAGCTGCATGACATTCTTTGGGCCGTCCATGACGGGAAAAACCGTGGTAGAAGCGAGGGCGAGGAAAATATCGGGGAGTTCCCGGTTATGGTGGGTGGTTGGGGCGGAGCGATGCATGGAGATTTTGCGAGTTTCTCTCGTACACGTACACGCATGTGTGCAAGGCGTTGGGCTCTAACTGAACCCGAGCGAGGCGTTCGCTTACTTAACCTGAGCGATTGCAATTGCAACGTTATTGAACCCAAGCGATCGATCCCTTGGTTGTTAACTGAACCTGAGCGATTCCTTCGCTACTACTGCTAACTGAAGCCGATCGAACCTGCTGCCTCTTGATAAACAGTGAACATTGTTGGGGGTTGGATGAATAGTTCCCGATGGGGGTTGGATGAACAGGACCCCATGGTAGTAGATGTCGTTGCCGCTGGATGAATAGGACCCCGATCGAGCCGGTTGGGGGTGGATGAACAGGACCCCTTGGAGGGTTGGTTGAACAGTAGCCGGTGGAGGCTGGATGAACAAGACCCCGTGGAGGGCTAGTTGAATAGTAGCCTGCGGAGGCTGGATGAACAGGAGCCCATTGATGAACAGTAGCTGGTGGAGGCAGGAGGGAGATGCCATGGGTAAACAGTCGCAGGTGGATGCTGGAGGAGTTCGACGGTGGATGAACTGTAGCCCGTGGAGGCTGGAGCGAGTCCGTAGACAATGGATGAACAGTAGCCTGTGGAGTCCTGCTTATGCACGCCACACCCTCCCGATGGCGAATGTAACTCGTTTGGACCGTAGGAGGTCGAAGAGAAGTCCGTTTCCTCTATTTTGCGGTACGTCACACCCCTCCCGATCAACAGGACCCCATTTCGACCACAGGAGGTCGAAGAGAAGTCCATTTCCTCCGTTTTGCGTTATGCCAGACCCCTCCCTATGAATAGGATCCCATTTCGACCGTAGGCGGTCGAATAGAATGCCGTTTCCTCCGTTCTGCGGTACATCAGGCCTTGTTTCGGCTGTTCCGTCCAAGCCGGTTGGCTCCTGATGAACGGAACGCATTCCGTTGCCTCTTGATGAACATGACATAGTTTCTCCGTTCTGACCCAGCCAGTTGGTTGCCGATGAACAGGACGTCATCACTGCTCTCTGCTGCCTCTCCGTGTACACGAGCCCCGCCAGACGTATGCACGAGTAGGCATTCGAGACCCCGCTCGAATGTACGTACGTGGCCGAATTTACTTTCTCGCACCCTGGTTGTACGTACATGTACACGATATAGACGTGACTATGTGACATGCTACGTCCGCGCCTCTACTAGGACACCTGCCCTTCCTTACTCAGCCATGGTTCATCACTGCAGCCTGCAGACAGACCGATCGACCAGTATGTACGTACGCGTTCTCAACTAGACAGACAACCCTACATACGGTTCAATTGGGTGGGTCCCAGCTGTAAGGGGGGTAAGAAGGCACTTCCTTGCGTGCGAAGATATAGCTGGTGGGTCCCAGCTATCAGGGGGAGAATCAATTTTTTTGCCCGTAATATGGATGCACTGCCTTGCATGTGAAGATGTAGCTGGTGGGTCCCAGCAGTCAAGGAGCAACGTTTTTTTCACGAAATATGGCAGCCCGTCCAGTGGGTCCCTGCTGTCAGGTGGAGGCATCATTATTTTGTGCGTAATAAGGAGGCACTTTGTTGCCGCGGTCGTGGACCCAACTGTCAGCCTCTCCATGTACTGTACTCTTCCGATGGAAGTCGTTCCTTGACCACATTGACCACGCCGTGCCGAGAGCACCAAGGCGGTGGACGACAGCGACGCCTAGGAAGGGGACGACGTGGAGCCGGGGAAGACGATGTAGTGGATGCCCATGCGGAGAGGAGTACGAGGGTTGACTGGTTCGGCTGCAGTGTGAGGTTGTCATCGCCGCAGAATAACAGGGGTTGTGGGTGAGTAGAGGGATGGCCTGGCTAGAGGTTGGAGTAGGGTGGGGCAGTGAGGCCTGTGCGGTAGCAGAGCCGGCCACGGGAGGCAGGAGCAGGCGGCACGACTGGCGCTGGTTTAGGCGGCTGGAGCAAGAAGACCAGAGGTTGAAGAAGCACTACAACCATTGAATGGACATCGTATGGTCACTGGAGCTAGAATCGTTCATATTGACTAAGTTAACAAAGCCCTCCATCCACGTCAACTTATTAGGCCCGCAAGTCAGCCTCCCACTATGGTGGGTGCCAGCTAGCAGGGGGGGTATTCATTTTTTTTGTGTAATAAGGAGGCACTTCCTTGCTTGAGAAGATATAGCTGGTGGGTCCAAGCTGTCAGTGGGGGGAATATTTTTTTCACGAAATTCAGAGGCCCTTCTGGTGGGACCCAGCTGTCAGGTGGAGGAATCATTATTTTGCACGTAATAAAGAGGCATTTCCTTGCGTGCACCCTTGGACCCAGCTGTCAGCCTCTCCACGTACAGTCCACTTCCGATGGATGTCGTTCATTGACCACGTTGACCATGCCGCATTGAGAGCAACATGGCGGTGGACGACGGCGAGGCCTAGGAAGGGAACGACACGGAGCCAGGGAAGACTCGATAGATGTTTCCCACTCAGAGGGGGGTACGAGGGTTTACTTATTTGTCTGCCGTTGCCGGAGAATAACAGCAGGTGTGGGTGAGTAGAGGGATGGCCAGGCCAGCGATGGGAGTAGGGTGGGGTGGTGAGGCCTCCGCGGCAGCACAGCCGGCCACGGGAGGAGGGAGCAGGCAGTCCCGCGGGCGCTTGTTTGAGCGGCTAGAGTAGGAAGAGCAGAGATTGAAGAAGCACGATGGCCGTTGGATGGACATCCAACAGTCACTGCACTCGTGCATTGACTAAGTTGACCCGATGTAGCGTGTGCGTCAACCTTTTTAGGAAAGCATATGCATCAACCTATAGTTGGCGCACAAGTCAGCCTCAAATCTGTGAAAAAGAGCATACAACCCATCTGCCATTATTTCTAATAATTTAGAGCCCATTTGCTAATTCTTAAGGGTTTTTTGGAGCCCATATTATTTTTCTTAGCATTATAGCCCATATTGTGGCCACGGTTAAAAAATTATACAAAATTTAGCATATTTCGGTGCGGTCCGAACTGTTTTTAATCCCAAAATTTCCAGTCACATTCAAACTAATTTTAAAAATAAATTTATATCAATATAAAATCCAAATACACGCATAAAAATCAATGGAATTTAAAATCTTGAGATCAAAAAAAAGGAATTTGAAACTAATTGCCGGTTTGATGTGTTTTAAAAATGTACAACACATTTCTCATTAATAATAGCCCATTTTTTTGGGCAAGCCGAATGAAGCCCTTCTCGTCTTGAAAGATTTGTAGCCCAACAGGACTAACAAAGCAAGTAGGCCTCGGTTGAGTATTCTTCAAAAGAACAAAATAAACTGGGCTAGCCATTTTCAGAAAGAAAAAAATCTACTGGGTTGGTCTTGTGGTAAACATAAAAGAAAAGGTCAAGCTAGACAGCCGTAGGGCCTCCCGTGATAGTCAGAACGCCCCGAGACCGACGCTTCAGATGCCTTCCACGTTTTGCGTGACCGCCATGTGTTTTATTTGTATGTCGCATTTCATCATCTCATCATTCGCATTGCATCTGCATGTTTTCATAAAAACTCTTAGTTTGTTCGTAGTTGCCGCGTCTCTCCGTTGTCCGTTCCAAGACCAACCGGGTTTGCGAGTCCCTCTTGTCTGGCCTCTTAATCTCTTTGCTCAGTGCTCAAACCCCTCGCTTGCTCGTCCGAAACCTACCTGAACTCGATCCGGGCGGTCATGACTAGTGCATCCGAATCATCGCCAAACATCCCTAAAATATCTTCGGTTCTTTGTTGGACTCCCCTAAGCTATTTATTCTCGACCATCGAATTTTGATCGGATGATCCAACTCCCATCTTTTCCGATATATATATATATATATATATATATATATATATATATATATATATATAGTGTACCCCTAGTCCATTTTGGACCAAACCCTATTTTCTAGGGATCCTCCCCTGTCCAGCCGCCGCCGCCGCCCACCTGGTCTCCTCCCCTGTCCAGCCGCCGCCGCCGCCCACCTGGTCTCCTCCTCGTTTTCCCCACCAAGCCAACCACCTTCATCCCTCGATTTCAGATCCATCCACAGCTCCAGCCTCCTCTTCTCATGCCCGAGGCCTCCTCCTCGACTCTCCCGTCAGGCGAGCACAATACCGCTTGTGCTTGGGCCAAGGACCCCAAGCAGCCCGCCACGGCCGACCAAACCAGCAGATGAGTCGCCGCTCGTCTCCTCTTTCTCTCCCATGTTTCCCTCTCCTTCGCTCCCTAATCTCTCCCTTCCTCGCTTGTTTTCTTATCTGCCAGAAACAAACGGGCTCGCCTCATCGCCATGGCCGGCGACGGAAGCCGCCGTGTGTCCTTCCCGTCCCTGCCGTTCTGCCGCCGATCGGGCTGCTCGCCCGGATCCTCTCGCCCGACCGCCCGTGCTCGCCTCCCGCCGCAGGGCCTCGTCCACGGCTTCGATTAGACGAATGAAGTGTCGCCACCCGCTTGCTGGCCAGACGCGAGCGCCGCTTGCCTTGACTGCGTTCCTGAACCGCTGAGCCGCCCTTGTCCCTCCGCCTTGCCCGCCGCCGAGCTCGTGCGCTGCTCTACATCGTGTCATTGCCGTCGCGCCAAGTCTGCCTTCGCCCTTCGCCGCTTCGCCGAATCAAGCACGCTCACTTGGCTCGATTGAACAGCGCCACCGCCAGAGTTCCTCGTTGCCGGGAACCGCCTCCCCGACCCTCGGACTGCTCAGATCCGCCGCGCCCGCTGGTCCCTTGCCCCTTCATCGCGACTCTGCCCGCCTTCTGCTTCGCCACGACATGTTGCTGCCTCTTCTCTTCAGTTACGTGCAGCAGCTCGCTTGCATCGTCTCGCGTTGACCGAGCCTCTGCCTCGACCGCTCGCCCCCTCTGCTTTGCACGTTGTCCCGTGTCCCCTTCGCCAGATCCGGCCTGCCCAGCCTCCTCCACCGACCGGCCCATGAGGCCCAATGTGAGCAGCCCCCTCCAGTCCCTCTCCTGTACACTATCGGGCCAGTCAGTTTCGGCCCGCATGTGTTTTTTCCCGTCTGCGAATTTGTCTAATTTTTCAGAGATGACAGATTTGTAGAAAAACCCTCATGTTCATGCATTTAAAATCTCACAAACCATGCATCGGATTAAAACAACTTATATATGCAAAATGATTAGTTTTTCATCTAGTTTCATAATCTGCTACTTTCATATATGTTAAAAATGCTTAACATGATGTTTGTGTTTATTTTGTATAATGCCATGTTAAAATGATTTATTTCATAACTAAATAACCGTAGCTCCATTTTAAATAAACTTTATATGTAAATGGGGTAGAAAAATGCATAGAATAACATGGTGACACTACTTTGCATGTTTAACAACTCTAAAATTTTGTATAGGACATAACAGTAGCAAATTCGAAATATGGACATGAGGATTTTCTGGAATTGTTGTTTGTTGTTCCGGCCTCATTTAAATTTTCCTAGGTGTGTAGTTTTATTAAGCTTCACCTTTTGCCATGTTTAACAACATTTAATATTGTTGTGTATCTTAACGAGAGCGAACTAAATAACTCGAATGTGGTGTTTCTTCAATATGCAACTCGTTGCATATTGAACTCCGCTTAATTTGTAGTATTGTTTGTTGCACTTTGCCATGTCATGACTCATTAAACCGGACATGCATCATACTTGATTGTGCATCATGCCATGTTTATGTGATGGTTGTTTACCATGATGTTTTCTTCTTTCCGGTTGCGCTTCTCGTTGGTAGTTCCGGTTACGTTGAGATTGTGAGGATCCGTTCGACTACGTCTGTTTGTATTCTTCATGGACTCGTTCTTCTTCCTTGCGGGATTTCAGGCAAGATGACCATACCCTTGAAATCACTTATATCTTTGCTTGCTAGTTGCTCGCTATTTTGCTATGCCGCGATACCTGCCACTTGCTATATCATGCCTCCCATATTGCCATGTCAAGCCTCTAACCCACCATTCCCAGCAAACTGTTGTTTGGATATGTTACCGCTTTTGCTCAGCCCCTCTTATAGCGTTGCTAGTTGCAGGTGAAGATGAAGTTGGTTCCATGTTGGAACATTGATATTTTGGGATATCACAATATCTCTTATTTAATTAATGCATCTATATACTTGGTAAAGGGTGGAAGGCTCGGCCTTATGCCTGGTGTTTTGTTCCACTCTTGCCGCCCTAGTTTCCGTCATACCGGTGTTATGTTCCTTGAGTTTGCGTTCCTTATGTAGTTGGGTGATTTATGGAACCCCCTTTACAGTTCTACTTGAATAAAACTCCTCCAGCAAGGCCCAACCTTGGTTTTACCATTTCCCACCTAAGCCTTTTTCCCTTGGGTTTCGCGGACTCAAGGGTCATCTTTATTTTAACCCCCCGGTCTAGTGCTCCTCCGAGTGCTGGTCCAAATTAGAGCCACTTGCAGTGCCGCCCCTATGCAACTTGGGGTATCTTCAGTTGCTGTACGTAGTGTTCATCCAGTGTGCCCTGAGAACGAGATATGTGTAGCTCCTATCGGGATTTGTCGGCACATTCGGGCGACTTTGCTAGTCTTGTTTTACCATTGTCGAAATGTCTTGTAACCGGGATTCCGAGACTGATCGGGTCTTCCCTGCAGGGACACCCCTTCAGGGTATTATCTTTCGAAAGCCGTGCTCACGGTTATGTTGCAGATGTGAATTTGTTAATATCTGGTTGTAGAGAACTTGACACTTGACTTAATTAAAATACATCAACCGCGTGTGTAGCCGTGATGGTTTCTTCTCGGCGGAGTCCGGGAGGTGAACACGGCCTTGTGTTATGCTTGAACGGAAGTAGCTTCAGGATCACTTCTTGATCATTTCTAGCTTCTCGACCGTGTGTTGCTTCTCTTCTCACTCTCACTTGCGTATGTTAGCCACCATATATGCTTAGTGCTTTCTATAGCTCCACCACTTTTCCCCTTTTCCTACCCATAAGCTTAAATAGTCTTGATCTCACGGGTGTGAGATTGCTGAGTCCTCGTGACTCACAAGTTCTACCAAAACAGTTGCAGGTGCCGACGATGCCAGTGCAGGTGACGCAACCGAGCTCAAGTGGGAGCTCGATGAAGATCTTGCTCGTTGTGTTGTTTCGTTTCCTGCTGATCAGTAGTGGAGCCCAGTTGGGACGATTGGGGATCTAGCATTTGGGGTTGTCTTCTTTATTTTGGTTCCGTAGACGGACCTTGATTGTACTCTGAATGATGCATGTTTAATTTATGTATGTGTGAAGTGGCGATTGTAAGCAAACTCTTTATCTCATTCTTATTCATTACATGGGATTGTGTGAAGATGAACCTTCTTGCGACTAAACCACCATGCGGTTATGCCTCTAAGTCGTGCCTCGACACGTGAGAGATATAGCCGCGTCGTGGGCGTTACAAGTTGGTAATCAGAGCCATCCCCGACTTAGGAGCCCCCTGTTTGATTGAATAGCTGGCGTTGTTGAGTCTAGAAAAAAGTTTTTAGTCTTAGGATTATATATATCAGAGAGTAGGATTCTTTTTACTCCTCAGTCCCTTCGTCGCTCTGGTGAGGCCTCCTGACGTAGATGTTTTGACTCTTCTCTCCTCAAATTTAACTAAAACAAATTTAGGATCACGCGGGTATCTTGGAATCGTTCCGATGGTTTTGTGACGAGAACATTGTTCTTGGTGCCTCTTGACATTTAGGGGTTGTGGCAGTGTCCCGGGGAGTTGAGCTCCGAGGTGTTGTCGTCACAATTTTATCGTTGCAGTTCTGGAATACCTGAGTTTCGCCGACATTGAAAATCTCTTTTATGTAGTTGTTGGTGAGATCTCCTCGACGCCACCCAGTACTGGGGTGGGAGTGCGGGAGTATTGCCATAACTCGTATGACGGATGCTTTTCGAAGGTTGAGGTAAATGATTTCCGAAGGTTTCTTGGTTATGTGTTGAAGGATGGATACAGCTGGATCTAGGTATTGTTAGTTTGGTTGAGATATATTGCGTCCCCTGTATCCCCAACACCTGATTGCATAACCAGAAAGTTTTGGGAGGTTATACGCGGGAATTCAAGTAGCTCTTAGGATATCTTTCCAACAGATGTATGATATGAGATTGGGGTTCGACGTCTAGTGGTCCGCCTATCCACGGTTGGTTTTACAGTGGTCTCGTTGTGTCTTAAAGAGTCCTTGTCTATGCTCACTCGAGGACGCTTCGTATGTCATGTGCACTGCCTTGTACATGATGGTGCTGTACGATCGAGCCCGTGTGGGCCCCACCACGAAAATTTCGGACGAAATCTCTATCATACGTTTGTTCCGGCTTATTCTGCAAGCCAATCCTTTGTTTTGTTTTGAGTTGAGGTATTCGAGTTGCTTCAATGTCAAGTGTTGATTCCATACCTTCCCTAAATTGTGTTCTCATCTTTCTATGTGAATAACAATCCTTCTTGATCACTGAGGTTGTCATGTCAATTCTCTTTCAACCGACGTGCTTCTCTTCAAGTGGATCCGATCATTTCTACATTCGCGAGATCAATTTTAAGCTTTCTCAAGGGTGTATGTTTCATTCCATCCCCAAGTTGCCTTTGTTTTTTCCCTCCCTCCCACCCTTTTCTACAAGGACTCGGATTTCTTAATCAAGTATCCTTTGTTTTTTATTGATGGGAAGTCTTTCCATTCTTTTCTTTGAATGTTCTTATCCGGTGATTTCCCATAAAGATGCTAAGGAAGCGACAAGTTTATCATTCTCTGTTCTCTTTTCTTCTCCGGTGGATCCAATTCAAGCTTTCAGTGTTGATCATATCCCTTTCCTCCTTTCTAATGTTTTCTCATGCCGGTGCATCTCTTAATCATCCACTTCTCGCCATTCATTTGTTCTGGAGTGCTGAAGACATCTCAGGAGATTCGTGTTTTCATTACTAATCCGTTCAAGCTATTTCGAGGTTGTTATCTCTTTTGAGCCATTTAATTCAACCGGTGCAATATCTTTCAAGCAATCTTTTCGAAAGGTGTTTTGAATGGGCCCTAACCCACAAGTATTTTCCCAGGATCTTACCTGACTCTTCTAATTTTCCCGGAGCTATTCTCAAATTCATTTAAAAGTTTGACGTAAGAATGAATTTTCATCAGGCAGATGCCTTCTCCAAGTTCGCTTTCATATTTTTTTCATCGTTGGTTCAACTTTTCTATTTTTCATTCCGGAGTGCCTCAACAATTCATGGTGGTGTTTCATCGCTCATTCTCAACATTTGAAGACCGAAGAAGAGTTTCTCTTAAATCTTGCTCCATTCTCTTCAAGATTCATGGTTCTAGCTTGATGCCGTCCTCTCATAATTGTTTTCGATTGTGAGAATTATTTTCACCCATCCGGAGCAGTTCAGGAGTCTTTTCGGGTTGATTCTCCGGAGTCATCATCTCAGTATTATTCATTCTCAGCTTTCAGATCTCATTCTCCAAATCTTACCGGTGCATCATTCAAGTATTTTTAATCAGCTCGCGATCTCTTCGTTCACTTGTATCTAAATTCTGTCAAGTATCTTTATTCGTTTTCTAATTCTTCCCGGTGAATTGTGCCTTTGCTACTTTCATTTCCAATTCTTACGGTGGTTCGTTCAAGATTTCTCTTCCTTCGTTACCATATCAATGTATTTGTTGTTTCAATCCTACCGGTGGTTCGATGAAGACCTTCCCAAGTTTGCGCAATATCTATCTTAATCCTTTCTATGAGAATAAGTAGTATGCCAAATCCGCTGCTTGTCATCAATCTAAATTGGCGAAGGCTAAGCATAATGTAATTATTATTGTTGTTTCCTCCAAGTGATTAATTCCTTATTCCGGAGATTCATCAAAATTCTTGATCTCATTTGTTCATTTTTCTTTCCGGAGCTCCAAGTTATTTCAATTATATCATTTCAAAGCTTCATCTAATCATTGCAAGGCTTCATCTTATTGTTTTCAATCTTCTTTTCTTTGCGACCATCCTTTTATCTATCCGGAGTTCTTCGAGAGTTTCTACATGGTGGTTCATCAAGGATTCTTTTCATTCTTCAATTGTTCTTCAAGATTTCTCTAGAAGTTAAGTTCCGCCAAGCTATACTCTAAAATAAACATGGTGCTCTACACATGTTTTGTTTTGAGGAGTTCAAGCATTCTTCATCTTGCATTCCGAAGTGCAATTCTTTCTACCTTATCTTTTGAGGTGGTGTTATGTCATTCTGGATAATTCCCCTTCGGGTTTCATGATTCACAAAGTTTTCAAGAGTGACATATTTAAATCCATCATTTTGTCTTCGTTCCAGAGATCTTTTCGACCAATCAATCTTTTTGTTGGAGTTGTATTGGGTTATATTTCACCTATAGCCTTCCCTAAGGAATGTAGCTATTTGTGGTGTTTACCAATGATCAGATTTTCTCCTTCTCATCTTGGTGAAGAAGTTTCATCTCCTTGTTGATCTCAATCCAATCAACTGTTTCCGTAGTGGCAGAATTTCGCCTCTATTTTGAGAAGTTTTCCATAAGTCCACTACAAGCTTATTCGTTTAATTGTTGGTTTTCCAACAACTCCGTTCTAACCTTCTTGGAAGGGTGCTCTCCAAGATCATTTGTGGCAGAAGTTGTCATTTTCTTCTCCATTCTTTTATTCCAATGAGCTATATTATATTCTTTCTTCCGGAGGCATTGTGATGTTGCTCTTTTCACTCATCATCTCGAATTGCGAGGACCGTGTTCTTTTCGTGCTTATCCATTTAACCAGAGCGTTGTGTCCTCTGCTCAAGTTCTTTTCATCTTATCAAGTTTTCTTCTCTTTTCAACTGGAGTGCTGTCCAAATTCTGTCATTCTTGTTCCTTGGCTACCTCATTATACCGAGGTGGTCATATTCTTTTTGTTCGTGAAGCTCTTATTTCCATGTCTTTCGGCCTACAAGTTTCTCATAATGTTACATGTTCCTCTGATGTAACGGAGTGTTCTCAACTTCATTCATCTCCGCCGTATTCTTTCCTTGAAATTGTTTAACCTCCAAGGTTCACATGGTGTTCCTTGTTTCTCTTTCTATCGGAGTGCTCTCAATTTTCGTTCAATTCTATTGTGTTCTTTTTTCAAGTTTTCAACCTCTCAAGGTTCATTGGGTTCACTCGTTTGCCAAGAAGCAACTTTGGTTTCCTCTTCCTCTTCCGTTTCTCTCCGGTGCCATCCTTAGATCTCGGGACGAGATCTCTTGTAGTGGTGGAGTGTTGTAACGCCCCGAGACCGACGCTTCAGACGCCTTCCACGTTTTGTGTGGCCGCCGTGTGTTTTATTTGTATGTCGCATTTCATCATCGCATCATTCGCATTGCATCTGCATGTTTTCATAAAAACTCTTAGTTCATTCGTAGTTGCCGCGTCCCTCCGTTGTCCGTTCCGAGACCAACCGGGTTTGTGAGTCCCTCTTGTCTGCCGCTTAATCTCTTTTCTCACTGCTCAAACCCCTCGCTTGCTCGTCTGAAACCTCCCCGAACTCGATCTGGGCGGTAATGACCAGTGCGTCCGGATCATCACCAAACCTCCCTAAAATATCTTCGGTTCTTTGTTAGACTCCCCTAAGCTATTTATTCTCGACCGTCGAATTTTGATCGGATGATTCAACTCCCATCTTTTCCCATACATATACAGTGTAGCCCTAGTCCATTTTGGACCAAACCCTATTTTCTAGGGATCCTCCCCTGTCCAGCCGCCGCCCACCTGGTCTCCTCCTCGTTTCCCCACCAAGCCAACCACCTTCATCCCTCGATTTCAGATCCATCCACAACCCCAGCCTCATCTGCTCATGCCTGAGGCCTCCTCCTCAACTCTCCCCGTGCGAGCACAGCGCCCGCTTGCGCTTGGGCCAAGGACCCCGCCAGCCCCGCCGCCGGCCGACCGAACCAGCAGATGAGTCGCCGCTCGTCTCCTCTTTCTCTCCCTGCTTCCCTCTCCTTCCTTCTCTAATCTCTCTCCCTTCCTCGCTTGTTTTCTTATCTGCCAGAAAGGAACGGGCTCACCCTCGCCGCCATGGCCGCGGCCGGCCGCCGTGTGTGTCCTTCCCGTCCCTGTTGTCCCTACCGCCGGATCGAACCGGCTCCGCCCGGCTCCTCTCTCCCCGACTGCCCGTGCTCGCCTACCGCCGCAGGGCCTCGTCTCGGCTTCGATCAGACAAACGGTTGCCGCCCGGCGATTTGGCCGCGAGCGCTGCTTGCCTTGACCTAGCCCTGAACCGCCTGAGCCGCCCTTCTCCCTCCACCTTGCCCGCTCGACGGAGCTCGTGCACCGCTCTACATCGTGCCGCCGTCGCGCCAAGTCCGCCTTCGTCCTCTGCTTCACCCGCTCAAACCTGCTACTGCCTGTTTTGCTCGATCGAACAGCGCCACGGCCGGAGTTCCTCGTCGCCGGGAACCGCCTCCCCGACCCTCGGACTGCTCGGATCCGCCACGCCCGCTGGTCCCTTACCCCTGCATCGCGACTCTGCCATATACGCCGCCCACAACCTGCTGCTGCACTGTGCTCTTGATTCTGAGCAGCGGCTCGCTTCGCTCTCGTCTCGCGTTGACGCGCCTCTGCCTCGACCGCTTTCGCCCCTCTCGCCGCCTGACGCTGGCCCGTGTCCCCTTCACCAGATCCGCCTGCCCGGCCTCCTCCACCGACCGCCCATGATGCCCAATGTGAGCAGCCCCTCCAGTCCCTCTCTCAGACACTATCGGGCCACGGCCGCCCGCATGTGTTTTTTTTTTCGTCTGCGAATTTGTCTAATTTTCCAGAGATGACAGATTTGCAGAAAAACCCTCATGTTCATTCATTTAAAATCTCACAAACCATGCATCGGATTCAAACAACTTATATATGCAAAATGCTTAGTTTTTCATCTAGTTTCATAATCTGCTACTTTCATCTATTTTAAAAATGCTTAACAAGATGTTTGTGTTTATTTTGCATAATGCCATGTTAAAATGATTTATTTCATAACTAAATAACCGTAGCTCCATTTTAAATAAACTTTATATGTAAATGGGGTAGAAAAATGCATAGAATAACATGGTGACACTAGTTTGCATGTTTAACAACTCAAAAAAATTGTATAGGACAGAACAGTAGCAAATTCGAAATATGGACATGAGGATTTTCCAGAATTGTTGTTTGTTGTTCCGGCCTCATTTAAACTTGCCTAGGTGTGTAGTTTTATTATGCTTCACCTCTTGCCATGTTTAACAACATTTAATATTGTTGTGTACCTTAACGAGAGCGAACTAAATAACTCGAATGTGGTGTTTCTTCAATATGCAACTCGTTGCATATTGAACTCCACTTAATTTGTAGTATTGTTTGTTGCACTTTGCCATGTCATGACTCATTAAACCAGACATGCATCATACTTGATTGTGCATCATGCCATGTTTATGTGATGGTTGTTTCCGTGATGTTTTCTTCTTTCCGGTTGCGCTTCTCGTTGATAGTTCCGGTTATGTTGCGATTGTGATGATCCGTTCGACTACGTCCGTTTGTCTTCTTCATGGACTCGTTCTTCTTCCTTGCGGGATTTCAGGCAAGATGACCATTCCCTCGAAATCACTTCTATCTTTGCTTGCTAATTGCTCGCTCTTTTGCTATGCCGCGATACCTGCCACTTGCTATATCATGCCTCCCATATTGCCATGTCAAGCTTCTAACCCACCATTCCCAGCAAACTGTTGTTTGGCTATGTTACCGGTTTTGCTCAGCCCCTCTTATAGCGTTGCTAGTTGCAGGTGAAGATGAAGTTGGTTCCATGTTGGACCATGGATATTTTGGGATATCACAATATCTCTTATTTAATTAATGCATCTATATACTTGGTAAAGGGTGGAAGGCTCGGCCTTATGTCTGGTGTTTTGTTCCACTCTTGCCGCCCTAGTTTCCGTCATACCGGTGTTATGTTCCTTGAGTTTGCATTCCTTATATAGTTGGGTGATTTATGGGACCCCTTTACAGTTCTACTTGAATAAAACTCTTCCAGCAAGGCCCAACCTTGGTTTTACCATTTCCCACCTAAGCCTTTTTCCCTTGGGTTTCCCGGACTCAAGGGTCATCTTTATTTTAACCCCCCGGTCTAGTGCTCCTCCGAGTGCTGGTCCAAATTAGAGCCACTTGCGGTGCCGCCCCTATGCAACTTGGGGTATCTTCAGTTGCTGTACGTAGTGTTCATCCGGTGTGCCCTGAGAACGAGATATGTGTAGCTCCTATCGGGATTTGTCGGCACATTCAGGCGACTTTGCTAGTCTTGTTTTACCATTGTCGAAATGTCTTGTAACCGGGATTCCGAGACTGATCGGGTCTTCCCGGGAGAAGGAATATCCTTCGTTGACCGTGAGAACTTGTGATGGGATAAGTTGGGACACCCCTGCAGGGTATTATCTTTCGAAAGCCGTGCTCACGATTATGTTGCAGATGTGAATTTGTTAATGTCTGGTTGTAGAGAACTTGACACTTGACTTAATTAAAATACATCAACCGCGTGTGTAGCCGTGATGGTTTCTTCTCGGCGGAGTCCGGGAGGTGAACACGGCCTTGTGTTACGCTTGAACGTAAGTAGCTTCAGGATCACTTGTTGATCATTTCTAGCTTCTCGACCGTGCGTTGCTTCTCTTCTCGCTCTCACTTCATGTATGTTAGCCACCATATATGCTTAGTGCTTGCTGCAGCTCCACCACTTTTCCCCTTTTCCTACCCATAAGCTTAAATAGTCTTGATCTCGCGGGTGTGAGATTGCTGAGTCCTCGTGACTCACAGGTTCTACCAAAACAGTTGCAGGTGCCAACGATGCCAGTGCATGTGATGCAACCGAGCTCAAGTGGGAGCTCGATGAAGATCTTGTTCGTTGTGTTGTTTCGCTTTCCCTCGATCAAGAGTGGAGCCCAGTTGGGACGATCGGGGATCTAGCATTTGGGGTTGTCTTCTTTATTTTGGTTTCGTAGACGGACCTTGATTGTACTCTGAATGATGCATGTTTAATTTATGTATTGTATGAAGTGGCGATTGTAAGCCAACTCTTTATCCCATTCTTATTCATTACATGGGATTGTGTGAAGATGACCCTTCTTGCGACTGAACCACCATGCGGTTATGCCTCTAAGTCGTGCCTTGACACGTGAGAGATATAGCCGCATCGTATGCTATAATAGCCCGATTGACACCTCGCCTGGCCTCAAAAATAAAAATAATCGGACGAGCTGTCAGGTCCCGCGTGCTAACTGCTCACAGTAATTCTCTTTTATTGACTACGCCGACAATGGCATGGGACCCAGATGTCGTAAATCCATTAGGAGGAACAATTTTTGGCTTGAAATAAGGAGGCACTTGTTTACAGATCGCCATGACCTCGAGGGTCCTCGTCATCATCCCGCTCCACGCATAATCATCTCCCCGATTCTCAGACAAGATCAACCTAGTAGGCCCACAAGTCAGCCTATAAAACTGTGGCGGACAAATACAGCCCATATAAAAAAATAACATCCCATTCCATACGTTCAAACGAAAAGTTCAACATTGAGAGCAAAGTAACAGGTCTGATCCAGATATAGAGTACTGAACTTCCACGTTGACAACCATCATAGCCAAGTTAACTATCAACTCCCACTAATACTCTAGTAGTGTACAAGTACTAACTTACTCTTAGATAACTAGACGATGCCGGCCGCCATCTGCGGTACATGCTAAACGCCGGCACCGACATCCTCCTCCTCACATCGGACTTGCCAGAGGTGCGATAGGGTGTGTTGCTTGCGTGCGTTGGCCCTTTCCATGCCGGCGTGGTCCATCAAAGCTTCGTCTTCTAAGCAGGAAACCCACTTGATGAGCTGGTAGTAAAATTCGGCGTCGCCAACGCCTGCGTGGCCGACAGCCTCCAGGGCAAATTGCCGGGCGCCAGCCTCCATGTAGTCGGCCCAGTTGCCGGTGCTCTGCTCACGACTCAGAGCGTCGGTGTGCTGCTGCTCTATGCCCCGTTGGTGGCGCAAATCGGTGATACGCTGCTCCTCCGCCAGGCGTTCGTGCTCCAACAAGTCCTCATACTCCGCATTGCCATCTAAAGACCGATAGAATGCCTCCTCCCTCCGTCTGCCTTCTAGTGAAAAATCAAACACTAGTTCTGACGGTGACCACCTTTGGCGTCACCTATTGCGGACGGGCGGGGGCATGATGGACGTGGCGAGAGCAAGGACAAGTGGCGAGCGACATCGGACCGGTGGGGGCTTATGAGGATAAGGCGAGTTGGGTGATGGTGCCACTGGAGAACGTCGGGAACCAGCAATTATAGGCGGAAGTTAGGTGAACCAGTGTGTCGCCGGAAACACGACGGTCATCGCGGTCATCGGAATTCAATGCATAAGCAGGCATGGCTTAGCATGCCAGCTTGCCATGGAAAACTAGAAAAACTGAAATTATGACTGTGCCATCTCGTCCCCTTCCGTCAGTGGTGTGTCCCGTCAGTGCTGGGTCGCACGTCGGCATGACGGTCAAACAAGTGCGCTCGATTCATCTAGACGAGGTACGTGCGTGATCCGCTGGTTATTCGCGTAGGTTCAAGTCGGTCGGATAGTGTGTCTGTAGGATCGCAATAGCGGATGAACGTTCGCTGGGAGATAAGGCATTTGCAAACGTTTTTGCTGGCAGTTTCTTCATATTCGCATGGCATTTTCTCCAGAACAGCATGTCAGTTTCTTCAGAGGTAGGCATTTTTATTCAAATAACTGCCACCTTCGGATCTTGCGTCGCAACTAAAACTGCCTAGAGCATATTAGTAGCCTAGCTAGTGATCAATCAGTAACTTGTAAACACTGAGCGAACAGAATTAAGGAACCGCTAGTAACTTGTAAACACTGAGAACACAAAAATAAGGATCATGTTGTGCACAGTAGTAAGAGCCGATCCGTTCGAAATGTACACACTAGACTCACAGGCCTGGCATTGTAATATGTTGATATTAGTAGCCCAAATTCACAATCAACTAGTAGGATTCCCATACATAAGATCAACATCTTAATGAATCTCAATGATTCACAGATCATATACAAATATGTAGCTCCAAAAGCAAAGATCTAGGAAAAACATCTATTCTTCCTACTAACATGGATGCTTCTCTTGGCCAACTTTTAGTACAGAGTGAAAGAACAATTTGTTGGTGAAGTCTATAATTCCTCTTGCAAATGTAAGTGGTTTCACCAATAGCTGGAACCATGAGAATGAACCACACATGCTGGAGGAACATCCACTGCAATATGATTTTTCCTTCTCTCGATTACATGACGAGACTATTTTTGGAATATAAACTTTAACTTAGGCAAAATGTTTCCCAGTGTATAATCAGACCAAAGCAATGAAGCACCTAGTGTTGGCCAATAAATAGTACAGTACTACTTTTGTGCAGTCCATGAAGTGACTATCCAATCTTTCTGTGTCTATTTTCAAATGGCACTGCATGCAGTGACTATACTATTCTCTTGTGTAGTTCCACCTAAATTGCGGCCACTTTATTTGTTTGACAAATAGCAATGAGCAGACATCTATCTGCACAAATATCAAGTAGCTAGTAAACATATACTCCACCTTGTATTTTCGGTTTGAACACGTATCTTCCGCTTAGCATCTGTCATGTTTTGCACTCGACAATTTGATACTATCATGTTTTGCCCTGGCCAATTTCATGCTGAATTGATTTTCTGGTATAGAGCAGAAATATAGCGCCTATTCTTCATCAGACCAAGGATATCAATGTTCGGAGTGATGGAAGAGGTGAAATCGATACAACCGAAATTCAACATCCAATCAATGAATCATGTCCTACACCTCCATTGTAGGTCCATCCTACCAATAAATTCACATACAAACCACTAATATTACTATCTAATGATAGTACAAAAAGATTAGCGAGATAGTAGCAAACCATGTACCTTCGTAATGAACAACTCATAGTGCCACCAATTGGATATAACGGTTTGGAAGAAAACATGCTACTAATGTTGAACCATTTGGACTTTTTGTGCAGTTCCACTAAAATCGAGCATCCCTGTTTGCATAGATATTGAAAGTGTGATTACTATAAAAGTGGCACTGGTATACTAGTTGTGCAACAGCATTAAACCAAATACAAAATTCTAAAGGTAACTACATTATTGACTAATGACAGTATAAAAAATTGCAAACCATGTACCTTCAAGGTAAATATCATTTCAAACTCAAGGGGACTTCAAAATTGCTATCCCAATCATGATAGTGGATCGAACATAAAAACTTGATCAAACGAATCAAGAGAATAGACGGAGGAGTAGGCGCCCACTCTTGACCTTTCCTCTTGTCTTCGTAATTTTGTGTGCAGACATCAGCGCCTTGGCATTTTTGTGACAGTGTACAAAAAAATTGACTTGTCTCATGAAAGTGAGGTATGTAATCTATAAGCATTAACAGTGCAAAAATCTGAAGGTGGTAACAAGTTTCATTGTTGGTATACTGGCTGGGCAATAGCATTAGAATGCCTTAGCTGAAAAATCTTTAATACATCCACAATCAATAGCTAACCCTGAAATAATCCAATGACATTAAAAGGCATTACTTAAATTTATCGGTGGCATTAGACCGAAAAGGCATTAGTTAAATGTGGCATCACTTTAGCAGAAGCATTGCTTGACTTTACCGCTGGCGTTATACTAACAGCAAAAAAGTGGGAATAATAGCATGGGAGGCCCATTCAAACAGTGGGCGCACCAGTACGATGTACCTCCACAGACGCATAGAGTGGTGAGGGAGGTATGGCTGCCCAGAGCAACAAATAGCCAGGCAGCATATGTGGATTACGTCCCATTTTTGTTCTCTTTAGCCACCTTTTTCCTATGTGAGGACAACATACCGATCGACCTGGTCATTCTCTATTGCGTTGTCATGCCTTTCTACCCTTTTTCAACCTTTTTCAACCAAGAGACATCAGACTCGTTCCTTAGCAACTAATTTTCCCATTTTCAACCTAGGTGCGGGTTCGATGCCTAGTCTCTTCGACAGTACTTTCTCCCTTCCTTTCCCTATTCAACCCAGACATGGAATAGTCTGCATGAAGTAGGGTTTCCTTTAGTAGTGCAAATTAAGGTTTTTGTCTACGTGACCAGCAGAGTAGAGGATAGCAAATTGGGAAGATGGTGGAGTGGAAAAAGATCCACATGCATCGACGTGGCAGATGGGGCAATAGAACAAGGGTATGGTTCGAAAAGAGGTAGCATACCTGAGGGTCGGCAGGAAGTGGCTTCACTCCTGGTCGTCGTCCTTCCCAGACACTATGACAACGAGCTTGGGGATGGAGGCCATCCCGCACGGGAGCTAGGTCTGGGAGGACGGCCTTGTCATTAGTGCATGACCCCACTAGCCGACGATGAGTGCGTCACCGTTACACGTCCTTTTCTTCCCCGATGGAATTGTGACCACCGGTGAGGGAGAGAGAGGCCATCTTTTTTAGATCTGGAGAGAGGGTGATAGTGTGAGCAGCAAGTGGGCAGCCCTTAGCAAGCAAGCGCTGAAGCTCCAGCCTATATATTTTTTGATACTAGTACTAGAGGTGGAGTAGTGGTATTGTAGTTTATATTTTCTCCGCATACAGTACCAGTTAGCCGTGCCTCAAAACTGAACGGCACGCCATTAAAAAAATAAAGTTAATAAATAATGCGACACCTCGGGCCAACGCCATTAAAAAAATAAAGTTGAGAGAAGTGGACCGCTCAAAATACTAAGGATAAAAGGATTGGCTCAAGCTCAAAGCTCAAGACTCTACATTTTATATTGTAGTGACCCCAGATCACATTGAGTCTATAGGAAAAGCCAATACTATCAAGGAGGGATGAGGTGTTGCTTAATGAGGTTCTTGCTTCATAGTGCTTAGGGATATGCTCCAAAACCCTCAACTACTTTCCCACATCCACATATGACCTAAACCAAAAGTCAAACTCGGCCCCACCGATTCTCTCTATCCGGCGCCACCGAGTTCAGATGTCATAGCCACTGCCACAAACCCTAGGAAAATCGGTCTCACAGATAGGGATCTCGGTCTCACCAAGATGGGATTGTAATCTCTATGTTTCCCTTCGTAACATTTCGGTCCCACTGAGATGAGCGATCGGTCCCGCCGAGATTGCAATGTAAACTCTCTGTTTCCCTTTTGTAACATTTCGGTCTCACCGAAATGACCGAATCAGTCCCACCGAAGTTTACTCCGACCAACTCTCCGGGTTAGCTTATTACCAAAATCGGTCCCACCGAAGTTTGTGTAATCGGTCTCACCGAGATTACGTTATGCCCTAGCCCTAACCATATCGGTCCTACCGAGTTGCATGTCGGTCCCAATTTAAAATCCTAACAGTCACTAGATTTGCTGAATCCGTCCGACCGAGTTTAACTATACGGTCCCACCGAGTTTGGCAAGTTGTGTGTAACGGTTAGATTTTGTGTGGAGGCTATATATACCCCTCCACCTCCTCTTCATTCGTTGAGAGAGCCATCAGAACGAACCTACACTTCCAATACACATTTTCTGAGAGAGAACCACCTACACTTATGTTGAGACCAAGATATTTCATTCCTACCATATCAATCTTGATATCTAGCCTTCCCCAAGTTGTTTTCCACTCAAATCTTCTTTCCACCAAATCCAAATCCTCTGAGAGAGAGTTGAGTGTTGGGGAGACTATCATTTGAAGCACAAGAGCAAGGAGTTCATCATCAACACAACATTTGTTACTTCTTGGAGAGTGGTGTCTCCTAGATTGGCTAGGTGTCACTTGGGAGCCTCCGACAAGATTGTGGAGTTGAACCAAGGAGTTTGTAAGGGCAAGGAGATTGCCTACTTCGTGAAGATCTATCGCTAGTGAGGCAAGTCCTTCGTGGGCGACGGCCATGGTGGGATAGACAATGTTGCTTCTTCATGGACCCTTCGTGGGTGGAGCCCTCCGTGGACTCACAAGCAACTGCTACCCTTCGTGGGTTGAAGTCTCCATCAACGTGGATGTACGATAGCACCACCTATCGGAACCACGACAAAAACATCCGTGTCTCCAATTGCGTTTGAATTCTCCAAACCCTTCCCTTTACATTCTTGCAAGTTGCATGCTTTACTTTCCACTGCTCATATACTCTTTGCATGCTTGCTTGAATTTTGTTAAGATTGCTTGACTTGTGCTAAGTTAGCTAAAATCTGCCAAAGACTAAAATTGGGAAAAGGATAAGTTTTTATTTGGTCAAGTAGTCTAATCACCCCCCCCCCTCTAGACATACTTTCGATCCTACAAGTGGTATCAGAGCTTTGGTGTAACATCCCAAATTTTCAATTTGGAATGTTATACATAGAGCATCATTGCATATCATATTTTTCTTTGCATTTTCCTCGATCCTAGAAAATTCTACACAACTCAAGGACCCACGGGGAGAGTTGGGGATTTTCGTTATTTTCATATTTGAGTTTTCTCAAATTGTGAAAATAGGATCATTTGATTTTAATTATTTTATCTTCAATTATTTCTATTACAAAAATATGAGAGAGGGAATAAAATGACTTTCAAAAAATTAAGAAATAATGAATATTTAATAATAAAATCAAATAAGATTTTATTTTGGAGTTTTTCGCCTTTTTATTTGAATTTAGGAAAAATGCGTGTTTCTTAAAATTGCATCTAGGCCCCAAATAAATGTTCATTAAATCTGGCTTGATTTTAGAAGCCGGGGAAAATTTATTTTGGGATTTTTGGAGTCGGTTTAGTACTTCTTTTGATTTTTTTACTGCGTGTTATTATTTAAAAAAACGCGCACCGCCTTACGGGCCGTACCCGAGCGGGACTCCGCTCGGGGGCGCTGTATATAAAGCCCCCCCCCCCCCCATAGCGCCTCAGTCCACCCAAGCCCGGCCCGTGCCCCAAACCCTAGCTCATTGCCGTGAGCTGCTACGCCTGTGGTTCGCCTCTCAAATTTCGCTTTGCGTTTGATTTTTCTTAAAAAACCGATCGGTTTCTTTGGATTTTTTTCGGTTTTTTCGGTTTTTTTATTTTTATTCTTTTTATTCTTTTTTTTTCTTTTGGTTTCGGTTAATTAACGAACGTCCGTTCGTTAACCCGTTCGTCGTTTTTCTTTTTCTCGGATTTAATCCGCGATTTTCTGATCGCGATTCCATATCCGATTTTCGTTTTAGTATAACTTTTCGCTTGTTTATCGGAATCAGGCGATTCAAGCGCCTGGAGTTTTGTCTTGAAACCCTGTTTCTGAATAATCTACTTTAACAAGTTTTTGCATCTGTAAAATTTGACTTAGATCCAGATTAGTAAAACGAAGCCGTTTTCTTCCGCCGTTTGACTTTCGTTGCTTCGTTTGATTTGATTCTTTTTGCAAACCGGAGTTCTTAAGTTGAACTATCTGGTTAGATCTATTTGAGTTTTACCTGTGCATTAGATGAGTACTTATTGTATGCTTATTTGTTTGTCTGCGATAGAATACCCGGAGTGCGCCGCTTGTTACTTCGAGTCTCTAGGTTTCGCGGATCATCAGCAAGGCAAGTAACACTTTGATCATACTTTTCTCATACCAGCTTTTGTGCATTAGATCTATTCCTCAAACACTTGCATGATTTGGATCTAATTAAATTGTGGGTTATGGGACGAGTTGAGGTAGTACCTATTACCTGCTTTATTATCAAACCTTTGGGAGTTACTTCTACGCTTGCTTATTATGCTATGCTATGCTAGTAGACGTGGATTGGGTGAGTGTATCCATGATGTATGTGAGATTGTTTAATGGTTTATCTAAGGTGGCAACTTAAACACACATCCGGGTGGATTGAGGCACCTGGTTTCTATCAGACTTGCCTCAGATTTCTTCGGACCGCCACCCGTGCTCAAAGGGATCATGAGATTATTCAAACTAGAAACTTCCGTGTGCAGCCACAAGCCATTATGTGCTCTGGCATAGTTGATTAAGTTGTGCGAACTCTACGGGTAGACTAGCGTATGTAGGGGAAAGTAGGTGTACCGTCTACCCACAAGTAAGGTGCTAGTGCTTCCGAAAGACTATGTCTCGGTCATCCATTTCTCAAACACCATGTAATCGCGAGAAACCAAACGGAGGTGATCGAGTCTTGTGGGGAAAAGTGCTAAACCTCTCGCAGAGTGTATAAACTAATCATGGTTAGCCGTGTCCCCGGTTATGGACATCTTGAGTATCTAGTACCGGATATCATGTGAATCTCATCATGTTACTTCTAATTAATATTGTTGGGTTTGTTAATGAGTACTTTTAATTGGGATTGAGAATGCTGTCAACCATTCTCAATGTTTCACAACCACGATGATAGTTAAATAAATTTATTCCTTTGCAGTAGGGAAAAATTGGCTTTATGCAAAAACTGTAACCATAGAGCTTTCCACCAGCCATATATGCATGTAGTATAGGCTATTCATTACATTTTCTCTATGTGTTACATTGCCAGCATATTCCATGTGCTGACCCGTTTTTGGGTTGCAATGTTTCATGTTGCAGACTTTTCGCATTTACTTCAGTAAGGTGCATAGGTCGTGGTTCTATACTCATGATGCCGTTGGAGTTGATGGACTCGCTTATTCTTCCAAGTCTTCCATTGTTATCGTTATTAGATGGCCTTAAGCCATGTTTATTTTATTAAGTTCTCTCTTGAGACATTTGATTGTAATAAGTGTGTGATTGCTACTGTTACAAATCCTTCAAGCACTGTGTGGTGTCAAGATTATCGATCCAGGATGACACCGAGCACGTAGATCGACTGCTTGAGGTCCTGTCGCTACAAAGATGGTATCAGAGCACACGCCGATCAGAGGACACCCACCATTAAGCTAAAGCCCTAGAGCACTACTCTCTCTTCTCATTTCGACTCCTCATCTTTTCTACTCTTTAGGATGACTAAGCGAGGATCAAGTTCACCTGCACGGATGAAGATACACCCTTTGGACGACACCAAGGAAGTCACTAAGTACCTTAACATAGGATTACCAAGCTTCACAGGACTTACAATTCCACTTTACCCAAGAAGAGCTACCGAAGATTCAAGCTCAAGTTCCCGGAAGGACGTTTGCGCCAATCACGGAGCCCATAGAGTGTGTTTTCAATGCACCAACCTAGAGTCTGGGAAAGAGCATGGTAGCTCACGTAACCATGGGGCGCATTGGAGAAGTTTATAAAGAAGACCTCAAGGATACTATCTACCAGATTTGCGGACGCCGAGATGAACAATGGGAGTAGTTGGCACTAAGAAGGATCGATCCATTGCAGCTTACATCCAGAGTTAAACCAAAGCACATTCGACGCCAGAGAACCGGACAAAGCGCAGACGTGATGGAGTTGAAGACAAGAAAAGCCAAGATTATTGAACTAGAAGGAGAACTCAAGGCCACTCGCAAGGACTACATGGAGGAGATTGTAGCTCTAGTGGGACAAAACGGCGATCTTCGTGGAGAAGATTGAAGAACTCATGGGAAATTCAGCACCCGGAGGAGAAGATGAAGATAGCACCTGTCCAGAGAACTACATCATCATCGCATTTACACCAATTCCGATCCTAGTGATGATGATTACGAAGATGAAGCCGGAGCAGATATCATGGAGTCTTCATCGGAGCAGTTTTTCTAGTTGACCACCATAACAGTAGTAGATTACCCCATGTTATATTAGTTTTAGTTTCAAAGACTTTGTAACGATAGATAGACCGTTGTATGCCCTTGTTGAATTGATTGGAGTGATATTGTGTGATTTGTCTCATGTGCATATGGGCAGTGTTTCTCTCTAGACCTCATTCTATTCTAAATTCTCTTCTTTTCTTAAACCCTCAGATGCCTCTGAGACGCGACCCCGGATTTGTTTTCCCGCCAGAGATCACTCAGTTGATTCAGCAGCAGAATGCCTTGATTCAAACATTGGTACAGAACCAAGGCAACAACAACAACAACAACAACAACAACAACAACAACAACAACAATAACCCACCACCACCACCACCTGTTGACCATTTGACCCGTTTCTTAAGGCTGAATCCGCCGGTGTTTTCCAGTAGCACCGAGCCGATTGTTGCAGATGATTGGCTTTGTAAGATACGGAGGGAGTTGACCACTGCAGGATGTACAGACGGAGAAAGGGTGATGTTTGCCGCACATCAGCTTGAAGGACCCGCAGCAGCATGGTGGGAGAATTTTACAGCCACTTACCCAGTAGACACTATCACATGGGATCAGTTTCAGCAAGCTTTCCGTACTGCCCATGTTTCAGCAGGAGCTATGGCCATGAAGAAGCGTGAGTTTCGCAACTTGCGCCAAGGAGGACTGACAGTTGGCCAATATGTGGATGATTTTAGTAAGTTGGCACGTTATGCACCAGATGACGTTGCTACCGATGCAGCTAAGCAAGAGAAGTTTCTAGAAGGACTGAATGATGAGCTGAGCATGCAGCTGATGGTAGCCACCTTCAATAACTACCAGGAGTTAGTAGATCGTGCTCTTATGATTGAAGGGAAGCAGCAGCAGATTCACAATCGCAAGAGGAAGTATGGACAGGGAAGAATAACTCGAGCTCAGCAGAACTTCGCTTTACCCTCAAGCCGAGGACAGTTTCAAAGATACCCATGGAGGAGGTAGCTCAGACAACCATAATGGCATCAAGAATGGGAACCGGAATGGAGGAAGCAATGGACAAAACCGCACCAACCCGTCAACACCATCCAAGGTAGACTCGAGCCACATCACTTGCTTTAAGTGTCGCAAGATCGGGCATTATGCAAACGATTGTCCGTAAGGCCGTAATGGAAATGGCAATGGAAGCTCGTGAAAGAAGCCGAACCCTTTCAACAAAGGATAAGTGAACCACGTTACCGTGGAGGAGGTTGAAGCTCAGCCGATGCAAGAATAGGTAAGTTTTCGTTAAGTCATTTATCGCAGCTTGTTTTTTTTTACCGTGCATCGCATTCATACATATCAAGGGATTTGTGGATAAGTACAAATTACCAACCCAAGCCCTTAGGTCACCCATGCTAGTAACCTCACCCGAGCGTAATACATGGCTAGTATATGGTGTGATCGACCGCCTTAAGGATTGGACACTATGTTTTTCCCTCGGACCTAATAGTTCGGAATCCCAAGGATTGGATGTGATATTAGGCATGGATTGGTTATTGAAGTATGGAGGAACATAGATTGCGCCAAGAAGTCAATTTTGCTTACCACCCCAGAAGGAAGGAGAATCAAGTATGTATCACGGCATGAGCCGTGGAGAGCACATGCAAATTCCTTATCAAGAGTTGTGCAGGAGGAAGTACCAGTGGTAAGGGATTACCCGGACGTGTTTCCTAAGAGTTGCTGTGCATGCCACCGGATAGAGACATAGAGTTTCTGATTGAACTACTGCCAGGCACTGGGCCGATATCTAAGAGACCATATAGGATGCCAGCCCAAGGTTTGGAGGAAATTAAGAAGCAGATTAAGGA
The DNA here is from genome assembly GCA_021605145.1 of Aegilops bicornis. Lineage (NCBI taxonomy): Eukaryota > Viridiplantae > Streptophyta > Magnoliopsida > Poales > Poaceae > Aegilops > Aegilops bicornis. The sequence continues at coordinate 419,751,805 of CM038675.1, read as the reverse complement.
GTTACTGGATAAAGGTTTTATTCGCCCAAGTTCTTCGCCTTTGGGGATCACCAAGATTTCTAGTGGAGAAGAAGGATGGATCATTAAGAATGGTTGTTGATTATCGAGGATTGAAAGAAGTGACCATTAAGAACAAATACCCGTTGCCGATGATCAATGACTTGTTTGACCAATTGCAAGGAGCTAAGGTGTTTTCAAAGATCGATTTGCGATCGTGGTACCATCATTGAAGATTCGAGAGCAGGATATACGTAAGACGGCTTTAACCACCAGGTACGGGCTGTATGAGTACAACGTTATGTCATTTGGACTGACTAATGCACCTGTCTCTTTTATTAACATGATGAACAAAGTGTTTATGGAGTTTTTGGTTAAGTTCGTAGTGGTGTTCATTGATGATATTTTGGTTTACTCGAAGAATGAAGAGGAACATAAGGAGCATTTATGCTTGGTACTCGAGAAGCTCAGAGAACACCGCTTATATGCCAAGTTCAAGAAGTGTGAGTTTTGGTTGAAGGAAGTTGGATTTCTTGGACATGTTATATCCGGAGAAGGTATAGCAAGAGACCCCACTAAAGTTGTCATCAGAATAAATCGGGAAGCGCCAACAACAGCTTGGAGAGGTCCGAGTTTCCTTGGACTAGCAGGATACTACCGCAGATTCATTGAGAATTTCTCAAGGATCATGGCGAAGCCTATGACAGAATTGTTGAAGAAGGATACCAAGTTCATTTGGACCGAGGAGTGTGAAGCTAGTTTCAAGAGTTGAAGAAACGTTTGGTTACCTCACCAAAGTGTTAATTCTGCCAGATCGTACTCAAGGATTACGAGGTATATTATGCACGCTTCACGCCGAGGACTTGGAGCAAAGGCTTATGCAGGAGGGGAGAGTTGTTTCGTATGCTTCACGACAGCTTAAGCCTCATGAGCTAAATTATGCTACGCATGATTTGGAGTTAGCAGCTGTAGTGCATGCTTTGAAGACATGGAGACATTTCCTCATTGGAAATCATTGTGAGGTGTATACGGATCATAAGAGTTTGAAGTACATCTTCACGCAGAAGGAGCTAAATCTCAGGCAAAGGAGATGGTTGGAGCTCATCAAAGATTATGATATGAGATTACATTATCACCCTGGAAAGGCTAACATTGTAGCGTACGCTGCTGAGCCGTAAGAGTCACGTCAATACACTAATGACGGGAGAAATACCAAAGGAGTTAGCCGAGGATCTTCGAGAGCTATGTTTGGAAATAGTTCCGAGAGGCTATGTAGCAGCATTGGAGATTCAATCGACTTTGATGGACAAGATCAGGGAAGCTCAGAAGACTGACAAAGAGATTGCCTCTATAAAGGAGAAAATGAGCGAAGGAAAAGCAAAGGGATTTCGTGAGGATGAGCACGATACCTTATGGTTTGAGGACCGTGTTTATGTGCCCAATGACCCGGATATCAGGAAGTTGATTCTACAAGAGGCACATGATTCACCATATTCGATTCACCCAGGAAATACCAACATGTATTTGGATTTGAAGAATACTTTCTGGTGGACCGGAATGAAGAAAGATATTGCAGAGTATGTAGCAGTTTGTGATGTATGTCGAGGGTGAAGGCGTAACATCGTAAGCCGCCAGGATTGTTACAACCATTGCCTATACCCGAATGGAAGTGGGATAAACTAGGTATGGATTTCATCACAGGATTGCCCAGACTCGCTCGAGGCTATGACTCGATTTGGGTTATAGTCGATCGTTTGACGAAGGTAGCTCATTTCATTCCAAAGAAGACTACCTACAAAGAAGTGCCAAATTGGCTAAGATATACATGACCAGGATTGTATGCTTGCATGGAGTTCCGAGGAGTATCAGACGATAGAGGAACCCAATTTACCTCAAAGTTCTGGAAGAAGTTGCATGAAACTTTGGGAACCAGGCTGGAGTTTAGCATGACTTTCCATCCATGCATGTATGTACAAACCGAGAGAGTCAACCAGATTTTGGAGGATATGCTTAGAGCTTGTGCTTTGGATTATGGATCAAGTTGGGATGACAATTTTCCGTATGCGGAGTTTTCTTATAACAACAGTTACCAAACCAGTCTGAAGATGGCACCTTTCGAAGCCTTGTATGGGAGGAGGTGCAGGACCCCGTTGTTGTGGGATGAAGTTGGAGACCGCCAGTTGTTTGGACCGGATTTGATTAAGGAGTCTGAACAGAAAGTAAAGTTAATTCGCGATAGGCTCAAGGTAACACAGTCAAGACAGAAAAGTTATGCAGATTCAAAACGCAAGGAGACAGAATACGAAGTCGGAGACAGAGTTTATCTTCGAGTATCGCCCCTTCGAGGAGTTAAACATTTTGGAGTTCACCTCGATTTGTAGGACCTTATCGTGTTTTGGAACGCATGGGAGAAGTTGCGTACAATTTGAAATTACTCGAAGGATTGTCAGGAGTCCATGATGTGTTTCATGTTTCACAGTTGAAGAAGTGTCACGCAGAGATGGCCGATATACCACTGAGAGATACCGTACACCGAAGCGACTCAGCTTGAATGATGATTTGACCTATGAGGAGAAATCGTTAAGATTCTCGAGTATGCCAAACAGAGTCACCCGCAAGAAGGTCATTAAGTTTTGCAAAGTTCAAAGGAGCCACCACACCGAGGATGAAGCCACCGGGAGCGAGAGGAAGATTTGCTTAAAGACCACACTCACCTATTTTCTAGCCAACCCGAATCTCGAGGGCGAGATTCATCTTAAGGGGGTAGGTTTGTAACATCCCAAATTTTCAATTTGGAATGTTATACATAGAGCATCATTGCATATCATATTATTCTTTGCATTTTTCTCGATCCTAGAAAATTCTACACAACTAAAGGACCCATGGGGAGAGTTGGGGATTTTCGTTATTTTCATATTTGAGTTTTCTCAAATTTTGAAAATAGGATCATTTGATTTTAATTATTTTATCTTCAATTATTTCTATTACAAAAATATGAGAGAGGGAATAAAATGACTTTCCCAAAATAAAGAAATAATGAAGATTTAATAATAAAATCAAATAATATTTTATTTTCGAGTTTTTCGCCTTTTTATTTGAATTTAGGAAAAATGCGCGTTTTTAAAAATTGCATCTAGGCCCCAAATAAATGTTCATTAAATAAGGCTTGATTTTAGAAGACAGGGAAAATTTATTTCGGGATTTTTGGAGTCCGTTTAGTACTTCTTTTGATTTTTTTCTGCGCGTTATTATTAAAAAAAACGCGCACCGCCTTACGGGCCGTGCCCGAGCGGGATTCGCTTGGGGCGCCAGATATAAAGCCTCGGGCGCCTCAGCCCACCCGAGCCCGCCTCACGCCCAAACCCTAGCCGTCGCCGCCGCCGCTTGCGCCACAATACCGAGGTTCGCCACGCTGATTGCGTGCGGTTTTTAAAAAACTGATCGGTTTTCTTCGGGTTTTTTTCGGTTTTTTTATTTTTTTTATTCTTTTTTTTCGGTTTCGGTTAATTAACGAACGTCGTTCGTTAACCCGTTCATCGTTTTTCTTTTTCTCGGATTTAATCCGTGATTTTCTGATCGAGATTCCAGATCCGATTTTCGTTTTAGTATAGTTTTTCGCTCGTTTATCGGAATCAGGCGATTCAAGCGCCTGGAGTTTCGTCTCGAAACCCTCTTTCTGAATAATCTACTTAAACAAGTTTTTGCATCTGTATAATTTGACTTAGATCCAGATTAGTAAAACGAAGCTGTTTTCTTCCGCCGTTTGACTTCCGTTGCTTCATTTGATTTGATTCTTTTTGCAAACCGGAGTTCTTAAGTTGAATTATCTGGTTAGATCTATTTGAGTTTTACCTGTGCATTAGATGAGTACTTATTGTATGCTTATTTGTTTGTCTGCGATAGAATACCCGGAGTGCGCCGCTTGATACTTCGAGTCTCTAGGTTACGCGGATCATCAGCAAGGCAAGTAACACTTTGATCATACTTTTCTCATACCCAGTTTTTGTGCATTAGATCTATTCCTCAAACACTTGCATGATTTGGATCTAATTAAATTGTGGGTTATGGGACGTAGTTGAGGTAGTACCTATTACCTGTTTTATTATCAAACCTTTGGGAGTTACTTCTACGTTTGCTTATTATGCTATGCTATGCTAGTAGACGTGGATTGGGTGAGTGTATCCATGACAGATGTGAGATTGTTTAATGGTTTATCTAAGGTGGCAACTTAAACACACATCTGGGTGGATTGAGGCACCTGGTTTCTATCAGGACTTGCCTGTATTTCTTCGGACCGCCACCCAGGCTCAAAGGGATCATGAGATTATTCAAACTAGAAACTTCCGTGCAGCCACAAGCCATTATGTGCTCCGCATAGTTGATTAAGTTGTGCGAACTCTTACGGGTAGACTAGCGATGTAGGGGAAAGTAGGTGTACCGGTCTACCCACAAGTAAGGTGCTAGTGCTTCGAAAGACTATGTCTCGGTCATCCGCTTCTCAAACACCATGTACCGCGAGAAACCAAACGGAGGTGATCGAGTCTTGTGGGGAAAAGTGCTAAACCTCTGCAGAGTATATAAACTAATCATGGTTAGCCGTGTCCCCGGTTATGGACATCTTGAGTATCTAGTACCGGATATCATGTGAATCTCATCATGTTACTTCTAATTAATATTGTTGGGTTTGTTAATGAGTACTTTTAATTGGGATTGAGAATGCTGTCAACCATTCTCAATGTTTCACAACCACCATGATAGTTAAATAAATTTATTCCTTTGTAGTAGGGAAAAATTGGCTTTATGCAAAAACTGTAACCATAGAGCTTTCAACCAGCCATATATGCATGTAGTATAGGCTATTCATTCCATTTTCTCTATGTGTTACATTGCCAGCATATTCCATGTGCTGACCCGTTTTCTGGCTGCAACATTTCATGTTGCAAACTTTTCAGACGACGAGTAAGGTGCATAGGTCGTGGTTCTATACTCAGTGATGCCATTGGAGTTGATGGGCTCGCTTATTCTTCCAAGTCTTCCATTGTTATCGTTATTAGATGGCCTTAAGCCATGTTTATTTTATTAAGTTCTCTCTTGAGACATTCGATTGTAATAAGTGTGTGATTGCTACTCTGTTATAAATCCTTTGAGTACTGTGTGGTGTCAGCATTACTGATCCAGGGATGACACTGAGCACAGAGATCATACTGTTTGAGGTCTGGTCGCTACATTTGGTCTCCATTTGCTTTGATTTCCATAGCTTTTGGTAGTCATAGCCTTGGTTTCACAACCTAGGAGAGTATGGCGTCTAGCGAGGGAAATTATCACCGTAGAGGTCCTTACTTTGATGGTACTAATTTTGCTAGTTGGAAGCATAAGATGAAAATGCATATTCTTGGACATAACCCCGCCGTTTGGGCTATTGTGTGTATTGGCTTGCAAGGTGAATTATTTGATGGGAGAGAACCGAACCGTGAAGCTACCGCGGAAGAGTTGAAGATGTTGCAATAATACGCTCAAGCTTGTGATATCCTCTACAATGGATTGTGCCCTGAAGAATTCAACAAAATCAGCCGTCTTGAGAATGCAAAGGAAATTTGGGATACTTTGATTGATATGCATGAAGGTACTGACTCCGTCAAGGAATCCAAGTTGGATGTGCTTCAAAGTCAACTTGACAAGTCAAAATGAAGGATGGTGAAGGTGTCGCTGAAATGTACTCCAGGCTTGCTCTTATCACAAATGAGATTGCCGGCTTAGGAAGTGAAGAGATGACCGACAGATTCATCATCAAGAAGATCCTAAGAGCCTTGTATGGAAAATATGATACCGTGTGCACATTGATCCAAATGATGCCCAATTACAAAGATCTCAAGCCAACGGAAGTCATTGGAAGAATTGTTGCTCATGAGATGTCACTCAAGGATAAGGAGGAACTTCACAACAAGTCAAGTGAGGCTTACAAAGCCTCATGTGAAGCCCCCACATCATCAAGTGAGAAACAAACCTTCAATGAAGAATTGAGCTTAATGGTGAAGAACTGCAACAAATTCTACAAGAATAGAAGCAAAGAGAGAACCTCCAAGTCAAGGTCCTACAATGACAAAAGATCTTCTAGTCGTGAGCGTAATTGCTACAATTGTGGAATACCCGGACACTATTCCAATGAGTGTATGGCACCCTACAAAAGAAGAGAAGAATCGCCTAAGAGGAGAAGTAGAAGAGAAGAATCACCAGCAAGAGAGAGAAGGAGTAGAGATGATCGTTATGGACGAAGAGCATCCCGGAGAAGCAAGGATTCAGAAAGGAAGGACAAGTCATCAAGGAGCTACACAAAACGGAGACATCAAGCTCATGTTGGCGAATGGGTATCCGGCTCCGACTCCGACAATCACTCCGAGAGAAGGTATCACTCCGACTCCGAATATACTCAAGATGAAGGTGTTGCCGGTCTAGCACTTATGTCAACCAACTCCTACGACATATTTGATTCACCAAATGAAGGAATTGGAAGATGCTTCATGGCCAAAGGTCCAAAGGCATCACACCCCGAGTATGTTGATTTCAATAGTGATGAAGATGACTTGTTAGGTGATGATGATTTACTTGTTGACAACTCTAGTGATGAATACTATGATGAGACGTCAATTAATCATGCTAATCAAGATAAAACGAATGAAAATGATAAGGAGAAGATTGAGCTTCTAACTAAAGAACTAAACACTCTTAAGTTAGCTCATGAAACTATCTTAGAAGATCATCGAGAACTTTTAAGGACTCATGAGAAGTTACGCTTTGAAAAGCTCAACCTTGAGCAAGAGCATGAGTTCTTAAAGGCAATCAATGATGATCTTCGTAAGAAAAGTTCTTCTTACATTGCCAAGCGTTTACTCTTATCTACTTACATGCCTCAAGTCAAGTCTAGTAACAAGAACAAGAAGGATTCTTCCTCTAGTAGTAACAATAATCATGCTAAATCCAATGTTGTTGCTTCTAGTAGTTCTCTTGATTCCACTAATGATTCTCTTAGCCAAGTTACACTTGAGCAAGAAAATAGCTTATTGAAGGGAATTATAGAGAAAGGTGTTTACAAGAGCCTTGCCGGGAGTAAGCAAGTTGAGGAAATTGTACGCAAGCAAGGAAGGCACCGGAAGAATCAAGGTGTTGGTTTTGAACGAAAGTTCAATGCCAATGGAGTTGAGTGGGAAGAAGATCAATACCCCAAGACGAAGTTTGTTCCTCAACAAGAGAAGTATGATCCTACTTCCTTCAAGGGGACACAAGCCCAAGATGATCTTCCACCACAAGACCACAAGAAAAAAGGCAAGGACAAGCTTCAAGAAGAGATTGATGCATTTTAAGAAGCTCCAAAGTCCTTGGTAAAGTGGGTTCCCAAGACTACGTCAAGTTCTACTTCATCAAGTACGACTACAACTCCAAGGATTCCCATCAAGATGATGTGGATCCCGAAGAAGAAGAACAACGAGTTCTTGAGGGTGACTCCGCCAACATATTTCACTCATATCATTTTGGCAATAACTAGTGCAATCAACTTCCACATCTTGCACTAGTTCAAGGAGTAACAAACCCTCTTGTTTGTAAGACAAGGGACAAGGTAACCTAATGCTCTCATAGACATCATCTTGTGTGTGCATCACTCTATGTCTATGGATATCCTTGTTTGTTCCTTGTGGGACTAACCCGTGTAGGTATTGAAAGTGCAACTCACTCCAAAGGATTGCTCCAAATGATCTACATCAACATCGAGCATCCACATCTTCAACACCTACATGAAGTCATCATCGACAAAACCCAAGGTTAGTTCATCCCTCTAAGGGGGGATCTCACATCTAGGGGGGAGCTTTACTCTAAGAATTGAGCTAAAGCAACTCTAATGGTGTGAACACAATAATGCATTATGTAAAAGTGGTAAACCCACTTGAGCTTAAACGATGAGTATGACCTATGATCAAATGTTCTCATTTGACTCCTAAGTCAATATACTCATATATAGATGACCTAGTCATCGCCAATTGCTTGATAGATGCTAGAATTGGTTGTGCATGCTTCGCCACATATTTCATTTTCCATTCTATTGTGTGAGCATGTTGGTTGCATATTTTACTCATTCGAGGACATCCACTTGTTGTTTTGATTGATTGGTTTCTTTTTCTTTTGCCAAGTGGATGGACAAGAATGCCTAAGAACCTTCTCTAGCTATCTATGCTCTTCTCGTCTCAAACTCTATTCATGCTACATCACAAAATTTGAACAAGTCAGATTCGAACCACTATGTGTGAGGAGCACTCGGAGTCCCCGATTCGTCACAGACTTAAACTTCCAAAACTTCTTTGTGCGTTTTGGTCTGACCGATTCTTCCATTTTGGTCATACTGAGATCACTAAGTCGATCTAGGTTTTCAATCTCGGTGCAACCGATTTGAACTTTTCGGTCACACCGAGTTGCTGTAACTTCTTACAGTTATGCATCTCGGTGCCACCGAGTTGTTCCACTCGGTCACACCGACAGGGCCGGGCTATATACACCCACGGGCAAAACTTTGGAAATTTTCTCCGAACTCTTTCGCCGCTCAGCTCGCTCGCCTGTGGTCTCTGAATCGTCCTCCTCGTCGCCAGCTGCCTCCTGTCGCTGGTCACCGCCACCGTCAACGGGAATCATCCCCACCGTTGCCACCGTAGAGAGTTCATCGCCGAACTAGGGTATGAACTCGATCACTGTGCTATCCCTATCTGATTCCTAGCACATTGTGTTCGCCATGAATCTTGCCACGATTGAAACTATCTTGTCTAGTCAAAAGACTCCGTAGATTAGAGATAAATTGAAAACTTAGGGTTAGGTTTCCGCCGAAACATGGACCAACCGAGTTGTAGAACTCGGTACCACCGATTCGGCTAAGGCCCTTGCACATGTAATTCTCGGTTCGACCGATAATTGCAAATCGGTGTGACCGAGTTCAGGACTCTGTGAAACCCTAGCAGTCTCGGTGCCACCAAACTGTGACTCGGTCTGACCTAGTTCTCTAGTTTAGGTTCCAAAAGCTTGTAGCGACCCGACCTCAGATGGTCAAGTCTCTGTGTTTCAGTGTCATCCCTGGATCAGTAATGCTGACACACATAGTACTCGAAGGATTTATAACAGAGTAGCAATCACACACTTATTACATCGAATGTCTCAAAAGAGAACTTATTACAGTAATATGGCTTAAGGCCATCTAATGCAATAACATCGGAAGGCTTGGAAGATAAAGTGAGTCCATCAACTCCAACGGCATAGCTGAGCTGCACGGCAACGACCTATCGAACCTTACTCCTCGTCTGAAAAGTCTGCAACATAATACGTTGCAGCCCGAGAACAGCTCAGCACATGGAATATGCTGGCAATATAACACAATAGAGCAGGAATAGAATAATGCTATCACTACATGCAACATTTGGCTGGTGGAAAGCTCTATGGTTATAGTTTTGCGAAAAGCCAATTTTTCCCTACAACAAAGGAATAAATTTTAATTTAACTATCATGGTGGTTGAAACATCATTGCGAAGGTATAACCCCAACTCAATCCCAATTAAAGTAGTTAACAACCCAACAATATTAATTAAGAGTGATGAGATACATGTGAATACTCAAGTACTAAATACTCGATTGTCCATAACCGGGACACGGCTAACCATGATTAGATTGTACACTCTGCAGAGGTTTGTGCACTTTTCCCCATTAAGACTCGATCGCCTCCGTTGATTTCTCGCACTACATGGTGTTTGAGAAACGGATGACGGAGACATAGTCATTCAGAAAGATTAAGTCTCTACTCTGGGTAGACCATACCAAACCTACAAAACCCACTACCTGCTGATCTACCTCTTCAAAGCTTCACGTAACTTACTCAACTATGCTAGAGCCCATAGTAGCTTGTGGCTGCACACGGAAGTTTCTAGCATGAATAATCTCAGTTACCTTTGAGGCTGGGTGGCGGTCCATAGGAAGATCACATGGGTACCCAGGGATTTCCAAAAAATAAAACAGACAACATTGGGTTCGCCAGGTGCCTCAATCCATCCAGATGTGTATTAAAGTTGCCACCTTAAAGTAAACCATTAATTAACAATCTCACATATGTCATGGATTCACTCAAACCCAACCACGTCTACGAGCATAGCATAGCAACATAAGCAACACGTAGAAGTTACTCCAAAGGGTTTGATAGTAACAGGGCAATAGGCTCTACCTCAACTACTACTTCCCAACCCACAAGTTAATGACATCCTAATCATGCAATGTTTGAGGATTGGAACTAATGCATAAAAACTGGGTATGAAAAGAGTATGATCAATGTGTTACTTGCCTTGCTGACGATTCGCGAATCCTAGAGACTCAGAGTAACACGCTCAAGACCGGGAATTCTATCGCAAGCAAACAATAACATACATAAGCAACAAGCAATTATGCACAAGTAAAACTCAAATAAAGAAGCTGACCAGAAAGTTCAACTTAAGAACTCCGGTTCGCAAAAAGAATCAAACCAAACGAAGCAACGAAACTCAAACGGCGAAAGAAATAAGATCCGTTTACTAATCTGAACCAGGGTCAAATTTTACAGAGGCAAAACCTTGTTTGAGTTGGTTATTCGGAAAGAGGGTTTCGAGACGACACTCTAGGCGCTTGAATCGCCTGATTCTGATAAACGAGCGAAAAGTTATACTAGATCGAACATCGGATCAGAAATCACGATCAGAAAAATCGCAGAATAAATCCGATAAAAAGAAAAAAAACGATGAACAGCTTAACGAACGGACGTTCGTTAACTGAACCTAAACGAAGAACGCGTTCGTTAAAACGAACGAGCGAGCGAACGCTCGCTAAATAATTAAACCAGAGGAAAACCGATCTATTTAAAAAAACGAGAACTAGGGTTTCGGTAAAAAACCGAACGGTTTTTAAAAAAATCGGCGATCTCGGATCCGTCGGATACCTTCGGCGAGAGGTCCGGCGAGGCGGGGCTCCGGCGGCCGTGGGGTGGCGCGGGGCGGCGGGCTCCGGCGACGACGAGAGGCGGCGGCGGCGGCTCGGGCGGCTCCGGGTGGGGCGGTGGTGGTGGTGGTAACGGCGGTATTTAAGAGAGGGGGGCTCGGCTTGGAGGACGGGGCAAGGCGGCGGCGGAGGCGGAGTCCCACTCGACTCGTCCGAAGCTGCGGCGGCGCGGCTGCAGGAGGCGGGCGGCGGCGGCTCACCGGGCCGCTCGCTTTGGGCCCTAGACCCGGCCCAAGGGATTTTTCTTAAATATTTCCACGATGTAAAAACTCTTATAAAATAAAATAAAAATCTAAAAATGCCAAAACAAATTTTCACCGTCTAAACGAAATATTTCGAACAAGATGAATATTTTCTTGGCCCTAAAATGCAATTTTAAAAACGTGCAATTTTTCTAACGCAAATAAAATCCAAATAAAATCAAATAAAATCCAAAATTTATTTTAACATTTTTCCTCCAATATTTCAATTGTTTTGGAGAAATCATATTATCTCCTGTCATTTATTTTTATTTTTTATATGAAATATTTTTCCGGAGAGAAAAATAATTAAAATAAAAAATCCTCGTTTTCGCTATTTGATAAAAATCAAATATGAAAACCGGAAAATCCCCAACTCTCTCCGAGGGTCCTTGAGATGCTTAGGATTTCGAGGATTGCGAACTAAGATGCAATAAAATATGATATGCATGAATGATCTATATATAACATTCCAAATTGAAAATTTGGGATGTTACAAACCTACCCCCCTTAAGATGAATCTCGTCCTCGAGATTCGGGTTGGCTAGAAAATAGGTGTGGGTTGTCCTTGCGGATGTCATCTTCTCGTTCCCAGGTGGCTTCCTCCTCGGTATGGTGGCTCCACTGAACTTTGCAAAACTTGATAACCTTGTCATGAGTGACTCGCTGTCAAAGTCAAGAATCTTCACCGCTTCTCTTCATAGGTCAAATTACTATCCAACTGAATCGCCTCCAGGCAATCAGATCTCTTAACGGTATATCGGCCATCTCAAAGATGACACTTCTTCAGCTGTGATACGTGGAACACATCGTGAACTCCTGACAATCCTTCAGGTAACTCCAGCTTGTAGGCAACTTCTCCCATCCGTTCCAAAACACGATACGGTCCTACAATCTTGGAGCTAACTTTCCCTTAACACCAAAACGTTTCACTCCTCGCAAGGGCGATACTCACAGATATGCTCTGTCTCCAATTTCATAGGTTACCTCCTTGCGTTTTGAGTCTGCATAACTTTTCTACCTGGACTGAGCAATCTTCAATCTGTCACGGATTAGTTTAACCTTCTCCTCCGACTCCTTGATCAAATCTGGTCCAAACAACTGAAGGTCTCCTACCCCATCCCACATCAGAAGTGTTCTACATCTGCGTCCATACAGAGCTTCGAACGGTGCCATCTTCAAACTGGCCTGATAGCTATTGTTGTATGAGAACTCTGCATAAGGTAAATTGTCATCCCAACTAGATCCGTAATCTAGCGCACAGGCTCTCAACATGTCCTCCAGAATCTGGTTGACTCTCTCTGCATCCATCCGTCTGCGGGTGGAATGCAAGATCTTGAACTCCAATCTCGCACTCCAAGGTCTGGTGTAGCTGATGCCAAAACTTTGAAGTAAACTGTGTTCCTCTATCTGATACGATGGTCCTCGGAACTCCATGCAAACATACGATCCTGGACATATATATCTTGGCCAACTTTGCACTTGTATAGGTTGTTTTAACTGGGATGAAGTGAGCTACTTTGGTCAAGCGATCCACTACTACCCATATTGAGTCATATCCTGCTTTGGTTCTGGGCAATCCGGTGATAAAGTCCATGCCAAGCTTATCCCACTTCCATTCGGGTATCGGCATAGGCTGTAACAGTCCTGCTGGCTTCTGATGCTCTGCCTTCACTCTCTGACATACATCACATACAGCTACATACTCGGCAATATCCTTCTTCATACCAGTCCACCAGAAACGTTATTTCAAATCCATATACATCTTGGTGTTTCTGGGGTGTATCGAGTATGGTGAGTCATGAGCCTCCTGAAGTATTAACTTCCTGATCTCTGGGTTATTGGGCACATAAACTCAGTCCTCAAACCATAAGGTACCGTGCTCATCCTCGCGAAAACCTTTGGCCTTTCCTTTTCTCATCTTCTCCTTTATCTCAGCAATCTCTTTGTCGTCCTTCTGAGCTTCTCAAATCTTGTCCAACAATGTAGGCTGAACCTCCATTGTTGCAATGAAACCTCTTGGAACAATCTCCAACCGGAGTTTCATGATATCTTCAGCTAACTCCTTTGGCAATCCCTTACTCTCAAGGATATTAGCGTAACTCTTCTGGCTCAAAGTGTCTGCTACAACATTGGCCTTTCCTGGATGATAGTGTAGCTTCATATCATAATCCTTTATAAGTTTCAACCATCTCCTCTATCTAAGGTTCAACTCCTTCTGTGTGAAAATGTACTTCAAACTCTTATGATCCGTGTACACATCACAACGGTTTCCAATAAGATAATGTCTCCAAGTCTTCAATGCATGCACTACGGTTGCTAGCTCCAAATCATGCGTGGCATAGTTCAACTCATGGGGCTTCAGTTGTCGTGAGGCATACGAAACAACCTTTCCGTCCTGCATAAGCACACATCCAAGTCCCAAGCGTGAGGCGTCACAATACACTTGAAATTCCATATGTATATCCGCAATGTTAGCACTGGGCTGTAGTCAAACGCTTTCTTCAATTCCTGAAAACTAGCCTCGCAATCCTCTGTCCATTTAAACTTAGTATCCTTCTTCAGCAATTCAGTCATTGGCTTAGCAATCTAGGAAAAATTCTCAATGAATCTCCGATAATATCCAGCGAGTCCAAGGAAACTGCGGATCTCGCCAACTGAAGTGGGTGCCAACCATTCAGTGACTGACTGTACCTTGCTGGGGTCCACTGCTATACCCTCTCCTGATATAACATGCCCAAGAAATCCAACTTCCTTCAACCAGAACACGCACTTGCTGAATTTGGCGTACAACTGGTGTTCCCTGAGTTTCTCGAGAACCAAACGCAAGTGCTCCTTGTGCTCCTCTTCATTCTTCGAGTATACCATAATATCATCAATGAACACCACAACAAACTTGTCCAAATACTCCATGAACACCTTGTTCATCATACTCATGAAATAGGTAGGGGCGTTAGTCAGTCCAAACGACATGACCGTATACTCATATAATCCATACCGCGTGGTAAACGATGTCTTTGGTATATCCTTCTCTCAGATCTTCAACCGATGGTATCCTGATCGTAGATCGATCTTCGAAAACACCTTAGCTCCTTGCAGCTGATCAAACGGATCATTGATCATCGGAAGTGGGTACTTGTTCTTTATCGTTACTTCATTCAAGGCTCGGTAATCAACAACCATCCTCAGGGATTTATCCTTCTTCTCGACCAAAAGTACTGGTGCTCCCCAAGGTGATGAACTCCTTTGAATGTAACCTTTCTCCAATAACTCCTTGATCTGTTTCTTAATTTCCTCCAGATCATTCGCGGGCATCCGATAGGGTCTCTTGGATATTGGCCCTGTACCTGGCAATAGCTCTATCAGGAACTCGATGTCTCGATCCGGTGGCATGCCTGGTAACTCCTCTGGGAAAACATCCGGAAAATCCTTTACTATAGGCACTTCCTCCTGTACAACTCCCGTGAGGGCATTCACTTGGCTCCTCCTAGGCACATGCCTAGATACATACTTAATCCTTTTTCCCTCCGGGGTGGTAAGATAAATTGATTTGCTAGCACAGTCAATGCTTCCTCCATACTTTGACATCCAGTCCATACCTAATATCACATCCAATCCTTGCGACTCCAAGATAATTAGGTCAAGGAAAAACATGCGTGCCAATGGTTAGGGGTATCTGGTTGCACCATCGACTAGCCATGTACTCGCTTCCAAAGTAGCCGATTTAAAAGAGGGGTCCTAAGGGTTTGGGTTGGTAGCTTAAATTTGTCCACAAATCCCTTGATATGTATGAATGCGATGCACCAAAGATCGAAAAGAACAAGAGCGGTAAATGACTTAACCAAAAACTTACCTATTATCAAGGTCATTGTTCTTCAACTTCCTCCAAGTTAACGTGGTTCACTTGTCCTTTGTTGAATGGATTGGGCTTCTTCCCAAAGCTCCCATTTCTGTTTTCATTCCTTCCTTCAGGGCAATCACTGGCATAGTGCCCTGTCTTGCCGCACTTAAAGCAAGTAACTTGACTTAGGTCCCTTTTGGCGTGTGTAGAGGGGTTGGAGCGGTTCTGATTGTTATTAACTCTGTTCCCATTCCCATTCTTCGCACCATTGTGGTTATGCGATCCTCCTCCAGTGTGGTTGTGACCTCCATGATTATGAATGAGTCCTCCCGAGTTCGGGGTTAAGCGGGGCTTCTGTTGAGCTCCTGAATTATACTTCCCTTGTCCATATTTCCTCTTACGGCTCTCAATCTGTTGCTGCTTTCCTTCTATCATAAGGGCCTTGTCTACCAACTCCTGGTAGTTGTTGAAGGTTGCCACCATCAACTGCATGCTCATCTCATCATTAAACACTTCCATAAACTTCTCATGTTTCGCGGCATCTGTGGCCACATCATCAGGGCATAGCGTGATAACTTGCTAAGATCATCCACGTACTGAGCTACAGTACGGTTCCCCTGGCGTAAGTTGCGAAACTCATGCTTCTTCATCTGCATGGCTCAAGTTGAGACATGGGCTGTGCGAAAAGCTTGCTAAAACTGGTTCCAAGTGACATTGGCTATAGGAAAAGTAGCCGTGTAATTCTCCCACCATGCGGCTGCTGGTTCATCCAATTGATGTGCGGCAAAGCGCACCTTCTCAGCATCCGTGCATCCTGCGGTGGTTAACTCCCTTCCAATACGGTGTAACCAATCATCAGCAACTATTGGCTCGGTGCTACTGGAAAACACCGGCGGTTGTAACCTCAGGAAACGGGCTAAGTTGTCCACTGACGATGGGTTATTGTTGTTGTTATTGTTGTTGCCCTGGTTCTGGACTAGCAATTGCATCAAGGCATTTTGCTGCTGGATTAACTGGGTGAGCTCCGGTGGGAAAACAAAACCGATGTCACGTCTTGGAGGCATCTGAGGGTTTAGATGGAAGAGATTAGAATAGAAAGAGGTCTAATGAGAAAACACTACCCATATGCATATGAGGCAAACACAATCATTTCACTCAATCAATCAAGCAAGGGCATACAAACGATCTAGGACTATCGCAAAAGTGCTCAACTGCTACTAATTACATGGGGAAATACTACTAATATATGGTGGTCATCTAGAAATTTTGATCGGTGGAAGACTCCATGATGTCTGCTCCAGCGTCGTCTTCGTAGTCATCATCACTTGGATCAGAATCGGTGTCGCCGATGATGATGTAGTTGTCCGGGCAAGTGGAATCTTCCTCCTCTTCTTCCGGTGCTGATCCTCCCATGAATACTCCGATCTTCTTGACTAGGTCGTCGTTCTTCTCCAGTAGTGTCTTGATTTCCTCCTCATATCCGTCGCGTGTAAACTTGAGTTCTTCCTCCAGCTCTATGATCCTGGTCTTCGCCTTCTTCATCTCCATCATATCGGTGCACATCTGGTTCTCCTGATGTCGAATGTGCTGGTTTAGCTCCTGGATGAAAGCTGCAATGGATCTATCCTTCTTGGTGCTGATTACTTCCCATTGCTCGTCTCGGCGCCCACATATTTGATAGATGGTGTCTTTAAGCTCCCTGTTGTAGACTTCTCCAATACGTCCCATGGTAATGTGAGCTGCCATACTCTTGCCTAGACTCCAGGTGGGTGCTTCGAAAGAAAACTCTATGGGCTTAGAAGTTGGCGAGAATGTCCTTCCTGGAACTTGTACTTGAATCATCCAGCTCCTCTTTTGGTAAAGTGGCGTTATGCGTCCGGTGAAGCTTGGTATTCCAATGTTCAAGTACCTAGTGACTTCCTTCAAGTGGCGTCCAAAAGGTGTGTCTTCATCTGGTTGTGCAAACTTGTTCTTCATCTCCGCCATCCTAAAGAGTGGAAAAATGGAGAGGAGTCGAAAATGAGTAGAGAAGAGTGACCTATGGTTTATCTTAGTGGTCGTGTCCTACACTCAACATGTGCTCGATACCATCTTGTAGCGACTGACCTCGAGATGGTCAAGTCTCGTGTTTGATGTCATCCTGGATCAAGAATGTCTTGACACACACAAGACTCAAGGATTTATAACAGAGTAGCAATCACACACTTATTACATCGAATGTCTCAAAAGAGAACTTATTACAATAATATGGCTTAAGGCCATCTAATGTGATAACAGCGGAAGGCTTGCAAGATAAAGTGAGTCCATCAACTCCAACGGCATAGCTGAGCTGCACGGCAACGACCTATCGAACCTTACTCCTCGTCTGAAAAGTCTGCAACATAATATGTTGCAGCTCAAGAACGGGTCAGCACATGGAATATGTTGGCAATATAACACAACAGAGCAGGAATAGAATAATGCTATCACTACATGCAATATTTGGCTGGTGGAAAGCTCTATGGTTATAGTTTTGCGAAAAGCTAATTTTTCCCTACAACAAAGGAATAAATTTTAATTTAACTATCATGGTGGTTGATAAATCATTGAGAAGGTATAACCCCAACTCAATCCCAATTAAAGTAGTTAACAACCCAACAATATTAATTAAGAGTGATGAGATACATATGAATACTCAAGTACTAGATACTCAGAATTGTCCATAACCGGGGACACGGCTAACCATGATTAGATTGTACACTCTGCACTACATGGTGTTTGAGAAACGGATGACCGAGACATAGTCTTTCAGAAACATTAACTCTCTACTCCGGGTAGACCATACCAAACCTACAAAACCCACTACCTGCTGATCTACCTCTCCAAGAGCTTCACGTAACTTACTCAACTATGCTAGAGCCCATAGTAGCTTGTGGCTCCACACGGAAGTTTCTAGCATGAATAATCTCAGTTCCCTTTGAGCCTGGGTGGCGGTCCATAGGAAGATCACACGGGTACCCCGGGATTTCCAAAAAATAAAACAGACAACACTGGGTTCCCCAGGTGCCTCAATCCACTCAGATGTGTATTAAAGTTGTCACCTTAAAGTAAACCATTAATTAACAATCTCACATCTATCATGGATTCACTCGAACCCAACCACGTCTACGAGCATAGCATAGCAACATAAGCAACACGTAGAAGTAACTCCCAAGGATTTGATAGTAACAGGGCAATAGGCTCT
Organism: Aegilops bicornis; assembly: GCA_021605145.1. Classification (NCBI taxonomy): domain Eukaryota; kingdom Viridiplantae; phylum Streptophyta; class Magnoliopsida; order Poales; family Poaceae; genus Aegilops; species Aegilops bicornis. The sequence continues at coordinate 419,733,459 of CM038675.1, read as the reverse complement.
ACCTCAACTACTACTTACCAACCCACAAGTTAATGACATCCTAATAATGCAATGTTTGAGGATTGGAACTAATGCATAAAAACTGGGTATGAAAAGAGTATGATCAATGTGTTACTTGCCTTGCGGACGATCCGCGAATCCTAGAGACTCGTAGTAACACGCTTCGCACTCCGGGAATTCTATCGCAAGCAAACAATAACATACATAAGCAACAAGGAAAGATGCACAAGTAAAAATCAAATCAAGAGGCTGACCAGAAAGTTCAACTTAAGAACTCCGGTTCACAAAAAGAATCAAACCAAACGAAGCAAGGAAACTCAAACGACGAAAGAAATAAGATCCGTTTACTAATCTGAACTAGGATCAAATTTTACAGAGGCAAAAACATATTTGAGTTGGTTATTCGGAAAGAGGGTTTCGAGACGAAACTCTAGGCGCTTGAATCGCCTGATTCCGATAAACGAGCGAAAAGTTATACTAGATCGAACATCGGATCAGAAATCGCGATCAGAAAAATCGCGGAATAAATCCGATAAAAAGAAAAAAACGATGAACAGCTTAACGAACGGATGTTCGTTAACTGAACCTAAACGAAGAACGCATTCGTTAAAATGAACGAACGAGCGAACGCTCGCTAAATAAATAAACCGGAGAAAACCCAATCTATTTTAAAAAACGAGAACTAGGGTTTCGGAAAAAAAATAAACCGAACGGTTTTAAAAAAACGGCGGTCTCGGAACCGGCGGATACCTCCGGCGAGAGGTCCGGCGAGGCGGGGCTCCGGCGGGCGTGGGGTGGCGCGGGGTGGTGGGCTCCGGCGACGACGAGAGGCGGCGGCGGCGGCGGCTCGGGCGGCTACGGCTCGGGGCGGCTCCGGGTGGGGCGGTGGTGGTGGTGGTAACGGCGGTATTTAAGAGAGGGGGGCTCGGCTTGGAGGACGGGGCAAGGCGGCGGCGGAGGCGGAGTCCCACTCGGACTCTGGTCCGAGTGGCGGCGTGGCGTCTTGGCGCTGCAGGAGGCGGCGGCGGCAGCTCGGCTGGGCCCTAGGCCCGGTCGGCCGCGGGGATATTTTTTAAATAGTTCCGCCGACAGAAAAACTCCTATAAAATAAAATAAAAAATCTAAAAATGCCAAAACAAATTTTCACTGTCTAAATGAAATATTTAGAACAAGAGGAATATTTTCTTGGCCCTAAAATGCAATTTTAAAAACGTACAATTTTTCTAACACAAATAAAATCCAAATAAATCCAAATAATGATTTTAACATTTTTCCTCCAATATTTCAATTGTTTTGGAGAAGTCATATTATCTCCTCTCATTTATTTATTTTTATATGAAATATTTTTCCGGAGAGAAAAATAATTAAAATCAAAAATCCTCGTTTTCGCTATTTGATAAAAATCAAATATGAAAACCGGAAAATCCCCAACTCTCTCCGAGGGTCCTTGAGTTGCTTAGGATTTCGAGGATTGTGGAACGAAGATGCAATAAAATATGATATGCATGAATGACCTATGTATAACATTCCAAATTGAAAATTTGGGATGTTACAAAGCTGCTTCGGTATCACCGAGTTTACAAATCGGTAGATCCGAAATGCTTTCTGTGGAAAAGTAAAACTAAGTTTTTGACTCATTCTTTTGCAAAAACCTCTGTATTTTGTGATGCTCATCCACTCTATATCATCTATATCTACTCACATGGTCTGTTGTCAGTGTATGCAATATGTCTGATCAAAGTGACAGCCAGAACAGGGAAGAGGAGCAGGTTCAAGTGAGTGAGGGCACTAGTCCCTCTAGCAGCTATGATGAGGGCAGCAGGAGCACCCCAAGCAACCTACCCAAAGCTGCCACCAGGACCAGAAAGAAGAGAACTTCAGAATCTGAGGATGAAGACTATGTGGCTGTTGAGGATGAGGCCATTTCCAAGAAGAAGGTGCTCAAGAAGGAGTATGGCACAACTGCTGCCACTAAGCCTGGTATGAAGACCAAAGCACCTGCCAAAAGGATTCCCATGTCTAAAGCCAGAGCCTCGACTCAAGCATCTTTGGAAGCTGAACCCAAAGAGGCTGCTACAGAAGGGAAGAAGAGGAAGGAAAGGGTCAAGAAGACCGTGGCCAGGGTTGTTGGAAAGCCTTCCATGTTGGAAGAGGAAGAGGAAGAGGTTGCTGCACCAGCACCTAAAGCTCAGAAGCTTATGGGTGATGCCATCAGGTCAGGGGCTGCTTCATCAAAGCCCAAAGAAGCACCCAAGGCTGCCTCCAAGCCCAAGACTGCACCCAAGAGGAGTACCGAACATCCCAGTGCTGAGAAGAACAAGGCCCAAAGGTCTCAAACTGCTTTGAAGAAGAAGATGATGAGTCACATGTCTTGAGAAAATTGAAGCCTAAAATTCCAGATCATAATGATGCCCATCCTGTAGCTGAGAACATGAAAATCAGAAAGGATTCAGGATTGAGACTATGGAGAGAGTCTGATCCATATGCTACCAGGAGGAGAACTGCTGTAGACTACAGGTTCCACACAAAGGAACAGCAGGATTTCTATGAGACAGTGCTGCTGGACAAGAAGCCAATAGTGTGTGACATGAGATGGGTGAACTGGGAATACATCAAGGAGAATGAATAACACTATCCTGGTGTGTATGACAGCTTCAGTGCTTGTGGAGTGGCAGACTTTGTTGGGCAGAAGCTCACAAAGTGGAATGATGAGCTAATAATGCAATTCTACTCCACAAAGACACTTCTATCCAGATGGCAGGATAGTATGGATGTTTGAAGGTACTAGGTACCAATCATCAATTGAAGAATGGGCTAATCTGATCAATGCACCTAAGGAGAAAGAGGATGACTTGGATGTCTATGCCAAGAAGAAGATGGATCACAACTCTATGGCACATATGTACAAGGAGATCCCAGATGTTGCTATTGAAACACACAAGTTTGGATCAGTACATTACCTTCTGTCAGGACTGCCAACCATCAACTGGATCCTCAGGCACACTCTTTTTCCCAAGTCAGCTGATCACAACATGATCAGAGGCCATGCAATAAATCTGTTACACTTATTTGATGTGCCACAAAAGTTCAAGGTCATGAGTCTTATAGTTGAAACTATCAAGAGGACAGCTGCTGACCAAAAGAGAAGTTGTGGGTATGCCCTGCAGATCCAGGAGCTGATTAACTCCAAGATGGGCACTGGCACATACTTGTTGGACAAGGATCATATGCCTATCTATCCAGATTTTGAGGACAACCAAGTGGTTATGGATGAAGATGAACCATCTTCTGTGCAAGCTCAAGCAAAGAAGGAGAAGGCAAGGACTGAGAAGGCTGCCAAGATGCCAACAATGGAAGAGGCATCTCAGTACTTCTTGAAGAGCAAACAGGATCAGCTTGGCTACTTGATTGCATCCACTCTGAGGATTGAGAAGGGGCTGGCCACCCTGACTCGAAACCAGGAGAGCCTGGAGAGGATCATGGAGCAGAAGTTCTATGACTTGGATGTGAAGGTAACTGAGATCCAGTCTGTTGTTGAGCAACTCCAGGATGATATGCAGGAGAGGAAGGGCAAGACAACCACTGAGGCATTTGCCAGAGTGCCTAGAGCTCGGAGGTCACCGCAGTGCGGTGCGATTCTGACACCAGAGCAACTACATCTGCACCAGCTACAGCTTCAGTGCCACCAGCTCCAGCACCCACTCCACTGGCTCCATCCACATCTACTGATGCCTTCGTCCTTGGAGTTCTATCTACACCACCACCTGAAGATCAAGCCTGAGAGACGATTTAGTGCTATGCATTTTCTATGAAATTTTTGGTAACTTGTTGCCAAAGGGGAAGAAAAAATGTATAGATCATAGGCTTCAAGAGAGAGTGTTGCTTTTTATTCTCTCTTGCTTTGGTGGTTGAACTTTATTTGCTTGATTGAGATACCTTCTATCTGTGTGATACTTGGATGATCATGTGTTTGATCATATGCTACATTAATGCTTGTTGGATGACATTATCCTTTTATCTCTATATGATCATTCACTTTGCTTGGTGAAGAATGCATGTATTCTATTGTTATCATTTTGAGCGCTCCACCAAGATGTATGTGACATGGAAGAGTAACCCATGAGCCTAACTCTTTGTGCATTTGCATTCCAAAGCAAATCTTAAACTATGCACAAATTTAGGGGGAGCTCTTGCTTATCACATAATTCTCAAAGCGACAATGTTTTTCACTCTTATTATCATTTGTCAAAGCTTTGATCTATATGTTGTCATCAATCACCAAAAAGGGGGAAATTGAAAGTGCAACTATACCTAGGTGGTTTTGGTAATTCCTAACAACATATAGCTCATTAAGCTAACACTATTCCAAGATAAATATTTCAAGAAAAGCTCAATGAATGGCATGGCATGGATGAGAAAAGTGGACCCCTCAAAATCCTAAGGATAAAAGGATTGGCTCAAGATCAAAGCTCAAGACTCTACATTTTATATTTTAGTGATGCAAGATCACATTGAGTCTATAGGAAAAGCCAATACTATCAAGGAGGGATGAGGTGTTGCTTAATGAGGTTCTTGCTTCACAGTGCTTAGTGATATGCTCCAAAACCATCAACTACTTTCCCACATCCACATATGACCTAAACCAAAAGTCAAACTCGGCCCCACCGATTCTTTCTATCCGGCGCCACCGAGTTCAGATGTCATAGCCACTGCCACAAACCCTAGGCAAATCGGTCTCACCGATAGGGATCTCAGTCTCACCGAGATGGGATTGTAATCTGTCTGTTTCCCTTCATAACATTTCGGTCCCACCGAGATGAGCGATCGGTCCCACCGAGATTGCAATGTAAACTCTCTATTTCCCTTTTGTAACATTTCGGTCTCACCGAAATGAGCGAATCGGTCCCACCGAGTTTACCTGACCAACTCTCTGGTTAGCTTATTACCAAAATCAGTCCCACTGAGTTTGTGTAATCGGTCTCACCGAGATTACGTTATGCCCTAACCCTAACCATATCGGTCCTACCGAGTTGCATGTCGGTCCCACCGAAAATCCTAACGGTCACTAGATTTGCTGAATCGGTCCGACTGAGTTTAACAATTCGGTCCCACCGAGTTTGGCAAGTTGTGTGTAACGGTTAGATTTTGTGTGGAGGCTATATATACCCCTCCACCTCCTCTTCATTCATGGAGAGAGCCATCAGAACGAACCTACACTTCTAATACACATTTTCTGAGAGAGAACCACCTACACTTGTGTTGAGACCAAGATATTCCATTCCTACCATATGAATCTTGATCTCTAGCCTTCCCCAAGTTGCTTTCCACTCAAATCTTCTTTCCATCAAATCCAAATCCTGTGAGAGAGAGATGAGTGTTGGGGAGACTATAATTTGAAGCACAAGAGCAAGGAGTTCATCATCAACACACCATTTGTTACTTCTTGGAGTGGTGTCTCCTAGATTGGCTAGGTGTCACTTGGGAGCCTCCGACAAGATTGTGGAGTTGAACCAAGGAGTTTGTAAGGGCAAGGAGATCGCCTACTTACGTGAAGATCTACTGCTAGTGAGGCAAGTCCTTCATGGGCAACAGCCATGGTGGGATAGACAAGGTTGCTTCTTCGTGGACCCTTCGTGGGTGGAGCCCTCCGTGGACTCACAAGAATCATACCCTTCGTGGGTTGAAGTCTCCATCAATGTGGATGTGCGATAGCACCACCTATCGGAACCACGACAAAAACATCTGTGTCTCCAATTGCGTTTGAATTCTCCAAACCCTTCCCTTTACATTCTTGCAAGTTGCATGCTTTACTTTCCGCTGCTCATATACTCTTTGCATGCTTGCTTGAATTGTGTTAAGATTGCTTGACTTGTGCTAAGTTAGCTAAAATCTGCCAAAGACTAAAATTGGGAAAAGGATAAGTTTTTATTTGGTCAAGTAGTCTAATCACCCCCCCCCCTCTAGACATACTTTCGGTCCTACAGACGTCATCCCCTCGGCTGGCATGGCAGGTCCAGGAGTGGTTTGATTTCCCCTATCTTCGTTGCCATGACCCTACTCGCTCACGCGCGGATGACGGAAGCTTCGCCTTGTGCAAGTCGACCCCGGTTGATAATTATACGTGTGATTTTAAGATGACATCGCTTAAGGGTAAGGCCTGGGCAGGCACAAATGGAGATTAGGCTGTCTATATTGGGTACAACTGCGAGTGGGAACTTGTGAATGTGTACACTCGTCAGCGGATTCCACTTCCAATAATCTTAGAGTGCCCTGAGGTTGAGCACACATATGATCTACGTACGTTCAAATACTATCATGGTGACTCTCGTCTATGGAAGATAGCAATTTCTCGAGTTCCCAACTGCTCTTGGGATTACACGAACTATGAAGTTGTTGCTATCTTCGACAAATTTTTTGTCGTCCTTACTTCCATGCCTCGATGGATATTGCTCAAAAATCAATTTCTGTACACGGACGAGTACTGTGAAGCAATTGAATATGAGCGTCTTGTGTTTGCTTCCACCACTCGTGGCACTGTTTTTGCATGGAATCCTTATGGTTTTAGTATGTTTGTCTTCCACCATAATTATAATTGTTTGATCCACATGCATGTGGGTTAGCTAGTTTCCCTTTATGAATTAACCTTCTTGTGTTTACAAGGTCCTGTGGACATTCCACCACCTATACTTGAAAAAATTTATAACCAAGGGGGAGATGACGATGGTGATGATGACGAGCATGAGGACGAGCAGGACCTATATACTCAGTGGCGCCTGGCAACTTATTCAGATGGATCACCTCTTCTTGTCTGTATACAGCGCACTGTTGATGTTACTACTAAGGAAGCAGGTGTTGTCTCCCATGGTCGCACTCTCCACACCTATTCCAACATACGTTGCAGGGTATTCGGGATGGATACTAGTGTGCTAGCGCCAACACCTTCTCCCTGGTTTAGTATTGATAGTCTTGGAGAAAACTCGCTCTTCCTTGGACAAAACTATCCAATGATGGTGAAAGGTTATCCAGCTGCTGTTGATACAACATTACTACCATTTATGATAAGCAACTGTATCTATACCTCGGAAATTGCTATGGTTACCTACCCTGGCTATCACAATATGCGTCCTGATATAGTCCGCTTCATCCTGGATGATCAGTGCTCCGTTGGTCTCGATATTGACAATAGCTGGCCCTTCCTAGACGCTTACCTATGGTTCAAAGCAAGCATTTCCAACGCCAAGGATTGGTTGAGCTGAAGTTCATTTCATTGCTTGTTATTTGTTGTGTGATGAAAACTTTATATTTACTAGAATGTTTTTTTGGAAATAATCTATAATCCAACATGTACCCTCGTTGTCGTTGTGTGTTGATGACTTGTTGTATGTAATGAATGGTACATTTGCATATGCATGTCATAAACTCAATTTATGAATGGTTTTCGAGTCACTTCTTGGAGTGTGAGTACTGTAGTAGTATAGCCAGCATCCGGTTATATGAAGTTGCCACATCACATAGAGCCAACCTAATAGTGGAGTATGCTAGCATAATAGTTAGTTCTAGTTAGATCAACTAGAGTTAGATGTCGCACGGAGGCTGAGAAATATGGTGATAGCTTGACTGCGTGAGGTGGGCTTGTACGTAGTATGATGTAGGCACAGGGCTTGCCGTGTTTCCTACTCCTCCGGTCTAAATGTGGAGAAGATCTGGTCGAGTTCTTCCTCCTTTTGCCGACATGTGGGACATCTAGCATCCAGGTCGTGTCATGCAAGAAAATGGAGTGCTAGTTGAAGCCACGTGATGTGCATCTTGGGTTAAACTGTAAATAGAATCTTACTCTTGAGTAACTCCAAAAGCGGCCACCGAAGATCTTTATTGGATTTGTTTTTCATCACCAGCACGTCGAGGTGAAAGATGTGCATGTTCAGTGGGTCATCTTGCGTTTTCACTGACATGTGGGACCGCATGTGAGCAAATAGACGATGGGTTCCGCACATTTGCTGGTTGGCTAAGAAGAGAGAGAGGAGGGCTGAGCATGCACTCCAGGAAATTTTGCGACAACGTGTGTAGTACTAGTGGTGTACCGTACTCCTGGAGAGATAATGTGTTCATTGTACATAACCAGCACCTCAATATAGTGGGGTGGCATGGGCCATAACTAGCATTCACTTCTAGCAGTACGACACATGCCACCCACACGAGTCCCATCTGACACCAATTTTCTTGGAGTCCGTGCTACAACCATCTCTTCTCCCTCCTGTTTTCTCAGCCATCGCACGGTGGGCAGGGTGGGGGTTTGACGATAGTCAGTTTGCTCAACTGTGGTCCCACTTATAAGTGAAAATGCAACACAGCACCCATTCCCCCTTGAGCGGCGTGCCAGCCAACCGTGTCGTGGTGCGACGCGAACACGACAGGCTTTTCCTTTTGAACTTGTAACTTGTAAAATTTGGTTCTGCTCCATGGCGCGACCGATAGATAGGAAAAAAATGATTTTCCCTAGAGTAATGAGAAGTTTGGTTCTGGCGCAGTTCATGCATGGAGTACGTATGAAAATTATGAAGTTGATGCGAAAGGTAAGATGATTACTAATACAATATACTACTACATGGATTTGATGGAAAGATAAAGATACATACGGATCCATCAAAGACATCCTCACGCCCTAGTGTGCCAGTTCACCAACCAATATGTGAGGAGCAGCGGCGTTGGCGGCGAGCTCAACGTGCTTCTGAACAATGCCGTCCAAGGTTGCCATCCGGTCCAAGAAGGCCAACGTCATATCGTCCTCCAATTGCACGTAGTAGTCCTTGTGGATGATTTGCGCGTAGACATGGGTGATTATGTCGATGGTGTCTTGCTGCGCCAGGCACTGCGCGGCGAGTGCGACCTCGAGGTGGACATTCTCCGACGCGACGGCAGGCAGTCGCAGGGCCACCGGTGCGTCGAAGAGGTTGTCACCATAGAGGCTGTTGAGGGTGGCGGACATCGTAGAGCATGGGCGCGTGGGCTGGAGGTGTACGTCAACGTTGTCCGCGAGCTTCTTGACGATGGTGAACTTGTCGAGGAAGCCGACGAGGACCTCATCGAACAAGGAGACGAAGCCGACGAGGACCTCATCGAACAAAGAGACGAAGCTGTCGTCCAAGAGGCATCTCGCCCTGGCAGCCTCAAGCACGACCTGGAGACGTTCCTCAGTGCCGGGCCGCAGGCCGGCGTCGTGGACCATCTGTGATGCGGAGCATCCTTTGAGCATCCCCATGGGCGCTCCATCACCACTGCAAGCACTAAGAGGACCGATGACGAGAGCTCACGCACGTACCATCGAAACCGAGGTTAATTCTTTCCTCTTCGAACTTCATTCGATTTCACATGAGAGTCGGGTCCTACCTCAAATATAAATGTTGTCCCTTGTTAGGTACCAAGGAGTTGATCATGAAGATGCTAGGACGGAGATACAAGCGACCACGGAGAAGGAAGGTATGGAAGAAGGATGTGAGAAGAACGAAGACATGAAGGTTCTGGACCCCCGGGTGCCCGGCCTTCTCCACCCCTGGGTGCTCGGGCCTTCGGCCGCCCATGGGCGTGGCCCCTGGACACCCCGAGTGCCCGGCCATTTGGCCCCAGGTGCCCGGCCTCCCGCCTGAGCGCTGCCCCCGCCCCCCGGGTGCCCAGGCCCTAAACCCCCGGGTGCCCGGCCTCCACCAGGGCATTGCCCCAGCCCGCACCGGGTGCCCGGCCCCCTCTGCCACTATGCTGCAGCCCCTCTGACCGGACCGGGTGCCCAGTCCTCCGCAACCCGGGTGCCCGGTCCCTCACACTCCGGGTGCCCTGACCCCTCCGCGTGCCTGCGTGCACTTTTTGGGTTTTGACCCTTGTATCCCCCTCTCCCTCACAATTCATCCCTAGACTATAAGTACCCCCCACCTAGCTCATTAGAGAGATAGCAAAGGATTTCCCCTCCAATTCGTGAAAGATCTCCATCTAGGGTTCCACCCTACAACATCTTGGTATCATGAGCCATCGTTTCTCATGAAATTGGAGCCCCCCTTCTTGTTCTCTAGCCTAATTTTGTTGTGTTCTTCCCCAATTTTGAAAAATCCCCACCAAAAATAGCCCCAATTTTTTTTGTAATTTGTTGGTTTGATGAGGTTTTTGTTGGATTTGATCCATGGAGTTGCTTGGTTTCAAGTGGATCTAGCATTCCCCCATCCATCCTCACCTTTCCCACCACGAAATCCACCAAAATCTTGCATTTTCCACAATTTTCGTCCAAAATCTGACACCACTGGGTGCCCGCACCTCAAAGCCCGGGTGCCCACACCCCGGGCTGTTTGCCCCTGCCCACCACGGGCACCCGCACCACCCACTCCCGGGTGCCCGCACCCCCCGAATCAGCCCACCAACAACATCGTTTCAGCCATAACTTTCACTCCGGAAGTACGCTTTTGACGTTCTTTAGCTCGTTGAGTAGCTATTGACACCCCCCATCCATGTAGATAGTTCCAACACCATTTGACTCCATCAGAATTTTGGCATTTTGGCATCTTTGCCTAGGCCATCCACCTAATCATCCGCAAAACCACCATAGGTTTCCGCAACCAAACCCATTTTTGCTCCATATAGCATTTGTGGTTGCTTGAGTGGTGACTTGAGTCTACTAAGGTGTTTCGGCTACTTAGGGACGGCCACTTCATTATCAACAACCACCATCACTTCCGTATTTCTAACTCCGGAACCACCTACGCATTACGCTACCAACATTTGACATTTTCCTTTGATATTTTGAGTTTGTGGTTTTTCCGTTTCCTAGGGTGTTTCGGCTAACTAGGAATGGTTCGACATCGACAACACCGCCGCTCACCTTCGACAAGGACTTGAAATCGACCACTTCACCATTTTGACACCATAACCGTAAGCAAGAACGGTAACCTCTATATCATCTTGGTATCGTGGTATCCCATCATTGTACATTCATTCTTGCCATTACATTGTAAGCCCCTTAGCCCATTTTGCGTCACTTGCCTATCGAGAGTAGCCATTGAGTATTACCGGCAACGTTACTTGTGCACATCCGTACCTTCCATTGCTTACATACCATATCATACTGGTATCATCTTGTTATCAATCATATCATCCCTTCTGTCACAAGATTGTTCCCGCATATACACAATTGCTTATTGGTTTGTGCATTTCGCATAAGTGGCCAACAAAAAAAGAATAAGCTTTTAAGCAAAAAAAGAGAGCAAAGAGCTTGTAAGCAATAGCCATAGCATCATACCACATTGCACATAAGATTGTCATATCCGATCATCTTGGATCATCTTGAGAAGAACACCGGGAACATCATACACATAGCATACTTGGGATAGAAAGCTCATACATTTTGCATCTTATAGGTTGTGCACAAGTGTCGTATCCGCCTATTGAGCAAATCGTGCTAGCTTCTCTCTTGAGTTGTGCAACACGAGCGTTTTCCGTGGATTCCACATTTTGTGCTCATTCCTTGGTTGCACGAACCCATTTATCTATCGGTGTGTGTGTTTCCGTGTGCCACATATTGCTATTGGTCTACTTGTTTCACTTATGAATTTGTGAATATTTTCCAACATTATTGACTCTTGCTCACATCTTGCATCAAATTTTTGTGCCACTATCCTCACCGAGCTCCACCATAAGCCTTACTTGTGTAGGTGTGAGAATTGACAAGATCCGGTACCAATTGTGCTATTTCCTTGATACATTATTGAGTGATCATTGATCCATCTTCAACATTGGAAAGGTACATTTGGTCTAGTTCTTTCCTTTCTTCCACTTACATTTTCTCGAGTCTTGTGATGGATAGGCAAGGCATTTCATCTCCAGACTTCCACGACAACGACGGCACGAACAACTACATCACCAAAATGTCCATCTTTGGACTACAACGAGCAATGCGAGGCATTGAGCGAATCACCGTCGACATTCACCAAAGCGAAGCACGTACAAGGGACTACATCAACACCAACTTGGACGCACAATTGGATGACATTCGACACGTGTGGGCCAACTACAAGTCTTCTTCCTCTTCGTCATCTTCAAGGCGGAGACGCTCCAGTCGCAAGTCTTCGGAATGGCCACACGATGAGAGTACCACACGACACAGTCATCATCTTTGCGACGACCGCCAAGACGACCGCAAGCCCAAGGTGTATGGCGACGAAGAGCACCATCGACTAAAACAACACCGTCACCACCGAGAGGAAACTACGGCTACTTCCACCACTTCGGCAGCTTCGCCAAGTGTTATCAAGGCATCTTCTCCTTTGGACGTACGGCATCTTCGCCTACCTCCGACGAGTACGCCTACATCAGCCTTCATCCATGGTGATGGTGACGAGATGATCGAGCATGGGATTTTCCCTTCGGTCATGGAGGCGAGTGGTGATGTGCCATCTTCGGCCTTCATCCACGGTGAGAGTGATGTTGTGCCATCTTCGTCCTTCACCCACGACGAGAGTGATGATGTGTCATCTTCGGCCTTCATCCACGGTGACAACTACGAGATGGTTGAGCATGGGATTTTCCCTTCGACCACGGTGATGTATGATGACATGAGTGACTTATGCCAGCATATTGAGAGTGAGAGTGCCTTCACCACTAGCCCCATATATAACGAGTTGCCCCAATTCTCATGTGAGGAGAGCCACCACCACCACCACTTGAGTGATTTGAGTGACTCCACCATATGTGACATTGAGTGCACCCTTGAGGGAGTGAGTGAGACACCACCATATAAATAGAGTGAGGCCATTTTGATTTCTAACAACTTAACCTCTACCTCTATTGTGTCTTATCATTTGGTGCTAGGTCCCATATATGATGATGCGTCGATCCTCAACGACTTCATTCTTCCTATGGAGAAGACGATGGCCATGGTGGAATATGATGCACCCTCCACATGGTTCCATCAAGATGAAGATGATGACCACCTTTTGGTCTTTGCCACCTCACCTACACCACTTGAATGGAATGAACAAGGTAATATAGGTGAAGGTGATGCTCTAGTCCCACTAGTGGACATTCTTGGCACTGATTGCTTGCTGATGTTGATCCACCTACTGTCATGCTTCATGCTATGATTTACCCATTTATGATGATTGCCATGTGGAGTCTATTAGTTGTGATGCCATGTTACATAGGATTTCTTGTGATAATTCTCTCGGTCACATCATGTTTGACAATCCGCTTGACTTTTCATATGCTATGCATGAGATCAACAATATGTCATATTTGCAATCTCATCATCGTGACTATGCATATGCCATCAACATATACCCAATTAGCACATATGGCATAGATGACAAGCCCATGGTTATTGCCATTTGTTTCTCTTGTGATGATATTGATATGCTCCCTTTGCATTATTTATCTCATATGCCATGCCATGACCACCTAGCTTCGGATATGCATTGTTTTGGATGTTGTCCATTTTCTCCATTTGATGCTTCCAATATTGCTCATGAAGAGACCCCCATAGTTTCCTCATACATTTTAGGAGATTTTGAGCCCTCCTATCCATTGCATGATTCCAATAATTATGTACACCATATGAACCCCATGAATAAACATGCTATTGATGTGGCATATAATTGTATGCTCAATTTGTGTCCCCATCATGTCATACATAACAACTATTCTTTCATGATGGATGACATGTTCTTATACCATGCATCAAATTTCTTTGAATGATGCTTATCTTGTGCTAACTCACACATGCACATACCCATCATGATGGATGATGTGTACATTTACCACGCACACCATTTCTTTGGTTTATGTCTCTTTTGTGTAGGTACGCATGAATACTTGTCAACCTCGCAATCCCACGAGTTGACAAAACAAGCTCTAGAGAGCAACGATGACTTGGGATCCCATGGATTGTCTTTCCCACCGCTCTCTTCGCGCAAAGACTTCACACATTTCTTCTACATGGCCCTCACTTGGCTATGGGTTGTTGTCCATTACATATTATATGCCCATCTTTCCATGTTCACCTTGCATGACATGCTTATTCATATGCCTTTACCATGGATTTTGTGACCCATGCTTTGCATTACACATGATGATTGATTTTAGTACTTGTATGTGTATTTGCAAGCTTGGTGGAGATATTGCTTGTTCTTGCCATGTTTCATTTATGATCCATTCCAATGATGATACATTGATCTTGCTTTGTGTTCATGCTTGTGATATGCCCTGTGCATTGCCTATGCCTCCTATTTGCTCACATGACATGATTGCCATGATTACCTCTAGTATGTTGCATATTTGCACTACTGGCTTGAATGAATTGATTGCCTTGCACATGTTGAAAAATTGCTATATCATTTGTGTTGAGTGCCTCACTTTCTTCACCACACCATATGCACGTTATGCTTGGATTGTCTTGCACTTGCCCCTTGTGTTTAGACATTCCATTTCATTTAGTGTTGTGAATGACTCTTATGCCTACCATAGACCATTCATTGAGAACCTTATGCATGCTTGCTATGAACTTGAGGTAGATGCTTATTCTCTTGACACACATATTTGCATCGCTACCTCACATTTACATGCTTGTTTCCATGATTTCCTTGATTTTGCGCAATTTATGTGCTTACATGACATGTCACCATCCCTTGTCACACCATATACCATGCTTGATGACGACACTTGTTTGGTGAATAACCTCTTGAATGCTTGGTTTTGCACTAACGCTAACCACATTTGTTTTTCCAAGTGTTTGTTATGCTTTCTCCTTTTGAAGGAATCACAAGACGGTGCGACATTGGAGAGTGCAAATTTCGAGCTTCAACATGATAAGTGCTTGGTGGTCGTCCACTTCTACACGGTGACGCCATCTCTTTCCCATGGTCATGAAGATCATGATCCATGGACGGATGTCTCCCAAGGGGGGGGGGAGATGATGTGGATCATCCTTTGAGCATCCCCATGGGTGCTCCATCACCACCGCGGGCACTAAGAGGACCGATGACGAGAGCTCACGCACGTACCATCGAAACCATTTCCTCTTCGAACTTCATTCGGTTTCACATGAGAGTCGGGTCCTACCTCAAATAGAAATGTTGTGACTTGTTAGGTACCAGTGAGTTGATCATGAAGATGCTAGGATGGAGATACAAGCGACCATAGACAAGGAAGGGATGGAAGAAGGACGCGAGAAGCACGAAGCCATGGAGGTTATGGACCCCCGGGTGCCCGGCCTTCTCCACCCCCGGGTGCTCGGGCCTTCGGCCGCCCATGGGCGTGCCCCTGGACACCCTGGGTGCCCGGCCATTTGGCCCCGAGTGCCCGGGCGCCCGCCTGGGCACTGCCCCCAGTGCCGGGCCCTCAACCCCGGGTGCTGGCCTCCACTGAGCACTTGGCCCATCCAGACCGGGTGCCCGGGCCATCACCCCGGGTGCCCTGCCCACTCTGCCACCAGGCCGCGGCCCCTCTAACCGGACCGGGTGCCCGGTACTCCGCACCCCGGGTTCCCGGACCCCTCCGCGTGGCTGCGTGCACTTTTTGGGTTTTGACCCTTGTATCCCCCTCTCCCTCACAAATTGTCCCTAGACTATAAGTACCCCCCCACCTAGCTCATTAGAGAGATAGCAAAGGATATGAGAGACATTAGAGAGCTTTGCTCCTTGTCCCACTCCTCTAGGAGATCAAGACCTCCTAGGAGAAGATCCCTAGTGGATATCAAGACCCCCATCTAGGGAAGGATCCCCATCATAGGATCATCAAGACCTCTCTCCTCATAGGATTGGGATGAACTAGTACCTTGTATCTTTCCCTTTGTTGTCCTTGAATCATTGTAACCTTTTGTGTGTTCTTGGATCTAGCATATGTGTGATTGGATCTAGTCAATTTGAGTGTTTTCCCTCTCTTGTGTTCTTCGTGCTCCTGGGGATTTCCCCTCCAATTCGTGAAAGATCTCCATCTAGGGTTCCACCCTACAACAATCTGGCACAGCCGGCTGATGCTCGCGCTCATCGCCTCCATGGGTCTAGCTTCTAGTCAACTAATCTTGCGATTGGAGTGATCACTCTTTCCCTTGGTTAGGGTGCGTAGGTGCGTAGGATTTCGTAGATTGGACTGGTGGGGAGCCTTTATATAAGAAATACAGACTGCGTTGCATTCACGTGTGTGTTAGCCATCTACTCCTCGGACCTCCCTCCGTGCCGGTGCAGTATAGTCATCTCACTGAGACCAAGTTGGGGCAAAACGAGAGAACTTTGATGTTTACTGGTTTATTCGTCCCCTTTGCATTTTGCGCCAAGTTTTGACCATTGATTTAACTAATAAAATGTTAATGCATGTAACAAAAAATGTTGTGCTAAGTAGTCTCAAGTCATTGAATGCATATGCACCCCACGTCTCCTATTGGGTGATTTCTTTTTTCGTGGCAAAAACAGGGAACGAGGTGGGTAGTTAATGCACCGCACCTAAAAATTTTGGGATTATTTGGTTTTTGTAACGTGACTAATGCACCAGTATGGAGGGAGTACAATAGTAGTCTTTGATTGCAATTTTTTGTTGGTAGCTTACCAAGTTGAGCGCTCAGTGAGTACAATAGTAGTCTGATAGATGAGACTTCAGATTTGAGCCATGTACCAGAAGGGAGTGTGTATAATATCATCGGGAACTACGTTCAAAACCGAATAAAACAATACTCCATGTTTATTAACGTAGGGAGTAGTATATTTTTCGTGACATGCATTACTAGATATTGCTAGTCAAATACTAAATCCAGACGGACGTGGTAGTACTACTAATTCCAAACGGTGGTGCTAGACTAGTAGTAGTACTACCAATGTAGTACTAGTATTGTACTACCCGTTGGTCAAATTACTCCTCACAGTGAAGTGACAAGACCCTGCATCGGAGATGACACCTGAGTGTAGGCGCCGTGTTCGGCATACCAAAGTCAGCCTCACCCTGTGCAGTCACTATCATCATGGTTTTTAGAGCTAGCCTTCTTACAACTAGCCGTGTTCGACATAATTTCCCATGCGTTTCCACGAGTATCTCTACTCTTTTCTTATACGAGTAAGATGCCCGTGCATTGCACGGAACACCAAGATTGGGGGTGGACAGTGTCGGCACCGGCCATCGTGCCAGATTGTTCCACGGCCTTCTAGATGTCGTGCGGAGGAGATAAGGCTGATTGTGAGAGAGAAGGAGTTGTTTGTAAATAGGGAACAAGTACGGGCATCTTTTTGCAAAACTGCAGAAGTTGCTTCGTATGCGTCGGATCTAGATCCGATAGCTATTGTTGAAAGATGGCAGGCACACCATCATCACCAACTCAGGACCTCTTTGATTCGCAGGATATTGAAAACACATGAATAGGACACGACAATATTACAAGTTTCAAACTAATATTACAAATGTTAGGAGTAATGATGCACCTACGAAGAGGGAATTATTAGGAAGTTCACGAAGAACTTTTGTTACTTTAGGTGGATGCAACATTATTGTACAAACTAAAATCCACTGCCCTGACAAGTCACTAATGGGCAAATAAATTTTTGATTCTCTGGCGACTTGATGTTTCAAAAACAAATTCAGCTTCTGCGGATACTTTATCATTTAGGCTTAGACGCTTGCAGTGATCAGCATGCCATTCATTGTTGTGCCGGAGAACGCCAAACCTAATTACCTTGAGCACACTTGCCTCCAGAACAAAGAACCTGGCCAATTTAATCTCAGATGTGCTGCCACGGTAGTCGATCAAATCAATTTCTGTAAGATGGAGATCAAGGCATTCGATGAGATTGTTATAGTGCAGCACATTTTTCACTTTCGGGTCTTTTATTATCTGCAAAAGAAGAGAACATACTAGAGCAGCTGGTTGTATAAGATTGTCGTGTCATCAAGAGGTACCAATATCAATCGCTCATACGATAGGGGTGGCTCTAAGGCTAGTGATATTTTTTCACTCTCTCTCTCTCTCTCTCCCTCTCTCTCTCTCTCTCTCTCTTTCTCTTTCCTCTCATTTACCTAGGAGCACGTGAAGAGCATGGGCACTTTTTGCCTTCCACTATGTGGCCGATGCCATATTTCTCAAAAGTATGCCACATAATACGCGTCGATGTCAAATCAAAAGATTTTGGCACTGCTCTAGTGATGTGAGAGTGTAGCGACCCTACCTCAGACGGTCAAGCCTCTCTGTATCTGTGCCATCCCTGGATCAGTATGCTGGCATACACAGTACATCAATGTATATATCTAAGTGCAATCACATTTTTACATAACGTAAAACTGATATATACCTCATAAGTCTCAGCGGAAACAATCAATCGCGTGTGGAGTCCCATCAACGCCATCGGCAAGTTGAGTGTAGACCGTAACCCTGTATCGTAACTCTTACTCGTCGAAGAAATATCTGCAACATGATACGTTGCAGCCGTGTAGGTCAGTACATTGAATGTACCGGCAAGATCACAACATGAGAAAACAGATGATAATACCATTCTATATGCAAAATGGCTTTGTGGCTCTGTGTCAGATGTTTTTGCGTAAAAGCTGGTTTTATTTTCCCTACATCAAAGCAATACTAGGAGTCTGTACTACGGAGTTTTCTATCATGACATAGTTCCGCCAACCGATGTCTCAAAGCCCAAATCATCATAAGTTGCCCAAAATTAAGTTATCAATCCGGTGTTGGGAGTTCCGAGATAGATCCAAGTCCAGAGGCTCAAGTTGTCCGTAACCGAGGACACGGCTAATCGATTAAGTTTTAACCCTCTGCAGAGGTTTGTACACTTTAACCGCAAGATTCGATCCCTCTTATGTTCTCACACTTCAGGGTGTTTGAGAACAAGATGACCGAAACATGGTCTTCCGAAGAGTTCACCTGAACACTGTCCGGTGCTCATCCAATCCTACCGTAGTTCTACATCTGCTAGCACCGTCCCAGCCAGAGTCACAACTAAGGTCAACCAAGCCAAAGCCCATAATGACTTGCGGTTGCACAGGTAAGCTTCCGGGCATGAAGTATTCTTTCGCCTCTTTGAGTCTGGGTGAAGCTTTCGACAAGATGTCATGGCGCTTCTCCGTGCATCCCGGCCATCCACTGGTTTCTCCAGGGTGCCCATCAAATTCATCCTTCACCCAGTAGTGTGTATTGAAATCTTGTCTCGAGTCTCAAAATGTTGGGGTCTTGAAGTCCTAAAGATGCAGTCCTTGCCGATGCCATCATGAAGTTGTCGCCATTGACATATGGGGTCCTTCATACTCACACCACTCCCGAGCACTCATACCAACCCCGTCTACTATAGCGTAGCACTTAAACTACATAACGTATCGGGCTTGATAACAGGGAGATGGGTTCTACCTCATGCATTCTACTCAACTGAAGTCAATAACACTACTGGAGGGATCATGAATGGTGACACTAAATGCAATAAAAACATGGGTATGAATAACATGATCAAAGTGAACTTGCATGGTAAGTTGATGAAGATATTTACGCTCTCGGAAACTTGATAAAACTATTCGTCACTCCGAGAAAATCTATATAATCAAACATAGTATTCACATAAGCAACATTCTAACAAGCAATTCTAGCACTCAAAATAATAATCTACAACTCATTGCAATAAAGAAAAAATGAGAAGCACCAAATAAAATCCAAGGAAAATTAGACAAGTAACTATAAAAAAACCTACTAAGAAAACCTTTTGACTCAACTACAATATTGTTTTATCCTAAATAATTTAACAACAAAGGAAATACTAAACTAATAAGTTAATAGAAAATAAGATAGGTTTTCATTAAAATAACAAAAAGAATTTTTCATAAACTTTTAGTAGCAAAAAGAAACAAATAAAAAGCTTTTATAAAACTCTAACTATGACCTATACAAGTTTCCGTACAAATCTAAAGAAAATACTTTTTAATAAAAAATTATCTACTGTTTACCAATGTAAACATAAACTAATTTGTCAAAAGAGGCAAAATGAATTAATCTAAAACTATTAAAAACAACAAAGAAAAGATTATAAAAAACTATAAGTGAAACAATACTATTTTGCCTAAAACCCTAATTTAAAATAAACTAAAAATAAATCACCACATTCTACTCGATAAAAAAACAAAACAAAACAGTAGCAAAAACAATCAGTCAATATTTTTTATAAAACTCAAACTAGAGCCAAAACAACGTTTGAAGCATATTTGAAATAATTCAAATTTCAACTACACGAATTTGAAAACTAAGTACACAAACAGAAACTTCAAAAAATTTGTAACACAATGCAAAAAGAATCACTCAATTTGGATCTAAAACATAAGAGATATTGAATATCTAAGATTGAAATTTTCTGTTTTTAAAAACATAAACAAAAGTAACAAAACGGCGCTAGCTATGTGGCCTACTGCTATTGGGCCAGGGAGGTGGGCGATCTGAAATGAAACGGTGCAAGGCCGATTTTTAACAGAAACGTGAGTGTGTGACTAACACAGAAAACCGGACGTACCGGTTCAATCTAAAGCGACTAAACCGTAAATAAACCGACCTAAACCATATAAAACATAACTGCTCATGGATCTAATCTGGGGTGTTGATCTAAGATCTAACAGGGTGAGAGGGGGCGGCGGCTTATAGTGGGTCAATGCGGCCGGCAGCGACGGCTTGGCGTCGGATGTTGACGAGGCGGCGGTTGCGGTGGTCCTCTGCCACAGCAGAGGTGTCTGAGAAGGCAAGCGCGACGAGTGCGCCCAGATGGTGGTGGCTTCGATGCTCGAGGGCGTCAGGGTCGAGCAAATGGAGACGGCAGCGCTCCGGGGCTCCGGTGTGGTCGTGGAGCTCGTCCTAGTGGTCGTCGGGCTCTGGGGAGCATCGGACGGGGCGAGGCGCAGGGTGGCGAGCTCGGGGGTGACATCGTGAGCTTCGGGGGCGGCCTGTGGCGATGGTGGCGAATGGCTGGAGCAGCGGCGGTGCCGGCGAGATCCGGTGGTCGTCCAGGGGCTCGATCCAGTGTCGATCTGTGAGAGGAAAAGGTTCAGGGGGATGCGAAATTGAGATATAGCAAGGAATCAGAGGAACGGAGGAGCTCGGGACCTCTGGGAGCGGCAAAACGATTGACGATATGAGCTTCGGGAGTTGGAACTCCGGCGAGATTGGATCCGCACGAAACGGCCTCGGGAGATCGTGATTTTTTGAAAATCGGGTGAGGAGGAGAGAGGGATATTTATAGGGAGGTGGGCGTGCGCGGGGCGGGGGGGGGGCAAGAATTTGCCCTGAGTCGCATGAAATCCGCGGCGGCTTGCGAGACGTGCGAGCGGGAGTCCTTTGTTGCGTGCAAAGGAGGAAGATGAGTGCGGGGCTCTCTGTCAGCGACAGAGGTGAGCAAGGGAGGGAGCAGGCGATCGATCAGAAAGGGGTTCGGCGCTGGCTGTGCGCTGCTGGGCTGCGCAGAGAGAGAGAGAGCAAGGAGATGGGCCACGGTGCTAGTGCGCTTCGACCAGTTAAACAAAAAAAACAGAACAACGCCTTTTTCTTTTAAATAAAGACAAGGAGAGAAATAAAATGTAATTGGAAGAAAATAAAAATACCGTATAGACATATAGTATATCAAAGTCTTCAGAAAAATAAATCCTAAATGAAGAACATATTTCCGTAGGCAACTAAAATCCTCAGTAACTTAAATAAAGCAACCAATGCTACTTTTGCATTAAAACCCAATAAAATCATTTTTTAAATACCAAAATGATGTCAAATTTATTTTCTCCTAATTTCCCATTGAAGGGAATCATTTTACCCTTATTTCCATTTATTTATTTATTTGGAGAAAATAATTCGATTAAAAGCCAAATAACTCCAAATTGATAATAGGTTTCAAAATACCTTCAAAGGGACTTTCATTTTGATTCCTTTAAACTTCCAACTCATCTTTGAAGAAGTCATTTTATCTTCTCTCATGAGGATCATTGCGTTGTATAATGTTTCTGAATTTGAAATATTCCCGAATGGAATGCAAATCTTTTCAAAATCCTTTTCATTTATTTAAATGGAAGAAGTCATATCATCTTCACTCTAGGGTTTTGTGATGAAATGAATTTGAATTCATGGAGATCATAAATGCACGGTGAAAGTTTGGGAAAGTCATTTCATTCCCTCTCATTCAACTTTCAAAAAGTTTCAAATTTCACTCAGTTTCACACAAGCAACCACACCACAATCGAACAACAATCAAAACTATTTATTTAATATAACATTCCAAAATTTAGAATTTTGGGATGTTACAAAGAGAGTTGGTACCGCTGTGCACACAGACCCACATGTATAAACAAATCAATCAAACCAACTACACCAGCCTCTCACTCTCCCAAATAAGTGTTTTTTATTGCCTCAGTCCTCTCCCTCTCCCACACAAGTGATTTTTCATTGCGTGAGTTAATTTGGCACCGAAGCAAAGTAGGTGATCCAGATTGGGGCACCAGGTGAGCAATGGAGGGGCATCGATGCCAAATGCATCACAAGTGAATTTGGCATGTGTTTTGGCCTACATAGTGGAGGGCCGTTATAGCCCACTTTTGTACTACCTCGTATTTAGTGTAAAATTTTGACCATAGATTTACCTAAGAAAATGCCAATGCATGTCACCAAAAATTATACCATTTGAAATTATGTTCAAATCTGAATCCAACGATATAATTTTTAGTGACATGCATTAATATTTTGTCAGTTAAATCTATGGTCAAATTTTGATACTACAAAATAGGAAGAGTAAACCAGGACGGAGGTAGTACTTGCTCTTAGGGTAACCATAGAGTTACTAGTCTAAGTTACTTTCCACTATGACTAGCCTAGGCTACTATAGTAGTACAACAAAAAAACGATGCAGGTGATCATGTGAGAAAAATACTAAAAACATTTCTTTCGGTGCAGTGCGTAGATGCAGTTTTGAACACTACACTTGTCATCGTAATTTGGGAAAATTACGAAAAAAATTGAGCTACGTTGTGATTACCGTTTACTAATAGGAAGGAATTTTTACCTCAATGAGTAGCTTCTCTCTACACAGAAAGCATGTAAGGAATCCAACAACTTGATCCAGATTGGGGTCAATAGATTTTTTTGCCAAGATCTTCACTGTGCGCAAAGACTGGGTCAAGCTTGTGGGAATCATTTTCTGGATGACAGTCGTAAATACATCAAGAAGAAATTGAAAAATGTGAATTTCAAGAAGACGGAGAAGAAGATGAGTGTTGTACCTAAATGATTACGGATCCAATAAAGAGTTCAGAGAATTTGGCAGACGAGTACACCAACGCTGTCAATTTCGGCGCGTCAATGACCTTCATTTTTGTTGGACCTTCTAGATCAGATATAAGCAATCTCTCAAGGAAAGGCGCATTCTCAATGACCATAATGTGTAACAGCTGGAGTGATCTCTTCCCAATTGATGTCTTGTTGCGGGGCAGTAAGACACATAAATCCATCAGAGATTCGTCGAGGCGATGTGGAGGCTAATGAACCCATGGATCTGCCGAAGACGAAGGTACTCAAGCGCAGCACATCTGCGGAGCAGGTGCTCCATAGCCTTCTTCGAGATGCCAACGTCGAGCTGCTTGAGTTGAGGGAGAAGAAGGGCGAGCGCGGCATTAATCTGGGGAAAATAGCAGGAATTGAAGATGGCGCGATGCAGCGCTGGCGTGAGGCGGAGCGCGGACGGCGGCAGAGAGCGACATTGTCCAGCTTCAAACCTGACCTCCTCGAGCTGATCTAGGGCGGGGGATAAGAAGCACTCGTCGAACTTGGCTTGGACCATGCAGTTGGTACTAAACATGCGGATGCCAAGGCGTCTGGCTGGCCCATGGTGCGACGAAAGAATCTTTGAGACTGCGGCCATGCGTTCGCAATCCCCGTCGCAGAGGCAGCTGTCGATGGTGAGGTTGAGGGGGACACGTCGCAAGAGAGGGCGCCACTGCTGGGAGAGCAGGGTGGTCCGCACGGCAGATTTGGTGGGGAGGAGGTCGATGATGACTAGCAGCATGTCGTCGAGGAGGCTGCTGATGAGGTCCAGGCTCGCCGGATGCGGTTTGGCTCGAGCCGCCTCCGCTTGTTGGCTGCCTCGCCGTCCATCTCAACCGGCGGCGATGCCGGTGTACACGTGTGCTGGTGTGTATTGTGTGCTGGGTGTGCGCGAGTGCGTCCTTGTGTGCATGACGCCGCGCAGTGGTGAAGTGTGCGTGAGTGTGTCCTTCACGCGGAAGAAAGTGTGCCCTCAATTTACTAGCATGCGGGGTGCTACCCCGAGTGATCTCAACTTTGTTTACTTCACCGCATTTCAGATGGGCCTCTAGTTTACTTATTTTCACCCACTGCCACATGGGCCAGCACACGAAGATAGAGAACCCGAGCTGACAAGGCAGCATGTGGACTGGTTGACCGGTCAACTAAACAATATACGGAGCTATATGCTGACACAGTGACCATATAATCCCTCGGTATGGAGAGTTTGAGTGAGAGGGGAGGCCCATGAGAGATAGTAGAGATAGAGACAGATAGAGAGAGAAAGAGCTACTCCCTCCATTCGATAATGTAGCACCTATATTTTTTTTAAAATCAAACTTTTGAAACTTTCACCAAGTTCATAAAGGAATTACTTATATCTACAATACCGAAGATAAATGATAGTATGAAGTAAGTACATGTTGTGATGAATCTAATGATCGTTCCAGATGAATTGTTTTTCTACACATATACCTGGTCAAACTTTTCTGAGGTTTGACTTTTCAAAACATCCATATGCTTATGGACGTGAGAGAGTACCTAACTAGAGAGAGAATGTGTGTGAAATAGAAAGAGTGAGTGAAAAAAGTGTGTGTGCATGTGTGAAAGAGACATGGACAACACACGATAAAGTAGAGAAAAAGCGTGTGTGTCTTATGCAAACATATCACACATGCATCTTTGACAGCGGAAGCTAGGTGAGGAGATAGTATGTGGTTGTTTGCAATCGAGAGAGAAAGACCCCTAGCACGTGGCCAAGAGAGGTCTTACAAACAAGGGAGAGAGGTCAAGAGAGATGTATGGAGAAAATGCAGACCTGGGGAGGAGAGAGTGGGTATGTTTGTGACGGAGAGATCCCCTGGATATCATGATGGGACTACATGGGTGGGAGATCAAGTGACAAGGTGTGTGCACGATAGAAGATACCCCGATAGATATCGAGATAGACGAATGGATGGAAGGAGACAATACGTGTGTTCCTGATGGCTAGTGAGAGATAGTCATACTTTGGGGGGAGTGCATGCGCCTATGATGGAGTGAGGGATTATGGTACTTGGGGGTGCGTGTCACATAGAGAGAGAGAGAGAACAAGGGCGGAGAGTGTTAGATGGGTCTATGTAGCGCAAGCGAGATATGTGCACGTGTGAACTAGGGAGATATAAAGTTTGAGAGAGGAGCCCCGATACGGCTGAGTGGTGCGTTAGATAGCTGAGAGGGGGAAAGAGATATTCCCGCTCGATAATGCAGTGCATATAACTTCTTTACAAGTCGAACTTTGGAAACTTTGACCAGGTTTACGCAAATATTATTTATATCTACAATACCAAAGATAAATCATACGAAACTACGTCTCATGATGAATCTAATGATATATGTTTGCCGTTCTAGATATAAATGTTTTTCTCCACGTACATGGTCAAACTTTGTGATGTTTGACTTTTCAATAAATCTATATGCTATGGACCAAAGACATGGCCTAAGTCGAGAGAGATCAAGTGCGTGTGAAGGAGAATGAGTGAGTGTGCAAAAAGAGTGTGTGTGTGAAAGAGAAAGGGTCAACAAACGATAAATTAGAGAGAGAGTGTGTGTTTGTTTCTTATGCAAACATATCACGCATGCATCTTCGAGATAGAAAAGCGAAGTGAGGAGATACACGGAGATAGCTAGTGCGTGATTGTTTGCAATAGAGAGAGACACCCCTATAGTACATGTCCAATAGAGGTCTGGCCAACAAGGGAGAAAGGTTGAGAGGGACGCATGGAGAAGATGGACGCATGGGGAGGGAGAGAGGGTGTGTTTGTCATAGAGAGATCCCCTCGAGTTCGTGAGGGGACTATATGGGTGGGAGATCGAGGGACGAGGTGCGTGTCCGATAGAAAGACGCCCCAAGAGAAATCGAGATAGACCATGCACATGTTTGTGATGGACACTAAGAATTAGCTAGCCATATACATATAGGGGGGACTGCGTGTGCCTACAATTTAGTGAGAGACCATCATACTTGGCTAGGCGTGAGATTGTGTGTGTGTGCGTGTGAGATGGAGAGAGAACGAGGGAGAGAGAGAGAGAGAGTTTTAGATGGGTCTATCGAGTGCGAGTGAGATATGCATGTGTATGTGTGACCCAGGGAGATGGAGAGTTTGAGAGAGAGGGGGAAGAGCTCCGAGACGGCAGAGTGGTGCGTGAGAGATTTACGGGCAACGATCCAGGAAATTTGTGTGCCTATGATGAGTGCACCCAAGATATTTAGCTTGGACTAGAGAATCATACATAGTGTGCGAGAGATACCAATACATGGAGTGTGCAAGCAAACTAGAAAGACCCCCCCCCCCCAAGAGAGAGAGAGAGAGGGAGAGGGACCAACAAGGTTTGTGTTTGGATGTGTGCGATAGAATTGAAGATTGTCAGCGAGAGTGAGAGCACGAGTCCGGGTGTGACGCCCCGAGACCGATGCTTCAGACGCCTTCCATGTTTTCGTTGTCGCTGCGTGTTTTATTTGTTTGTTGCATTTCATCATGGCATCATCCCCATTGCATCGGCACTCGTTGCCGCCATTGTTTTTAAAACTTGCATCCGCTCGTAGTTGCCGCATCCCCCTTGCTTTTGTTTACCGTTCCGAGACCAACCTTGTTCTTCGTTTTCCCTCTTGCCTAAACCGGAGTCTCTCTGTACAGTGCTCAAACCTCTCGCGCGCCTCGGAAAATTGTCCCGAACCCAACCCGGGCAGTCGTCACCGATCGATTCGGATCATCCCCAAACACCTCTAAAACATCTCCGTTTCTTATTTAGACTTTACTAGCCTATCTATTCTCGATCGTCGGATTTTCATCAGATGATCCAACTCCCCTCTTTTACCATATATATAGTCTACCCCTATTCCATTTTGGACCAAACCCTATTTTCTAGGGATCCTCCTCCCTGATGCCACTCTCTCTGGTTCCCCTCAGGATCACTAGCGAACCAACCAGCGCCTCCCCTGGTCTCCTCCTCGTTTTCCCCATCGACCCAATCCCCTAGCGCTGCCACCTCTCCCTCGGGATCCCTCCCGATCCCCTTGAATCCACCAACCAAACGCCACCACCCACTCCAGATCGAGAGGTGCTCGCTCTCGACCTCTCTCCCGACCAGTGCCTCCCCTCGCGCCCGGCCCATGTCAGAGCTCGTCGTCGCCGGCCACCCAAACAACAACTGCAGCCCTGCCGCCGGCTGACCAAACCAGCACCCCGCGCCAAGCCTCCTACCCCAGGGACACGAGCTACCTCCCGAGCTCGTCCTCCTATGGATCCCCTCGATCCCCTGCCTTGCCGCGTCTGCCTCCCGCTCCAACCTCGTCCACCAGCAACAACGCAGATGAGCCCGTTGTCGTCCCATCCCTTCCTTCTCCTGCCTTTCTCTCTGTCTCTCAAATCCCTCTCTCGTCTCTGTTTCGTCTTGCAGGAAGCCCCGACGAGTTGCGCTCGTCCCCACGCCGGCAAGCTCGCTGTCGCCATGGATCCTCGCCTCGGCGCCCTAGATCCGGCCCCTCCATTGGATCCATCCGTCCTAGTCCCGTTCCCTCACCGGCCACCAAGTCCCTACTGCTGCGCCTTCGCCATGTCGCCGCCTGCTAGAGTTCCTGCCGCGCGTTCGTCTTCTTCAGGCGCTCGAGCCAGGAGCCAGGAGACGAGAAGCTTGTTCCCTCCTCTGCCTCGCTCACCCCAGCAACCATCGTGCCCGGCCCCCATTCGCCTCCACGCTGTCTCTGCCGCCTCTGCCTGCGGAGTTCCTTCGCCTACTTCTTTGCCGACCTCTGCTTCTTACGCATCGACCTACAGCTCGCGAGCACTGCTCATCCAGCGTTGACCAGCTGCCGCTGCTTTTAAATGCTGCGACCAGCCTTCTCCAAACCCGACCACGAACTCCTATAGCCCATCATCACCAATGGGCCGAAGCCCATGGGTGAGCTGAGCACGGCGCCCCTCCTTTTTTCTCTCTTACTGTTAGGCCAACCTGCCAGATTCGGCCCATTCTTGTTTTTTTTCCCGTTCCAGCAAATTTAGCATATTCCATGATTTACAGATTTGCAGAAAAACCCCTAAACATCATGCATATAATAATTAACAAACCATGCATCATATGTAAATACTTTATATATGTACAATGCTTGGAATTTCATCTAGTTGCATAATGTGCTGCTTTCATCCTTGTTAAATGTTTAAATGTGTTGTTTGAATTAATTTGCTTAAATGACATGCTAAAATGCTTTATTTCATAACTAAATAACCGTAGCTCCATTTTAAATAAACTTGATATGTAAATGGGGTGGAAAAATGCATAGTTTAACATGATGCACTTAATTTTGCAGTTTAACAACTCTAAAATTGTGAATAGGGCAGAACAGTACCAACTTTGAAATATGCACATGGGGATTTTTCGGAATTGTTCTTTGTTGTTCCGGCCTCATTTAAACTTGCCTAGATAGGTAGTTTTCATATGATTCACCCTTGCCATGTTTCATAACATTTAATATTGCTGGGTACATAAACGGGAGAGAACTAAATAATTGATGTGGTGTTTCGTCAATATGCAACTCGTTGCATATTGAGCTCCACTTAATTTGTAGTGTTGTTTGTTGCACTTTGCCATGCCATGACTCATTAAACCGGACATGCATCATACTTTATTGTGCATCATGCCATGTTTATGTGATGGTTTTTTACCATGTTGTTTGCTTCTTTCCGCCGATGCCTCTTCTTGATAGTTCCGGTTATGTTGCGACTGTGAGGTTTCGCCCGACTACAGTGGTTCGTCTACTTCGTGGACTCGTTCTTCTTCCTAGCGGGATTTCATGCAAGATGACCATTACCCTTGATATCACTTCTATATTTGCTTGCTAGTTGTTCGTTCTATCTCTATGTCGCGCTACCCACCACTTGTTTATCACGCCTCAAATTTTTGCCATGTCAAGCCTCTAACCCTCCTTCCTAGCAAACTGTTGTTTGGCTATGTTATCGCTTTTGCTCAGCCCCTCTTATAGCATTTTTAGTTGCAGGTGAAGTTGAAGATTGCTCCATGTTGGAACATGATTAT
The DNA here is from genome assembly GCA_021605145.1 of Aegilops bicornis. Lineage (NCBI taxonomy): Eukaryota > Viridiplantae > Streptophyta > Magnoliopsida > Poales > Poaceae > Aegilops > Aegilops bicornis. The sequence continues at coordinate 419,704,121 of CM038675.1, read as the reverse complement.
GTTGGGATATCATAATATCTCTTATTTAATTAATGCATCTATATACTTGGTAAAGGGTGGAAGGCTCGGCCTTATGCCTGGTGTTTTGTTATACTCTTGCCGCCTTAGTTTCCGTCATACCGGTGTTATGTTCCCTGATTTTGTGTTCCTTACGCGGTTGGGGTTATGGGACCCCCTTGACAGTTTGCTATGAATAAAATTCCTCCAGCAAGGACCAACCTTTGTTTTACATTTGCCTAACAACCTATAACTTTCCCTTGGGTTTTCGCGAGCCCGAGGGTCATCTTTATTTTAACCCCCCCGGGCCAGTGCTCCTCTGAGTGTTGGTCCAAACTAGAGCCCTTAGCAGCGCCACCTCGGGGAAACTTGAGGGCTGGTTTTAGTTGTACGAATTGCTCATCCGGTGTGCCCTGAGAACGAGATATGTGCAGCTCCTATCGGGATTTGTCGGCGCAGTCGGGTGGTCTTGCTGATCTTGTTTTACCATTGTCGAAATGTCTTGTAACCGGGATTTCGAGACTGACCGGATCTTTCTGGGAGAAGGAATATACTTCGTTGATCGTGAGAGCTTGTGATCGGCTAAGTTGGGACACCCCTGCAGGGTATAAACTTTCGAGAGCCGTGCCCGCTGTTATGTGGCAGATGGGAATTTGTTAATATCCAGTTGTAGAGAACTTGACACTTGACTTAATTAAAATGAATCAACCGCGTGTGTAGTCGTGATGGTCTATTTTTGGCGGAGTCCATGAAGTGAACACGGTTTGGGTTATGTATGAACGTAAGTAGTTTCAGGATTACTTCTTGACTTCTAGCTTCACGACCGTTGCGTAGCTTCTCATCTTATTCTTGTACTCGTATGTTAGCCACCATATTTGCTTAGCGCTTGCTGCAACTCCACCTCATTACCTTATCCTACCCATAAGCGTAAATAGTCTTGATCTCGCGGGTTTTGAGATTGCTGAGTCCTCGTGACTCACAGATACTACCAAAACAGTTGTAGGTGCCGATGATGCCAGTGCAGGTGATGCTACCGAACTCAAGTAGGAGTGGGACGGGGACCTTGGTCGTTACTATGTTTCGTTTCCTGATGATCAGTAGCGGAGCCCAGTTGGGACAATCGAGGAGATAGCATTTGGGGTTATCTTCTTTTCATTTGGTTTTTGTCCCTAGTCGGACTATGTGTGTACTCTGAATGTTGTATGAATTATATGTTCATTGTGTGAAGTGGCGATTGTAAGTCAACTCTATTTATCCCTTTCTTGTTCATTACATGGGATTGTCTAAAGATGACCCTTCTTGCGACAAAACCAAAATGCGGTTATGCTTCTATGTCGTGCCTCGACACGTGGGAGATATAGCCGCATCATGGGCATTACAAGTTGGTAATCAGAGCCATCCCCGACTTAGGAGCCCCCTGCTTGATCGAATCGCTGACATTGTTGAGTCTAGAACAAAAAAAATTGAGTCTTAGGACTATATATATCAGAGAGTAGGATTCTTTTTACTCCCCAGTCCCTTTGTCGCTCTGGTGAGGTCTCCTGACGTAGATGTTTGTCTTTCCTCTCCTCAAATTTCACTAAAAATAATTTAGGATCACGCGGGTATCTTGGGATCGTTCCAATATTCTTGTGACGAGAACATTGCTCTTGGTGCATCCTGACATTTAGGGGTTGTCGCAATGTCTCGGGGAGTTGAGCTCCGAGGTGTTGTCGTCACAATTTTATCGTTGCAGTTCTGGAATACCTGAGTTTCGCCAACATCGAAAATCTCTTTTATGCAGTTGTTGGTGAGATAACCTCGACGCCACCCAGTACTGGGGCGGGAGTTCGGGAGTATTGCCATAGCTCGTATAATGGATGCTTTTCGAAGGATGAGGTACACGATTTCCGGAGTTTTCTTGGTTATGTGTTGATGGATGGATACAGCTGGATGTAGGGATTGTTAGTTTGGGTTAGATTTTATGCTTCCCCCGTATTCCCAACACCAGATTGCATAACCAAAAAGTTTCGGGAGTTTATAGGTGGGAATTCAAGTAGCTCCTAGAATATCTTTCCGACAAATGCATGATATGGGATTGGGTAAATCTCTATCATATGTTTGTTTTCGGCTAATTTTCCAAGCCAAATCCTTGTTTTGTTTTGAGTTGTGGTATTCGAGTTCTTTGAAGTCAAGTGTTCATTCCATACCTTTCCTACGTGGTGTCTCGTATTTCTATGTGAATGCTAAACCTTCTTGATCATTGGGATTGTCATGTCAATTCTTTTCCAACCGGCGTGCTTCTCTTCAAGTGCATCCGATCATTCCAACATTCGCAAGATCAATTCTAAGTTTTTTCTCAACGGTGTCCGTTTCATCTGACCAAGTTGCCTTTGTTTTTTCCGCCCTCCCACCCTTTCCTTCAAGGACTCATATTTCTTAATTAAGTATCCTTTTTATTGATGGGAAGTCTCTCCTTTCTTTTCCGTCAACGTTCTTATCCGGTGATTCTCAGAAAGATACTAACGGAGCTTCAAGGTTATCAATATCCATTCTCTTTTCTTCTCCGGTGGATTCAGTTCAAGCTTTGTCGATCATATCCTTTCCTCGTTTCAAATGTTTCTCATCTGGTGCACCTCTTAATCATCCACCTCTCGCTATTCATTTGTTCCAGAGTGCTGAAGATATCTCAGGAGATTCATGTTTTCATTCCTAATCCGTTCAAGATATCTCGAGGTTGTTATCTCTTTTGAGCCATTTAATTCACCGGCGCAATCTCTCTTTTAAATTGCTCAACGGTGTTTCCTTTTGAGTGCACCCTAACCCATAGGTCTTTTCCCAGGATCTTACCTGACTCTTCTAATTTTCCGGAGTTATTCTCAAATTATTTTTCAAAGTTTGATGTAAGAATGAATTTCATCAGTTAGATGTTTTCCAAGATCAATTTCAAATTAATTTTCATTGTTTGCTCAACCTCTTTGTTTTTCATTCTCCCGGAGTATCTCAACAATTCGTGGTGTTGTTTCTCATCGGCATTCTCGGCATTTGAAGACCGAAGAAGAGTTTCTCTTCAATCTTGCTCCATTCTCTTAAAGATGCGTAGTTCAAGCTTGATGCCATCCTCTCATAAATGTTTTCGATTGTGAGAATTCTTTTCACCCATCCGGAGCAATTCAGGATTCTTTTCAGTTTGATTCTTCGGAGCCCATCATCTCAAAATTATTCATTCCAGCTTTCAGTTCTCGTTCTCCAAATCTTACCGGGGCATCATTCAAGTATTCTCTAATCATCTCGGGATCTCTTCGTTCTCTTGTATCTAAATTCTCTTAAGTATCTTCGTTCATTTTCTAACTCTTCCCGGTGTTTCGCTATCTTTTCTTTGTTCATTTTTAATTCTTACGGTGGTTTGTTCAAAATTCCTCTTCCTATGTTCTCATATTAATTTATTCATTGTTTCAATCCTACCGGTGGTTCGTTGAAGACCTTCCCAAGTTTACGCTATATCTATCTTAATCCTTTCTACGAGAATAAGTAGTATGCCAAATCCGTTGCTTGTCATCAATTTAAATTGGTGAAGGATACGTGATACGTCTCCAACGTATCTATAATGTTTGATTGCTCCATGCTATATTATCTTCTGTTTTGGACATTATTGGGCTTTATTATTCACTTTTATATTATTTTTGGGTCTAACCTATTAACCGAAGGCCCAGCCCAGAATTGCTGTTTTTTGCCTATTTCAGAGTTTCGCAGAAAAAGAATATCAAACGGAGTCCAAACGGAATGAAACCTTCGGGAACGTGATTTTTGGAACGAACATGATCCAGGAGACTTGGACCCTACGTCAAGCAACCAACAGGGAAGCCACGAGGTAGGGGGGCGCGCCTACCCCCCCAGGCGCGCCCTGCACCCTCGTGGGCCCCTTGTTGCTCCACCGACGTGCTTCTTCCTCCTATATATACCTACGTACCCCCAAACGATCAGATACGGAGCCAAAAACCTAATTCCACTGCCGCAACCTTCACACTCCACGAGATCCCATCTTGGGGCCTGTTCCGGAGCTCTGCAGGAGGGGGCATCGATCACAGAGGGCTTCTACATCAACACCATAGCCTCTCCGATGAAGTGTGAGTAGTTTACCTCAGACCTTAGGGTCCATAGTTAGTAGCTAGATGGCTTCTTCTCTCTTTTTGGATCTCAATACAATGTTCTCCCCCTCTCGTGGAGATCTATTCGATGTAATCTTCTTTTGCGGTGTGTTTGTTGAGACCGATGAATTGTGGGTTTATGATCAAGTTTATCTATGAACAATATTTGAATCTTCTGAATTATTTTATGTATGATTGGTTATCTTTGCAAGTCTCTTCGAATTATCGTTTGGTTTGGCCTACTAGATTGATCTTTCTTGCAATGGGAGAAGTTCTTAGCTTTGGGTTCAATCTTGCGGTGTCCTTTCCCGATGTGATGAGGGGCAGCAAGGCACGTATTGTATTGTTGCCATCGAGGATAACAAGATGTTTTTTTATCATATTGCATGAATTTATCCCTCTACATCATGTCATCTTGCTTAAAGCGTTACTCTGTTCTTATGAACTTAATACTCTAGATGGATGCTAGATAGCGGTCGATGTGTGGAGTAATAGTAGTAGATGCAGGCAGGAGTCGGTCTACTTGTCTCGGACGTGATGCCTATATACATGAGACCTAGATATTCTCATAACTGTGCTCAATTCTGTCAATTGCTCAACAGTAATTTGTTCACCCACCGTAAAATACTTATGCTCTTGAGAGAAGCCACTAGTGAAACCTATGGCCCCCGGGTCTATCTTCATCATATTAATCTTTCAACACTTAGTTATTTCCGTTGCTTTTAACTTTTCTTTTATTTTACTTTGCATCTTTATCATAAAAGTACCAAAAATATTATCCTATCATATCTATCAGATATCACTCTCGTAAGTGACCGTGTAGGGATTGCCAACCCCTTATCGCGTTGGTTGAGAGGATTTATTTGTTTTGTGTAGGTGCGAGGGACTCGCGCAAAGCCTCCTACAGGATTGATACCTTGGTTCTCAAAAACTGAGGGAAATACTTACGCTACTTTGCTGCATCACCCTTTCCTCTTCAAGGGAAAACCAACGCAGTGCTCAAGAGGTAGCAAAAAGGATTTCTGGCGCTATTGCCGGGGAGGTCTACGCAAAAGTCAATATACCAAGTACCCATCACAAACCCATATCTCCCGCATTACATTATTTGCCATTTGCCTCTCGTTTTCCTCTCCCCCACTTCACCCTTGTCGTTTTATTCACCCTCTCTTTTCCGTTTGCCTCTTTTCCATTTGCTTGCCTTGCCGTCATGGCTAGCCCTTTATCTTCTCCGTTGTCACCCGGAAATGAAGTTCTCAATTTTAAACAAAGGGAGGGAGAAAATCTAAAATATGCTTGGTATAGAATTTGCAATGCTCAAAATAGATCTACCAGGAAGCAATCTACTTCCGTTCTTCTCCACAATTTTTATGTAGGCGCTAATCCTTGGTATAGATATATTCTTGATACCATTACCGGAGGGAATTTCTATGGTAGCCATACTTTTGACTCTTATAATGCTATGATAGATTTATTTGGCTCACCACCTCTCTTGGTTAATGGAACTTTGTTAACTTTGGAGCATGTAATGCAAAGACTTGAAATTATTGAAAACAATGTTGCTACCGTAGAGTTAATTGAAAATCTTGATAAAAAGATCCACAAGCAAATTACCCAATATGGATCTAAGGTAGGAGTCACTTTGAAAAATATTAAGGAGAAGGAACCCATAGTTAATGAAAGAATAAATCAAGATTCCACTAGAATCGATAAACGTGAGGGTATCATTACCAACTTGGAAACCGCTTTTTCTTCCGTAAAGAATACTCCAAGTCCTCCAACTAAAATAGCCAAGCTTATGTATGTTCCTAAAAATAAGGGTGAATCCTCTAGTAAAGAAACTGCGGATCTTAAATCTATAAGTATTCATCCCAATCTTTTTGCTATCATTAAGGAACCATTTGCTACAAATGAATCTTTCGATCTTGTTCGTAAAAGTTTGATAATTAATAGAAAGAAAGAAACTCTAAAGGATGATAGATGTCTTACTGAAGAATTTCCCACCAAAGATGGCAATACCTAGATCTATCCTTGCTTTTATGCCTAGCTAGGGGCGTTAAACGATAGCGCTTGTTGGGAGGCAACCCAATTTTATTTTCCGTTTTTTGCTTTTTTCTTCTGTTTAGGAATAAATATTTGTTCTAGCCTCTGGTTAGATGTGTTTTTATGTTTTAATTAGTGTTCTTGCCAAGTTAAACCTATAGGATCTTCTTGGATGATAGTTATTTGATCTTGCACAAATTTCCAGAAACTTTCTGTTCATGAAAATAATTTTTAAAAATCACCAGAACGTGATAAAATATTGATTCCAATTGCTGCTGATCAATAAACAAATTATATAGGTCTTCCTATTTTGGCTGATTTTTTGGAGTTCCAGAAGTTTGTGTTAGTTACAGATTACTACAGACTGTTCTGTTTTTGACATATTCTGTTTTTCGTGTGTTGTTTGCTTATTTTGATGAATCTATGGCAAGTAAAGGGGTTTATAAACCATAGAGAAGTTGGAATACAGTAGGTTTAACACCAATATAAATAAAGAATGAGTTCATTACAGTACCTTGAAGTGGTCTTTTGTTTTCTTTCACTAACGGAGCTCACGAGATTTTCTGCTGAGTTTTGTGTTGTGAAGTTTTCATGTTTTGGGTGAAAGATTTGATGGATTATGGAAAAAGGAGTGGCAAGAGACTAAGCTTGGGGATGCCCATGGCACCCCCAAGATAATATAAGGACACCAAAAAGCCAAAGCTTGGGGATGCCCTAGAAGGCATCCCCTCTTTCGTCTACTTCCATCGGTAACTTTACTTGGAGCTATATTTTTATTCACCACATGATATGTGTTTTGCTTGGAGCGTCTTGTATGATTTGAGTCTTTTATTTTTAGTTTACCACAATCATCCTTGCTGTACACACCTTTTTAGAGAGACACACATGATTCGGAATTATTAGAATACTCCATGTGCTTCACTTATATCTTTTGAGTTATATGGTTTTTGCTCTAGTACTTCACTTATATCTTTTAGAGCACGGTGGTGGATTTGTTTTATAGAAACTATTGATCTCTCATGCTTCACTTAGATTATTTTGAGAGTCTTAAATAGTATGGTAATTTGCTTAAATAATCCTAATATGCTAGGTATTCAAGAATAGTAAAAATTCTTATGAGTGTGTTGAATACTATGAGAAGTTTGATGCTTGATAATTGTTTTGATATATGAAGATGGTGATATTAAAGTCATGCTAGTTGAGTAGTTTTGAATTTGAGAAATACTTGTGTTAAATTTTGTGATTCCCGTAGCATGCACGTATGGTGAATCGTTATGTGATGAAGTCGGAGCATGATTTATTTATTGATTGTCTTTCTTATGAGTGGCGGTCGGGGACGAGCGATGGTCTTTTCCTACCAATCTATCCCCCTAGGAGCATGCGCGTAATACTTTGCTTTGATAACTTGTAGATTTTTGCAATAAGTATATGAGTTCTTTATGACTAATGTTGAGTCCATGGATTATACGCACCTTTCCTCCTTCCACCATTGCTAGCCTCTCTAATACCGCACACTTTTCGCCGGTATCATACACCCACCATATACCTTCCTCCAAACAGCCACCATACCTACCTATCATGGCATTTCCATAGCATTCCGAGATATATTGCCATGCAACATACCACTGTTTCGTTTATTATGACACGCTTCATCATTGTGATATTGCTTTGCATGATCACATAGTTGACATTGTATTTGTGGCAAAGCCACTGTTCATAACTCTTTCATACATGTCACTCTTGATTCATTGCATATCCCGGTACACCGCCGGAGGCATTCACCTAGAGTCATATTTTTATCGAGTTGTAATTGTTGAGTTGTAAGAAAATAAAAGTGTGATGATCATAATTTTTAGAGCATTGTTCCAAGTGAGGAAAGGATGATGGAGACTATGATTCCCCCACAAGTCGGGATGAGACTCCGGACAAAAAAAAGAGGCCATAAAAAAAGTCCCAAATAAAAAAATGATGAGAGAAAAAGAGAGAAGGGACAATGTTACTATCCGTTAGCACACTTGTGCTTCAAAGTAGTACCATGATCTTCATGATAGAGAGTCTCCTATGATATCACTTTCATATACTCGTGGGAATTTTTCATTATAGAACTTGGCTTGTATATTCCAATGATGGGCTTCCTCAAAATGCCCTAGGTCTTCGTGAGCAAGCGAGTTGGATGCACACCCACTTAGTTTCTTTTGTTGAGCTTTCATATACTTATAGCTCTAGTGCATCCATTGCATGGCAATCCCTACTCACTCACATTGATATCTATTGATGGGCATCTCCATAGCCCGTTGATACGCCTAGTTGATGTGAGACTATCTTCTCCTTTTTGTCTTCTCCAAAACCACCATTCTATTCCACATATAGTGCTATGTCCATGGCTCACGCTCATGTATTGCGTGAAGATTGAAAAAGTTTGAGAATGTCAAAAGTATGAAACAATTGCTTGGCTTGTCATCGGGGTTGTGCATGATTTAAATATTTTGTGTGGTGAATATAGAGCATAGCCAGACTATATGATTTTGTAGGGATAACTTTCTTTGGCCATGTTATTTTGAGAAGACATAATTGCTTAGTTAGTATGCTTGAAGTATTATTATTTTTATGTCAATATGAACTTTTGTCTTGAATCTTTCGGATCTGAATATTCATACCACAATTAAGAAGAATTACATTGAAATTATGCCAAGTAGCACTCCGCATCAAGAATTCTGTTTTTATCATTTACCTACTCGAGGACGAGCAGGAATTAAGCTTGGGGATGCTTGATCGTCTCCAACGTATCTATAATTTTTGATTGCTCCATGCTATATTATCTTCTGTTTTGGACATTATTGGGCTTTATTATTCACCTTTATATTATTTTTGGGACTAACCTATTAACCGGAGGCCCAGCCCAGAATTGTTGTTTTTTGCCTATTTCAGAGTTTCGCAGAAAAAGAATATCAAACGGAGTCCAAACGGAATGAAACCTTCGGGAACGTGATTTTTGGAACGAACATGATCCAGGAGACTTGAGACCGATGAATTGTGGGTATATGATCAAGTTTATCTATGAACAATAATTGAATCTTCTGAATTCTTTTATGTATGATTGGTTATCTTTGCAAGTCTCTTAGAATTATCAGTTTGGTTTGGCCTACTAGATTGATCTTTCTTGCAATGGGAGAAGTGCTTAGCTTCGGGTTCAATCTTGCGGTGTCCTTTCCCAAAGTGATGAGGGGCAGCAAGGCACGTATTGTATTGTTTCTATCGAGGATAACAAGATGGGGTTTTTATCATATTGCATGAATTTATCCCTCTACATCATGTCATCTTGCTTAAAGCATTACTCTGTTCTTATGAACTTAATACTCTAGATGCATGCTGGATAGCGGTCGATGTGTGGAGTAATAGTAGTAGATGCAGGCAGGGGATTCAGTCTACTTGTCTCAGACGTAATGCCTATATACATGATCATACCTAGATATTCTCATAACTATGCTCAATTCTGTCAATTTCTCAACAGTAATTTTTTCACCCACCGTAAAATACTTATGCTCTTGAGAGAAGCCACTAGTGAAACCTATGGCCCCCGGGTCTATCTTCATCATATTAATATTTCAACACTTAGTTATTTCCGTTGCTTTTTACTTTGCTTTTATTTTACTTTGCATCTTTATCATAAAAATACCAAAATATTATCCTATCATATCTATCAGATCTCACTCTTGTTAGTGACTGTGTAGGGATTGACAACCCCTTATCGCGTTGGCTGCGAGGATTTATTTGTTTTGTGTAGGTGCGAGGGACTCGCGCGTAGCCTCCTACTGGATTGATACCTTGGTTCTCAAAACCCGAGGGAAATACTTACGCTACTTTGCTGCATCACCCTTTCCTCTTCAAGGGAAAACCAACACAGTGCTCAAGAGGTAGCAATACGTATAACGTAATTCTTATTATTGTTTCATCCAAGTGATCTAGTTTCTTCTTTCCAGAGTGGTTCATCATGTCATTTTTCTAGGTTTGAGATGCTTCATCTTTTCTTTTCTGAAGTTCCAAGTTTTCCGCATTATCTCGTCGCGAAGCTCCATCTAAATCATCGCCAGGCTTCACCTTGTGTTTTCAACTTCTCTTTCTTTCTATCATCCGTTTATTACCGGAGTTCTTTTCAGCTTTCCTTTCATTTGATCATTCTTTACCGGAGTTCTCACGAAGGCTCTACATGGTGGTTTGTCCAAGATTCCTTTCATTCTTCAATTGTTCTTCAAGATTTCTCTCGAAGTTATGATCCGCCAAGCTATACTCTAAAATAAACCTGGTGCTCAACACATGTTTTGTTTTGAGGAGGTCAAGCATTCTTCATCTTGCATTCCAAAATGCAATTCTTACTACCTTATCTTTTGAAGTGGTGTTATATCATTCTTGACAACTTCTCTTCGTGGTTCATGATTCTCATGTTGTCAAGAATGAGATATTTTAGATCCATCAATCTCTTCGTTGGAGTTATCTTGTGTCATATTTCACCTAAAGCCTTCCCTAAGGAATGTTGCTATTATGGTGCTTATAAATGATCCAAGTTTTCTCCTATCCTCTTGGTGATAGAAGTTTTTCATCTCGTTGGTGTTATCAATTATATTAGTTGTTTCCGTAGTGGCAGAATTTCGCCTCAATTTTGAGAAGTTTTCCATAAGCCCACTACAAGATTATTCGCTTCGTTGTGGGTTTTCCAACAACTCCGTTCTAACCTTCTTGGAACGGTGCTTTCCAAGATCATTTGTGGAAGAAGTTGGCATTTTCTTCTCCATTCCTTTATTTCAATGATCTATCTTCTATTCTTTCTTCCGGAGGAATGGTGATGTTGCTCTCTTCAGTCATCATCTCGAATTGTGAGGATCGTGTTCTTTTCTTGCTTATGCATTTAACCAGAGTGTTGTGTCTATCATTCCTCTTTTAACCGGAGTCTCATCCAAGTGCTTTCATTTTGCCAAGTCCATATTCTATCCCTTCCATTTTCAACTAGAGTGTTGTCGTAATTGTTCTTTATTGTTCCTTGTACATCTTATTTCAACCGGAGTCCTTGCATGTACTTCTTGTCCATCGTAACCATTTCTGTTTGTGTTTCAACCTACAAGGTTCTTGTAATGTTCCTTGTTCCTCTTGCTGAACGGAGTGTTTTAAATTTTGTTCACCTCCATCGTGTCATTTCTTCAAGCTTTTCGACCTCTCAAGGTTCTTTGGTTTCACTCGTTTGTCAAACAAACAACCTTGTTTTACCTCTTCCTCTTTCCATTTCTCTCCGGTGCCATCCCTAGATCTCAGGACGAGATCTCTTGTAAGTGGAGGAATGTTGTGACGCCCCGAGACCGACGCTTCAGACGCCTTTTGTCATGGTTTTATCACGGCAGATGTCCTCATGAAGGGACTTAGTCGTGGAGCCATCGCTACGGGTTATCTTAAAGGGGTTAAAGCGGACAGGGGACGCAAGAGAGTTTTATACTAGTTCGGCCCCTTACGATGAAGGTAAAATCCTACGTCTAGTTGTGATGGAATTGATGGGGTTTCGATGACCAGGGAGCGAATACGCTTTGCCTAAGTCTCGAGTTGTTATGCATTGTCCTGAACCACCGCCGGGTCATCCCCTTATATACATGGGTTGGCCTTGGTCGGTTTCTGAAGTCCCGAGGCCGGCTCATAAACGTGTCCGGCTCGGTCGCCGCTCTTTCTACCTTACAATGCAAGTTACATATCAAAGCCAGTTTATAGCTACAGGCCTTAAACCGGTTCTGGGCCTTGGGCCTCTACTCAGTGTCACCGTCTGTCTTCATGGGCTTCAAGTTAATCCGGCCTCTCCTGGCCGGTTTACGCCTAGTAGTAATATCCCCAACATTAGGCCCCGGACTGATTTGAACTGGTTCATGTCAGTCCTCAAGAAAACTTCGTCTTCAACATTTTCACAAAATTTTGTAAACCGTCATGACATCATCTTCTCAAATCATGGTAAACCGTCGTGACGTCATCTGTTATAAAAAATTGTGCATGACATGCCTTCATTAATGGATCTACGACAATCGAGGCGACAACCCCGCTTTCCAAATTTCTGGCTCCTCGATTTTTGTGCCTGACACTTATCATTTGCCTTCATAAATAGGGCGAGGGGTCATTTTCACCTTTCCCTCTCGTGCCTCTTCGCGTCGTCGTCTTCCTTGCGCCGCTCAGCCTTTGGAGCTCCGCCGCCACCGCCGACCGTCGCCTCTGCTTCGACTCTGGCCGCTGCATCACCTTGAACGCACCAGAAAATTGCGGCACCTTTCCGCTTCTTCGTCAGCACTGGTAAGCTTTCGGCTCTTTCCGCCATAGATCTATTCTAGGGTTTCGGTGTTCGTCGGTGTTCTTTGGTGTTTGTCAGTGTCCATTGCCTGCATAATAGAGTTTTGATCCAGACCTTAATAGTTATCCTGTTCCATCACAACCGTAGTTCTTTTTTCCCATCTAATGCGCCTTGCTAAGATAGAAGATCCCATCTGAACCTTCATCCACTGTTTCGGTACCGCTCCTTAGGTCTGAATATATTTTCCTTTTCTGATATGCCGTAGATCCAAAATTGTAATACCAACTTGTGAGATCTGTTTTCCTTCACTTATACATCTGCAGTCTTGACTCTTCAATGTTTAGACTAGGCGGTTTTAACTTTGTAGAAAAAATGACAACCCGGTAAATACCATTAGTCCCCTCGTTGAACCGCCAATGTATTTCTACTTATAACCTTCACTAGTATACTGCTTCACTGTTAAACTCCGGTTTGTAAATAGCTGATTCCGATTTAGCAATATACTGACATCTTGTATCACTGTATAGCTGTCCAATGTAAATCTTAAACCGGAAATCATTATATTGTAGATCTTCATTGCCATGGCCAAACAAGTGTATGAATGCAATTGGGTCCCTTCTCGAGTAACAGAGGAGCAGTTAGACAACCTAGTCAAAACGGGCGCTTTAAGTAAGAAAGATGTCATTCACTGGAGGGTCCCTGGCTCGGAATGTCCTCCTACGCCCAAAGACGGAGAAGTTGTTGTTTTTGCTGATCACCTAAGCCGGGGTTTCAATCCTCCCGGTTCAAAATTCTTCTGGGATGTACTGGCCAACTTTCAACTGCGCCCACAAGACATTGGCCCTAACTCTATGACCAACATCTTCCATTTTCAAGTGTTTTGTGAGGTTTACCTTCAAGAGGAACCTTCAGTAGAGCTATTCAGGGATTGCTTTCATCTGAACCGCGGCACATAATTCAAAGATGGGCCTAACACGGAACTGGGCGGGATGGCGATTCAAAAAAGAAAAGAAGTCACCTTCCCTCATGCTAATCTCCACAGTCACCCCAAAGAGTGGAACCAGACCTGGTTTTACTGCAAGGATACGTCTCCGGCTGATGAAAACCCCCTGCCGGGCTACCGTCCTGAATGTCTGAGCAACACACACCCTTTTCCTCAAAGGCTGACTGCTAAAGAAAGAATCAAATATGCTCCTCAACTATCCAAGATTAGGGCCTTTATGGCCAACGGTTTGACAGAGTTGATTTTGCACGCTGCTGGATAAGCTGGAGTGTTTTGCCCTTGAGCCAACGCCACGGTTTGATGTGTGAGAACACATGGGAATTGAATGATGCTCAGCGGCACATTGATATTCAGCTTACAGATGACGAAGTCACTGAGGCTGTAAAAAAGATGCTGAATGAACCGGAAGCTGTCTGTGCTCGAACCGTCCTACTTCCTTTCTGCACCATCAACAAACCGCCATCTGTAAGAATCGTACCATATGCTTTATCTGAAATTGCTTCTGTCCCAATATGTTCTGAAAATGTGATGACTTTTTGGCAGGGCGATGATCCGTTCTGGAACAAGAAACCTCCGCAAGACAAACCGGTGAAGCCAACCCACCAAAAGACCAAAGCTGTGAAAAGACCTGCCAACCAAAAGAGAACCACTGCACCCTTTGGTCCACCGGCTGATGATGATGTGGGTAACTCGGATTTTGAGGTAGGACTTGACTCACTTGGTTCATTTTTCATGCGCCTTATTTATGATGATTATTGCCAGGACGACGTTCAAGTCAGTCACGCCAATGCTGTAGAAGTAATCGTTCTTTCCTCCGATTCAAACCCTTTGCCTTCACTTAAAATCCGTCGAGCAAACCGAAAAGTTAAATTTTCACATCCTCTTGCTTATTTGGATCCAAACTTTCTTGTGAAACACAACAACACGAAGCTCGCCGCACAACCCGGCATAGCGGCCAGGTAGTTACCTTCGCCGGTTTACAGAACAGTCCGGTTCGGAAATGCCGATCAGAGGTCTCTAATTCCCTTGACATGTCATGCCCCAAAGTAGGTTGTTTTTGTCAACCTCTTAATCCATCTGATTCCAATTATCAGGGCACTTCTCATTCATCCTCTGGCGAGTCGTCAGCCACCAAACTTCCACCCCTCAAAACAGTTATTGGGTAAGCTGTTCACTTGCTTTATTCTTGATATGCATTTTATACGCTCTACTGACCTTCATGTTTTACTTTGTCAGTGCTAAGCCCAGACCAAGCAAGAAAGCTCGCCTGAACAAACCGACAGAAGAAGATACAACTGCTGAACCGGAGAAAACTCCAGATCCTGTAGAAGCCAACCTTGATGATGTGCTGAATGACCCACCGCCTCAAGACTATGACTTTGTTGCTGAACCGGCAGAAATTGATACTACAGGCCATGCTGACGAACCAACCATTTCTCTCCGGACTGACAAACCGGCAAGTCCAGCAAAGAATATCAACAAACCGACGACCCCAGTACGAGCTGCTGCGGAGAAGGATGATGATGTTCTGATTACTGGCGTTGGCTATACGGATCCAGGGAATCCTGTCGGTTTGTCGAAGCATACCGCCAAGGAGGAATTTTTTGCAATCGGCAAAGGCAAATGGAATGCCGATCTGTCCACCTACGCCCATCTGAACGCTCAAGACCTTCATTCCGGCTATCTGAACCGTATGTTCACCAGTCGTGACTATGAAGCCGGTCTGGTCAATATGATGAAGGAAAAATGTGAGGTAACTTTATGCATGCTTCTCTTTCTGTATTGTTTTTGCAGCTTATCAATTGTAGTAGCCCCCAAGTGATGGTTTAAAATAGCAACTTAAACCGGGACTTTGATAGCAATCTCGAGCTTGCAACAATGCATTTTAACTTCACCGATGTAGCCTCCAAAGGCCGGTTTAACTGTATAGAGATGAAGCGGGATTTTGTAGAAGAATTTCCTGTTTAGCAAGTTACGAGCAAATACAAATTAGCCCCCAAGTGCCAAGCTTAATATTTGTATTGTGCTTTGGGACTTCAAAATAATTGTCTGACAGAGCAAATAGCATTAGCCCCCAAGTGCCAAGAGCATAACTTGTTATGGGCTTGGTACTTCAAGTATTTACTGTTACCTGACCAGATGATTGTCTCTTTGTAGGCTGAGCTGAGCAAAAAGGAGAGCCAAAGCCCTGATCTTCAGGAAAACCTTAAATTGCAACAAGATAAAACCTCCAAGGCGAAGGCAGAGTTGACCAGCGCTCTAGACGCTATGGAGAAACTGAAAGAAGGCTTCAACAAGGAACGGTCGGATTGGGAAAGCGAAAAATCCGATTTGATCAAAAGGGTTGAGAAAGCAGAAGCTGCTCTTAGACCGGTGGCTGATGAACTGACCAGCATAAAGCGGCAGGTTCATGCCATGACCGCAGCCGTGTTTGGTAAGCATCCATAACTCCTGATTTGACCATATTCTTTCATGTATCTGCCGGTTTACTAACCCTTGCAATGATATAGGAACTCGTATTAGCCACTTGGGATCTGACGTTCAGAAGAAGTTAAAAGCAGCCTATACTCTGATAGAGCAACTTTATACTGGCGCGCAACGGATCATATATACTTCTTCTCATAACAATCCTCCTCCCACCTTGATTAAAGATACCTTAGAAAGGTTATCCATGCTACCTGCCTGGGTTGACGAACTAAAAAGATCTGCTGCTAGGACGGGCGCTTTGGCTGCAGTGACCCGGGCAAAGGCATGGGTACCTGACTTTGATCCAATTGAAGCGGCCCAAGGTTATCCCAGTTTGAAGGAAGACGGGACATAATTCGGCAAAGATGATCTCCGGATCATAAACCGGGAGGTATGCCCATTGGCTTGTCAACTAGTTGAAGAAGCAGACCTGTCATACTATCAAGCAAACTATGATGACAAGAACAAGCGGGTTGCTGCACCAATCCCCGAAGCTCAGAATCTCATCCCACCAATCTGTAAGCACACTTATGCCCCTGACATTGAACGTATTCCAAGCCCTAACTGGGATCGACTGGGCAACTATTGATTTCCGGCCACTGGGTAGAGAAGAAGAAGCTGAACCGGCGCGAGATGACCCGCAACCGTCAGGCCAAACTGGCGACTAATCATGAACCGGAGGCCTGTTTAGTCTTCCACATGCTGCGACATGTATTTTGAGAAAACAATGATCCTGTTGAGCACTAGAAAGCCTTGGAATAGGCTTAGTTAAAACAATGATCCTGTCATACATAAGATATGATCTACATATTCATTTGTCCAAGCTGTTTCTGCAGACAAGAAGCTTAAGTGCCCTGGCGGTTTACCACCGGGCGGGTCATGATATCCATATATATACATAACCAAAGATGATAACTTAGTTTGTGACATATAGCCAAAATGGAAATATATAATAACTGCAACTTTTATGCATGATGTTGGCTGGCCAACCTTGTAGCGGGGCTTATAACCCAAATCTTTTTAGGAGAAAACCACTCCTGTTGATATAAGGTTGGTTTATAATGTAAACCGTTCCGGGTTATGATAAACACCGGTTTACTCCGTAATAAACGTTTAATTGAAAATCAGACCGAGTGAATAGTCTCCGGAATATAATTTGATCGTATACCGTCAATTTGTAATCGTCAGTCGGACCGGGTTGTTTAACACCGGTCTAAAAAGCAACAAAAAATATTTATCAAAAAAGAGAACATAACCCAAACAAAGGCAAATAAAAACCATTGTAGGCGAGGCTTTGAGCCGATCAAGAGGTGTAACCATGGTTCGGACACGACCAAGCCCCCAAGAAGGTGTAGCTATGGTTCGAGTTCGATCAGGCCCACAAATGATGATGTGCCATTACGCCGATCAAGAGGTGTAGCTATGGTTCAGGTTTGACCAAGCCCCCAAGTGATGCTGTGGCATTGCACCGATCAAGAGGTGTAGCTATGGTTCGGGTTCGACCAAGCCCCCAAGTGATGATGTGGCATTGCGCCGATCAGGAGGTGTAGCTATGGTTCCGATACGACCAAGCCCCCAAGTGATGCAATGGCATTATGCCTATCAAAAGGTGTAGCTATGGTTCGGGTTCGACCAAGCCCCCAAGTGATATAATATAAAGCCTTTGAGAGGCTAAACCAAGGGGTAAACCGGACGCCGCTTTAGCAACAAAAGCTCCATGTAACCACACATGATGTAAGAAAACAATAGATACCCCGCTTTGGCTGAGGTTCCGGTTTATTATATTGATCATAATATATACATAGGCATAATATGTACATAAGCAGAGCCTATAGCTTAAGTATAGTAAGGCCAAAGATGAGCAATATTCCACGGCCGGCTGGTCTCCTCCTTTGATTTACGTGAGTCTTTGCGCTCTCAAACATCGATTAGGTAGTATGACCCGTTGTGCAGATCCTTGCTGACCACAAAAGGTCCTTCCCAAGGTGGGGATAACTTGTGCATATCCATCTGATCCTGGACGAGCCGAAGCACCAAATCTCCTTATTGAAAGGTTCTGGTTCTAACCCGACGGCTATGATAGCGACGTAGATCTTTCTGATAAATCGCCGAACGGGCGGCCGCTATGTCACGTTCCTCATCTAACAGGTCGAGAGCTTCTTGACGTGCCTTCTCGTTGTCAGCTTCAACATATGCCGCTACACGAGGTGAGTCATGGCGGATGTCACTAGGAACAACTGCATCCGCTCCATAAACCATGAAGAACGGTGTGTATTCTTTCGACCTGTTGGGCGTGGTGCTGATGCTCCATAACACTGAAGGTAGCTCCTCACCCAACAACCCGGCGTCCGCTGCAAGGGAACCATAAGCCGGGGTTTGATGCCTCTCAAAATTTCTTGATTGGCCCTCTCCGCTTGACCATTGGACTGTGGGTGAGCCACTGATGATACATCAAGCCGTATGTGCTCACGTTGACAGAACTCCTTCATGGCACCCTTTGACAGATTGGTACCATTGTCAGTGATAATGCTATGTGGAAAACTAAACCGGATATCACCTTTTTGATGAATTGAACCGCCGTGGCCGCGTCACACTTGCTAACTGGTTCTGCCTCCACCCACTTTGTGAACTTATCAACCGCCACCAAAAGGTGGGTCTTCTTGTCTTTGGACCTCTTGAAAGGCCCAACCATATCCAGCCCCCAAGTCGCAAACGGCCAAGTAATTGGAATCATCCTCAATTCTTGAGCCGTTACATGAGCGCGCCTTGGAAACTTCTGACAGCCATCACATCGTCTGACCAAGTCCTCGGCATCAGCATGAGTTGTTAACTAATAGAAACCGTGACGAAACGCCTTAGCCACCAAAGATTTTGAACCGGCATGGTGACCACAATCTCCTTTGTGGATCTCACGTAAAATTTCACAACCTTCTTTAGGAGACACACAACGCTGAAACGCCCCTGTAACACTGCAATGATGAAGTTCTCCATTGATAATAGTCATAGAGTTGGACCGCCGGATTATCTGCCTGGCCAATGTCTCATCCTTTGGTAACTCGCCCAGGTTCATGTATGCAAGATAAGGAACCGTCCAATCCGGGATAACATGCAGAGCCGCCACCAACTAAGCTTCCGGATCAGGAATAGCCAAATCCTCTTCACCAGGGAGCTTGACGGACGGATTATGCAGAAAATCCAAGAAGACATTAGGCGGAACCGGTTTACTTGAGAACCCAGGTGGCTTAAAGCGTCCGCCGCTTCGTTCTTCCGCCGGTCCACATAATCCACCTGATGTGGCGACCGATTCTCCGGGTAATAATTCCCAGAAAATGGCCCTTGTGCTCATCGGCCCCAGGATAACTGTTAGCTGATGAGGCACCAACTTGGTACAGAAATTCCAAGCAAAAAAAAAAACAAAATATGTAGTACAAGACCATTCTGGTCTGTGAATACAACAAATGGTTTCTAGTGGTTGATGGCGGAAGCGGGTTGAAAATCATCAGTGTCTATGGGACTCCATTTCCCACAGGAACAGCTGACCAGGTTAATTCCTATCTTCGCGTGGCCGAGATCACCGTTGCCTAGGTTCTGGGACAGTCACCGCAACGCTCCTCTCCAAGCATGAAATCTGGCCAAGACAATAGCCAGGGACAAGCCAATGAGTACTTTGAATGTACTCGCAAACATAATGAACACATGCATGATTTAATAATTACGAGCTGAAAAATATTTATGCTCATGACGCTAGCCACATAAGATAATTAAAACTCTGATGCGGATAAGCATGTATATATGAATATGCAATGCCATAGAAGCATTAAAAATTATGAAATAAATAACAAGCATGCCACAGTCGGGCGTCTGGGCGACACCACATAAAGGGCTTTAAAAGAAATGCCACAGTCGAGGTCTGAGCGACACCACATAAAGGGCTTTAAAAGAAATGCCACGGTCGGGCGTGTGGCGACACCACATAAAGGGCTTTAAAAGAAATGCCACAATGGCGTCGGCGACACCACATAAAGGGCTTTAAAAGAAATGCCACATCCAGGCGTCTGAGCGACACCACATAAAGGGCTTTAAATAAATAGAAGAAATGCCACAGTTGGGCGTCTGAGCGACACCACATAAAGGGCTTTAAATAAATAGAAGAAATGCCACAGTCGGGCGTCTAAGCGACACCACATAAAGGGCTTAAAAATAAATAGAAGAAATTTGTTGAAAACACACCTAACTTGCATACACCAGCTTAACTCACATGTGTCTGGAATCACCCACAACACCTGTTAAGCAAAACTCTAAGTGGGGAGGCTACAACCTCGACGTAACATGGGATCACAAAATTTATACCGCGCGCAAACTGGGGAGCTACCCCCTTTCGGCTACAACCGAAACACCCATGCTCCGGACCCGGTGGTATGACTACCGAATGCCTCCAGTATCTCCCACCACGGCCTCTCTGTACGGTGTGTGCTAGGAAAGGGTTGACAACTTCTTGAACTGCACCCTACTTGATGTAGAGGCAGTGGTAGTACGGAAGCAAGTATGGGGGTTCTTGGCACAAGACTCGATCTACAATCGACTCGGAGGTTGTAATATTTCCTGCATGATTAGCATAACGAATATATTTTCAACCAACAGGTCACCTCTCATATTGCCTTACCATGCCATACCGGACATAACCATCCCGACGGGACCACGACAAGCTCATACCTACCCAAGGCAGTAGTTTTCCGGGTTCCTGCCGGTATGCATGCAAGGCATATGAGGATGATCATCTTCACAAGTGTGATCCTTTCCAACAGCATGGCAATCAAAATATGCATCCATGCACATGATCATCTCACATGAAATAACAATTTTTCCCAAAAGGAGGTGGTGTGATAAATGTGTCAACGAACACTCAAAATTATCATGCCAGGGTTCGTAATGCTTGCCTTCAGGTCATGGGAAGAAAGGGTGCATCCAAATCATCATGAAATCTTCAAAAACCCTATTTAAAATAATATATTTGAATCAACACACAAAATAAAAACAGCACAAAAGTTGTTTTGATTTTTTTTCAAATAAATCTTAAAATAAACTAGACAATATTTGAGAGAGGTACCAAAAAGAATCAATTCATTTGGAGTTGTATTTAAAAAGTTATAGGCAGTCAAAGTTCTGGTCAAAACCTGATTTAAAATAAAACAGAAAAACAGAAAAACGTTTCGATATATATACGTACACGTCGAAGGCGTAATCTGGGATTACGCTTCCACTTATCCAGCGTGGCTGCGCCTGAGCCACTGACAGTGGGCCTGCCTGGCCTACCAGTCAGGTTTGACTAGTCCATCCCCCCTCCTCTTCCTATGCCTGAGAGGGGCGGGACTCAGTGACCATCGCCGTGAACGGCGGAGTCTGGTGGGAGCCGAGGCGGGGATGGATCCATGGTCGAGGGTGATCCTTCCGTGGTTGCAGGATTGTCGAGGTGGAGGGATTCACCGGCGCGAGCTTTGCGGCGGAGGAAGGCTTGATGGCGAAGTGATTTTGTGGCGGCGATGGCTCCGATCAAAATCAAGTAGGGGAAAAGGCTCACGGGAGGATGAGGGAGTTCTTGGTGAAGAGAACGGAGAGGGGGAGGCTCTGGTGGTGCTGGAAGGGCTGGGGCAATTGCGGCGGCAGGGGTTGCCGGAGACGGGGAAGAGAGCCTTCCCGGGTCGATTGCGAGCTAGGGGAGCGCCATAGGGGTGGCCTGAGGTTGCCTGTGTGCGAGTTTGAGCTCGGGGGCCTCTTATATAGGCGATGGAGGTCGGTTTGCGGCCGGGGATAAGCTTGCCGGAGACCGCCGTTCAGTAGCTAGGGCGACGTGGCGGCGGCTGCTAGAGGACGGAGTTGCGGATGAGCACGCCTTTGCTCCAGGAGGCAGGTGGCACGCGCTGGTGGCTTGGGCGGCGCCGACCATGGTCGGGCCTACTAGCGGCCGGCAGCTAGCCGCCACGGCCATCCTGGCGGTGGCGCTGTGGGGCACCAGGTTGGTCGGGGTGGTGTGGCGGTGCAGGGAGACATGGCGTGCAGGCTGGGGCTAGGTTGTTTGAGTGCGGGGTGGGACGCGGCGACTCGGTTGCAGCGGGTGCCAAACGCACGCCTGGCGCGCCAGAGCACGCCTGAAGGTGCTCGATGAAATGCCGGGGTATCCTAGAGGCTGCGGTTGAGGCTGGCAATCAACGGGACTAGTCTAGGCTTAGCAAGGGACTGGGGACATGGTGGATTGGTCGGGGCTCAAGTTTACCATGCAAACTTGAATTCATGCCAAAATTGGCTGTGCACTCAGAGTGTTTGACAAAATTCCAAAGGCACTTAGGCTATTCTTGGAGTGGCCATATTCTCCAGATCAGTGTCTCTATGGATACAAGAGAGGGTGGTGAAGTTGGTTTGCGAAAAGGAGAAACTTGCTAGTGCAAGTTTTGCAAAACTTCAGTTCTGGGTAGGGAGTGAGTGGCATCATTTCATGGACCAAAAGTGTTCCAAATAGAGCATGCTCCTGGACTTAGGGGTTTTGCAAGGTTGAATACAAGCATGAGAAAACACAAGGTCATTAGAGCAAGAAATAATAGAGTTGTAGTAGAAAACACAAGTCTGGTCCAGAATGAAAAAGAGGCTGTTGCACTCAAATTTTCCAAAGAACATCACTATGTTTTTTGCATAAAGTTGAATGGCATGCTATCACTGACATCCCATAATTTTGGTGGGAGCTAGAAACAAATATTTGAAAGGGTTGTAGTGCAAAGTTGCCCACTGGACCAGAGAAGAAAAATGGGTGAAAAACCCAAAATAAGCAATGAAATAATTTTATTAGTCCACATAATTGATTTAGAGACATCTCATGACATCTCCAAATTTTGGTTGAAATTTTAAGTGATCTTATCAAATGGTTGTAGTTCAAAAGGAGCTCTAAAATTTAATATAGTTCATTTTAATGAATAAAGCTCAAGGTGAAATAATTTAATAAACAATTCTACTTATTTAGAAATTGTTTCGATGAGATGGCAAGGAACTCCAATGTATTTTTGGAAAGCTCCACTAGGGAAAAATACAAAACTCCTTAAAAATAAAGGAAGAGTTCTGAAATCAACAGAAATAAAGATTTTTAAAACCTTCGGCAAAAATTTTAATATTGAAAACTTGGCAAAATTTTTGGGGTGTTACAACTACTACCCCCCTTAAGAAAAATCTCGTCCTCGAGATTTGCAAAGAGTTAAAATTTAAACGAATATGCATAAAAATGAAAGCGGCCACAGTGAGAGCAATAAGTGATGCAAAAATACGATTAATAAGAATCTTTGGCGGTGTCTTGCGGAAAGTTTAGCGATTTCTACACTGGACAAAAATTTAGAATAAATCCTAAATCTTAAACTACGCTGGTCGCACCCGAGAGCACAGTGCTCTCTCTGGCTGACTGGTGGACCCGGGCCCACGGTCAGCCTCTTCTCCTTCCTCCGGCTCCTTCTTCTTCCTCTCTCCCGCGCGCTCTCCCGCGCTTTCTCCACCGGCGATGCCTATCGCGTAGGGCATCTAGGCCGTACCGCGGTAGTGCGTGGCGTGCTAGCTGCCGGTGCAGCGTGCACTCACCTCAGCGGGCAGTCTTGTTGTCGGCATGCTGGATTCGCCTCCAACACCGGCGGTCGGGCGACGAGCGGCGCTGGTGGACCTTGCCCACCGTACACCGAGCTCGAGCTTATAAAACGACCGCGGCGTCCTCCTCTTCTTCCTCACACTTGGCCTCGCTCCTCCTTCTCTCTTCTTCTCCTCTGTTTTCGATTGCCGGAGCTCAAGACGAGGCGCTAATGGCGGAGGCGGCGCCGGATCGTACGTGGTCCTCGCCAGGAGGGCTGGCAGCGGTGCTGGGGCTCTCGGTGCTCCTATGCGCGATGATCCTCGACGATTGTCGTGATGCCGCTGCTCGGCTGCTGGCTCTCCGTGGTCGCGGTGGCCATGACGAGTAGGTGGGGTGCGCAGGGTGATAACTGTTGTACGGAGGTGCTTAGTTAGACGCAACACAGTTGCAAAATTTTGCAAGCAGTGTATGTGATCGTGTAATTGTGGTGGTGAGTCTGCTGCCTTGGGGCTGTGCGAAATAAATGATCCATGTCGTGAGAAAAACATACGATGCGGCAAATCAGGAAAAAGAAATCACGCTCCAGGATCTCTCGCGAGGGAAAACAGTTATACAATAAAGTCCAAATGCGATAGAGCTGCTTATATTAATGATACACTCGCTGCAAAACTCGGGGTACTAAGCATAAGTTACAATAATGCGACAATAAGTACAGCGGTGCATCTAGATTGAAAATGGTAACTGGGCGGGGTCCTGAGAAAACGTTTCCGGTACTAGGATACACTCTTCTTCTATCGGAGGGAGTGGGTTGACCAGTCGATGTATGCGTCTCTCCTGGTCGGGCCTCAGTGATCTGCCGATGGCGATTTGAGGATTTAAATCCGCGAGGCTTTGCAGATAACCCATCACATGTTGGGTCAAACGCTCTTGCGCGATGACGTATTGGGCGAGGTTGGCCAAGACTGGGTCTCTCTCAATACGTCCACCTGGAAAGGATGTTACTCCTCCGGGTGCTGCACGGCTCGGAAAATAATAATACCCTCGTTATTGGCGTAGGGTACCGCGAATCGGCGGTAAGCGCTTCATACGCAGCAGCTTCTCTGACCATGTGCGGGTTGGCATAGATTTTCCCATGAAGGAGACTTCCGTGGGATCTTGGTTTGGGTTTACGGGCGGGATGTGCACGGCTGCCCAATATCTCGAGGTGCAAGGGGTGATCCTTGATTTGAACAGCTCGTACTGGGGTGGCTGGGTAGCGCCCATGGTACTTCGGGTAAAATCCCACAATATCTTGACAAAACTACCTGGGGTAGCATCTGGAGTCCTCAGATAAATACTAGGGCTCGGCATGGCAAGAAATGGTTGTGGGGATGGTGCACAAGGTGAGGGGTGCTTGGCAAGGTCACTTGGTGGCCTTTTTATAGCACCGGGCCTGGGTCATTTACCGTGGTAAAAGACTTGGCTGGCTCCGCTCGGGGTCAAACACATGTACACACATCCTACTAAAGTGACGTATCACTGTGGATGTTGTCGGGGCGGGTTCTGGGTAGCTGCGCCAAGGATAGAGAAATCACACTGCATGCTAATACATCCATGCAAAACTATTATATAAAACAGATGCACGATGCCAGGCTGCGCTAAATTAAGGAATCACAGAATTACAAAGCGAGGATACACTGGGACTCGGCACTACTCGAGATGACCCGGATTGTCAACCCGGGGTGGATGATCTTCCCTGCTCCACACAATCGGCTGCTCATACCAGCGTAGGTAACGGGGCACCACCGGTTCAACAGCGCTTACTGCCCTCTTATGGAGCTTTTGATCCCGCTTGTCCAAGCTAGTGGTGAAGACATGATATTGCCCACTATTCAACTGCTTCAGATTGCTCTGGTAACCCGACTGCTGCTGCTGCTGCTGATTGCCCTGATTATTGTAGACACCTTGGTTGCCCTGATTACCTTGATTGTTATGTCCGCCCTGATTACCATGGAAGCCTGAACCTGAATTTCCTCCGCCATACCCCGTCCCATGAGACCCGGGGCCTGAGCCGTCACCCGGTCCGTGATCATACCGGAAAGCATTAGAATTTTTGAACTCTTGCATGATGTAGCAGTCCTTCCAGAGATGTGTGGCCGGCATCTCCTTCGTCCCATGTTTCGGGCAGGGCTGGTTCAATAGGTAAGACAGGCGGTCCGGATTAGGGTTAGGTGCTCCACCGTGCTGGGACGGTTTACCCTTGCACCGTTGGCCCTTATCCTGTGCGCTGGTATTGGCTACAAAGTCCATGCTGTGATCCGCTTTACGTTTGCCGCCGTTTCCATGACCCGCCGGGCTGTGGTGCTGCCCCTTGGCGTTGCAGCTCTTCTTTCCCTTCCCTGTTTTATCATCATCAGACTCGGGATCCTTGGTACTACCAGAGTCAGCATACTTTACTAAAGCGGCCATGAGGGTTCCCATGTCATTGCAATGGCGTTTCATCCGTCCCAACTTCAACTTCAGAGGCTTAAACCGGCAATTGCCTTCCAAAGTTAGAACTGTGGTGTCAGCGTTGATGCGGTCCGATGAATGCAAAATTTCCGAGACCCGACGCACCCACTGGGTTGTTGATTCTCCTTCCTCCTGTACACAGGCAGCTAAGTCCACAATCGACATGGGCTGCTTGCATGTATCCTTAAAATTCTGGATAAACCGGGCTCTCAACTCGGCCCATGATCTGATAGAGTTAGCCGGTAGACTCTTTAACCAAGTACGAGCCGTCCCTTCTAGCATCATGGTGAAGTACTTCGCACAAGCTGCATCATCCACATCTAGCATCTCCATGGCCATCTCATAACTCTCAACCCATGTCTCTGGAGGTAAGTCGGCGGTGTAATTTGGCACCTTGCGCGGGCCCTTGAAATCCGTGGGCAGGCGCTCATTGCGTAACGCTGGGACGAGACACGGCACCCCCAAAGAGCTAGAGGTAACTCCCGGCTCTATCGACGTGGTTGAACGAACTGGAGTAAGCTGACGGGCTTCATGCTGCGCTGCTAACTCGGCCTCCCTACGTGCACGAGCCCGGTCCACCACCTCCTGAGCATCACCAGCGCCCCCTGCCGAGTTGTGGCCACGGGGCAGTTCGCGGTTCCACGCATTGCTTGACAGGCCGGTTCATCCATACGCCTGCTGAAACCCCGGCTTGGACGGGGGGTGGAATGAATCCAATCACGACTGTATGAATAAGCCTCCTGTTGCACCAAGGCTATCCGAAGAAGCTCTTTAACCCGATGCGTCTCGACCGCCGGAGAATCGCCTTCAATTGGGATAGCCTCCAGCCGTCAAATGGCAAAGAACTAGATTGTCCATTGGAGTAGAATAATGACCCGGTGGTGTTGGGACAGGCTGCATCACAATGTTGTTCTGACGAGGCGGATCCATCAAACGGGGCTGAACCCGCACCCCCGCTCCAGGTGCCTCCGCCCGGTTTGCTACCGGCGGGTTACTGGTCCCTGCACCTGGGGTGTTAAAGAGGTTCCTAGCATCATAAACCGGAGGCAGGCGAGACCGGTGCCTTCTCTTTAGGACTTCGTGCGATGCATTCTGATCCAGCATAAGCCGGTAAGCCTGCGCATCCAAAGCGGCCCGCTCCGCGGCCATCCTGGCATCCTCAGCCGCCAAATCGGCCTTGGCCTGAGTAATTTGATCCCTTACTTTCGCGATTTCTGCATTGTGCGCATCCTGATCCGCTGGGTTAGCCTCCGCCATCAGTGTTGCCAACGCATCAAATAGATCAGATAAAACCTGAGCCGGCGGCCGCACAGGGCCTCCTGCCCCGGCTGCCGTCGCCGCTACCGATCCGGAGATCATTGCTGGTGCGGTCGAAGAGTGGAGCGCCGGCTGTGTACTGGCCATGAAGATTCCAACCCGGTTTGGCAGATCAGAGGGGTCCGGAATAATGTCGCCATTGGAACAGCCTCCAATCCGGCCATCTTGTAGCTGATATAACAACTCGGTCTCTCCGGTGGATGACTCGTCGCCAGAATAAACGACGGTCTCACCACCAGATTCCGATCTGTCCTCGTATTCCCCTCCATGGATGAATCCCACGAAGGCACGCTTCATGGCAGGCTTGACCCGGGTAGATTGCGCACGCTGAGCCGTTTCGATGAGGTCGGTGCAGATGTCCGGCTCAGGGCCCGGCTCGCCGATCTTGCCAATGAAAATGTATATGCCACCAAAGGGGCCCGGTACCCGTACTCGATTGAGCCGGCCTCGGGGCCCCACCCTGCATCATCGATGTAGAGCTTGCCGCGACGACTTTTGGTCATCCGACCCATAGCCTAACCCTTGAGTCCTTCGAAGCTACCCTCCAAGAACTTGAAACCATCATGCGATAGCCCCACGGTGGGCGCCAACTGTCGTGGTTTTGTCACGGCAGATGTCCTCATGAAGGGACTTAGTCGTGGAGCCATCGCTACGGGTTAGCTTAAAGGGGTTAAAGCGGACAAGGGACGCAAGAGAGTTTTATACTAGTTCGGCCCCTTACGATGAAGGTAAAAGCCTACGTCTAGTTGTGATGGAATTGATGGGGTTTCGATGACCAGGGAGCGAATATGCTTTGCCTGAGTCTCGAGTTGTTGTCTGTTGTCCTGAACCACCGTCGGGTCGTCCCCTTATATACATGGGTTGACACCCCTCGGTTTACAGAGTCCCGAGGCCGGCTCATAAACGTGTCCAGCTCGGTCTTCACTCTTTCTACCTTACAATGCAAGTTACATATCAAAGCCGGTTTATAGCTACATGCCTTAAACCGGTTCTGGGCCTTGGGTCTCTACTCAGCGTCACAGTCTGTCTTCATGGGCTTCAAGTTAATCCGGCCTCTCCTGGCCGGTTTACGCTCAGTAGTAATATCCCCAACACCTTCCATGTTTTCGTTGTCGCCGTGTGTTCTATTTGTTTGTTGCATTTCATCATGGCATCATCCGCATTGCATCGACACCCGTTGCCGTCATTGTTTATAAAACTTGCATCCGCTCGTAGTTGCCGCATCCCCCCTTGCTTTTGTTGACCATTCCGAGACCAACCTTCTTCTTCGTTTTTCCTCTTGCCTAAACCGGAGTCTCTCTGTACAGTGCTCAAACCTCTCACGCGCGTCCGAAAGCTGTCCCGAACCCGACTCGGGCAGTCGTCACCGTTGGATTCGGATCATCCCCAAACATCTCTAAAATATCTCCTTTTCTTATTTAGACTTTCCTAGCCTATCTATTCTCGACCGTCGGATTTTAATCGGATGATCCAACTCTCCTCTTTTCCATATATATAGTCTACCCCTAGTCCATTTTGGACCAAGCCCTATTTTCTACTCCTCCCTGCCGCCACTCTCTCTGGTTCCCCTCGGGATCACCAGCGAACCAACCAACGCCTCCCCTGGTCTCCTCCTCGTTTTCCCTATCGACCCAATCCCCTAGCGCCGTCACCTCTCCCTCGGGATCCCTCCGACCCCCTCGAGTCCACCACCCAAACGCCACCACCCACTCCAGATCGAGAGGAGCTCGATCTCGACCTCTCTCCCGACCAGTGCC
This sequence comes from Aegilops bicornis, assembly GCA_021605145.1. Lineage (NCBI taxonomy): Eukaryota > Viridiplantae > Streptophyta > Magnoliopsida > Poales > Poaceae > Aegilops > Aegilops bicornis. The sequence goes on along the minus strand of CM038675.1, from coordinate 419,675,014 downwards.
TCCCCTCGCGTCCGGCCCATGTCTGAGCTCTTCGTCGCCAGTCACCCAAACAACAACTGCAGCCCCGCCGCCGGCTGGCTGAACCAGCATCACGCGACAAGCCTCCTGTCCCAGGGATGCGAGCTGCCTCCCGAGCTCATCCTCCTGTGGATCCCCTCGATCCCCTGCATTGCCGCGTCTGCCTCCCGCTCCAACCTCGTCCACCAGCAGCTCCGAACGCCGCAGATGAGCCCCGTGTCGTCCCTTCCCTTCCTTCTCCTGCCTTTCTCTCTGTCTCTCAAATCCCTCTATCGTCTCTATCTCGTCTCGCAGGAAGCCCCAAGGAGTTGCACTCGTCCCTGACGCCGGCAAGCTCGCAGCTGCCATGGATCCTCGCCTCCGCGCCCTAGATCCGGCCCCTCCGTCGGATCCCGCCGTCCTAGTCCCATTCCCTCGCCGGGGTGCCAAGTCCCTGCTGCTGCGCCTTCACCAAGTCGCCACCTGCTGGAGTTCCTGACGCGCGTTCGTCTTCTTCAGGCACTCGAGCCAGGAGCCAGGAGACGAGCAGCTTGTTCCCTCCTCTGCCTCGCTCGCCCCAGCAGCTGTCGTGCCCGGCCCCCGTTCGCCTCCACGCCATCTCCGCCGCCTCTGCCTCGCCCGAGTTCCTCCGCCTCGCCTGTTCCCCACCTCTGCTTCCTCTGCATCGACCTGTAGCTCGCCAGAGCCTGCTCGTCCCACGTTGACCCGCTGCCGCTGCTTTGCGTCCGCGACCCAGCCTCCTCCAGCCCAGCCGCGAGCTCCTGTAGCCCATCATCACCAATGGGCCAAAGCCCATGGGTGAGCTGACCCCGGCGCCCCTCCTTTTTTTCTCTGATTGTTGGGCCAGCCTGCCAGATTCGGCCCATTCTTGTTTTTTCCCTGCTCCGGTAATTTAGCATTATTCCAGGATTTACAGATTTGCAGAAAAACCCTAAACATCATGCATATAATACAAACCATGCATCATTTGTAAATACTTTATATATGTAAAATGCTTAGAATTTCATCTAGTTTCATAATGTGCGGCTTTCATCCTTGTTAAATGTTTAAATGTGATGTTTGAATTAATTTGCTTAAATGACATGGTAAAATGATTTATTTCATAACTAAATAACCGTAGCTCCATTTTAAATAAACTTGATATGTAAATGGGGTGAAAAAATGCATAGTTTAACATGATGCGCTTACTTTTGCTGTTTAACAACTCTAAAATTGTGTATAGGGCAGAACAGTACCAACTTTGAAATATGCACATGGAGTTTTTTCGGAATTGTTGTTTGTTGTTCCGGCCTCATTTAAACTTGACTAGATAGGTAGTTTTCATATGCTTCACCCCTTGCCATGTTTAATAACATTTAATATTGTTGAGTACATAAATGAGAGAGAACTAAATAATTGATGTGGTGTTTCATCAATATGCATATTGAGCTCCACTTAATTTGTAGTGTTGTTTGTTGCACTTTGCCATGCCATGACTCATTAAATTAGACATGCATCATATTTGATTGTGCATCATGCCATGTTTATGAAATGGTTGTTTACCATGTTGTTTGCTTCTTTCCGGTGATGCTTCTTCTTGATAGTTCCAGTTATGTTGCGATTGTGAGGTTTCGTTCGACTACGTTGGTTCGTCTACTTCGTGGACTCGTTCTTTTTCCTAGCGGGATTTCAGGCAAGATGATCATTACCCTCGATATCACTTCTATCTTTTCTTGCTAGTTGTTCATTCTATCGCTATGTCGCGCTACCTACCACTTGTTTATCATGCCTCCCATTTTTGCCATGTCAAGCCTCTAACACTGTTTCCTAGCAAATCGTTGTTTGGCTATGTTACCGCTTTTGCTCAGCCCTCTTATAGCGTTGTTAGTTGCAGGTGATGTTGAAGATTGCTCCATGTTGGAACATGATTATGTTGGGATATCACAATATCTATTATTTAATTAATGCATCTTTGTACTTGGTAAAGGGTGGAAGGCTCGGCCTTATGCCTGGTGTTTTGTTCCACTCTTGCCGCCTTAGTTTCTGTCATACCGGTGTTATGTTCCTTGATTTTGCGTCCCTTACACGGTTGTGGTTATGGGACCCCCTTGGTAGTTTGCTTTGAATAAAACTCCTCCAGCAAGGCCCAACCTTGGTTTTACATTTGCCTAACAACCTATAACTTTCCCTTGGGTTTTCGCAAGCCCAAGGGTCATCTTTATTTTAACCCCCCTGCCCCGGGCCAGTGCTCCTCTGAGTGTTGGTCCAAACTAGAGCCCTTTGCAGCGCCACCTCAGGGAAACTTGAGGGCTGGTTTTAGTTGTATGGATTGCTCATCCGGTGTGCCCTGAGAACGAGATATGTGCAGCTCCTATCTGGATTTGTCGGCACGGTCGGGTGGTCTTGCTTGTCTTGTTTTACAGTTGTCGCAATGTCTTGTAACCGGGATTCCGAGATTGATCAGGTCTTTCCGGGAGAAGGAATATCCTTCGTTGATCGTGAGAGCTTGTGATTGGCTAAGTTGGGACACCCCTGCAGGGTATAAACTTTCAAGAGTCGTGCCCGCGGTTACGTGGCAGATGGGAATTTGTTAATATCCGGTTGTAGAGAACTTGACACTTGACTTAATTAAAATGAATCAACCGCGTGTGTAGCCGTGATGGTCTCTTTTCGGTGGAGTCCATGAAGTGAACACAGTTTGGGTTATGTATGAACGTAAGTAGTTTCAGGATCACTTCTTGATCACTTCTAGCTTCACGACCGTTGCGTAGCTTGTCATCTTACTCTTGTACTCGTATTTTAGCCACCATATTTGCTTAGCGCTTGCTGCAACTCCACCTCATTACCTTATCCTACCCATAAGCTTAAATAGTCTTGATCTCGCGGATTTTGAGATTGCCGAGTTCTCGTGACTCACAGATACTACCAAAACAGTTGCACGTGTCGATGATGCCAGTGCAGGTGATGCTACCGAACTCAAGTAGGAGTGCGACGAGGACCTTTGTTGTTACTATGTTTAGTTTCCTGATGATCAGTAGCGGAGTCCTGTTGGGACGATTGGGGATATAACATTTGGGGTTATCTTCTTTCCATTTGGTTTTTGTCCGTAGTCGGACTATGTGTGTACTCTGAATGATGTATGAATTATATGTTCATTGTGTGAAGTGGCGATTGTAAGCCAACTCTATTTATCCCTTTCTTGTTCATTACATGGGATTGTGTGAAGATGACCCTTCTTGCGACAAAACCACAATGAGGGTTATGCCACTAAGTCGTGCCTCGACACATGGGAGATATAGCCGCATCATGGGCGTTACACCGGGAGAGGGGAGGTCGCGTTTTATGCATCAAAGACTGATACAAACCATGTTTCGATAAAAACTTGCATTCAAATATTTCAATTGGAGAACATGTTGTCTACAATCCACACATGAACGGAGATATGCGTATCAAACAAGTTCATTAATTTGACTTTCAACATGTTCATTTTGGGTTTGATTCCCGTTTTTGAGTGGGTCAACTATTTGTCATATAGTAAATCGTTAGCAACGAGCATGTAAAAACACATTAGTCCCGAGCATCGTCTCTCCATCTAAAAAAGAAGTGGCAAGCTAATATTTCAAAATTTGATTCGAATCGACTTGGTAAGGTAGACATGGATGCTCATTCTCCCAAAATTTGAACGAACCGCTAAACATCCTCTGCTCGGTGGAATTCGCCAGAGCAAATAAATGGGAGACGCTAAGTTACCGGCCTATGTGGGACACGCATCAATTGGCCCGAAATGACATGTGCCAAATAATTCATAAACCATGGGCGACAAAACACCCTCTCCCCGTGAAATCGCTCGCGCCTCCTATTTCAAAACACGCCCTCCTCGCTCGAAATCTCTCGCGCCCACTATTTCAAAACACGCCCTCCTCGCCCGAAATCGCTCGCGGCCACTATTTCAAAACACGCCCTCCTCGCCTGAAATCGCTCGCGGCCACTATTTGGGAGAAGCAAAGTTACTCTACTATCCCCGACCCTCAGTACACAGAACCAAGCCCAGAAGCCTAAAGGCAGGGGTAGAACTGTAACCCCCCCCCCCCACACACACGCACATTTCAGACAAATGCATCCGTAAGACATGGTTCGCCCTCCCAATTCTCCATTCACACCTCGTGGGCGCCAAATCACCTGCTCCCCGGAAGCTTCCTTCTCCCCAGTCGCAAAACCTCAGCCCCTACTCCATGGCGCCCCCACCGCACCGAATTCACTGCCGCCCTCCTCTCCAATGCCGGAGACACTATTTGTTTGCCGTCGTGCACTGGGCCATGTGCCTTTTACTTCGTGCTGCTGGAGCTGCCTCGACGACGGTCGAGTGAACCGTACCGGAGCCGATTCATTCCCGCCATTGTGCATGGCGCCGGAGCGGCTCCAACTTCGGATGCGTCCAGGGCCCTGGCGCTGCTTCCCTATAGCCGTCGACTTTCGCGAATGTCTGTTTTCCTGCCGCCGGTAGCCACCGCAACCGCACCGGTCTCACCGACTCGCCAGCTGGAGCTGCCTACTTCACCGGGCCGCAAGATAGGTCATACACTCATCTCAAATCACTTTATTTAGATGTCAGTTGTCTGAATTTTTATTCTGGGCCAATAGATTCCCAATGGTAAGCAACACCCCTCGAGGCGGCGGAGCTCCTAGGCTACCGGTTGGCTGGTGTCTAACGTAAGGGTGCCGGGGCGCAAGTTTGCCGTGGAAGCAGCACTTAGATGGCTATCTTAGAGTTGCGTGCGTTGAAGGTACTATCGCCGCCGGATCTAGATGATGGTGAGTCTTTGTGGATTGGCCGGGGGCGGCGCAATCACGACAGAGCGATGGCGCGGGAGCGGGGTTTTGGTCTTCTCTCTCGTGGCCACGGACGATCGAGGCAAGCAGCTCTGTCGGTGGTCGCTGGCTCTTCGGGGAAGATTCTGAACAGTGTCAGCCGGGAGGCACAAGACGGCCATCAAGCCATCCGGCGTAGATTGGACAATACCAAAATAAAATAAAATCGTGTGACCCCAATTTAGTCTTTAGTCAACAGACGTATGACTACTCTCGTACCTTGCTGTTGATCTCTTAGGGTATTTCTTAAGATCAGAGATATGTGTCGTTCTTAACATTATGCGTTTTCTGCATCTTCAGCCACACCGTCTTCCTTCCCACCGCAGCTCCTCCAACAAAGGAAGCATACACCAGAAGGGAGCTATAGTCCCCACTCAATAGTTCCCTACATCGAATGTGTGTGTCCGACATGGACAACCACAACAACTGCAGGGCCATCAACAAGTCAGTACATGATGCTCACTCCTATGGACGGCGGCCAGATAGGTTGTACCCTCATCTTACTTGTGTGCAACATTTATGGCTTTGTTATTCATCTAAGCATGGAAAATAGATTATCACATTTTGTTGTATATTCATGTTGATCTCTTACGAGTCTTGTTCAGGAGTTAACGATGTTCCATAGTTCAGCTAAGAGACTTGTTCTTTAGGTAATGTTGTTCCATAGTTATCATCCATCAGCCAATGCTATCCCACAGACTGGTGATTATAGTATTATACCACTTCTAGTATTACCTAAGTTGTTCTTTAATACTTTTGTGTGCCATCTAGTTAATCTTGAGTACAGACGATACACATTCTGTAGCTTTCATATGTGTTCTCCCTTTAGTTTTTGAGACCTGTTGCTGCTAGTTAACCCCAGTCCTACTATTTATGTCGTCTCCTACAAGAACTCGTCACATAAATATAACTACTAGTTGTCTTCCATGCATGTCAGATATAATTGCACACACTGATATATCCACAAGAACCTCACGGAGCAATGTAACGGCCAACAAACTTGACATCAATGATACCCAATATGATGGAACATGTAAAGGCAGTTCTTCAGAAGACTTGCAGAAAGATGATGAATCCTATTCACCCCACAAGGTCCTTGCTTTAACTTGGCCCGTGATATGGGTACAGCATGCATATAATATCCTGGAGTTCATCTTCTCTGTTGCAATGCCATGTGCTTAGCCTGGTGATCATGCATGTAAATACATCATGCCTTCCTATTTTTCAGTACCTATTCCATTCATGATAACATGTTTTCAAATTCAAGTGTTGTCATTCTACTCTACCGCAATGCCATCTGCTTAGTTTGGACATGATGCTTCTGAATATCTTATGCATTGTTATTCATCAGTATGTACTTCATCTGTCTACCATACCATGTTTATTTACATTGAAGTGTTATTTCTAGTGGTCTGTTGCAATGCCATCTTAGTTTCTCAATCATACACGCATATGTTGCCTTAGTGTTTTTCTGTATGTATTCCGCTAGCATACAGTTTTACATTCAACTAGTGTTTTTTAATCTATTGTCCTGTCGTGTCCCTAGCTCTTACATCATAGTCCCTCCATCCGGATTACATGTCGCAGAAATGTTTAAAAATGGATGTATATATCTAGAACTGAAATACGCCTAGACCCATGCATTTATTTCTGGATGGAGGGAATACATGTCAATATGTCATGCCTTTCTATTCTTCAGTACCTATTCCATCTCTCTGCTATAGCATGTTTTATAATTGAAGCTCCATTCTTCTATATAAGGATGTAAGGGGAAGACTGCTATGTTAGAATCTGAAGGGTTACAAACAAGGTCTTTGCAAAAGATCCAAACGCTAGGAGATAGTAAACCAACTCCAGTGTTCGTAGATACTGCTCCAGCACACAGAAACCCAACTCCTACTGATAATAATCAGATTCCAATGGCCAAAGAACTAGTCCGCTCCAGTCCAGCAAAAATATGTCAACTCCATTCTAAGAAGCATGTGCGTATCCTCGCATCATGAAATTTTATAGCATTCTGATCATATTTTCTACATGTCTCTTACCCATCAAGGATAGAAGACTTTCTGCACTAGGATCGTATTCGAGGAAAGTATCTTGCGGGAATTCTCTGTGCTCCAATGCTGATGTAAGTACCTGTTGTATATAACTATATTTTTACATCAACATGTATTTTGTTAGTTAGCGTAAATCCAACCTTTATCTGATCTAAATTTAGTTGTAGCAAAATGTATAATTAAAGGTGACAATGTTGATTTTTGTAAGGAAAACTGCCTGGTAGTTTTGCATATTGAGTTGCATCGGTGTACTATCTCATATCATGCACATTAAAGAATTGTAGTGTTGTTCTGGTTGCCCATTCATTCATTGTGTCAATGTTGCTTTCGTATTACCTTACATGGATGATGATAGTTGTGCCATATTGTGTTAATTCGGTGTAGGCTGGTGTGGTCTGGTTCCCAAACGTTCGTTGTGTCAATGTTGCTTTCCTATTATCTGACCTGGCCAATGATAGCAATGCTAGTGTGTTAATTTGGTGCAGACTGAAGATAAGAAGACAAACTCTGAAAACAGCAAGGCAACCCCATTGTTTCTTTCCAATAAAACTAGGCCAGGTAATATGGCAATAACTCTTGATTAATCTGTTCGGTTCCCCTCCACATTTATGTTATGATGCAATGGTCGAGACACTCTCCACTATCAATAATACAAGCCTGCCAAAATCGCCATCTGAATCTGTTCAGTTTCCTCTGTCTCGAATGCAACAGAAAAAATGTATGTTTGTAAACCAATTACGGGCTGAAGCTGTGGCGACCCGACCTCAAACGGTCAAGTCTCTGCGCTCAGTGTCATCCCTGGATCAGTAATGCTGACACCACACAGTACTCGAAGGATTTATAACAGAGTAGCAATCACACACTTATTACAATCAAATGTCTCAAGAGAGAACTTAATAAAATAAACATGGCTTAAGGCCATCTAATAACGATAATAAATGGAAGGCTTGGAAGAATAAGCGAGTCCATCAACTCCAACGACATCACCGAGTATAGAACCACGACCTAAGCACCTTACTGTCGTAAATGCAAAAGTCTGCAACATAAAAGCGTTGCAGCCCGAAAGCAGTCGACATGGAATATCTTGGCAATGTAACACATAGAGAATAATGGAATGATAAGCCTATACTACATGCATATATGGCTGGTGGAAAGCTCTCTGATTACAGCTTTTGCATAAAGCCAATTTTTCCATAATCGCAAAGGAATAAATTTATTTAACTATCATGGTGGTTGTGAAACATTGAGAATGGTTGACAGCATTCTCAATCCCAATTAAAAGTACTCATTAAACCCAACGATATTAATTAGAAGTAACATGATGAGATTCACATGATATCCGTGTACTAGATACTCAAGATGTCCATAACCGGGGACACGGCTAACCATGATTAGTTTACACACTCTGCAGAGGTTTGCGCACTTTTCCCCACAAGACTCGATCTCCTCCGTTTGATTTCTCGCACTACATGGTGATTGAGAAACGGATGACCGAGACACAGTCTTTCAGAAGCACTAGCACCTTACATGTGGGTAGACCGTACCAACCTACACCCCCTACATCAGCTAGCCTACCCGTAAGAGTTCGCACAACTTAATCAACTATGCCAGAGCCCATAATGGCTTGTGGCTGCACACGGAAGTTTCTAGCATGAATAATCTCATGATCCCTTTGAGCATGGGTGGCGGTCCAAAGAAATACAGGCAAGTCCTGATACAAACCAGGTGCCTCAATCCACCCAGATGTGTGTTTAAGTTGCCACCTTAAATAAACCATTAACAATCTCACATCTGTCATGGAATACACTCACCCAATCCACGTCTACTAGCATAGCATGGCATAATAAGCAAACGTAGAAGTAACTCCCAAAGGTTTGATAATAAAAGCAGTAATAGGTACTACCTCAACTACTTCCCATCCCACAATTTAATTAGATCCTAATCATGCAAGTGTTTGAGGAATAGATCTAATGCATAAAACTGGTTATGAGAAGAGTATGATCAAAGTGTTAGTTGCCTTGCTGATGATCCGCGAAACCTAGAGATTCGAAGTAACAAGCGGCGCACTCCGGGTAATCTATCGCAGAAAAACAAACAAGCATACAATAAGTACTCATCTAATGCATAGGTAAAACTCAAATAGATCTAACCAGATAGTTCAACTTAAGAACTCCGGTTTGCAAAAAGAATCAAATCAAACGAAGCAACGAAAGTCAAACGGCGGAAGAAAACAGCTTCGTTTTACTAATCTGGATCTAAGTCAAATTTTACAAATGCAAAAACATGTTTAAGTAGATTATTCGGAAAGAGGGTTTCGAGGCGAAACTCCGAGCGCTTGAATCGCCTGATTCCGATAAGCAATGAAAAGTTATAATAAAACGAAAATCAGATCTGGAATCGCGATCAGAAAAATCACGGATTAAATCCGAGAAAAAAAAATACGACGAACAGATTCGAACGGAAAAAGAAAAAAATAAAAAAATAAAATAAAAAAATAAAAAAACCCAAAATAAACCGAAGAAAACCGATCGGTTTTTTTAAATAAAAATCGGCACGGAAATCGAGGCGCGGCGAACCTCGTAAGACGCGCAGCTCCGGCGAGGCGGCGCGGCGGCGGCGGCGGGCTCGGGTGGGCTCGGGTGGGCTGGGGCTCCCGGGTCGGTCGCTATTTAAAGGCGCCCCCCGAGCGGAGTCCCGCTCGGGTACGGCCCGAAAGGCGGTTCGTTTTTTTTCTAAAACATTACGCGTAGAAAAAAAATCAAAGGAAGTACCAAACGAACTCCAAAAATCCCGAAATAAAATTTCCCTGGTTTCTAAAATCAAGCCGGATTTAATGAACATTTATTTGGGGCCTAAATGCAATTTTGAAAAACGCGCATTTTTCCTAAATTCAAATAAAGAGCGAAAAACTCCAAAATAAAATCTTATTTGATTTTATTATTAAATCTTCATTATTTCTTTATTTTGGGAAAGTCATTGTATTCCCTCTCGCATATTTTTGTAATAGAAATAATTGAAGATAAAATAATTAAAATCAACGATCCTATTTTCAAAATTTGAGAAAACTCAAATATGAAAATAACGAAAATCCCCAACTCTCTCCGAGGGTCCTTGAGTTGTGTAGAATTTTCTAGGATCGAGCAAAATGCAAAGAAAATGAAATGAAAAAAAATCATATGCAATGATGCTCTATGTATAACATTCCAAATTGAAATTTTGGGATGTTACAAACCTACCCCCTTAAGATGAATCTCGCCCTCGAGATCCGGGTTGGCTAGAAAATAGGTGAGGGTGGTCTTTAAGCAAATCTTCCTCTCGCTCCCAGGTGGCTCCATACTCTGTGTGGTGGCTCCTTTGAACTTTGCAAAACTTAATGACCTTCTTTGCGAGTGACTCTGCTGGCATACTCCGTAATCTTAACCGGTTTCTCCTCATAGGTCAAATCATCATTCAACCGAAGTCGCTTCCGGTGTACGGTATCTCTCAGTGGTATATCGGCCATCTCTGCGTGACACTTCTTCAACTGTGAAACATGAAACACATCATGGACTCCTGACAATCCTTCGAGTAATTTCAACTTGTACACAACTTCTCCCATACGTTCCAAAACATGATAAGGTCCTACAAAACGAGGTGCTAACTTTCGCTTAACTCCAAAACGCTTAACTCCTCGAAGTGGCGATACTCGAAGATATACTCTGTCTCCGACTTTGTATTCTGTCTCCTTGCGTTTTGAATCCGCATAACTTTTCTATCTTGACTGGGCTACCTTGAGGCTATCACGAATCAACTTTACTTTCTGTTCAGACTCCTTAATCAAATCTGGTCCAAACAATTGGCGGTCTCCAACTTCATCCCATAACAACGGGGTCCTGCACCTCTTTCCGTACAAGGCTTCGAAAGGTGCCATCTTCAAACTGGTTTGGTAACTGTTGTTGTAAGAAAACTCCGCATACGGCAAATTGTCGTCCCAACTTGATCCATAATCCAAAGCACAAGCTCTAAGCATATCCTCCAAAATCTGGTTGACTCTCTCGGTTTGTCCATCTGTGTGTGGATGAAAAGTTGTGCTAAACTCCAGCCTGGTTCCTAAAGTTTCATGCAACTGCTTCCAGAACTTTGAGGTAAATTGGGTTCCTGTATCATATACGATACTCCTTGGAACTCCATGCAAGCATACAATCCTGGTCATGTATATCTTGGCCAATTTGGCACTGCTGTAAGTAGTATTTACTGGAATGAAATGAGCTACCTTCGTTAAACGATCGAATATAACCCAAATCGAGTCATAGCCTGAGCGAGTCACAGGCAATCCGTGATGAAATCCATACCTAGTTTATCCCACTTCTATTCGGTATAGGCAATGGTCAGTAACAATCCTGGCAACCACGATGTTACGCCTTCACCCTCTGACATACATCACAAACTACTACGTACTCTGCAATATCCTTCTTCATTCCGGTCCACCAGAAAGTATTCTTCAAATCCAAATACATCTTGGTATTTCCTGGGTGAATCGAATATGGTGAATCACGTGCCTCTTGCAAAATCAACTTCCTGATCTCCGGGTCATTGGGCACATAAACACGGTCCTCAAACCATAGGGTATCGTGCTCATCCTCACGAAATCCCTTAGCCTTTCCTTCGCTCATTCTCTCCTTCATAGAGGCAATCTCTTTATCAGTCTTCTGAGCTTCCCTGATCTTGTCCATCAAAGTTGACTGAATCTCCAATGCTGCTACATAGCCTCTCGGAACTATTTCCAAACATAGCTCTCGAAGATCCTCGGCTAACTCCTTTGGTATTTCTCCCGTCATTAGTGTGTTGACGTGACTCTTACGGCTCAACGCGTCCGCTACAACATTAGCCTTCCCGGGGTGATAATGCAATCTCATATCATAATCTTTGATGAGTTCCAACCATCTCCTTTGCCTGAGATTTAACTCCTTCTGTGTGAAGATGTACTTCAAACTCTTATTATCCTTATACACCTCACAATGATTTCCAATGAGGAAATGTCTCCATGTTGTTTTCAACGCATGCACTACGGCTGCTAACTCCAAATCATGTGTAGCAATATTTAACTCATGAGGCTTAAGCTGTCGTGAAGCATACGAAACAACTCTCCCCTCCTACATAAGCACTGCTCCAAGTCCTCGACATGAAGCGTCGCAATATACCTCGTAATCCTTGGTCTGATCTGGCAGAATTAACACCGGTGAGGTAACCAAACGTTTCTTCAACTCTTGGAAACTAGCTTCACACTCCTCGGTCCAAATGAACTTGGTATCCTTCTTCAACAATTCTGTCATAGGCTTCGCAATCCTTGAAAAATTCTCAATGAATCTCCGGTAGTATCCTGCTAGTCCAAGGAAACTCCGGATCTCTCCAACTGTTATTGGTGCTTCCCAGTTTGTTACAGTGACAACTTTAGTGGGGTCTACTGCTATACCTTCTCCGGATATAACATGTCCAAGAAATCCAACTTCCTTCAACCAAAACTCACACTTCCTGAACTTGGCATATAACTGGTGTTCTCTGAGCTTCTCGAGTACCAAACGCAAATGCTCCTTATGTTCCTCTTCATTCTTCGAGTAAACCAAAATATCATCAATGAACACCACGACGAACTTATCCAAAAACTCCATAAACACTTTGTTCATCATGTTCATAAAATAGGCAGGTGCGTTAATCAGACCAAATGACATAACGGTGTACTCATACAGCCCGTACCTGGTGGTAAAAGCTGTCTTAGGTATATCCTGCTCTCGAATCTTCAACTAATGGTATCCTGATCGCAAATCGATCTTTGAAAACACCTTAGCTCCTTGCAACTGGTCAAACAAGTCATTGATCATCGGCAGTGGGTACTTGTTCTTAATGGTCACTTCATTCAATCCTCGATAATCAACAACCATTCTTAATGATCCATCCTTCTTCTCCACTAGAAATCTTGGTGATCCCCAAGGCGAAGAACTTGGGCGAATAAAACCTTTATCCGAGAACTCCTTAATTTGCTTCTTAATTTCCTCCAAATCTTGGGCTGGCATCCTATATGGTCTCTTAGATATCGGCCCGATTGCTCGGCAAGAGTTCAATCAGAAACTCAATGTCTCTATCCGGTGGCATGCCTGGCAACTCTTCCGGGAACACGTCCGGGAAATCCCTTACCACTGGTACTTCTTCCTGCACAACTCCTGATAAGGAATTTACATGTGCTCTCCTCGTCTCATGCCATGATACATACTTGATTCTCATTCCTTCTGGTGTGGTAAGCAAAATTGACTTACTGGCGCAATCTATGTTCCCTCCATACTTCGATAACCAATCCATGGCTAATATAACATCCAATCCTTGGGATTCCAGAACTATTAAGTCCGAGGGAAAAACATAGTGTCCAATCCTTAATGGCAGTCGGTCGCACCATATACTAGCCATGTATTCTGCTGCTGAATCAACTGAGTGATCTCTGGTGGGAAAACAAATTCGGGGTCGCGTCTCGGAGGCATCTGAGGATTTAAGAAAAAGACGAGATTTAGAATAGAATGAGGTATAGGGAGAAACACTACCCATATGCACATGAGACAAATCACACAATATCACTCCAATCAATTCAAACAAGGGCATACAACGGTCTATCTATCATTACAAAGTGTTGAAACTAAAACTAATATAACATGGGGGTAATCTACTACTGTTATGGTGGTCAACTAGAAAAACTTCTCCGATGAAGACTCCATGATATCTGCTCCAGCTTCATCTTCGTAATCATCATCACTAGGATCGGAATCGGTGTCATCGATGATAATGTAGTTCTCTGGACAGGTGCTAACTTCATCTTCAACTCCGGGTGCTGAATTTCCCATGAGTTCTTCAATCTTCTCCTTAAGATTGCCGTTTTGTCCCACTAGAGCTACAATCTCCTCCATGTAGTCCTTGCGAGTGGCCTTCAGTTCTCCTTCTAGTTCGATAATCTTGGCTTTTGCTATCTTCAACTCCATCATGTCTGCGCACATCTGGTTCTCCTGGCGTCGAATGTGTTGGTTTAGCTCCTGGATGAAAGCTGCAATGATCGATCCTTCTTAGTGCCAACTATCTCCCATTGTTCATCTCGGCGGCCGCAAATCTGGTAGATAGTATCCTTGAGGTCTTCTTTGTAAACTTCTCCAATGCGTGTGCTCTGATACCATCTCTGTGGCGACCCGACCTTAAACGGTCAAGTCTCTGTGCTCAGTGTCATCCCTGGATAAGTAATGCTGACACCACACAGTACTCGAAGGATTTATAATAGAGTAGCAATCACACATTTATTACAATCGAATGTCTCAAGAGAGAACTTAATAAAATAAATATGGCTTAAGGCCATCTAATAACGATAACAGCGGAAGGCTTGGAAGAATAAGCGAGTCCATCAACTCCAACGGCATCACTGAGTATAGAACCACGACCTAAGCACCTTACTGCGTAAATGCGAAAAGTGCGCAACATAAAAGCGTTGCAGCCCGAAAATGGGTGACACATGGAATATCTTTGGCAATGTAACACATAGAGAATAATGGAATGATAAGCCTATACTACATGCATATATGGCTGGTGGAAAGCTCTCTGATTCTGATTTTGCATAAAGCCAAATTTTCCCTCTGCCAAAGGAATAAATTTATTTAACTATCATGGTGGTTGTGAAACATTGAGAATGGTTGACAGCATTCTCAATCCCAATTAAAAGTACTCATTAAACCCAACAATATTAATTAGAAGTAACATGATGAGATTCACATGATATCCAGGTACTAGATACTCAAGATGTCCATAACCGGGGACACGGCTAACCATGATTAGTTTATACACTCTGCAGAGGTTTGCGCACTTTTCCCCATAAGACTCGATCTCCTCCGTTTGATTTCTCGCACTACATGGTGTTTGAGAAACGGATGACCGAGACACAGTCTTTCAGAAGCACTAGCACCTTACATGTGGGTAGACCGTACCAACCTACATCCCCTACATCAGCTAGCCTACCCGTAAGAGTTCGCACAACTTAATCAACTATGCCAGAGCCCATAATGGCTTGTGGCTGCACACGGAAGTTTCTAGCAAGAATAATATCATGATCCCTTTGAGCCTGGGTGGCGGTCCGAAGAAATACAGGCAAGTCCTGATAGAAACCAGGTGCCTCAATCCACCCAGATGTGTGTTTAAGTTGCCACCTTAAATAAACCATTAAATAACATTCTCACATCTGTCATGGAATACACTCACCCAATCCACGTCTACTAGCATAACATGGCATAATAAGCAAACGTAGAAGTAACTCCCAAAGGTTTGATAATAAAACAGGTAATAGGTACTACCTCAACTACTTCCCATCCCACAATTTAATTAGATCCTAATCATGCAATGTTTGAGGAATAGATCTAATGCATAAAAGCTGAGTACGAGAAGAGTATGATCAAAGTGTTACTTGCCTTGTCGATGATCCATGAAACCTAGAGAATCGAAGTAACAAGCGGCGCGCCTCCGTAATCTATCGCGGAACAAACAAACAAGCATACAATAAGTACTCATCTAATGCAACGTTAAAACTAAAATAGATCTAACCAGATAGTTCAACTTAAGAACTCCGGTTTGCAAAATGAATCAAATCAACCGAAGCAACGAAAGTCAAACGGCGGAAGAAAACAGCTTCGTTTTACTAATCTGGATCTAGGTCAAATTTTACATATGCAAAAACTTGTTTAAGTAGATTATTCGGAAAGAGGGTTTCGAGACAAAACTCCAGGTGCTTGAATCGCCTGATTCCGATAAACGAGCAAAAAGTTATACTAAAACGAAAATCGGATCTGGAATCGCGATCAGAAAAATCGCGGATTAAATCCGAGAAAAAAATACGACGAACAGATTCGAACGGAAAAAGAAAACAAATAAAAACAAATAAATAAATAAAATAAAAAAACCGAAAAAAACCGATAGGTTTTTTTAAAATAAAAATCGGCACGGAAATCAAGGCGGCCGAACCTCGTGAATCTGTGACTCTGGCCTTGGCCAGAGGCGGCGGCCAGGCTAGGAGTGGGCTCGGGTGGGCTCGGGTGGCGGCTCGGGTGGCTGGGGCTCCAGGCGATCGCTATTTAAAGCGCCCCGAGCGGAGTCCGCTGTCTGACCCGAAAGGCGGTTCGTTTTTTTTTAAATATTACGCGTAGGAAAAAAATCAAAAGAAGTACCAAACGGACTCCAAAAATCCCGAAATAAATTTTCCCCGGTTTCTAAAATCAACCTGGATTTAATGAACATTTATTTGGGGCCTAAATGCAATTTTGAAAAGGCGTATTTTTCCTAAATTCAAGTAAAAGGGCGAAAAACTCCAAAATAAAATATTATTTGATTTTATTATTAAATCTTCATTATTTCTTTATTTTGGGAAAGTCATTTTATTCCCTCTCGCATATTTTTGTAATATAAATAATTGAAGATAAAATAATTAAAATCAACGATCCTATTTTCAGAATTTGAGAAAACTTAAATATAAAAATAACGAAAATCCCCAAATCTCTCCGAGGGTCCTTGAGTTGTGTAGAATTTTCTAGGATCGAGCAAAATGCAAAGAAAATGAAATGAAAAAAAATGATATGCAATGATGCTCTATGTATAACATTCCAAATTGAAAATTTGGGATGTTACAGAAGCAATGATGTAAATCGTGGAGGAATCGGAGGTGCACATTGTTGCATAACAACAACTGATCAATGTTTTTAGAGACAGTGTAGCAAAGAAGGAAGAACTTGCTCACATGCTTATGGGCGTCATCCACGCTGTGGTTGCATAATGTGGCGTTGTAGATCGTTAGGTTCTGTTCATTTACTTGCACTAGCATCAATCTTTGATTGCCTAGTGGATGTAATTTCCTGTAATATATGTTGGATGTGCAACATTTTTCCTTGTATGTTGTACCTTTGCTTAGCGCGCCTCGCACTCCAGCTAACTGGTCGATAGGAAGCTAAAAAAGCAATGAAATTATTAGTTAGCACGAACAGTCATGGGCCCTATATGAAGGAAGCAGCCCACTGCCCTTAATGGGCTTCCCTAATGGGCTCGCAGGTGCCAAAATTCTCATAGGCCTTTGATTGATCGGTTTTGGTCCTGTGCATAATTGCTCGTCGTAATGGGCTCAAATTATCTAATTGGGCCTACAAACATGTTCGAACTTTAGTGGGCCCATTAAGTTAGTGGGCTATAACCAGACCAAAATCT
Organism: Aegilops bicornis; assembly: GCA_021605145.1. Taxonomy (NCBI): domain Eukaryota; kingdom Viridiplantae; phylum Streptophyta; class Magnoliopsida; order Poales; family Poaceae; genus Aegilops; species Aegilops bicornis. Next base: position 419,657,846 of record CM038675.1, on the reverse strand, counting down.
CTTTGATTTCACGAGCCGTTAACAGGCCGATACCAAGGTCGGGCTACATATGGCCCAACTATACTGTGGACCCTTAGCAGGCGAAGAGACAATGAGGCTTGTCTTTGGACCATGAAGAGCATGGGCCGCTAAGAGGCCGAAAGTCAGGTCATACTGTATATGGCCCAACTATGTTGTGGGCCTTTAGCAGGCCGAAAGAGAAACCGTGTTGGTATTGGACCATGAAGAGCATAGGCCATTAAAACTCCAGAACACAGGTCCGACTGCAAATTTCCTAACTCATTTATGTGTCGTTAACAGGCAGAAAGAAACACCGGGCCAGAAATTGGCCCAACAATTAAATGGGTCGCTAAAAGGCCGAAACATGTACATCTTGAAAATTGGCCCATCCCGTGAATGGGCCATTAACATGCCGAAACCACAACGGGCCGATATTGAGCCAAAATATATAGCGGGCTGTTAACGGGCCCGAACTGACGATGGGATGCAATGGTGTCAAATCATTAACGGGCCGATGATGGGCTGAATTGGCATATCTCATATGGACCATGGGCTTAAATGGACTTGACACAAGTAGGCCTTATATGGGCTGGCCTGCTAATTTTTACTGGGCTGGCCTTTTTCATCGGAATGGGCCACTATTGGGCCTTGCCACATGCCGACGTATCGTAGGCGCCTCCCGTACTATGAGTGGATGACATCTGTCCCAACGTTGAGCCGACGCGTGGATCCTCCGGCGAATGACAATTTTACACGTGGAAAATCCCCACTGGTCGGGGCTGTTAATGGGGTATCGGATCCGAATCGGAACCCGATAGCTTAACAATGACCCGTTATGGTGGATGCCACGTGTCGGTTACCCTTGACGAAAGCACTTCTATGACGCGCCATTTAGCGTCATGGAAGTGGACACTTCCATGATGATAATTTTGGTATTCTCATGGAACACTTCTCTGACAAAGACAGGTATGACTATCTTGATTCTGTCATAAATCGTCATGGATGTACATGCATGACAGAAAACGTGACCTACTATGACAAACACGTATCATCATGGAAGTATATTTTTTTGTAGTGAAGCCATTTGCACTCATTACAAAGTCGAGATGTATTCCAGCCTCACTATTGTCAGGCGTGTTTGTCCAGTGTGTACTGAAGCACAAGAAGTTCAAAGCTACTCCTTCGTTTGTGAGGAATACTATTCTTGTCAAGCTTACGCAGGAAGATGACGTGGCATGCCTCCACAAACAAGTTTATGAGTGGCAAGGCCACAAGGTTATCTTTAGGAAGGTTCACAGGATTGAGTTGCTGCCGGATATCCTCGATGATGTTCATGGCAAGCTCCATCTTGTGTCCATACCAAATTAGATCGAGGCATGAAATAGTTGCCCCAGCTAGTGTTAGAAAGTAGTTTGGGTTGTTTCTAATTATCCGAACCTTGCCTATTATCGAGCCCTCTGGGGCTAGTACTCTATTTGAATCTGTCTATGAGAACTATGCTACTTTTGTGTGCCCGTGAATCATGTAAGAACCATCCTAATTGTTGCCGAAATGGATGCGTCCTCACTAGTTTTTTCATGTAACATGTCATGGTAAGACATAAGTTGTCACGGTTTATCATACGAGCAGTGTGTGTTTGATGAAATATAGTACTTGTTCAAGAACTATGCGCCGACGTATACATAGGGTACGTAAGGTTGGTTAAGTACTTGTAAACACTGTTGGTGCTACCCCACTTGTAAGCAGTTGTGCAAAACACGGGACATTGGCTCAACTCGCTTCAACAGTAGAAAAGTCAGCTATCGACCAGCTAACAATCAATAATCTACTGTCTGACATACAAGCAACTACGTATCTTGTTACAGTGGTTCATGCAGTTAGCTGAGGCCACAATGTAAATTCCAAACGTTCACACGCTATTCCAGCGTTCACGTGGAACATTCACATTAAACTCGGCTTCATAAAATACTTGAAAAGCATAAGTTAAGCAATTTTATACATCTCAATGATTCATAGAACATAACAAACACTTACTAGTTCACGGGAAAAGAGAAAGTTGTGAGAAGGTTTACAAATCAGGAAAAATCAAGCAAGGCTTCTCTGGGCAAAGGGCCTCCCTAGGAAGGCTTTAATTTCCTGGAGTTCACTCTGTTTTTTCTTGTTGCCACCTTCACGACCGCGTGAACGATGCACCTACACCCCTACCCAGGCTGAGGTGGTTTGTTCGGATTTGTGACCAGCCATTAGCAGAGAGAGAGAGTGTGTGGCCACCTATGTCTTGCTTAGATCTTGAGAACATGAGAGAGTGAAAGAGAGGAACCCTAGTAAAGCAAGCGTCGAGGCTCCTACTTATATATATAGTGGAGTGATTTTGTTGTAGCAGCCATTATTAAATTGAATACGCGTGAACCACTATTTTCATTTAAAGCTCAAGTAAAATAAAACTCGATCAATAATGTGCCACCACTTCCAGGTCGCACTATCAAATCACCGCGTCCAGGACGCACAATGTACTGTATCATTCACGTGCGGTCCCCGACCCTCCATCAAGTTGAAAACTAGACTAGTCAAAATGTCAATTGGGATGCCTCTTTGTAAACAAATACGCTCCTAGCTTACAAAAAATGCGATCCTACATGTACCCGCGAATGGGTGTGAGAGAAATAGTGCGTGCGCGCACCGCTTCTCTTCGTGAGAGTACAATATACTACGCCCAAAGAACGTTCGCCACATGAGTAATAGTAAAAGTGTGTGACGTGTGAGTTAAAATAAAAGGTGTGCGACGTCTTTTATTTTTTAGAAGTTCTGAGGGAAGGGTGTGAAGAGCACATATGTGCGCGACGTCTGCCTACAGATTAGACGGTAGGTGTGTGAGGACTCGGGAGAGTCATGACTCGTGAGGGTGCGTGTGTGCGTGAGAGAGAGGGGGCACGTATCAATGCAATGCATGTGTCCGTAAGTCATACCTGACAAACATTCGCCACAAGTCCTTTCCTGAATAACACCGTAAGAACTGTTAGATCGCATCCAACAGTGTCTTGGCATTTAATAGAACATCCACTCCTCTAACACACAAATCTTCCACGTCAGTGTTAGCAACTGCTATATGCTCCTCCCTCCGTTCCAAAATGTAGTGCATATAGCTTTATTAAAAATTCGAACCTCGCAAACTTTTATCGAGTTTTCGTATACCAAAATGCACATATAGAATACCCAGTATATATCATTTCATTCATCTTCGAGAGGTAACTATAAAGATGGGGGAGGAGTGTACAAAGAAAGACCATCGTATAACCTGTAGCAATTTCAACCATCCTTTGGTGTGGAGGAATATCATAGGAACTCTATATGATATGATTTTTATAGGATTATTTCCTTTGGAGCCAATTGGTTCATAGGAATAGATCCATATACTCCACATTTCAAAGGAAAATAAACATGATATCATTTTTATAGCTTTAGAGCAACTTTGCTAATATGAATGGATTCCTATACTCCCACAATTTCAAAGGAAAATAAACATTAACCTAGATTCAATAGAAAGGTTCCTACTATGTGAACCAATTGGCATCTCTTTTGCAATCCCTCCTCATAGGAATTGAGATACATGTCATCTCTAGATTCAATAGAAAAGTTCCTATGACGTGAAACAAATGACATCTCTTTTCCAATCCATACTCGTAGGAATTGAGATACATGCCATCTCTAGATTCAATAGAAAAGTTCCTATGATTTGAACCAAATGACATCTCTTTTCCAATCCCTACTCTTAGGAATTGAGAACATGTCATCTCTTTCCCTAAAGCTTCCATATATACATCTTCTATTCCTAAATTGCTAGTACAACTCACTAGCTTTTTTCCTGGACATCACTACAAAAAAATACACTTCCGTGATGATACGTGTTTGTCATAGTAGGTCATATTTTCTGTCATGCATGTACATCCATGACAAATTTATGATAGAATCAAGATAGTCATACCTCTGCCGTCGTAGAAGTGTTCCATGACATTACCAAATTTATCATCACGGAAGTGTCCACTTCCATGAAGATAAATCGCGCGTCACGGAAGTGCTTTCGTCAAGGGTGACCGACACGTGGCATCCACCATAACGGAACGCCGTTAAGCTATCGAGTCCGTTTTTGGATCCGATAACCCGTTAACAGCCCCGACCAATGGGGATTTTCCACGTGTAAAATAATCATTGGCTGGAGGAAACACGTGTCGGCTCACCGTTGGGACAGATGTCATCCACTCATTGGACCGAAAGCGCCTATGATACGTCGACACGTGGCACGGCCCAACAAAGGTCCATTCGTGTGAAAAGGCCGACCCATTTGACTTGGTCAAAAGGTGGCGGGCCGGCCCACGGCAAGCCTGTTAACGGCCTGTTTGCATATAGCCCATTTATAGCCCGCTAACCCAGGGCCCGTTTACGGCCTATCCGAATTAGGCCCAATAGTGTCATCTGGGCCGTCCAATATAATTCCAGCCCGTTTTAACTTCCGGCCCATGTATGGCCCATGACGTCTTTCGGCCCATATGAGGCCCTTAGTAACTACGGCCCATTAACGGCCCATGGTAAAACTGGCCCGTAATGAACAGTGTATCACTTTATACCCATTAACGGCCCTTGGTAAAACTGGCCCATAATGAATAGTGTATCACTTTATACCCATTAACGACCCATTATTCAGTTGGGCCGTTTCCAGTCCATGTTATCTTTCGGCCTTCTCAGGGCCCATTTATTATTGGGCTCATTTCCAGCATTCGTTTACTTACGGCCCGTTACCGTCATTTTCTGCTTGTGGGCCAAATTTAGCCCATGGTTACAGTCGGCCCGTTTGTGTCCCGTTAATACGTTGGGCCGTTTTCATAGCATCATCAAATACGACCGATTAACAACGGCCCGTTATGGTCGGCCCATGAACGGATGATTTCAACTCTAGCCCATTTACGGCCATAATGTGGTCTGTTATTGGCCCATGTTTGGCCAACCGATCATACGGCCCGTAGAAGGCCCATTGATGATACAGCCCGTAGAAGGCCCATTGTGTCTATGGCCTGTATAGGCCCATTGTTTCTATGCCCCGTAGAAGGCCCATTGTTTCTACGACCCTTAGAAGGCCCATTGTTTCTACGGCCCGTAGGAGGCCCATGTTAACTACAGTAAATATGTAGCCCATGGTTAATGTGGCCTAGTTTTAAAAAAATAGGTTATTGCGGCCACTAGAAAACCGTGGAAGAACTGCACTGACTACAAGAAAACAAATAAACAAGACAATAAGGAAATAAAGAAGCAAGCAACTTACGCTAGGATATCACGGCTATTACACATATTACATCCACTGGGCATCAAAGTTCGTCACCAGTGCAAATATAGGGAACACCCTACACTATACAAAAGGAAGGTTGGCATAAAAGTTAAGAGTCTAGCAGATAAATGCACCACCAGAAGTTCAGAAGCTCAGTTCATTTGACCGATATTATGTTCTCATCTTTGTATTGTCCGATGGAGCACCATAACCTTGGCCTTCAGTTCTCCTAGGCTCCTGAATAACATAGCAAATGTCTGATAGTCTGGTTTCAAAACCATGCATATCTTGACAACATCGAACAATGTCTCTCCTTGTTTCACAAAGGGTCTCTGTTAGGGAATGGACTTGTGTCTGGAGCATAGATACAACATTGTATTGAGCTTGCATATCTTGATCATGAGGCAGTTTGGACGAGATTGCCTTAACAACCAAGCCAGTATTACGCAGGAACGTGATTTTGGCACTGCTAGTGGACAGGTACTGACCCACTGCAACAAGAGCTGACATTGCGGTTATAGTTGCCTCGCCACCTTCAGAAGGTGGCGGTTCCACCATTTTTTCCATACCCCGCTGAAAAGTTGAGGTTTTCCATTATTAGTACCAGTACCGAAGATATTAACGAGGCAGCAAAACCAAACAAAATAGCTTTGGTCTATATACAGAACTTATTTTGGTGAACCCATGTAAAATAATAGTTGTATTTTATGGCAAAGTACATAATAAAACCAGGTTCCAAACATATGACCATGTACCATCGCTAATGTATTGTCTATTTCTTCACATTGTATTGAGGGCTAAGGATAAATTGACAAAGTTTATAATACGGTAAGCATAGTATGACATCGTTCATATAAAAAAACAACTGAGAACAGACAAATAGGCAATTGTAACGTTGTGTGGGCATGTCCATCACGGAACTAGATTACAGGTCAAGATCAAAGGAACATCACTCCTCTCTTTTAAACCCTGTAAGGTGCAATGATACGCTAAGACAATTGTGTATAAATTTGAAAAGAGTAATAGACATTGGCTGCAAACCATGCAGTTCAAGGCACAATTTAGAGTAAGTAGTAGTTAAAAGGCATGAGGATTAAGGACTTACAACAACGGCTTTGACTGGTGTAGTCATGCCCTTCTTCTTGCTGGTGTGACAATCCTTGAAGATTTCCACAGCATTTGGTTCGGGTACTTTTTGGTCCTTGCGGGCTTTCCTCTGCATTCGGAACAAGTCATTATAGATCTGATAATATGGTACAGCGAAAAGAGTGAAACCGCAGCTGATTACAAGAGCCTTGCAGTGTGCAATATAGCTACGAGATCCCGTAAATGCATTGGAATTTCACTTTAAATGCAGTTGGCCTTGTTCTTTGAACAGTTCACCTACAAGAAGATAGATTTGTGTGGCACATGTGTAAATAGGACTTCAAAATGTGATATGATCACATATATATAATGTACCTGATACTTCGGATCGGACCAGTGTTTAACGAGGCCTCTCCAGTCTTCATCAGATATATTTTCCACTGGAGATGTTTGGGCAAGTTCACTGTTAGCCTTGCCTTCAAAGTGAGTTTTAGTTATACCGATCTTGTCATGAGAAGACTTGAAAACATGCATGCAAGCTTGTCTGGTTGCATCATCTTGGCTATCCAACTTGAACCTCATCTGTTGAAAATTATGGGAGTCTCATTATCTGCAACCAAGAAAGTATTGGACAGAGCAAGACGATATTACTAGTTTCCATACATAACCATACTTATAGATAAATTCCGAGGAAGGTGTTGAATTGGGTTTCGTCTTTGTCATTCCTATACTGAATCCATGTTGGGAGGATACGTACATGACACCTAATCGCAACCGCTGCCTCTGATCCTAACTTGGCTGACTTTGTAGCATCACGTGGCCTTTTTAAACCTGCCTCAAAACGGATCTCCATTCTTCCTCCTCTAGATTTAGTTAACCTATCGAGCATTATCCCTGATGTGTGTTTCCTCTTGCACCTAGGTGCTAGTCCAACAACAAACATAGGAAGTGTTAGTGTACATCAAGCGTGAGACTACATATAAAGAAGCATGCAACTGTAACTTGACTCCAGCAACTCCTTCTTGCTGTTGAAGCTCACAAAGTTCATCTGATCTTGCCAACTCATCTTGTGTCAAGAGTGCTCTGGAAGTAGTGTTAGGTGGCAAGGGAGCTTGGGAACGTGCTGCTACCTGAGTTGACCAACGAGTAAATCGTGCAGCTTGTGGTACTTTGGAAGGTGTTGCAACAACTAGGGTTGTCTCTGCTTGTTTGGTGGCAGCTATTTGTTTCTGTTTGGCTTGTTCTGCAGCTCGTTTAGCACGGGATACCCTGTCGGTACAATTTCCCGCTGGACTTTGACCTTCTATTGCACCATCAGTACCAGTAGAATCTGCAGGATTCTTCCGCTTCCCTTTCCCTATCGTTCTGTCTTGCTTCCTCTTTCTTTGTGCCATGTTAAGTCAAGCCGACAAGAAAAATGAATAACAATTTAGTTCTTTAGAACAAATTGATGCATGATACAGACGAACTGAACTTTGATGTTAAACAACCACATGATAGGAGGATGTAATATGTAAGAAAAACAGGACGGCATGAGATAACCAGAACTATGATGTGTAAACTAAGAAGAAGACATTTCACTAAATTAGAAGCAATGCAATGGAAGGTAGACACCATATGAAAGATGCTACAAATATCGCTCTGCCAAGTTAACAGTGTCTCATCATAAATACCGTTTAAACAAATGTGAAGTAGTACAAGAAATAAATCATATGCAAGATGCAAACAACATCACACTATCAAGTTAAAGGCCTCTCGTCATTAGTGCCATTGCATATTCACAACATTGCATATTCACAGCTTATGATGTGTAAACTAAGGAGAAGGCATTTCAAAAAATTAGAAGCAATGAAAGCTAGACACCATATGAAAAATGCAATGAATATCACTCTACTAAGTTAAAACTGTCTCGTCATAAGTGCCATTTCAACAAATTAGTAGTACAAGCTAGAAAAGAATGCGAGATGAACCTATATCACACTTCGAAGTCAAATGTGTCTTATGATAAGTGATTGTTGCAGGTTACACAATAGTAGTAATTTGATGTAAGAACATGGTGTGATAGACAGATATTGTATGTTCTAGAAACATGAAAACGTGTCTTATTCAAGTATAATGTGTAAAGTAAGCAGATGGAATTCAACAAAATTAGAAGCAATACAAGCTAGACATCACACATAACATGCAACCACATATAGTTGCGGAGTTAGAGGGAGCACCGGTGATGGTGCACTAGGGGAGACGTGCTCATCATAAACACAGCTACGTTGAGTGCCTATGCATGTGTTGTCTCGAAATCATCTTGGGGGATGGAGGAGTAGAAAGCGTAGAGGCCCTCCGTTTGGAAGGGCACCTTTATCCGCGGCCTTGCTAACTTCCTTCCGCTTTATTGATTTTGAATTGTCAAGTAAAACCGACAAGAAAAAGCAATAAAATTCTCTCTTCAGAACTCATTCATGCATAATCTTGACAATCACTACTTTGATGTAAGGCAAACACATGATACCGAGGATGGAATATGTACGAAAAAGCAGACGGCATGGCATGTTCACAACTATTTGTGTAAACTAAGCAGAAACCATTCCAACAAATAAGAAGCAATGCAAGCTAGACACCACATGAAGATGCAACCAATATGACTCTGCCAAGTTAAAAGCGTCCCATCATAAATGGAATTTCAACAAATTAGAAGCAGTGCATGCTATAAATCATATGAAAGATGCAACTAATATCGCCTTTGCATATACTAAAGGTGTCTCGTCATATTGATTGATGCGGGATACAAAAAACAATAGTCTTATGTAAGGACATGCTTAATAGACAGATGTACTATGTACTAAATACGTGAAGGCATGTCACATTACTTGGTACAATGTATAAGCTAAGTAGAATAGCACATGCAGTTTAACCAGATTGGAAGAATTACAATCTAGACACCATATGCAACATGCAACCACATATCACGCTGCCAAGTTAGAGCAAGCACCTGCAATGCTAGTGTAGGGAAAATGCGGTAATCAACTATAGAGCTACGTTCACTATCTTCATCTAGCCTTGCTGTTTCTTGAGAATCATGTCGGGAGGCTGACACTGCATTCTTTAAATGAGGAGTAATCCACTTGCCTGACTGCCTCATCATAAGTGACTGATGAGGGATACACAAGAACATTAGTTTGATGTAAGAACATGGTTAATACACAGATGTACTAGTATGTACCAAAAACAGAAAGGCATGTCATATTCAAAGGTATAATGTGTAAGCTAAGCATATGCAATTTAACCAAATTGGAAGCAATACAAGCTAGACATCCGGCTGGAGTGGTGAGCATGATCATCTAGGACACGAGAGCACAGTGGGAGGCGGGCTGCTTCGCCACCATCGCGGCTTTTTAGTTGGCTTCCGTGTGATGCCTCTCTTTCTTTGGGCTTGTCCTTTGGCTCGGCCGATGCTCGACTAGCTATTTGTCTTCTGGTGCTCACGGGATGGTGGTTCATGTAAAAAATATCTTTCCTTATCTTAATAAAGACCGACTTCGACCTTTCGAATACAAGCTAGACACCATATGGAACATGCAACCACATATGACACCGCGAAGTTAAAGCAAGCACCTGGGATGGTGGTTCATTGCGAGCGAGGTCATCAACTCCAGAGCTACGTTTACCGTCTCCATCTGCTGACACTGCACCTATTATAAGGCTGAAACGTGTCTGGCCTATCCGCGTACGACGCTGGAGCGAGTTCTCTCTTTTCTTTTTTGCTTCTCTCATAGCAGCAGAGTCTGAAATACCTTTGCATAAAAACACAATAGTGAGAGTATGGGTGAAGTGTGTGCAGAACTAGTGCCTTTGTAAAAAGTAGCAGATAGCAGGTGGCTGAAAAATAAATGACAGGAGATATGATAGCTCTACAACATTGCATGGCAAACAAAATTAGATTCTACCCCGTATGATTTTCTAATATATGAGCACAAGAAATGCAGGTACTCCTCCAGCACACCACCACATGTGGTCATATCAAGATAACAATCGACTGAAAATAATTAGGTCAGTCAATTTTTTTAATGGACCGTCCTATCTATAAGGAACGGGCATATGGCCTTCATCTACCTCCCGCCAGTCACTGTTGACGATCTTTCTCGAACCGCCAGCGACCACCGGCCCAGACCCCTGCCTCCACCGCCCTCCCTCGCCTCGACCTCACACCACCGCCGTGCTTGGCAGCGCCCCTAGGCCATCCCTTTAATCCCGGCCGACCTCCAGATCGGGTGCCAGTAGCTCTAGGCCCCACACGCCCCTAAGATAAACACCGAGGTGCTGCTTCCCCAGCGTAATAGACGTTACGCCGGGGAATTGTTCCGTTAATTGGGAATCAACTGACCAGGAATTGAAATTCAGGGGGCCGACAGACCTCTAGCTAAGGTGAAATAGTATATGAGGGGAAACCTTGAGCATCGTGAGTTACTAGGAACATCTAGTATCAAGAAGAAGCGGTCAACTAGTGTCTTCTCGGGGATGAATACCATGCAAGCAGACACGTAATATTTGCACGAATAAGGGAAGAGGAGTACCATTTTCGGTTGCCGGTGTGATCGCCTCCACATGTCGCGCCGATCTTCTTCTTTTTGCCGGGGAAACCGATGTTTTGGAGGAGGGTGCATGCTTGGACGAACCCATGGCCAAATTGTTGACTATGTTGCCGTGGCCATATGTCGGTGGAGGGAAAGCAGATCCGAGGCAGCAAAGGATGGCGTAGCAGGAACAGCTCCGGTGCGGTGGAGGGTGGCGAAGTTGGAGCGGCAGTGGTGAGGCGCAGGACGACGTGGTTGAACTGGCTCGAATGCAGACGGCTCGGCCTCGGCTACAACTACTAGCCATGGAGGCGTTGCGGTTGAGGTTGAGGTGGGCGGCGGCGTCGGGGTATCGGCTCGGCGTGATGGAGGAGGCGGCGGTTGATGGGTGGACTGGGGTGGCGGACGGAGGACGCCGGGGTTTTGCGGCTGGTGGAGAGGTAGTTTTTGCGCCCACGGAGTACGAATGGGGAATTGGATGGGTGGGCGGGGGGGGACCATGTTTTGGTCAGGGACGCGCTTTTTTTTTGGCTTTTTTGGACAGAAGATGGGACGCGCTTGTTTGAAATTTGGGGAAAGTACAAACTTTGCCCCCCTCTTAAATTTTGGGCCTACTGTGGGTCGGGGGTAGGATGGTAATCGCAGGTGTCCCAAATAGTGGGCGGGAGCGATTTTGGCCGCACGCATGTGTGCTTAGGCGGCCATTGTGTACGAATGTTTTACGGAGGCGGTTGCGTGGTGTCTAGATGAAGCTACAAACCTACCCCGATTTAGACCTTTCGACGTCGGGCCGGTAGGTTTCACAGGTTGGAGTTATTAGAAAAGTAATTTCCTTGTACTACCAAACATTGGTCTCACGCAGTTTCGGACGAGTAGAGGCTCTTTTGGTGCTTCGTTCAAAATTTTGAAACACAAGCATTCACGTTTAGAGTACTCTTGAACTTTGAGGATTGACCTAAATAGACAACGTTAAATTTGACCTTGTATGTTTGAAAACCTCATTAAATTATCCGCTTCTTTTTGAAATTTTGACACTTGAAAATCCTATAACTATGATTATTTTGGAATGGAGGAGCTAAATTTGAATCTATTTTGTACACAACTACATATGCTATTATGTACAAAATCAGAGCAAAGATTGGTGCCCCCATAATTTAGGTATGATTTACAAGTGCCATGATATCAAATTCAAATAATTGAATGGACTTCATGTTGAATTCGATTTTTTTAAACCACCTTAAGTTGAATTCAAATGTATGCTAGTTCATAGGTAGCTATTTATAATGTTCATTGTGTAACTTTCGTATGTATAATGGCTTTACACACACAACATGAACTATACTCACGTTTATATTTGATTGCTAAAGCGATGCATTGTCCGGATTTCAAAGTACTAACTATGTGGATCAATTGTGTTGAATAATAACATAGACATGCTCAAATTCGATAGAATCTAGATGTGTGATGGATCAATGACCGTTCCTTACGCGAATTGCAAATATCATGATCCCATCCTCCTATTTGGATACAATTTATATCTTTAATCAATGTGTACAACAGTCTTGTACGTGTAGTTTCACTATCCATCGGTGGTCTCTCACACATGCTCACACACTCTCTCCCGAGGTGTCTTTCTCGCACACATGCTCTCGATATAACCCCCCTCCCTTTCGTAACCATTTACGACTATTTTCACTAACCTTTATCACAAGCACTCTTCCTCTCGCAACCATACACACGCACAATCCCCATCGACCCTTTCTATATACATAGACTTGCCTACGTGTCTCCTGTCGCACATTATCTTTAGGCACATCTCTCACGCATTGTTTCACACCTCTCTTCCTAATCGATTTAGTATGATTCTAGCAGAGCATTCTGTATGATGCCCCTTAAAGTTAGGTTGGATGAATAGTAATATCAGAGATAAAGGGGTTACCTTAGTCCGAGAACCTAGGGTTACAAATCCTAGCCGGCTTTGTCAGTGGACATAGAGTCCTTGACAATTATGCTATCTTTGTCTTGTACGACTAGTCATCCATGGGTCTCCCTAAATGCATCACGGGCCGACCAATGTGGCGCAGGACAAAACCGAACGAAGGGCCTCATCTCGACCCACCGGACCTCACGCGGTGAGACACCCTCTGCCCCCACGTCTCGTTATCTTCTCACACCCACACATACCAACACAGACACCACACACAAAAATATATTCTCCTAGTGCCTATATCCACTCGCCCCTTGCATATACACACTCAAGGGAATCTCTCGCCATGACGTCATATTCGTCTCTCTCTCTCTCTAGACCACTCTCATTTCTCGTGCTATCTCTCCCACGCCTCCCCGGCCGGCCCCTCTATCCATGCCTCTCTCGAATACATAATACACACACATACCTCTCTAGGCCCTGCCAAATGCATCAACTACACATTCACACATGTTACATCATGTACCCCATTGATCTAAAGAGCCCTCTCTTCACGTTTATTTCACATACAACATTCCTTTTGAATAAAGTGTGGCCAAAAAAATATTTTAGAATTTCTACATATATACAACATTACAAAGTTATTCAGAGGAGTATGAACGCTTGCATTTTTTTTGACAGAAAGACTGTAAGGGAACCCCTTACAGTATGAACGCTTGCATTGCATGGTGCCCACAATGATATTTATTCTGCACTGTGAATTTGTATATTTTTATACTATATATAAAGTCATAATAAAGAGAAACGAAGAGCATCTCTCTCTCCATCGCATACCCCCCTCTACGCCCCTTTCACGTACGCACACAAACTATCTCCAGGTCCTGTAAAAGTAAGCCCCCAACACATTCACGCATGTTTCATCTCTCTCTCATGATATATACAAGGATTTATCATTGTATTTGAAGCGAAAGCATAATACGTACATTGGACTTGAGAATCCACTCATTACGGTCACCATTTACGTTTTGTGGTTATTATACGATCCACGGGCTCACTTTGTATAACTCTGTATTTGCTCAAGACACGACTAGTTGACCAGTTAAACGCTCCACGTGGCACCTCTAGTGTTGCATCACATTATCTCACTACCATCAGGCCCACATGTTGGCTTGTATGTACTCTACATCTACACTCTTATAAAATACTAGCAAGATGCCCATGCGTTGCATGGAACATCAAGATGCATTTGTATGAGTAGTTTATCTTGTGGGAGAAAAGGATGAACAAGGGAAGGCCTTATTTGCAAGTGTGGAGAGGGGTGTGGGTATCTTTTTGCAAAATTGCCATAGTTTCCTTCCTATCCATCAGATATAGATGGACGGCCTATATTGCAGGATGGCAGGCACACGATCATCACCGACTATGCTTTTTATAAGAGTAGGGATAAAATACACTCTTATAAAAAACATAGTTGGTGATGATGGTGTGCCTGCCATCCTGCAATACAGGCCGTCCGATTTATATCTGACAGATAGGAAAGAAACTATGACAATTTTGCAAAATGGTACCCACACACCTCTCCACATTTGCAAATATGGCCTTCCCTTGTTCATCCTTTTCTTTCACAAGATAAACTAGTCATACAAATGCCTCTTCATGTTACGTGCAACGCACGGGCATCTTGCTAGTAAGAATGAAAACAAACGACAAAAAAATATTGGACGGTGGTTCGAAGTCATGTCCGCGGGCACAACGGACAAGGTGGCCTTGTATTGGTATGCTGAGCCGTCTGTTTTAACACACATGAGCTGGTGTGGTGATTATACACACACACGCATGCATGCACACGAACTGCATGCACGCAACACTCACACGAACACATGCACCCATGCACGCACACAACACTCACACATACACACGCAGCCACACACGCACGCAACACTCACACGCACACATGCACGCATGCATGCACACACCAGTACACCACACGACCAACACACACTCTCACGCTCAAGTGCTCAACCTACACGTGCATCCGCACACATCAGGCCCTCACAGACACATACACAATAAGGTGATTCCTGCACACAGGGTGGAGTCTTGTCGCGCCTGCGTAAATTTTTGTTTATCTGACCTTTTCCCTATGCGAACTGACAGGTGGGACCCATAAGGAACGTGGTCAATTTAACTAGTCAACATGGTGCCACACAGACTATTTGGCCGGTCAACAGAGTGCAATCCAATGCTGAACCATGAGCAAGTGACCGTATAATCACTGCAAAACGTATATAGTGACCGTAATCAGCTTATTCCGAAGTTCGATGAACGTATTACTCTTTTCTCTCTGTAGGCCCTCCAAAACTACATCTCTACACGTTCTCGCATGTTACGTCTAACAACTATGCAATACAGCACTACTACTACACTCTAACAAAATAAATCATATGTGTTTTTAGTTTTACTAGATATCATACTGTTACTTAATTATTCAGTTTGCATACATTAAAATTGCCTTTGAAATGAATGGCCAGTATCATATACCACACGGGAACAATCCCGCCCTTTCCTGTTTAATCGGGTTTGTATCGATGGATCGTGCAAACCAGCAAAACTATAGTACTATATACAGTACAAGCGACAGTTCACTGGGCCGTCGTGTCGTGTACTCCTCCGTCGTAAGAGTGGAGCACTCGCTTTCATAAATCTTCTAGTCCCTTTCACCGACATGTGGGACATCAAGCTACCGGGTCCACGTGCCATACCGGAATACAGTGCAGAGCAACCGGGGTGAAGCACCCAGTCATGGCGCCGGCGTAGTAATGAGCAATGAGGCATCAAATCACAAAGTTGCACCTTTCCCGCAGTTAAGTTGGAGGGACAAAGTAATAATTCTAAAAAAAGAAGTTGGAGGGACGAAGCAACCATCATTTCACTCGTTCTTTGAATCCGCTTCTCCTCATCTTCTTCAAGTTAACCACGTGTTGCTTCTGCCGTTGTTCTGCCTCATGTGGGAAGCGGATCTGCTTGGTAAAGCACTGACACGTGCGACCGCATGTTAGAAAACCGCCAGGACAACATCCTCTAAAAATAAGAAACCTCCCTCGCCATCTGCGTGGCAAAATCACCTCCTTTTTACTAATCTTGATTCTATATTTTTTTAGATCAATATAATATAGATTTGTATAGATAGCACACAGGAGCAAAACCAAGTGGTACGGTTAAGGGCATCCACAATGTGTAGCCAAATGTGAAAATAGCTTTTGGCATCATGGGAACCATTGTGGACAGTGTCGCCAAAGCCAAAAGGATGGAACCGAAGCTCCCTGATTGATTGATTGAAGGAATAGAGAAATGCAACGTCTCTCCTCTTTCTCCCGTGCTTGGACGCATGTACAGTACAGAGGACAGAGTATACTCCCCTGTCCCTTCTATCACAAAGCAGTGAGGCGTCAAATCACAAAGCACGGACGAAGCAACCATCATTTCACTCTTCGCTCACTCCTCTTCTCCATCGTCTTCTTCGAGAAACCATCTTACCGCACTAAGATGGACGGACGACGCTATTGTGTATGAGTAGTACTAGTACATTTATGCATCCTTTGGTTCAACGGACTTCCTGGATGCAAATAAGGCGGTTTTCTCGGCTTGAGGGCGACACTTGCGAATGACTTACCATGGTCACCCTCAATGGTGTTCTCCGTCGAACACACTGCGCCAAACCACAACGTTCGAGATATCATCGACGTCACCGCAATGGGGAAGGAAGTCAAATATAGTTACTACCTCCATTTTTTTGTACACAAGGCCAGTATATCAAAATTACAATTTGCAAAAGGCCACTAACACTAATCGAGGCAAAATTGATGGGGTTTGCCTCGTACTAGCAACCAACGACATTAATATCCCCTGCATGCATGCAGAAGTGAGAAGGCTGGTTTGCATGGCACTACATTAATCAAGCGATGAGGAGTGAGATGGTTAGCTCTTTGGGCTTTGGAGAAAAAAAGCATTAATTGACACGTGAAACGAGGATTTTTATCGCTCAATCCCACGAAGGAAAACCCCGACTTTCTTTTTTAACACTAGTACTCCTAGTACGTAGTACTACATACTTATCCTGTTTGGGTCTAGGCCTTGCATTGCCATACTTCACCACATATTTTTGCCAAGCTTGCCTAAAGTTTTCAAAATGAAAAGGAGGTACACTTGAGCACGGATGTCGCGGTCGCACCGCACCCTCACACGGTCGCTCCTCCACACCACGGTCGCACCGCACTCTCACATGCACAGTCGCTCCGGCACGCCGCAAACCCAACCAAGGGAACGCACCCTCACTGACACGTGCTGTCGCATGTGAACAAACCAAACTCAGCCATCCTACCGCTGAGACATAATTTTCGTTCATAGAGTATGTCTATCCAACCGCATGTTGGGGAGTATCCGTACGACCCATGCAGTGGTCTTTTGGGGAAGAAGAAGAGGTGAGGAAGAAGGGTTAGGAGACGTAGGATATTCATCCAACTGCCTGAAATGGTAGACTAACCCAAGTAAGGCGACTTGCATAACAATATATGTTTTTACACAGCAAAAGATCCATAAAAACAACAACATAAATAAAAACTATCACTCCTCGTGGAACGAGACAACCTCGTCGTCTTTGGTTGCCGGCGCGAACCAGCCGTAGCTGCCGACGTGTGTCTTCGCACCGTGGTTGTCCTCGGACTCTAGCTACTCGTGCACGCGGAGCATGCGAGCGCTCTGCTCGGAGGAGAGCACCGCTCGGTTCAAGTCAAGGACGTCCGGTTCCGCCTGCAGGAGGGCCTCGATGGCAGCGGCATCCGCGCACTCCGCGTCAAGTCGAGCCTCCGCCGCCCGGTTCAAGTCCAGGACGTCCGGTTCCGCCTGCAGGAGGGCCTCGATGAGAGCGCCATCTATGCGCTCCGCGTCGAGTTGAGCCTCTGCCACCCGGTTCAAGTCCAGGACGTCCGGTTCCGCCTGCAGGAGGGCCTCGATGGCAGCGGCATCCGCGCGCTCCACCTCAAGTTGAGCCTCCGCCACCCGGTTCACATCCACGACATCCGGTTCCGCCTGCAGGAGATCCTCGTTGGCAGCGGCATGCGCGCGCTCCGCGTCGAGTTGAGCCTCTGCCTCCCGGTCCTCCTTTAGTATCGCCAGGTTGAACCGCTGGTCCGCGTGCACCATGGGGGACTCGGACGCCGGCACGAAGTCTACGTCCATCATCTCATACCCATCGGGGCCCTTCTGCGCCGCCTTCGCCATTGTAGCGACCCGACCTCAGGCGGTCAAGTCTCTGTGCTTCAGTGTCATCCCTGGATTGATAATGCTGACACACACAGTACTTAAAGGATTTATAATAGAGTAGCAATCACACTATTATTACATCGAATGTCTCCAAAGAGAACTTATTACAGTAAACATGGCTTAAGGCCATCTAAATAAGATAACAACTGATGGCTTGAAGATAAAGTGAGTCCATCAACTCCAACGGCATAGCTGAGTGCACGACAAACGACCTATGGCACCTTACTTGTCATCTGAAAAGTCTGCAACATGACACGTTGCAGCCTGAAACGGTCAAGACATGGAATATCTTTGGCAATATAACACGATGAGAACAATGAACAGATAAATGCTATCACTACATGCATATATGGCTGGTGGAGGCTCTATGGTTATACGATTTTTGCGAAAAGCCAATTTTTTCCTACAACAAAGGAATAAAATTTTTATTTACTATAATGGTGGTTGAAACAACTTTGAGAAGTTTCCTCCAACTCAATCCCAATTAAGGTAATCATTAACAACCCAACAAATTACTTTAGAGTGATGAGATCAAATCAATAATTCATGTACCAGATACTCAGGATGTCCATAACCGGGGACACGGCTAACCATGATTAGTTTGTACACTCTGCAGAGGTTGCGCACTTTTCCCCACAAGACTCGATCTCCTCCGTTGAATTTCTCGCACTACATGGTGTTTGAGAAACAGATGACCGAGACATAGTCTTTCAGAAGCATTTACTCTTTACTCTGGGTGGACAGTTAAACCTACTTTCCCTCTACATCTGCTAGCCCACCACTGAAAGAGGTCACACAACAAACACAACTATGCCAGAGCCCATAATGGCTTGTGGGTGCACACGGAAGTTTCTAGCATGAATAATCTTATGATCCCTTTGAGCACGGGTGGCATCGTAGGATGATCACACTGTATAACCCCGGGATATCCTAGGACAACACTGGATTCCCCAGGTGTCCAAAACAAACAATCCACCCAAATGTGTATTAAAGTTGCCACCTTAAGTTGAACCATTAATTAACAAATCTCACATCTGTCATGGATACCCTCAAACCCAATCCACGTCTACGAGCATAGCATAGCAATATAAGCATAACGTAGAAGTAACTCCCAGGGTTTGATAATAAAATAGGGCAATAGGTTCTACCTCATCAACTACTTCCCAAACCCACAAGTTAATCACATCCTAATCATGCAGTGTTTGAGGATTGTAACTAATGCATAAAACTGGGTATGAAAAGAGTATGATCAATGTGTTACTTGCCTTGCTGATGATCCGCAAAACCTAGGGACTCGTAGTAGCACGCTTCGCACTCCGGGAATTCTATCGCAAACAAACAATATCATACATAAGAAATGAAGCAAAGATGCACGGGTAAATCTCAAACAAAGAGAGCTAACCAGAAAGTTCAACTGAAGAACTCTGGTTTGCAAAAAGAATCAAATCAAACGGAGCAACGAAACTCAAACAGCCAAAGAAACAAGATCCGATTACTAATCTGGACTAAAGTTAAATTTTACAGTACCAAAATCTTGTTCAAGTTGGTTAAACAGAAATAGGGTTTCGAGATGAAGATCTAGGCGCTTGAATTGCCTGATTCCGATAAACAAGCAAAAAGATAAACTAAAACGAAAATCAGGGCAGAAATCACGATCGAAAATAATCGCCGAAAAACCCTGGAAAAAGAAAAACTGACGAACAGGCTAATGAACAAATGTTCGCTGTCTGCGGCTAACGGGTGAACAAAGTTCGTTAAAACGAACGTACGGACGAACGTCCGCTAAATAAATAAACCGACAGAAAACCGTCTAAAAAAATAAACCGGAAACTAAAAAAACCGGATCTAGATCTAGGGTTTACCGCAATAAACCGGCCAAGAAAAAAAACGGCGGCGGCGACGGCTAACTCCGATGGTGGCACGGGGAGGTGGCGCGGCGGGCGGGCAATGCGGCAGCGCGGCGAGGCGGTGCGCGCGGCGGCGGCTAGCGCTAGCTGCGCTAGGGTTTGGCGGCGGGGTGGGCTGCGGTGACGATGGGATGGCGGGGTGGGCTGCGGGGCAGGGGGCGCGGCTTATAAAGGCCCGGGCGGAGGACTCTGGCTCGGGCACAGCCCGGAGTCAGGTCGAACTTTTTTTTCTAAACATTCTGACGCGCAGAAAAACAAAGAAAAGAAATAGTAAACGGACTCCAAAAATCCCGAAATAAATTTTCCCCGTCCTCTAGAAATATGTCGGACAAGGTGAACATTTATTTGGGCCTATAATGCAATTTGAAAAACGTGTATTTTTCCTAATTCGAATAAAATAGCAATAAAATCCAAATAAAATTTATTTATTTGATTTTAATATTTTTCCTCCAATATTTCATCTATTTTGGGGAAGTCATATCATCTCCTCTCATATATTTTAAATTCGGAATATTTTCGGGGAGAAAAATTAATTAAAACCAAAATGATCCTTGTTTCAATATTTGATAAAATTCAAATATGAAAAGCAGTGAAATCCCCAACTCTCTCCATGGGTCCTTGAGTTGCTTAAAATTTCGAGGATCGCAAACGAAAATGCAATAAAATATGATATGCATGAATGACCTATGTATAACATTCCAAATTGAAAATTTGGGATGTTACAAACCTACCCCCCTTAAGATGAATCTCGTCCTTGAGATTCGGGTTGGCTAGAAAATAGGTGTGGGTGGTCCTTGCATAGATCATCCTCTCTTTCCCAGGTGGCTTCATCCTCGGTATGGTGGCTCCACCGAACTTTGCAAAACTTGATAACCTTGCTGCGAGTAACTCGGCTGGCAAACTCAAGAATCTTGACAGGTTTCTCCTCATATGTCAAATCACTATCCAAATGTATTGCTTCCAGGGGCACTGTATCTCTCAGAGGAATACCAGCCATCTCTGCATGGCACTTATTCAACTGGGAAACGTGGAACACATCATGTACTCCCGACAGTCCTTCGGGTAACTCCAACTTGTAGGCAACCTCTCCCATGCGTTCCAAAACACGGTGCGGTCCCACAAATCTCGGGGCTAACTTTCCCTTAACTCCAAAACGTTTAACTCCTCGAAGAGGTGACACTTTCCTTGAATCGCTCTGTCTCCGATTTCATATACTACCTCCTTGCATTTTGAATCAGCATAACTCTTACATCGGGTGAGCTACCTTCAGTCTATCTCGAATTAGCTTAACCTTCTCTTCGGACTCCTTAATCAAATTTGGTCCAAACAACTGACGGTCTCCAACTTCATGCCACATCAACGGTGTTCTGCACCTTCTTCCATACAGGGCTTCGAACAGTGCCATCTTCAAACTGTCCTGGTAGCTATTGTTGTATGAGAACTCCGCGTAAGGCAAATTGTCATCCCAACTAGATCCATAATCTAGCGCACAAGCTCTCAACATGTCCTCCAGAATCTGATTGACTCTCTCGGTCTGTCCATCCATACATGCGGGTGAAAAGTCAGATCTTGAATTCCAGCCTCGTACCCAAGGTGCAGGTGCGGTTGGTGCCAAACTTTGAAGTAAACTGTGTTCCTCTATACGTCGATGGTCCTCGGAACTCCGTGCAGACATACGATCCTGGTCATATATATCTTGGCCAACTTCGCACTTATATAGGTGGTTTTCACTGGGATAAAGTGGGCTACTTTGGTCAAGCGATCCACTGCTACCCAGATAGAATCATATCCCGATCGGGTCCTGGGTAATCCGGTGATAAAATCCATGCCAAGCTTGTCCCACTTCCATTCGGGTATCGGCATAGGTTGCAGTAATCCTGCTGGTTTCTGATGCTCTGCCTTCACTCTCTGACATACATCATATACTGCTACATACTCTGCAACATCCTTCTTCATACTAGTCCACCAGAAACGCTCCTTCAAGTCCAAATACATCTTAGTGTTTCCGGGGTGTATCGAGTATGGCGAGTCATGAGCTTCCTGTAGTATCAACTTCCCGATCTCTGCATTATTGGGCACATATACCCGGTCCTCAAACCACAAGGTGTCGTGCTCATCCTCATGAGAACCTTTGGTTGTCCCTTCACTCATCTTCTCCTTTATTTCGGCAATTTCTTTGTCATCTTTCTGAGCTTCTCGAATCTTACCCAATAATGTTGACTGAACCTCCAATGCTGCAACAAAACCTCTAGGGACTATCTCCAAACGTAGTCCCCTGAGATCTTCTACCAACTCCTTTGGCATTTCTCCGCTTATGAGGGTATTGACGTAACTCTTCCGGCTCAAAGCGTCTGCTACGACATTGGCCTTGCCTGGATGATAGTGCAACTTCATATCATAATATTTTATGAGCTCCAACCATCTCCTCTGCCTGAGATTCAGCTCCTTCTAAGTAAAAATATACTTCAAACTCTTGTGATCCGTGTACACATGGCAACGGTTTCCAATGAGAAAATGTCTCCAGGTTTTGAGCGCATGTACCACAGCTGCTAACTCCAACTCGTGTGTGGCATAGTTCATCTCATGTGGTTGAAGTTTTCGTGAGGCATACAAAACAACTCTTCCGTCTTGCATAAGTACTCCTCCAAGTCCTAAGCGAGAGGCGTCGCAACACACTTTGGAAATCCTTGTGTATATCTGGCAGAATCAGCACTGGGGCTGTAGTCAAACGTTTCTTCAACTCCTGGAAACTAGCTTCACATTCTTCAATTCAATGGAACTTGGTGTCCTTGTTCAACAATGCCATCATAGGTTTTGCAATCTTAGAAAAAATCTCAATAAATCTCCAATAGTATCCCACGAGTCCAAGAAAACTGCGGATCTCTCCAACTGAGGTGGGTGCCAACCACTCAAAGGATCGATCGAACAGGTGGGATCCTTTGCTATACCTTCTCCGATATAACATGTCCAAGAAATCCAACTTCCTTCAACCAAAACTCACACTTGCTAAACTTGGCATACAACCGATGTTCCACGAGTTTCTCGAGAACTAACGCATAAATGCTCCTTGTGTTCCTCTTCATTCTTTGAGTATACCAAGATATCATCAATGAACACCACGACAAACTTATCCAAGAACTCCATGAACACCTTGTTCATCATACTCATGAAATAGGCAGGGGCGTTAGTTAGTCCAAATGACATAACCGTATACTCGTATAACCCGTACCTTGTGGTGAAAGCTGTTTTAGGTATATCTTTTTCCATAATCTTCAGCTGGTGATATCCTGATCGCAGATCGATCTTCAAAAACACCTTAGCTCCTTGCAACTGGTCAAACAAATCATTGATCATCGGAAGTGGGTACTTATTCTTAATTGTTACTTCATTCAACGCACGATAATCAACCACCATCCTTAATGATCCATCCTTCTTCTTGACCAAAAGCACAGGGGCTCCCCATGGTGATGAACTTCGTCGAATGTAACCTTTTTCCAACAACTGCTTAATCTGCTTTTTGATCTGCTGAAGATCATTAGCGGGCATCCGGTATGGTCTCTTAGATATTGGTCCGGTGCCTGGCAATAGTTTTATCAAAAACTCGATGTCTCGATCTAGCGGCATGCCTGGTAACTCCTTTGGAAATACATCCGGGTAATCCTTTACTACCAGCACTTCCTCCTGAAGAACTCCCGTGAGAGAATTTACTTGAGTCCTCCACGACGCATGCCTGGATACATACTTGATCCTTTTTCCCTCCGGGGTAGTGAGCAAAATCGACTTACTGGCACAATCGATGTTTCCCCCATACATCGATAGCCAATCCATTCCTAGTATCACATCCAATCCTTGTGACTCCAAAATTATCAGGTCTGAGGGGAAAACATGGCTTCCAATGGTCAATGGCATCTGAAAACATCCTTGTCTTGCCATATATTCCGCTCCTAGCGAACATACTAACATAGGTGTCCTAAGTACCTTAGTGGGCAACTTATACTTATCCACGAATCCCCTGGATATGTATGAATGCGATGCACCAATATAAAAAAGAACGATTGCAGTAAAAGACTTAACCAAAAACTTACCGATAACTTCATCTGGTTGCTCCTCAACTTCCTCCACATTCATGTGGTTCACTTGTCCACTACTGAAAGGGTTGGGCTTCTTCCCAGTGCTTCCATTGCCATTACCGTTCTTCAATTCCGGACAATCATTGGCATAGTGCCCAGTCTTCCCTCACTTGAAACAGGTAATGTGACTTTGATCCTTCTTGGCGGGTGTGGCTGTGTTAGAGCGGTTCTGATTGCTGCCTGCTCCATTCCCGTTTCCATTCTTAGGGCCATTGTGGTTGTGAGAACTCCCTCCATTATGGGTGTGGCCTCCATGGTTATGGATAAGTCCTCCCGAGTTCGGGGTGAAACGAGGTTTCTGTTGAGCTCCAGAATTGTACTTTCCTTGTCCATACTTCCTCTTGCGGCTCTCAATTTGCTGCTGCTTCCCTTCCATCATAAGAGCCTTGTCTACCAACTCCTAGTAGTTGTTAAATGTTGCCACCATCAACTGCATGCTCATCTCATCATTCAGCCCTTCCATAAACTTCTCCTGCTTTGCGGCATCTGTGGCCACATCATCAGGGGCATAACGAGACAACTTACTAAACTCATCTATGTACGGAGCCACAGTACGATTCCCCTGGCATAAGTTGCGAAACTCACGCTTCTTCATGCTCATAGCTCCAGTTGAGACATGGGCTATGCGAAAAGCTTGCTGAAACTGATCCCAAGTGATATTGGCTATAGGGAAAGTGGCGGTGTAATTCTCCCACCATGACGCTGCTGGTCCATCCAATTGGTGTGCGGCAAAACGCACCTTCTCAGCATCAGTGCAACCTGCGGTGGTCAAATCCCTTCCAATCTTGCGTAGCCAGTCATCCTCAACTATGGGCTCGTTGTTGTTCTGGACTAATATCTGCATGAAGGCATTCTGCTGCTGGATCAACTGGGTGATCTCCGGTGGTAAGACAAATCCGGTGTCATGTCTCGGAGGCATCTGATGGGTTTAGAGGGAAGAGATTAGAATAGAAAGAGGTCTAGTGAGAAAGCACTGCCCATATGCACATGAGACAAAGACAATCATATCATATCACTCAATCAATCAAGCAAGGGCATACAATCGGTCTAGAACTATCGTTCCAGTGCTCAGACTATTCTATATACATGGGGGAATACTACTGGACCATTTGGTGGTGATTCTAGAAATTTTGATCGGTGGAAGACACCATGATGTGTGCTCTAGCTTCGTCTTCATAATCATCATCACTATCGTCGGGGTCAGAGTCGGTGTCGTTGATGATGATGTAGTCTTCGGAACAAATCTCCTTGGGTTCATCGTCTTCTCCTCCTGGCGCGGGATCTCCCATGAATACTCCGATCTTCTTTATCAGGTCATCATTCTTCTCCAATAGTATTGCGATTTCCTCCTCATATCCGTCACGCGTAGACTTGAGTTCCTCTTCTAGCTCGGTGATCCTAGTCATTGCCTTCTTCAGATCTATCATGCTTGCGCACATCTGGTTCTCCTGGCGTCGAATGTGCTAGTTTAGCTCCTGGATAAATGCTGCAATGGACCTATTCCTCCTGGTGCTGACTATCTCCCATTGCTCGTCTCGGCGCCCACATATCTGGTAGATAGTATCCTTGAGATCCTTGTGGCAAACTTCGGCAATGCGCCCCATGGCGATCTGAGCTGCCATGCTCTTTCCTAGACTCCAGGTTGGGGCATCAAAGGAAAACTCTATGGGTTTAGTGACTGACGTGAATGTCCTTCCTGGAACTTGAACTCGAATCATCCAACGCTCCTCTTCTGGTAAAGTATAGGTGTAGGTCCCGGTGAAACTTGGTTTTCCAATGTTCAGATATCTAGTGACTTCCTTCAAGTGTCGTCCAAAGTGGGTGTCTTTATCTGGTTGTGCAAACTTGTTCCTTGAGTCCGCCATCCTAAAGAGTAGAAAATGGAGAGGAGTCAGAAATGAGTAGAGAAGAGTGACTTATGGCTTTTCTTGGTGGTCGTGTCCTACATTCAGCGTGTGCTCTGATACCATCTTGTAGCAACCCGACCTCAGGCGGTCAAGTCTCTGTGCTTTAGTGTCATCCCTGGATCGGTAATGCTGACACACACATTACTCGAAGGATTTTTAACAGAGTAGCAATCACACACTTATTACATCGAATGTCTCCACAGAGAACTTTTACAGTAAACATGGCTTAAGGCCATCTAAATAAGATAACAGCAGAAGGCTTGAAGATAAAGTGAGTCCATCAACTCCAACGGCATAGCTGAGTGCACGACAAACGACCTATGGCAGCTTGCTCGTCGTCTGAAAAGTCTGCAACATGACAAGTTGCAGCCCAAAAGCGAATTGACACATGGAATATCTTTGGCAATATAACACTGATGAAACAATGAACAGATAAATGCTATCACTACATGCATATATGGCTGGTGGAGGCTCTATGGTTATACGATTTTTGCGAAAAGCCAATTTTTCCCTACAACAAAGGAATAAATTTTTATTTACTATCATGGTGGTTGAAACAACATTGAGAAGGTTCCTCCAACTTAATCCCAATTAAGGTAATCATTAATAACCCAACAAATTACTTTAGAGTGATGAGATAAAATCAATAATTCAAGTACCAGATACTCAGGATGTCCATAACCGGGGACACGGCTAACCATGATTAGTTTGTACACTCTGCAGAGGTTTGCACACTTTTCCCCACAAGACTCGATCTCCTCCGTTGAATTTCTCGTACTACATGGTGTTTGAGAAACGGATGACCGAGACAGAGTCTTTCAGAAGCATTTACTCTTTACTCTGGGTGGACAGTTACACCTACTTTCCCTCTACATCTGCTAGCCCACCACTGAAAGAGGTCACACAACATACTCAACTATGCCAGAGCCCATAATGGCTTGTGGCTGCACACATAATTTTCTAGCATGAATAATCTTATGATCCCTTTGAGCCTGGGTGGCGGACCGTAGGATGATCACACGGTATAACCCCGGGATATCCTAGGACAACACTGGATTCCCCAGGTGCCCAAACCAAGCAATCAACCCAGATGTGTATTAATGTTGCCACCTTAAGTTGAACCATTAATTAACAATCTCACATTTGTCATGGATATACTCAAACCCAATCCACGTCTACGAGCATAGCATAGCAATATATGCATAACTTAGAAGTAACTCCCAGGGTTTGATAATAAAACAGGGCAATAGATTCTACCTCATCAACTACTTCCCAAACCCACAAGTTAATCACATCCTAATCATGCAGTGTTTGAGGATTGTAACTAATGCATAAAAACTGGGTATGAAAAGAGTATGATCAATGTGTTACTTGCCTTGCTGACGATCCGCCGAACCTAGAGACTCGTAGTAGCACGCTTCGCACTCCGGGAATTCTGACGGAAACAAACAATAGCATACATAAGCAATCAAGCAAAGATGCATGGGTAAATCTCAAACAAAGAGATCTAACCAGAAAGTTCAACTGAAGAACTCCGGTTTGCAAAAAGAATCAAATCAAACAGAGGAACAAAACTCAAACTGCGAAAGAAACAAGATCCGATTACTAATCTGGACTAAAGTCAAATTTTACAATACCAAAATCTTGTTCAAGTTGGTTAAACAGAAAGAGGGCTTTGAGACGAAGATCTAGGCGCTTGAATCGTATGATTCCGATAGATGAGCGAAAAGATAAACTAAAACGAAAATCAGGGCAGAAATCACGATAAAAAATAATCGCGGAAAAACCCTGGAAAGAGAAAAACTGAGGAACAGGCTAACGAACGAACGTTCGCTGTCTGTGGCTAACGGGTGAACGGCGTTCGTTAAAACGAACGTATGGATGAACGTCCGCTAAATAAATAAACCGACAGAAAACCGATCTAAATAATAAACCGGAAAACGGATCTAGATCTAGGGTTTACGGCAATAAACCGGCGAAGAAAAAAAAAGGCGGCGGCTAACTCCGGCAGCGGCGCAGGCAGCGGCGTGACGGCGGCGGCTGGCGCGGGCAGAGCTAGGGTTTGACGGCGGGGTGGGCTGCGGCGGCGGCAGGCTGGCGGGGTGGGTTGCGGGGCAGGCGGGCGCGGCTTAAAGGCCCGGGCGGAGGACTCCGGCTCGGGCACGACCCAGAGTCGGTTCGATTTTTTTAATATTAGGACACGCAGAAAAAAATGAAGAAAAGAAATACTAAACGGACTCCAAGAATCCCGAAATAAATTTTCCCCCTCCTCTAGAAATATGCCGGACAAGGTGACATTTATTTGGGCCTATAATGCAATTTTGAAAAACGCGTATTTTTCCTAATTCGAATAAAATAGCAATTAAATCCAAATAAAATTTATTTATTTGATTTTAATATTTTCCTCCAATATTTCATCTATTTTGGGGAAGTCATATTATCTCCTCTCATATATTTTTAATTCGAAATATTTTCGGAGAGAAAAATTAATTAAAACCAAAATGATCCTTGTTTCAATATTTGATAAAATTCAAATATGAAAATGGTGAAATCCCCAACTCTCTCCGCGTCTCCTTGAGTTGCTTAAAATTTTGAGGATCGCAAATGAAAATGCAATAAAATATGATATGGATGAATGACCTATGTATAACATTCCAAATTGAAAATTAGGGATGTTACAGCCATGAACATTGGATCGGCTTCCTCCTCCTCGTAGATTGGCTCCAGAGAACTCGGGGATTGGCTCGCTGCAAAGCGAGCTTGGGAGCGGAGGTCTCTGGCGCCGAGCGCCGCCGTGATTTCTGCGCGGCGCTCCGGCATCAGCATCTTGTAGTACGTGATTTTGCGGCGCACCTTGGATTTCCGGCGAACTAGGGGACGCTTGATGTGGGCTAGGGGATCGAATGGTGGGGGAAGGGGCTGAAGATTAGGTGTGGTTTTAGGGAAGTGGCTGGCGTAGGCCGAGCAGCGAAGGTGTTGGTGTGAATAGTGGTTCCTGTGATGATCGGTCAATCGGTTTTGACTGTACATCGCTCTTGTCGCGTTCACGTTGCAGCCTGGCACGCTGGACCCTCCATGTCGCTCACCGGATGGAACGCACTTCGTCTAGCGTTTTCGCTCGCTTGTGGGACCGCAGTTGTCAGTGTTCTGGGAACGGGGGTCCCCAGACTTGCCTGCCTATGGCCCACGGCGTGGCATTGCTAGCAGGCCTGTACATCCCATCTTCATCAATAAGGCATTCGAGACCCTCGAGAGGGGCCAAGCCTCACGAGGCGGACGTTCCAAGTCCTCCTCGGGAGCGGCCTCACCAGGCTGCCTCATGAGGAGCGGAGATATCGAGGCGGGTCAAACCTCGCGAGGCTCTCGTGACGCGAGCCATGACGATCGACACCAGGCGGGCGCCAGCGTGCACAGCGTCCTTGTTTCCTATTTGGTGCTAAGGAGGCCAGCGCAGGCGTGGAGTACCGAGGCATCATGCAAAGGTTTCCATATCAGTGCAACAAGACCAAGACCAGCAGGCCAGCAGGACGGAGGTCACCGTGGAGCCCAAGACGGCGTCATCACCAGAGCCCTTTCGCAGGCGAAGCCCACTTTTTTCAGGATAGCTTGTACTAGCTGTCCCCTTTCAAATTGGTCGCCGTTGTTGGCTCCCTTCCCGCTCAATATTTGGGAAGAGGACCAGGGCCCCTATAAATAGGACTAGCCACCACCAAAGGAGGCAGCTTGATCTCATCTGATAGAGAGCCAACCCTTAGCCACACCAACAGAAGAACACCTCAACGTCAGGAGGCCGTTCTTCCCCTTGTACTGTTCTTCATCAGCCCAAGAGGCAATCCACCACCACACACTGGAGTAGGGTATTACACCACAACAGTGGCCCGAACCAGTATAAATCTTGTGTCTTTGTGTTGCTAATTCGTCGAGTTCGTCCGCAAGATCTTAGCGAGCTAGGGCGTAGATCGGTAGGAGGGAATGAACTTCGCATGCACCCCAGAGTTTGAACCTTAAGGGTTTTGCCGGAACCCCAGATCCGACATTTAGCGCACCAGGTAGGGGTGCGCCGTAGATCCCCTCCACCAGCCTATGCTCCGCGCCACCGCACTTCACCCCCATGGCAGGTGCCCCGCCCCTGCTCCTGTGGCCGGTGCTGACGACGCGGCCGGGGGGCTCCTTCGTAGCGCGGCGGACCCGTCAGCTTTCCTGTTGGCGTACGAGGAGGCCATCCTCAAGGCCAGGGGCGATGACAAGGTCATGGCCAACTGGCTCCCCATGGCCCTCGCCGGCGAGCCACGCGCCTGGCTGCCCAACCTCCCTGGATCCATGGTGGCATCCTGGGGGAACTTCGCGACCTCTTCACTGCTCGCTACGCGGTACCAGCACACCACGCAGTCGCGACCCTGTTGGGAGGCTCTCAAGCACCGCCTTCACATCCCAACGTCAAGCCGTTCCTCCGCCAGATTGGTGCCGCTTCCAAGCTCCCGGGGGCTCCGCCGGGTTGGGCTGCGCCGGAGGCCGACCTCACCTTCGGCTCAGAGGACCACCCCGACTCCACCGCCGGCTCGGGCATGCTCCCAATGCTCTGCACGCCCACCATTTGCAACGTGGCTGTTACCAAGACCCTCATCGACGGCGGTGCCGGCCTCAATTTGCTCTCCGTGGAGGCCTTCAGCCTTCTTCACGTGCCACTCGAGCGGCTCGGCCTCAGCAAGCCTTTCTCAGGAGTTGGTGATGGCACTGCCCACTCTCTGGGACAGATCTGCCTTCCTGTCACCTTCGGCACGCACGACAACTACCGTACCGAGCTGGTCGACTTCGACATCACCCCTATTGGCCTCCCGTACAACGCCACTCTCGGGTACCCGGCTCTGGCCCAGTTCATGGCAGCGACTCATCCGGCCTACAACCTCATGAAGATGCCTGGGAGCAAGGGCGTCCTCACTATCAAAGGGGACGCCAAGGAGGCCCTGGCGGCGCTCAAGCTTGCCCTCAAAACCGCCGCGGCGGTGCAGCTTGCCGCGCGGGCACCTCCGAGCCCAAGGGAGCCGTACCGACCAAGAAGAAGCAGTTGTTTACACAAGACAAGGCGGAAACCAAGCAGGTGCCAGTCAACGAGGACGGCCCCTCAGGAGCCACCTTTACCATAGGTGCCAGCCTCGACCAAGGCCAAGAGGAAGCTTTGGTGAAGTTCTTGCACGCAAAAAGGATATATTTGCGTGGGAGCCCAATCAGCTGGTAGGAGTTCCGAGAGAGGTGATTCAACATCATTTAAGGGTGTGCTCCAATGCACGCCCCGTGAAGCAGCGGGCCAGACGACAGTCCACTGAGAAGCAGGCCTTCATCGTCCAAGAGACCCGCAAGCTGGAGGCGGCTGGTGCCATTCGCGAGGTTCGGTATCCCAAATGGCTGGCGAACCCCGTCGTATTGCCGAAGAAAGGCGGAAGGAACGGATGTGCGTCGACTTCACCAACCTTAACAAAGCCTGCCCCCAAGATCCGTTCCCGCTCCCACGCATCGATCAGATCGTCGACTCCACCGCTGAGTGCGACCTGCTGTGCTTCCTGGATGCATTCTCAGGATATCACCAGATCAAGATGGCGGTAGAAGCTGTGGAGAAGACAGCCTTCCTGACCCTATGTGAGGTGTACTTCTACACCTGCATGCCCTTTGGATTGTGCAACACGGGCGCAACCTTTCAGCGACTGATGCACATCGCCTTGGGGCGGTAGCTTGGGAGAAACACAGAGGCCTACGTCGATAACATTGTAGTGAAGTCTCGGGAGGCAAGGACCTTGATTCAAGACCTGGAGGAGACCTTTGCGAGCCTGCGCCAAGTAAACTTGCGGCTTAACCCGGAGAAGTGCATGTTCGGCGTCCCTTCCGGCAAGCTGCTGGGCTTCCTCGTGTCCCATAGAGGGATCGAGGTGAACCAGAGAAGGTCAAGGCCATCGAGGACATGAGCCCGCCGCAACCCCTTAGGGAGATGCATAAGCTGGCTGGCTGGGTAACTGCGTTGGCACGCTTCATCTCCAAGCTAGGGGAACGCGTCCTACCCTTCTTCAAGCTGATGACAAAGAAGGGCCCATTCGAGTGGACCCAGGAGGCCGACCGAGCTTTTCAAGACCTCAAGAGATACCTCACCAGCCCTCCGGTGATGGTAGCGCCATGACCCCTCGAGCCCCTAGTACTCTACCTCGCTGCAACCTCGTACTCCTTGACAAAGCCTTGGTGGCAGTTCGAGGAGCACCAAGCCAAGAGCACTGTCTTAGGGCTACAACTGAAGCAATGCAAGATCAGGAAGGCGCCGCAGGAGCCGTGGCAGCGCCGACAGAAGACCAAGCTCAAGAGGACGCCGCCTCCAAAATTCCCGCAAACAATCAGGCGTCAGGAGCCCCGTCACCTCACGAGGCGTCTCAACTTCCGCAAGACACGAGCCCAGACACCGCGCCATCACTCGTCGAACACCCGGTGTATTTCGTCAGCACCGTGTTGCGAGATGCGAGGGCGTGATATCCCATGCCTCAGAAGCTTCTGCTTGCACTCTTGGTGGCCTCGCGCAAGCTGCGGCACTACTTCCAGGGGCATCCCGTCAAGGTTGTCTCAGCCTACCCATTGGAGAGGGTGCTCAGGAGCCCCAATTCTGCCGGAAGGGTCGCCGAGTGGAACATCGAGCCGCAAGCATTCCAGTTAGAGTTCAGCACTACCAGGGTCATCAAGGGAGCCGTGCTCGCTGATTTTGTGGCAGAATGGACGGACGTCCCGACACTTGAAGTAGGCGAAGACAAGTCCACCTCGCCAGGAAGTGAGGCACCAGACGGTTGGGTCATGTACTTCGATGGCGCCTTCTGCACCGTAGCGCGAGGTTGGAGCAGTACTCATCTCGCCCACTCAGGATAAGCTCTACTATGCCATGCAGCTCTGCTTTCAGCAGGGCGAGAAGGTCTCCAACAACATCACGGAATACGAAGGCCTCATAGCTGGACTGAAGGCCGCGACAGCTCTGGGGTGAAGCGCCTTACCGTTAGAGGTGACTTGCAGCTCCTCGTCAACTTCTCCAACAAAGTGTACGAGCCAAAGGACGAGCATATGGAGGCATACCTTGCGGAGGCGCGCGAGATGGAGAAGCAGTTCTTGGGCTTGGAGCTGCAGCACATGCCCCGGGGCACCAACAAGGAAGCCGACGACATCGCCAGGAGAGCATCCAAGCGGCAGCCACAAGAGCCCGGTGTTTTTGAGGAGCGGCTCTTCGAGCCATCGGTGACACCACCACTTTCAAGCACAGTTCAGCCTTGGGAGGAGCTCCCACAACCTCCCGCCACAGGAGCCCCGGCCTGTGGCCCGACCTCAGGAGCTCGCTTCCTCTTGGTGCTCGAACCTCAGGAGGGATGCTGGACCAAGGAATTCAAGGAATATCTGATGCAAGGGGCGCTGCCGGAGAAGGAGGAGGATGCAGAGCGTGTGGTTCGGCAAGCCACGGCGTACTGCATCCAGGATGGTGAGTTGTACAGGAAGCGGCCAAACGACGTTTCCCTGCGCGGCATTTCCAAGGACCAGGGGAAGGAGCTGCTAACTGACGTACACGGTGGGGACTGCGGGCACCACTCATAATCATGGACCCTCGTCGGCAAAGTATTCCGCAGTGGGTTCTACTGGCCCACTGCACTCTACGACGCAGCTGAGCTGGTGAAGTCCTGTGAAGCCTGCCAGTTCCACGCCAAGAAAATTCATCAGCCAGCTCAGGGCCTCCAGACCATTTTGCTCACGTGGCCGTTTGCGGTCTGGGGGCTGGACATCTTGGGCCCGTTCCCTCGAGCGCCTGGGGGCTACCGCTACCTCTACGTCGCCATCGACAAGTTCACCAAGTGGGCGGAAGTGGAAGCCATCCGCACCATCCCAGCTGGCTCTGCTGTCAAGTTCATCAAGGGCCTCGTGAGCCGCTTCAGGGTCTCCAACCGCATCATCACAGATAACGGCTCGCAGTTCACTAGTAACCTCTTCAAAACCTACTGTTCTAACCTTGGAACGCAGATCTGCTACGCTTCGGTGGCACACCCCAGGAGCAATGGTCAGGCCGAATGCGCCAACGCGGAGGTCCTGAGGGGCCTCAATACTAGGACCTTCAAGGAGAAACTCGAGGCCTGTGGAAGGGGCTGGCACGACGAGCTCCAGTCCGTGGTGTGGTCTATCCGCACCACCGCCACCAAACCAACGGGCGAGACCCCATTCTTCCTTGTCTACGGAGCTGAAGTAGTCCTTCCTCACGAGGTTAAGCATCGCTCCGCACGGGTCCTGGCATTCGATGAAACGCAGCAGGACGCCACGCGGGGGATGGACCTCGTGCTGGGGGAGGAGCGTCATCGTGAAGCTGCACTGAGGGCGGCAAGGTAACAGCAGGCGCTGTGGCGATACCACTGCCGCAGCATCCGGTCCAGGATGCTCGAGGTGGGCGACCACGTCCTGAGGCGGGTCCTCTCCAGGGAAGGGCTGCACAAGCTTTCACCCATGTGGGAGGGCCCGTTTAGGGTCGTCCATGTCTCCAGTCCTGGCGCCACGCGCCTGGAGATGCAGGACGGGATACCTATCCAGAACGCCTGGAACATCCAGCACCTCCAGAAGTTCTACCCATGAAGCAAGGCCTAGAGCCTGTGAAGAAAGGCCCAGAGCCTGTGAAAAAGGCCCGTTGCCTGTGAAGAATCGCCGCCCGTGACACTCTCATGTAATAATGAGTGGGGCTGTACACGCCCCGGAGTCTCAGGAGCGCCGGCCTCCGGCCCTGGGGCTCCCTCCCATGCCTAGTGGCAGCACTTAGCTCCGCGCTGGTGAGAAGACTTGAAGACTAGATTAGGTGCCGGACGCGGCTTTTCATTTGCTTTCCGTAGTTGGCTCACTTTTCCTTAATCGAAGTTTGCTTTTGGTGTTCCTTGCTGATTCGATTCCCTCGCCTCTTACCGCATTTTCCGGCCCTGGTTCGCTCATGTTCTCTCTCTCTCGCATACCTCGCGAGGGGGCCTGGGCAGGTGCCCTCGCGAGCGTTTTTCTTCTCTCTGCCTTCTCGTGAGCCACCCTCGTTCGAGCCCGAAAGCTGGCGCATCTCTCCTAATCCGTGCCCCACGGGTACCGCGATACAAAGCGTCGGGTCAAGGCTTGGGTGAACGACAAATCTCCTGGCAAACTCCCTAACGAATTTTTTGCAGTTCCTGAGCAATCGCAGACCACAAGGTCAAGATGGACATGAGGAAATGAGAGCCTCGTAAGGAGGAGGGCGCCCCGAATGCACCAGGCTAAGTTATCTTTGCGCAAAATAGCCACACAGCAGTGAAACAACAAGCGTAGCATAATGGTTAATAAGTTATGGTTCGATACACGCCCCTCCGGGCCCATGCTGGTTTCATTTCAATGCAGGAAGGAAAAGGGGAACATAACAAAAGCGGCCATCGCCCCTGCAGCAGCCAACGGGGGCAGGGCCTTGGCGACGTCCCGGGTCTAGTCGGACCCCTCCTCGCGCTTCACCGATGCGCGGCGACGAGATGACCCGCTACCACCTTCGAAGCGGGCGCGTCACCGTCATGAAGAGGGTCGCGTCACCGTCGAACTTGAAGTGGAGGGTGCACCGTCTGCCCAGGCCGCGCGCGCGGGCGAACGTCTGCCAATGGCAGGCCAGAGCTATGTTCTCACGATGGAGACCTCGACCGCGA
This sequence comes from Aegilops bicornis, assembly GCA_021605145.1. NCBI lineage: Eukaryota > Viridiplantae > Streptophyta > Magnoliopsida > Poales > Poaceae > Aegilops > Aegilops bicornis. Next base: position 419,621,990 of record CM038675.1, on the reverse strand, counting down.
CCCAAGAAGCCCGGCTGCAGCAACCGTCTGCCTGCAGCCAGAGCCCGCCTGGACCGGAGGCCGGCAGCTCGTCGGAAAAGAAGCGGGGAAGCTGGAGCCAGCTGCCGACCGGATCCTCCAACCAGACAACGAACTCCGGCAGCACCTCTGACGCATGGAACCGCGGTCGGGGAGGTTGCGCAACCACGACACGTTTCCTCTCATCGACAGGATTGCCGCGACCAGAGCGACTCCTGCTGCACACCGCGGCGCCACCCCGAGAGCCGGGGGCCACGGCGGGGGTCGCGACATTCTTGCGGGGACAACCACATCCTCGCTTGGGCGCTGGGGAGCCGGGTCCCTCCCGAGGGGCCTTGCCTTTCTCCCCGGCGGAGAACCTCTTCGACGGGGCCATTGCTGCTAGCGGTGGGGCAAGGAGGAAGAAATGAGTGAACCAAGAAGGGATGGGCGATGGGGGCTCCGCCCCCTCCCCATTTATAGCGGAAGAAGGCTAACCGGCGCCTCCCACGATCACAGGAAATGATGATTTTCCTTGCATGTCGCAGGGACTTGTCAAATCGAGCAGTTGCCGAGGCAGCATGGGGAAGTGGAGACGCCCACGTCCAATCAACCGCCACGCGTCGACCTAGGCCGCAGGCTTTTGGGGCCCGCGGTGCTCCGCGCTTGACCTTTGGCTTCGCCGTGAAGCCAAGCCCGAGCGCACCTTGGCCCAGGGGCTACTGTCGACGTTCTGGGAACGGGGGTCCCCAGACTTGCCTACCTGCGGCCCATGGCGTGGCTGTGCTAGCAGGCCTGTACAGCCCATCTTCATCAACAAGGCATTCGCGACCCTCGTGAGGGGCCAAGCCTCGCGAAGCGGGCGATGCAAGACCTCCTCGGGAGCGGCCTCACCAGGCTGCCTCACAAGGAGCGGAGATATCGAGGCGGGGCAAACCTCGCGAGGCTCTCGTGACGCGAGCCATGATTATCGACACCAGGCAGGCGCCAGGCGGGCGGTAGCGCGCGCAATGTGCTTGATTCCTCTTTGGTGCTAAGGAGGCTAGCGCAGGCGCTGAGACCGAGGCATCAGGCAAAGGTTTCCATATCAGTGCAACAAGACCAAGACCAGCAGGCCAGCAGGATGGAGGTCACCGTGGAGCCGAAGACGGCGTCATCACCAGAGCCCTTTCATAGGCGAAGACCGCTTTTGTCATGATAGCTTGTACTAGCTGTCCCCTTTCAAATTGGCCGCCGTTGTTGGCTCCCTTCCTGCTCAATATTTGGGAAGAGGACCAGGGCCCCTATAAATAGGACTAGCCACCACCAAACGAGGCAGCTTGATCTCATATGATCGAGAGCCAACCCTTAGCAACACCAAACACAAGAACACCTCAACCTCAGGAGGCCGTTCTTCCCCTTGTACTGCTCTTCATCAGCCTAGGAGGCAATCCACCACCACACACTAGAGTAGGGTATTACACCACAACGGTGGCCCGAACCAGTATAAATCTTGTGTCTTTGTGTTGCTAATTCGTCGAGTTCGTCCGCAAGATCTTAGCGAGCTAGGGCGTAGATCAGTAGGAGGGAAAGAACTTCGCACGCACCCTAGAGTTCGAACCTTAAGGGTTTTGCCAGAAGCCCAAATCCAACAGTAGTTGAGAGCAAACCGACGTCCCTCCCCCTCTCCCACCCGCGTCATTTTATGCGGAGTAAATAAAAACAGAGGGAGTAGACTATGGATGAGGATCCCCTGATGTGGCCGAACCCATTGAGTAACTGACATGCGGGGCCTAGCAAGCATGGGGTCCGCCAGTAAGTTACCGAAAGGGAGGGTAAGGCGGGGATACGTATGTGAAAGGAGCTTCCAATGATATAATTTTCACATTATACATCTCATGTACTATTAATCTTTTCAATAGTCAAATGCTATTTTGAAAAACGCATTAGAGCATGGTTAATAATATAGCCAGTAGATGGCTATAAGGAACTGCCATGTCATCTATAGCCATCATCTATTATATGCACTCATACAGTAGTGTGGGCTATAAGGTTGGCTATTTCCCGTAAAAAAATTATAAGGTTGGCTATTGTATTAGTACTTTTTTCCATCTCCTCTCCATCTCTTTCTTCATATTTATTGTACGTATTTAACTAGGAATACGTATATAGCTAGGCTCTTATATGAGAGCTCACTCCCCTTACTTTTTCACATCTCTCTCCTCCACATAGGCCCTATATAAATGGAAGGAGGGAGTAGAACTATGAGCACAGCATACTCTAGTACAGATGTTGTCAGTACTCCACCAGTACTATTGGACAGGGAGCTTAAAAAAAGTTACTATTGGACTGGCTATACGTGGCGAAATCCTAGTAGGAAGAGCATGCACGAGAACAAGCACATTCACGTGGTTGAAAACAAATTGGAAACCATCTCGAGTACAAATCTAGGAGTACGTGCGAATCTGACAATATTGATTGGGCGTTGTTGAATGTTGATATTTTTTTATCAAAGTAGAGATACTTTTACTACACATAAAACTTATATGTAAATTAGAAAGGATAGGAGGGAGTATATTGTATGTTCAAAAACGAAACGAACATTGAATACCCTTTATATATGATTTGCGGATGCTATGATCACCGGTTTAAAATTTTGAATCCGCCTTAGGTATCACACATGCCCCCACTCATTCTCTCTCGATTTCATCTCGGGGTCCGGAGATCGATTGAAAGAGGACTAGGGTGGGTACAATACGTTTGTTTCGCTTATGAATGCACAATATACTCCCTCTAATCCCCACAGACCACCCCCCCGGCGCGTCATTTCTATCATAGAAACAGACCAAACCTTTATCTCCTTGCACGACACACAATCGATCTCTGAACATCAATAGATCTCGTCAACATGTGGCGGGGCATGAACCGAATGGGATGTCAAAACTAAGACGCGAAGCGACATGTAGTGGAGGAAAATTGAAACTTTAAACGAACCGTTTGTTTGTATGCATGTCGGAAAAATTACAAATAAACATTGGAAATACAAGCATGGTCTAGGCCCACATGCGAATGATACTCGGCGGAATGTTCAAATGAGGCATGCGGGAGGATTGACTCGACCGGAGGGCGACATGATTGATGGAGAAGAGGGTTGGAGAGGAATGAGAAATAAGAAAACGCCACAGGATTATACTTGAACGGCTCAAATAAACAATAAGTTGTCTCGCTTGGCCTACATAGTGAAAGGCCTAATGTGCAACGCGGAGCACTGACGCTCGAATATGGCCGGGAAAACAGGGAAACCGACATGTGGGGCACACCTGTCGGGACGACATAGCGCAAACTAGTCCATTGGAGGAGCTGGCCCACGACCTCCTCGCCACCTGCAACCGTTAATGTGGGTCATGGGGGCCAACAACGTGGCACATCTGCAGCACCGCCTCTGGACACGGCGTCCAAGGTGAGCGACACGCTCATCATCGCTAGACACGATCGGTTTCAGTGTGCCGAGGGTGGCGTTAGTGCTGTGGCACGACCAACAGTATGTTTGGTTTGTGCCCAAGGTTGCCCCATCAAAGCATTGGGTAGCCAAAATTTTGGTTGAGGTTTTTGTTGCCAATGATTTGGCCGACATCGGCAAGAAAAATGAACTAGAGTTGGCTAGAGTTCATTAGCATGCCAAAAAATGGCAACCATCCAAACAAAGACCAATCTTTGGGTCATGACCAAAATTTTGGTAAGGTGCACTTTGGCCACAATCTAAACACACCCCAACACCCGGCTCGTCGAGGATGCACGGGGCGGCAGGACGCGTCCGTGGAGTGGTGTAGCGCGGCCAACTGCATCCTCAGGACCTCAGACCATGCCGGGTCATCTTGCTTTTTCAATGACATGCGTCAATCGCATGTGAGCAAAGGGCATCTCCAACATTGCCACGACCGCAACTGACTACCCTGGCACACCAAAAACCCTCGTCCCTCGCACCGTCGCACGGTGCGTTCCCAGCCGGCACCAGCTGCCGCATTCATGCCGTCCATCCGTATGCCGTCGTTAAGAGGCTCGGTGCCCGAGGAACCAACTCCGGCGACTTAATGACGCTCCAGGACGCTTGGCCTCACCGGAATGCGCTACTTAAAGCGGTAACGCGCAGCTAACCTCCACACCATAGCGCATCGTCCTCCTACCTGGCACCACATCCGCCATGACCGCAAGCGTGAACGCTCTACGGGAGAGCTTGTCTTCGGGGATGAAGCTCGAGGTCGCTGCCCTCGCTCAAGTCGCCGCACAAGCGGTGGCCACGCTGGCGGCCGATGATGGGAGCATCGTCAGCCATGCATCCTACATGCCGCCGTCCAATGTCCGGCACCGCCGAGGTCGGGGACTCCTCCGAGGATGAGTAGGGCATGGGAGGCGGCAGGGCATGATGTGCCAACTGGCCGGTCCGTCTCCCGTGTTCTACTTTTCCTCGCCGGAGACCGCACCTTCACTTCACGGGGCTTGAACCCCGCCCCCGTCCATGGAGATCGCAGATGGAGGACGTCGGTCGCCGCCGTAGAATAGGTTTAGGGTCGGGTTTCTTTTTTTTCTGTCCTATAAAAGTTCAAAATGTAATGAAAATCTGCCATGTTTGCATTAATCTTGGCCGGTGTATATGAACTTTCACAATAATATAGTATATTGTAGGAGTGCTAGCAAGATGCCCGTGCGTTGCACGGAAGATCAAGATCTTGTGGGAGAAAAGGATGAACGAGGGAAGGCCTTATCTGCAAATGCACATTCACGCATTTCACATCTTTTTATATCTACGGGGACCTACGAAAGGGTTAACGTAAATTGCCTCTCTCTCTCCTCCCCTGATTTTCATGGTGGTGGGCCCCTCCCTCCCCCCAATCTACAATCAACAGCTCACACATTTCACATTATGTTAATTACGTAACTGGGACTACGTGGGTGTAGCATTACTCGTCCTAGAAAACCCAACTAAGCCAAACTCCCAGCATATCGCGCGGGAAAAGACCCGGCCGCGCCGTTTTAGTCGGGATTACCGGATTACTTGTAGTAGTATCGATGAATCGCGTGAAGCAACAAGTTTTTTTTGAGGGGCCGAAGCACCTAGTTTAAAAGTAAAAAAGGCGGTACACTCACAAGCACTTCGTCATGCGGTCGCATTGCACCCCACACATGTTCGATCCTGCACACAGCTCACGCATAAGCGGGCAACGCTTGACTTGCCTCTTCACTGACACGTGGGACTGCACTTGGAGAAACCGACCATGCGCCAAACTCCCCCACCCACCACGTGAAAATCCTCCCGCCGCCCAAAAATCCCCCCCAAATCATAGATTCAACCGCCCTTCGACCAACTAGCCAATAATATTCCCCAAACCCCCTCCCCCCGCCCCTCCACTCCATTCGCTCCACCAAAGCCGCCCTCCCTGCCACGCCGATACGTCGGCGCCGCGGTTAGTCGAGGGGACGCACGGCCATCCTCTCGCTCCCACAGTATGCTCTCGTAGACTGCCATCCTCTAGCCGCACCGCCACCGCTGGCGACGTTCTTGTGGAGGCGCACGATGGTCAGCGCCGCCACCGCTGGCGGCGTTCGTGTGGAGACGCACGGTGGTCAGCTTCTCCCATAGCACGTGCATTCTAGACTGAGGCCCCGTGCATGTCGGTGTACCACTGAATGTTAGCTGATAGACGCTGTTAATCTCACTGTTTGCCGAAGTAGTTTACAGTCAATATGCTCTGCTTAAGAAGTTTCCTTGCCTTGTTCCGCACTCAATCTGCTTAGCTGAGATGGCATGCCAAGGCCGATTAGTTGCTAAAATAACCTGTCATATATTTATTGTGACGTAGATTGCCATGGTCTAGTAGCCAATCTATTAGGTGAAATAGCTCTACATCGTTCTATACTTGATCTTTGTTGCTGCGATGGCCTTCGATAGTTCGATGGCTGTGTGCTCGGCCTCATTGACTGCTGAAATAGCCTCCCATAATTTAGTACTCAAATCTGTTTGCTGAATTAGCTTTACATATATTTCATTACTTAGATCTGCTCGTCCAGATATCTTGCCATAGCTTTAGACATCGACCTAGGTATTTTCTTCTGGACTTCATAAAAAAGCATATATGTTTTTCCTGTAATATCTAGTAGAAGAACTAATTTGTATGTCTAACAGATGGAGAGGACTTGGATAACTTCTGCTCGAAGATTCTCCGCTGCATATGTCGAGGGGGTTGAAAACTTCATGAACTTTGTCAGAGCTGAGTACGGTGGTCCGAAATTAGATGTTCTCTGCCCGTGTAGTAGCTGTATGAATTCAGTACAAGACCCCAGTCAACTGTGCAAAATCATCTACACTTGTATGGGATGTCGGTCACATATACTAGGTGGGTTCATCATGGTGAAGCTGTGAATGTCAATGTTATTGACTACGTGGAAGCAACAGATCACCATCTTGATCTCGCACGATGCTTTCGTGTGGAAGAGGAGGAGGAGGAGGTGGTGGCGGAGCCAGTGAGTTTGACCAACATTGAAACAATGCTACGAAATGCTCGTTCATTTTGTGTACTTTCACCTGCAGAAGAAAAACGGTGGGCCCGCATGTTGGAACAATGCAACATGGCTGTCACCCCAGGAAATAAGTTGTCTGTATTCTCAGCTATGGTCACCTTTCTTCAGGTGAAGAAATCTGAGCGGATGACCAACAAATCATTCGATGCGATGTTGGCTGCTTTCCGCAAAGCTTTCCCAAATGTGTCTGAGCTGCCACACACCTAAAGTAAAATGAAGGATTTCCTTCATGCAGTTGGAATTGGATATGATATGATCCATGTTTGTAAGAATATTTTTGTTCTGTTCCGGAAGGATTATGCCATCTTAAGTGAATGCCCGAAATGCAAATCATCAAGATGGAAAGATGGCGATGCTGTGAAGAGGATTCCCCATAATGTTCTGGACATTTTCCAATTACACCAAGATTGGAGAGGTTGTTTCATGATGCTGCAACAAGAGAGGATGTACTATGGCATTCTAGGAACCAGGAGTACAGAGATCAGAATGTAACGAGCCATCCATCACATGGTAGTGAGTGGAAAAGCTTCAATCAGAAAAATGAAAAGTTTGCTGCTGACCCGAGAAACATTAGACTTGGCTTAGCTTCAGATGGATTTAACCAATTTGGCCACCAGAGCGCCACATATAGCATGTGGCCAGTGCTTGTTATCCCTTACAACATGCCTCCAAATGTCTGCACCAAAGAATCAAACTACATGATGGCCTTGCTCATCCCAGGTCCAAAAAGTCCTGGAAAGGATTTTGATTTGTTCATGGAGCCTCTTGTGGAGGAACTTCAAAAGCTATGGAGGGGTGTTCTCACTCGAGACCTATATAGCAGCCCACCAGTTGATTTCTTTTCTGCGTCTTGTTATAATTTGGTGCATCCACGATTATCCGGCTTTGGGCACTATGTCAGGGCGAACGACAGATGGTTACAAAGCATGTGTTCGCTGTGATAGGAATCCGATGTCATACGCAATACTTAGCAAGATCTGTTACATTGGACACTGCCGTTTCCTTGCCAAGGACAAGCCGCATCCTAGAAAATACCGAAGACATGTGTTCAATGCAAAGCATGAAAACCGTGATGCGCCAAAGAGGCTCACCGCCCGATGAGTTGCAAGTGGAAATAGAGAAGGTCGTGCATTTACACCCGAAACCATCCACGATAATGGTAGCGGGAAAAGGAAGCATGGCGAGGCGTAAGAGAGATTATTGTTTACCGCAGGTCCACTTTGTGGGACTTGGAGTATTGGAAAGATTTGGATCCGCGGCATAATCTTGATCTGATGCACATCGAGAAAAATATATGTGACAACATTATCAGCACACTTCTTAATATTGAAGGAAAGACGAAAGATACCTTAAAATCTATGATTGATTTGACACACCTGGTTATCAGACAGGATTTGCAGGTGCAAGATGAAGGTAAACCACGAGATATGCACCAGCTGTGTACGTCTTGGATAAGGTAAAATGAAAAGAATTCTGCGTGGTCCTGTCACGTGTGAGATTCCCACATGGATTTGATTCCAACCCTGAAAGGAGAGTTAGTGCAGATGGAAACAAGGTACAAGGGTTGAAAACTCATGACTGCCACGTCCTACTTCAAAGGGTTTTACCTGTTATCCTTAGAGGATTGGGCCGCCCTGACTTATACAGAGTAGTTGCAGAGTTGGACAATTCTTCAGGGAAATCTGCTGTAGAAATATCAAGATAGATGCTTTGGAGCGTCTTAGAGACAAGATACGAACTATCCTATGCGATCTTGAGAAGATATATCCTCCAGCCTTCTTTGATGTGATGGTGCATTTGGCTGTTCATCTACCTGATGAGGCACTACTTAGAGGTCCAGTACAGTATGGCTGGATGTACCCTATTGAAACGCGGCTAGGCACTTTCAAGGGCTATGTTAGGAACAGAGCTAGACCCGAGGGTTCCATTGCAGAGGCCTACGTTGTTACAGAAGCGTTGACATTCTGCTCAAAATACATTGAAACAACTGATCAGCTTAGCAAAGAGGTGGATGAAGACAATCCTGGGCTCAATGTTTTCGATTATTCTGTTTGAGTTATAGGGAAGAGTCGAAAAGAGGACAAACCTAAAGATTTGGACAAAATGGTTTGGTATGTGTTGAATAACTGTCCTGAGATACTACCTTATATCAAGTAAGTGCTAAGTACTACAACTTATACATCGTAATCTACTAAACTTGCAGCACGTTCTTATATATTTTGATGTTTGACGCGATCACTATGTTGTGCAGCATCTACAAAAAGGAGTTACTGCCGCGAAATCCAAGAAACATTGACAAACTGGTTATGGCAGGATTTGCGAAATGGTTCAAGAGCCATGTAAGCTTTTGAATTGCACTGTCAGTTTTTTTAATATATTGAGTACATAAGATGATCAACTTGTCTATTTTCTAACCATAGGTTAAGAAGATGCGGGAGGATGGGCAGGCAGTTGATGATGCCCTTTACTCACTAGCATTGGGTCCTGATACTCGGGTAAGACATTATGAATCTTGCATTGTTGGAGATGTGCGCTACAACACCGTTGCACGAGACGAAGGCAGGAAGACACAAAATAGTGCCATCATGAGCACAAATACGTATGACAAAGAGACAACTGAAATGTATGCTAACATAATGTACATTGTCCGATTGCGATATATCTCCAGTTTCAAGGATCATCGGTGTGTGGTTCTGTTGTGCAGTCGTTGGTATAACCTGTTTTCCAGGATTGCAAAACCCAGAGCTGATGATTATTTCAAATCCATCAATCTCAAGGCGGCGTACCAGAACAACGAACCTTTTATTTTGGCAAATCAAGCAACACAGATATATCTTGGAAGACACATTTGCACGTAGCGATGACTGGAGAGTATTGCAAAGGTTTGAGCAGAGGAATTCGTTTAATGAAGTTGCACAACAAGATGATGCTTACACTGCTCCTGATGTACAAGATAACACAGATGTTCCTCATATCTTTGAGAACCATCGCGTCAATGACGCCGGCGAAAAGATTGCCTGTCGTGCTGTGACATACAAGAGTTGATCAAGAAGAAGCCAATGTTCGAGGACGTTGAGGACGAAGAATAAGATGACACCATGGGGAATTACGATTCAGACTGATACACATGGCGAAGATGTTGATGCTGCTTCTGTGGATGATGATTACATTGCTTTTGTCGTATTTGCACATCAAGACGCGTTTTTTATCTACTATGTGAAATTGTGTTTGCTATGACAGCTGAAACCTGATGAACATCTTGTTTAGTATTTTCCTGTGAGAACATCACTTGTTATGTATGCTGATTTGTGTTTGGTGATTGTATGATGACTAAAACATGATGAAATTGTTGTTTAGTTGTACTCATATTTGGCTGTGAAACTTGAATTTGATGACATAGTTTGTTGTTGGACCACAATTTTCTCGACGTCTTCGAATGAGAACAAAGCTAAACTGACAGGGCCTCTGCTAATTTATTTATTTATTACCAAAAGGGCCTCTGCTATTTATTTATTTATGAGCAAAAGGGGATACCCCCGATTTCCGTTAATAGAAATCATTAGATGTTCACAACACTACGCCCAGCCTGCTACACAGGTTTCATTCATTACTAGTTTCAGCAAAGTGCTCATGTCATAGCCACTGAATACATCACGAGTGCTACATACACTGCAAATGAAGAGACAATCATCCTCTGAGCACATCGATTTTGCCCATTATCTTCACAAGCTCTTTCATCTCCTCATTCTTTGTCAAGGCCGTTCAACAGGTGTTGCTTGGCCATGATCAGAGGAACCGCATCTTTAACCTTCGCTCTGCATCTTCCTCTTCATCGTTCCTTGATTACTTGTCCAACACCCCAACCTCTTTGGTATTGGGATTCCTCATTAACCAAATAATCAGCATAGTTGCACTCCCCCACATCGTGAACTTCCCGAAATACAAATCACACGAATCTTCCCTTTTCTGCACGAATCAAATTGGAAGATCATCAACCAAACTATTAAAAAAATCAGCAACTAAAAGCAGCAGAACAACACTTAAACATATTATTACCCCATGATTCGGGCATTTGTAGAAGACTCGGTCAGGGTTGAGGATTGTGGTTGAGACGCGACGGATGACTCTGCGTGATTTGCAGCAGTGGCACCACACTAACGGCAGCGGGTTGCAATGAGAAACCGGCTATGGTGCGCGTGCCGGCGGGGGTGTGATGAGACCCACAGGCGATGGTACGGGTGGCGACTTGGCGCATATTTGGTTGTTGCTTGCTGAAGAGCAGGTGGACAAGCAGCCAGCGAACATGGTTGCTGCGGCCAGAGCTTCTGATGCTAGGCAGAGTAAGTAGAGAAGAGGAGAAGCGAATGTTGGATATGTTAGTTTCATTACTTGCAGAGTAGCATAGCACCATATATAGTCATAGTCTAGGTTTGTATTCGAACCAGCTACAGGAGCACGTCTCTCTTTTTTCTAAAACTCAGCAACGTCTCCTTTCTGGTACACTAGCTTGTTTTGTACGCCTTCTCAAGTCTTCGATTCCTCCACCTGACATCTGGGACCCACTGGAAGGGCCTCTCAGATTTTCTTGAAAAACGGCCCCTCACGACAGGTCGGACCCACCAGCTATCTTCGCACGCAAGGAAGTGCCTCCTTATTATGCACAAAAAAATGAATACTCCCCCTGCCAGCTGGAACCCAGCATCGTGGGAGGCTGACTTGTGGGCCTACCAAGTTGACGGGGACGGAGGGCTTTGTCAACTTAGTCAGTATGAACAATTCTAGCTCCAGTTACCATACGATCTTCATCCAACGGCTGTAGTGCTTCTTCAACCTCTCGTCTTCTTGCTCTAGCCGCCCAAACCAGCGCCGATCGTGTCGTGTGCTCCTGCCTCCCATGGCTGGCTATGATGCCGCGGAGGCCTCACCGCCCCCTACTACTCCCACCGCTGGCCAGGGCATCCCTCTACTCACCCACACCCCCTGTTATTCTGAGGGGACGGCAGCCTCACACCGCAGTCGAACCAGTGAACCCTCGTACTCCTCTCCGTGTGGGCATCTACTGCCGCGTCTTCCCCGGCTCCGCGTCATCCCCTTCCTAGGCCTCGCCGTCGTCCACCGCCTTGGTGCTCTCGGCGCGGCGTGGTCAATGTGGTCAATGACCGACATCCATCGGAAGAGTACTGTACGTGGAGAGGCTGACAGCTGGGTCCACGGCCACAACCCAGTTTTTTTGTGATTTGCCAAGTAAGTCGCTTTGTCAGGCATGTTGGGCTACATATCTTTCAAGACGAGGAGAGATTCATTCGGCTGGCCGAGAAAATGGCCTATCAGTAATGAGAAATGGGTTGTACATTTTTAAAACACATCAAATCGGCAATTAGTTTCAAATTTCTTTTTTTCATTTCGAGATTTTAAATTGCATTGATTTTTATGCATTGACAATTTTTTGGATTTTATATTGATATACATTTATTTTTAAAATCAGTTTGAATGTGACTCAAAATTTTGGGATTAAAAAGCAGTTCAAGACCTTTTGAAATATGCAAAATTTTGTATAATTTTTTAACCGTGGCCACAATATGGGCTGTAATGCTAACAAAAAGAATATGGGCTCTAAAAAAACTTAAGAATTAGCAAATGGGCTGTAAATTATTAGAAATAATGGCAGATGGGCTGTATGATGTTTTCCACAGTTTGAGGCTTTCCTAAAAAGAAGGTTGACGCACAAGCAGTGACTGTTGGATGTCCATCCAACGGCCGCCGTGCTTCTTCAATCTCTGCTCTTCCTGCTCCAGCCGCTCAAACAAGCGCCCGGTAGACTGCTCTCTCCTCCCTCAAGCGGCGGCTGTCTTTGCCCAGGCCTCACCGCCCCACCGTACTCTCATTACTGTCCTAGCCATCCCTCTACTCACCCACACCTGCTGTTATTCTCTGGCGACGGCAGACAAACCAGTAAACCCTCGTATAGTCGTACTCCCCTCCGCATGGGAAACAACTGCCGAATCATCCCTTCCTCCGTGTTGTTCCCTTCCTAGGCCTCACCGTCGTCCATCACCCTGGTGCTCTCGGCACGGCCTGTTCAACGTGGTCAACAACCGACATGCATCTGAAGTGGACTGTACGTGGAGAGGCTGACAGCTGGGTCCACGGCCGCACGCAAGGAAATGCCTCCTTATTACATGCAAAATAATGATTCCTCCACCTGACATCTGGGACCCACCGAAAGGGCCTCTGTATTTCACGAAAAAAACGTTACCGCCGCTGACAGCTTGGACCCACCAGCTATATCTTCGCACGCAAGGAAGTGCCTCCTTATTACGCACAAAAAAATGAATACCCCCCTGCTAGCTGGGACCCAAAGATAGTGGCAGGCTGACTTGTAGGCCTACTAAGTTGGACGGGACGGAGGGCTTTGTCAACTTAGTCAATATGCACGATTCTAGCTCCAAAGGACCGTCGATGTCCATCCAACGGCCGTAGTGCTTCTTCAACCTCTGGTCTTCTTGCTCCAAATTACCAAACCAGCACCGGTCGTGCCTCGTGCTCCTGCCTCCTGTGGCCGGCTGTGATGTGGCGGAGGCCTCACCGCCCCCTACTACTCCCACCGCTGGCCAAGCCATCCCTCTACTCACACACACCCCTTGTTATTCTACAGCGACGACAGCCTCACACCGCAGCGAACCAATGAACCCTCATACTCCACTACGTGTGGGCATCCATTCCCGCGTCTTCCCCGGCTCCGCCTCGTCCCCTTCCTAGGCCTCACCGTTGTCCATCGCCTGGTGCTCTTGGCGCGGCGTGGTCAACGTGGTCAAGGAACGACTTCCATCGGACGTGGACTGTACGTGGAGAGGCTGACAGCTCGGTCCACGCCCGCAGCAAGGAAGTGCCTCCTTATTACGCGCAAAATAATTATTCCTCCACCTGACAGCGGGGACCCACCGGACGGGCCACCGTATTTCGTGAAAAAAGGTTTCCCCCTAACTGTTGGGACCCACCAGCTACATCTTCGCATGAAAGGAAGTGCGTCCGGGCAAAAAACGATTCGCCCCTGACTGCTGGGACCACCAGCTACATCTTCGCAGGCAAGGAAGTGCCTGACAGTCGGGACCCACATGGTCGAAGCTTACGTAGCCTTATCATTCTAGTCGCGGATGTGTATGTACATACTGGTCGATGTAGAGGCGCGCACGTAGCATGTACACGTACATACAGTGGCCAGTGTGCAAGAAAGAAAATACGGCCACGTACGTACATACGGGCAGGGTCTCGAACGCCTACTCGCGCATACGTACGGCCAGGGCTCGTGTACATGGCTGGGCAGGAATGGAGAAACAGGGTCGTCGTCGTGTTCATGGGGAGCCAATCGGCTGGGTCGGAACGGAATGCGTTGTCGTGTTCATCGGGAGGGCTTGGACGGAACAGCCGATGGAAACGATGCCTGGAGTACCGCAGAATGGAGGAAACGGCCTTGTGTTCGACTGGCCATATTCGAAATGGGATCCTGTTCATCGGGAGGGGTCTGGCGTACCGCAAAACAGAGGAAACGGACCTCCTATGGTCGAAACGGGGGTCCTGTTGATCGGGAGGGGTGTGGCGTACCGCAAAACAGAGGAAACAGACTTGTTGGAGTGCTATGGTCGAAACGGGGGTCCTGTTCATCGGGAGGGGTGTGGCGTACCGCAATACGAGACTCCACGGGATATTATTCATCTCCACCATCGACCCCCTCCAGCCTCCATGGGCTACTGTTCATCCACCGTCGACCTCCTCCAGCCTCCACCTGCGACTGTTCATCCACGGGCTCCTGTTCATCCATCCTCCAACGTCGCTTACTCCACCGCCATCGCTCAACCACCCCTCTCCACGGGCTCCTATTCAACCACCCCTCCACGGGCTACTGTCCATCTAGCCCTCCACCGTCTACTGTTCATCCAGCCCTCCACGGGATGGTCCTGTTCATCCAGCCCTCCACGGGGTCCTGTTCATCCAGCCCCAACCGGCTCGATGGATCAGGGTCCTGTTCATCCAGAGGCAACACCACTGAGTCCTGTTCATCCAGCCCCAACCGGCTCGATGGATCAGGGTCATGTTCATCCAGAGGCAACACCACGGGGTCCTGTTCATCCACCCCCACCGGGAACTGTTCATCCAAACCCCCCAGCAACGCTCACTGTTCATCCAGAGGCAGCATCGATCGTCTTCAGTTAGCAGCAGTAGCGAAGGAATCGCTCGATCGGGTTCAGTTAAAAGCCATCGATCGATCGCTCGGGTTCTGTAACTCGTAGCCTGCAGTGCAATCGCTCGGGTTCAGTTAGAGCCCAATGCCTCGCTCAGGTACAATTAGAGCCCAACGCCTCGCACCCACGGCGTGCGTGTACGAGAGAAACGCGCATCGCTCGGCCCCGACCACCCACCGTAACCGGGAACACCCCGATATTTTCCTCGCCCTCGCTTCTACCACGGTTTTTTCCGTCATGGACGGCCCAAAGAATGTCATGCATCAGCGTCTCCGGCCCGCCCAGGACGAAAAGCCCATTTTATGTCATGATTTTTTGTCATAGAGGTAGGACCCCACCACATCTATGATGATACCGGGTTTTGTCACAATTATCGTCATAGAAGTGTCATAAGTATGACAAAAAAAAATTTCATTTGGCCCAAAATGTCACGGATGTGTCTTTTTTTCTAGTGCATGCAACTATCACACATGAACACGTCATGCATGCAAGTCATAAATCAAACTATTTTTGTGCTCTATGCGTGCAAGCACCACATCATCAATTGGTGCATGTTACTCATAAGTTATTTCTTGCATTAGATTTTCTATTGACAATGTATTTGTTGGTCACGTGCACACATATGTAGTTCACATTCACATTTTTGAATGTCATTCTTTTAACTGCAATTCATTTTTTCTCTTTGTATTACATTTTCATTTTAAGCATACATTCACTTCCCATTAGTTATAGATGTTTTTGGAGGAACTTTTATGTATTATTTTGAGTAGAAAATTTCATGCGGCCGCGAGTATATCAAAATGCAGGGCCCATGTGTCATTGCCTTTCGGACGAACCTACGTCCCCAAATTTTTGTACGTATATCTCCACTGCTCCCCGAACCCAAAATGCTGCCTCTTTCCCGTAAAACCGAGCGGCCCACCCATATTAAGGCGTCGACTCGAACTCAATCCCTCTCCTGTTTACTATGGCATGGCCCCGCACGCCGTAGTACTCCTACAAACCCTACCCACCACACGCATCATCGGTTTTCTTCAAGAGGACGAGGGAGAAGCAGATTTGTAGTGGAGGCTCCTACCCTAGGGCGCCTTAGGTAGCTGCCACACGCAATATTGGTTTTCTTTATTTCTTTATGCTCTTGTACCCTAGAGTGAAATGATGGTTGCTTCGTCCGTCCACCTTAATGCGAGAAAGGTTGGGCTTTGTGGTTTGACCACTCATCGCTCATTTACTACTATTGCGGCGCTACGACCAGGGTGCCTCCAAGTCCAACCGCTGCTCCGAAGTGTAATTTGGTGCATTGCACGTGCAACAAGATGGTGCATGAGCCACATGTCGGCCAAATGGGTCCTGTAAGTGTGTCGTCATTTCATGTGTGGACTGACCCTGCTGAGTTGCTACGCCAACGCGACAGGAGAAGCCTACCACTTGGTTTTGCTCCTTGGTGAATCCCGACTATATTTATTGTTCTTAAAAGATACTATTAGTATCCAGATTAGCAAAAATGAGGTGATTTTACCGAGCGGTGGACGGGGGAGCATGGCCTGTGATGCGGTCCCACGTGTCATGATGTACCAAGGCAATGCGCGTCCCTCTTTAGGCAGAACAATGGTAGAAGCAATACGTGGTTTTCTTGAAGGAGATGATGGAGAAACGGATTCAGCGACATGTAAAAATAATGGTTGCTTTGTCCATCTGAGGGAAAGGTGCGGCTTTGTAATTTGACGTATCATTGCTCATTGCTACCACTGGGGTGCTATGACTGGGGTGCATCCCCCTGCTGTTCTGCGCTGTTATTTGGTGCATGACACGTCGACCGGGTTGCTATATGTGCCACATGTCAGCGAGAGGAAGTACATCATTTATGAAAGCGAGCATCTCCACTCTTTTAGTACGACAGAGGAGTACAAGACAAGGCTTGGTTTTTGCTTCTTCGCGCGATCCATCGATACAAACCCGGACTAAAAAAGGTGGGGGCGGGTCTTTCCCCGCGCGGCAGGCAGGGGAGTTTGGCATAGTATGTTTGAGGCAATGAGGCAAGAAGGGAAAGAAGAAAATAAAGGTTGAGCGATTTAGTTTTGGGAAAATCTGATTTTACGGAGTACGTACCCACTATAGAGGTAGTACTACTAACTACTCCCTCCTTTCCGGTTTATAGGGCTCATCTAAAAAAATTCGTTTTTCCGTTTTATAAGTCTCAATTTTACATTTTTGGATGTCGAGGTGCATTAAATCACCCGATGCAAGAAGCATCAAGAGAAAACTCACCAATGCATGTAGAAGTTCATGGAAATATAGTGGCCATGCATGCATTCGTTGTAACTAATGCATCGGTAAACATATTTTTTTAGAAAAACGAGCGTACTAATTAAGTAGTTGTGCAAACTACAAAGTTAATACCACCACTCACCGTCTACCTTGGTTGGAGAGATTTTGAAATTGGGCCTTATAAACTGGAAAGGAGGGAGTAGTAACATAGCCTAGTGTAGCTTGCTGTAGCACAGACTCCAAGGAAATTGATGTAAGTAGTACTACTCTTACCACTATACTACTCCTACTACTAAAAGACATAGTATATTTCAAACAAAATGATAATCTCTCTAACCAAGGTAGGGCAGTATATATCCAACAGAGGAAGTAGTCAAATTTTCTCCTCGTCCTACGAGCCACCGCACGCGTGGGCGAGGGAGCGGGCGTTGGCGTAGTAAGCAAGCTTCTCCTCGTCCTGCGACTCTACGAGCCAATGCACCCGTGGGCGGGGGAGAGGGTGTACTAAGATGTGGGGACCCCGACTCATAAGTCGTGATCACCGAATGCATGTGTACAGTGATCCCAGTGATCAATGCTCACTGAACACACGTAAGCTGAATAAGAATGGTCTTACATCCATATGTACCGTCTTACACAAATTATGACCATTATGGTCAAGTCTTACATAGATAAAGCCTCAAGGGCTGAATACCAAATAAACTTAAGCAGCAGAAATCTTCGTTGATAAGTAGAACCCATGCCATCTGCCTTAACCCTACAGGCATTCTGACTGGGAAAACGTCCTAGTTCGCATGCTCATCTCCAAAGAATTCTTCTTTGAAGTCCTGCTCTTCCATGCCTGGCCAATTAAATAACCAGTGGCAAGCCAATGAGTACTTTGAATGTACTCGCAATCAACCCATGTTTTGGTTCAAGATACAACAATGCATGATATAGGTAAATTTTGCAGAAAGCTAATTTTATTGTGCTATGACATGTTCAACAACTGGTAAAACATGCATCATATGAATTCAAGTACCATAGGGACTGGTTATGGATATCAATATAAATGGAGTGGGCATCAACCCAACTCAATCATGTCAAGTCCTTTGACTTGACCCAAGTAGTTCTTCCCACTTATCCAAACACACACACTGGTTTGTAAACACGTGGACGTAGCCCAAGAGTGGTTACCCAACTGTCCTTGACCATGGAGATGGCTATTCGAATAGTTTTACACTCTGCAGAGGTTGCACACTTTACCCACAAGATCCGCAGAACTTCCGTGTCATCCACGACCCGCGGTACCTCAAGTACCCGGGGTAAGCACCCGATCCCTATCTTTCCCTAAATGACACTAACATAGATTCCACTCGATTGGTAGTAACCCTCGTGCCCAACATTTCCCATCTTAAAATTTGTGAAGCCTCACTCCCATATTCATCACATACCACTGGCACGGGGTTCCAACGCTGTGTCCGGTGCCCTGTGAAAATAGTCATGGCCGCCTATCCAAGCACGACCCCGTCCCAAGAGTGACCTCGTGTCACCCCCGTCACTAGTAATGGAGGCACCATGCTAGTATCAT
Organism: Aegilops bicornis; assembly: GCA_021605145.1. Taxonomy (NCBI): domain Eukaryota; kingdom Viridiplantae; phylum Streptophyta; class Magnoliopsida; order Poales; family Poaceae; genus Aegilops; species Aegilops bicornis. The sequence continues at coordinate 419,603,360 of CM038675.1, read as the reverse complement.
CCTAGGTAATCAATAATGCCCTTTCCCATATAAGGGTGGAGTGGTTGCACATGTAAGGTTGGAATAACGGTCGCAACTTAAACCAATCCGTTTTCGAAAACACACTCACACAACTTACTCCGATACACCACTTCTTTGTCAAGTGGTTACCTATCTCATCATCTCCCTCGGGCATTAGTGGCACTCAACGGGGTTTTCGAAAAGTCTTTGGAAATACTTTTGTCTCCATCACCATGCATATACCCGTCCCATTTACGTAGCATCTACTTTAGCATCCTATCTACTCCCACCGGCATAACCCTCATAGGAAGGTAGGCTGATGCACAATGCAAGTATCAACAAGGAGGAAACGAAGGCAACCCACCGAAGTGGCTACCCTCTCATCATGATTCTGATGCAACAACATTAGTGTGCTATATGACATGCATAAAAAGGGGTTTCATAGACATGGTCAAAGGGCTGCTTGCCTGGCTCCGCAATGTCTTCAATTCTGGTCCATCTCCGAGTATTCCGACTACCTCGTCAGCTAACGTCAGAAACAATCACAATAAGCAACCTAACAAGGAAAAAATAAAAGTGCTCTAAAAACGTGAGTTGGAATTTTCTAGGATACCTTTGGTCATATAAAAAATGACCAAAGTGGTTTTAGGGGAAGGGAATCAATGGATACTTATGAGCATTTCAATATGTTTGAATAAATGGATTTATGGATTTGCAAGAAGTGCACAGAAACATTATTTTGAAAAATGAGCAGAGGCACCCATTTAACAAAGGATGATTTTATAAGCATCTAGGATTTGGTTTGACTGGATTTGGAGTTCAAATGATTTTCCTATGAATTTGCAAAGTTGACCCTATATGATAAAATGTTACAATAATTTATGAGGTAGCGAAAGCATAAGTAAAAACGTTCATAAACTAAGTTATGAACTTATTTGCATCTTGGAATTTGAATCATGGTATTTGGGTCAAATATAGTCTCTGTGTGAATTTCTGAAGTTCAGCACAAAAATAAGAAAATAGGATTTATTAACTATGTCTGAAGGAAAGTGTCCTGGAAAAATGTGCATGATGCACCATGAAGTAGACCAGGAATTCAGAAGACTCTGGGATTTTGAACCATCAAATTTGGAGTTCACTAAAATTCTTTATGGATTTTACAAATGTACAGAAAAAGAAACGAGAAGGAATTTACCTAAATGGGCCAAAATCCAGCGGCGGCAGCACGCTCTAGGCGGGATTTAGAACTGCGGCGCAACTGGGCCGGCCAAGTGGCTCAGCCACACGCGCGCAGGGTCCACGCCGGAGAAGCGGGGGAGGTCACGGTGCGTCTCCACATAAATGGGAGGGGCCCGCTGGCGGGCTCACTGACACGCGGGGTCCATCCGCAGGGTCGTCTCCCTCCTCCCGCCCGCGACAGAGGAGGCAGAGGCCTCGTCGGCGGGAGATTTGCCGACGGCCCCGACCACGTCCCGCGGTGCTCGGCACATCGGAGTGCTCAGGGGACCTGGCCGCATCCATCCATGGGTGGAACCATCGCCGAGGAGTGCCGGGTCAGGCAGGGCTTCGGCCGCAACGGACGAGGATGACGGCGATGGCGGCACCAGAGCTACGGGGTACGGGTCTAGAGGAAGAAGAGGGGGAAGTGTTTCCATGGCCAGGGGGTTGTCCAGTGGAGAAAGGAGGGGAGGAGGGGGCCTTGCTCGTGGTAATTTGAGCGGAGGCCGATGGCTCGGCTCCGACCATGTAGGTGCAAGGAGGGCGCGGGGAGAGGAGTGAGCCGGTCAGGGTGACACACAGGAGGGAAAGAGAGCGATCGGAGGCCAAAGAGGGCTCGGGGTGGCCTTTAAGGGAGGGGGGTGAGGTGCACCGTGAGCTCATGCGCTGGCGAGGCTGTTGCCGTAGCTGCAAGCCATGGGGGCTCGTATGGGCGTGTCTGGGGCGTTAGTGGAGGAGGTCCACGTCCAGAGGAAGGGATAGAAGGAGCAGGGAGGCCCAGAGCACTGCGCGTGTGAGCTCAGCAATTGGAGCTCTCGGGCGGCCGGCACGCGTGCGAAAGGAGGCAGCAGGAGGGAGAAGGAGGAGGGGGACCAGGTCGTGGCGTGTCGCAGACGTCGAGGAGCATCGTCGGGCGTGAGGGGGTGGGCCGAGGTGGCAGGAGGCTCTTGGCCGTGGGCGGCTACAGTGCCAGAGCACACTGTAGCACGCTCCAGAGCGTGCTTATTGCATGCCTTGGCATATTTTATGTCATGTGGGCATGCCCATTGATGTCTGGCAGCTCTGGGATATAGTAAAGAAAGGGGTTGGAGCCTTGGATGCCATGGATGGCCACTCGAGTGAGGAGGGAGGTGAAGAAGAGGGGTGCAGTGGTTGTCCAGAGGGGTAAATATGGGTGTTTTACCCCTAAATCATTTAGCAATGGCCAGGGGAGAGTTACCGGTGGTAGAAGAGGACTAGGAGGGGATGTGGTAAAATTTTGAGCCCATGGAGATTAGTGGAAGAGGTCAAGGTGATGCTTTTGGAAAATAGGCAGAAGGTGTTTGTTGTTGGTTTGGGCAAGAAAATGAATTCCACTTGCCATGAGACTTAACAAGATGGAATGGCACATAGAAATAGGGTGCTCCGCCAAAATTGAGCTCATTTGGGAAAAGTTGCCAGTGCAACTTTTGTAAACCCTAGAAATTAACAAAAATGGGTTTTCCAAGATCTAGTCATGCAAAACTATTCTCCTTGATGCACCACTTGGGGTAGTGTCATCATTTGGGGTTGTGAGAAGGTCCACAAAGTTTGGGGTCATTTGGAATAAGTTGGCAATGTAAAGTTGTTCAAACTTGGATGCAGACAAAGGAGGGTTTTGGGGCACTTTTGTGAACCAAAAATAATTTCATTGGGATGAAACTTTACAAGATCATCACATTAGGCACATGTGACTTGATAGAATTTTGCTGGATTTATTTGACAATATTTCTTACAGAAATATTTCAAATACTTGAAATGGACAGAAATGGTTTTGGAGGGTTTTGCCCAATATTTTGAACATGACCATGTGTTGAAACTCTTATATATGGACAATATATGTCCTATGAGTTTCCCTAAATTTTCTCAAATATTTTTGAAATAGTTAGATAACTTTAACCTATTAAAGACCATTTCTGGCCCTAAGAAAAAGCCTTTAAATAAAATAGGAAAATAAGTTTTAAAAATATATTTTTGTGGTTTATGGGAGTCCTATACCTAAGAGGAGTCAAATATACTCTTTGAAAGATTTTTCATACCCCAAATCAAGTACTTGTGGAGCAAATCTCAATTCAAGGGTTTTTGGAAAACCTAATTTAGAAAATACTTTTTGGCCAAATTATTTTTGTAAGAAAATACTATTCTGTTCTATACACATGGCATGATCATTGGACAAATCATTAGATCAAGGAGAAGGAGTATAAGAGTTGGAGGATTAATTTTATTTTGAGAGCACTTGCAAACAACAAATAAAAATCCAATCAAGCAAGGTTTGAAACACTCAAAAGTTTTTGTTAAACCACATTTTATCATGATTTATTATCTTAAGTGTTGTGATATAAAAATCAGGGTGTGACAGACCTACCCCCTTACAAGAATCTCGTCCCCGAGATTCCTAGACTAGGCGCGGAAAAGAATACAGAATCTTGGATCCGGGGTAGTCTTCACGTCCTCATGTTGCTTCTGCTTCTGTGTGGTGCCCCATTGAACTTGAAGTGCATGATGGTGTGGCTTCGTTTATGATGCTCTGCTTGATCCAGGTTGCTAACGGGTTTCTGATGTAGGTCAGATCGGCCTCAGGTCTATGGTTCGGTGATCGATGTCCTTGTCGAGATCGGGCTAGTTAGGAAGTTGGAAACACTTCCAGAGTTATTACTCATGGAAAATGTTGTGCACATCGGGTAACTTAGGTGGCAACTCAAGCGGGTACCCGTCTACTCTTCGTCTTGCAGTGACCTCGAAGAGGGCGATAAAGCTTGGTGTGAGCTTTCCTTTGTCATGGAAATGTTTGGTTCCTTTGAGAGGGGTGGCTTGTAGATACACATGGTCTTCAATGCGGAAGTATACTTTTCTGATGATGGCCGTCCAAGAAGGAGGTGGCAAACGATCTGTCGGGGCAGGCTGATCTGGCCCACGAACACCTATGGGGCCGGCGGACCGAGCCCCTTTCGGTTCGGCGGGGACCGGAGGTCGCACGAAGAGCGGATCGAGGCGAAGCACGCGAGAGGTTTACCCAGCTTCGGAGCTCTCCGGAGAGATAATACTCCTACTGCTGCTTGTCTAGGTGTATTGTGTTCTTGCTCAGAGCGCCGAGTGCTACAAAGACACACGAAGCTGCTAACGAGGCTGAGCGTGGAGGGAATCGATCGACCAACCCCTTTCTACGTTGCGCATGGGCCTCCTTTTATATGCTCAAGGGGCTCCGGCGGTGGCAACATAGACGGGGTACAAATGGAAGCGATGGTTGGTACACCTACTTATGCGATTATGCGATGTACCATACCTAACCCCGACGGCGAGGACAAAGGCATTAAATGCTCGTCTAGTCGCCCTAACGGTGCAAACAGGGACCGTCGGGCGCCACCGTTATACGATGGCAAACTTGCCGATGCCGCTTGCCACCTCGCCGCTGGCTGCCTGACCTCTCGCCACGCGCTGGAAAGGTCCAGGCGACCACGTTAGCGGATGTGCCGGAGTGTAGGTACGAAGAGGTGCTGCATGCAAGCGCCTTTGCCGCGGTTGTTGTCTTGTCGCGCTGGAAGCTTGTCGCCGCTGGCCGTCCCGGCAAGCTCCTCTTGCCGGGGCCTTGTCTTGTATGTGCCTTGGGTGGCCTTCCCGGCAAGCTCCTCTTGCCGGGGCCTTGTCTTGTATGTGCCTTGGGTGGCCTTCCCGGCAAGCTCCTCTTGTAGGGGCCTTGTCTCCTTGGCTTGAATACTTTGTTCTTGGATGGCTCCAAAGGAACCACAGAGGATCTCGGCGGTCACCCGGTAAGCCTTGCCGCGGAGGGCTGCAACTGCCCGTGCACAAGTTCGGGATACTAGGGTACCCCTACTCTAGTACACCGACAGGAGCCCCCGGGCCTGGGCCACACACGGTGCCGAGCGCTGTTGGGCCAGGCCCAAAACAGGGCATCGGGCACACGCGCCCGGTCACACCATAACTTCACCCGGACCCACCACGCCCCACGAATGGCACGCATCGATCGCGACGTGTGAGAGATCGTGGGCGAGATCGTGGGGGTTTCTTTATTCGGAAAATCGGAACGTCCGCCCCCTCCCTCTTTATAAGCAGGGGAAACAGGGGCACGTCACCTACCCTGCCAGTTGTTGTCCCATCGAAAAACCACCGCTGCTCCCCCCTTCTCTTCAAGGCTGAAAAGAGAGCAGCGCTCCGCCCCCCATCGCCACCAGCGCCCTCAACACCGTCGACCTCCTCCACCGCCTCCGCCATGGGCCCGAAAGCCGACAAGGGGAAGGCCGTGAAGTCGGCCGAGGCGCAGCGGCTTGCGGCGCTGCGGAAGGAGCGGGCCATCTTCCCCCCTCAGCTCGCCGCGAGGGAGCTTAGGGAGAAATACTACCTCTTCGGGTCGCCGGAGGCAGGCGCATCCAGCGCCTGAAGGTACTCCCCCGCTGCTGCTGCGGAACTGGCCCGATGGGGTATCCCTTCTTCGCTCTTCTTCTCTGTGGGCTCGCCCGCCTTTCTCTGAAGTTCTTTTGCGACATTATGAACACCTCTGGGTTCCGCCTCCTTGATTTCACCCCCCACGCCGTTCTGACCATGGCAGTTTTCGCACATCTCTGCGAAAACTTTGTCGGAGTCCACCCAAATGTAGCTCTTTTCCGTCACTTCTTTTTACCCTGTGTTGAGAGAGGAGAGCCCCTTGCCGGAGGAATTGCTTGGATCTCCAGGGTCGGCAAGAAGGAGGCCTATCTGGAGGGAGAGCTTCAGAGCAAATGGGAGGAATGGAGGGCAGATTGGTGCTGGATTGTCGAGGAGAACCCGCAGCCCTTACCGCCCAGCGCCAAACCCCGAGTGGTCGCTGCAATGATTGGAGCAATCTGGCCCCGGAGGACGCTTAGGCTGAAGATCACAACACCAATCCTCCGCCTCGGACTTGCCGGACTCAACGTAAACCTTTGTTGGCGCGGACTTTCTTCGCCGCCGACGCTTCCCTTGCAGGAGAGAAGGAGACCTGCCTGGGAATTTCAGAACGCAGCAGATATCATGAGGCTGCGCCCAGGCCTCAACTTCAACTTCACCGTTTTGGAGCTTGACGCGATGCTCTTAGAGCTGTTCAAGCCCGATCCTGATCATCCGGAGATGTTTAGGCTGCCGAGGGGTGTCGTTCCGTTGTGCAACAACTCCGCGCTTGACCGCATCCGTGCAATATGCCGTCGTGCGACTCACATGGAATTGTCCCAACTTGGCAAGAGCCGGCAGATGACGTCGTGCGGCAGTTCTTTGACAATCTGGTGGAAATGCCAGTCCGCCCCGACGAGCAGAGGGGCCTCACCCGAGACACTACTGACGATGAGATGCAGCGCATCGCCACCAGGCTGGAAGAGGCGGCAGCAGCCGCTGCCGCGGGCGAGTTTGGCTTCACTGTGGAGGAGGCAGAGGCAGCCGAGGCGGCAAGCCTTGTCAAGCCTTTTCAGGACGCTGGCCCAGAGGATGTCGAAGAGAGCCAAGACCCCGGTGGTTGTCATCGAGGACGAACCCACTGCGATAGCAGGAGGCGCGTCCGAGACCACCTTGCCGGATGAGGCACCTCTTCTTCAAAGCAGCCCCCAGCGTAAGTATATGGTCTACTTCTTGCTGTTCGGCGTGCATGGGTGCTTTTTCCTTGCTGATATCTGACTGTTGATTTGTGTAGGAGCAGAGCAGCCTCCTTCTGCTTCGACTACGCCGCCAAGGGTGGATTCCCCGGCAAGGGAGCGTTCTCCGGCAGGGGACTTCTCCGTGAGGGCAGCTCTCCGGCAAGGGACGGCACCAGCGATCCCTTGGCGGCGGAGACCATGACCGCAGCCCCCGGTGTAGGTAACCTTCTTGCCTGAGTACTTCCCTTGTGTTTTTCTTCTTCTGATTTTGCCTTTGAATATTGGCCTAACTTTCTTCATCCGTCCGCCACAGAGCCAATGGAGATCGAGGTCGCCGGCGAGGAGGACGTGCGCGGCAACACTGATGAAGCCACCGCCGTGGAAGAAGAAGCCGGCGCTGACGAGCCTGCCGTCGAAGAGGCCGCCGAAGCTGCCGCCGCAGAAGCTGGCGAGGGGTCCGGCGATCGACCGACGACCACGAGGTCAGCAGGAGCGCCAGCGCTTACACCGCCGCCGATCCCTCCGCCGCTGCTGCAGCGTCGAGTTCAAGAGCCCCAGCCCGGCGCCTACTTGAAGGCCGGCGATGGCGTCTTCATCAAGCTCCCATGGGAGTCGAGCTCCAGGGCGCCGGCCGAAGGAGAAACCTTCGATGAAGAGCTGCTCGCCTCCGCTGGGCTGACGCTAGTCGACGCGCCAAGCAGCAGCAGCGGCGAGCCTGAGGAGGAGCAGCTGCTGCGGAAGTTGCTGTCGCTCTACCGCGCCCGACAAGCCAAGCTGGAATCCCGGGAAGCGCTTGTCGCGAAGGCGGGAGTAGACATTGAGAAGCACGCTGAGGAGCTCCGGGGCCGCAACCAGGAAGCTCTCCGGTCCTTGGCAGAGGAGCGGGAGCAACTCGCCGAGGAGCGCAAGGCCTTCATCCTTGAGAAGGCTGAAGTTGAGGAGGAACAGCGGCTTGCCGCTAAGAAGCTGTCTGCGCAGGAAGGTGAGTTGGTGCAGCGGAAGGTTAACCTTGACAGCCACGAGGAGGATCTTGCCATGCGCGAGCAAACATTTGGCGGGGCTCTCAAGGAAGCAAAGGATCTTTGCCGCAGCCTGCCGAGGCCGCCAAGAAGGAGCTGGAGACGAAGGTGGCGCAGCTTGGAGGCCAGCCTCAAGAAGAGCGGCGAGGAGCTTGCTGCACTCAAGCACGAGCGTGAGAAGGACGCCTACACTGTTGGGGAGGCTGCAGGCTGCCTCACGAGAGGAGCAAGGAGCTCAGCACCGCCAGGGACTCCAATGCAGATCTTGAGTTGAAGCTAACTACTTTGACTCAGGCGCTGGATGGTGCCAGGGAGCAGGAGGCGGCCTTGAAGGAGAAGATCAAGGCCGACGAGGGGCTGCTGGCGAGTGCTGTTGCCGCCCAGAGTGCCTTGAGGGAGAACGTGGAGCACTGGACCGAGGGTCTCGTGGATACTGCTGCAGCCATCCACAGGGAGCTGATGGAGCTGGGGATGGTGGATCTTGGATATTCCTCCGACGAACACCTCCAACCCAGCGCCAAGCTTAGCTTGTTCTTCAAGGCGTGGTGAAGGCCCTCCAATGACCCGGGAAGAATTCCCAAAGCAGCTGGCCGAGGAGTCGCGCCAGATCTGCGCTGGAGCTCTCGAAGGTCTTGATGAAGGTGGCCTTCTGCAATCCAGGCCTCAACTTCACCAACGTCCTCAAGTCCCTGCCGCCGGATGCTGATGTGGAGGCGCTCAAGACCCTTGTCGCGCCCATTGTGTACAGGGTGAGCGGAATCAAGAGGGTTGAGGGCGATCGTGTAGATTAGGCCGCCCATTTTGTTTTTCTCTTTTTCTTGCCGCTGCTGGTCATGTCATAAGAACAATCCATTAGAGCTGCGGCAAGCTATCTTGTAATATAACTCTATTTTGGGTATCAATTGCTATCTTATTTCCTTTACTTGATTCCTTCCTTTGTATGTTTTTTCCCTACGCTTTTAAGGAACTTGTCGGCGCGGGCACCGAGCCATGGCGCTAAGTCTTGGAGACGTCGGCCTATTTGGCGGTGCCGCTTCCGACAAGCAACCTTATCGCAACTAGTCGCAGCTCACTTAAGTTGTTGAGCGGACTCGAAACAAAGTAAGAGCGCAACTAGCTACGAGTTGGTTCCTCTGCGCACAGGTTTTCCATACGAAGTTCGGTCATTCAAGGAAGATAACTTAAAAATTTTAAAACTGATTGCTCAAACTTTGGCAACTTAGCTTTTCTGTCGTTTGCTTCCCGGTAAGGATAGGCTTCCTTGAGCGACACTTGGTCCACACCATTATCTTCTCCTTTCCCCCCGGCAAACTTGTGTGTGAGGGAATCTTCCTTTCTTTGAGAAAGAGAAAGAAGAGAAAATAAAGATATGGAGCCTTATGGCTCGTTATTACTTACCAGGGGTAGGTGCTGCACAAAGTGTCAGATAACGCATGCAAATAGAAGTAAAAAGCATGAAATTGACAAGGTGTGCGAAGCATGCTAGCTTTTATCGATGCATCGGGTCTGCTGGCTTTGTACAAAGGATTACATGCAACAGCGGCAAGACTTGTACAAAAAGGTGGTTGCGGAACAGGTTCCGACAACCGCGCCCTACGGGTAAGACTTACGAAGATGCTCAATGTTCCAGAGTTGCTCACCGAATGCCATCTTCGGTCTCAAAGCGGACAGCGCCGAGCCTAGTGACTCGTTTCACCCGATAAGGGCCTTCCCACTTTGGCGTCAACTTGTTGGAATTCTTGGCGGGTGAACGCTACCAAGAACAAGGTCGCCTTCCTAGAGACTTCTGGCATTGACTTTGCGGCTATGGTAGCGGCGCAAAGCTTGCTGGTACCGAGCAGCTCGTACAGCAGCCTGAAGACGATCTTCCTCAAGGAGCAGCGCGTCATCTTGTCGCAGCTGCTCTTGCTCAACCTCATCATAAGCGAGCACTCGAGGCGATCCGTATATGATTTCCGTGGGGAGAACTGCCTCTGCTCCATAGACTAGAGCGAAAGGTGTCTGGCTGGTGGCTCGATTTGGCGTCGTCCTGATCGACCAAAGAACCACCGGCAGCTCCTCAATCCAGTTTCTTCCTCACTTGTGCAGCCTGTCGAAAGTCCTGGTCTTGAGCCCGCGCAGCACTTCAACATTTGCTCTCTCCGCTTGACCGTTGCTTCTCGGATGAGCAATGGCGAAAGCGGAACCTTGGCGCCAAGATCTTGGACGTCTTGCATGAAGGTGCGGCTCGTGAACTGCGTGCCGTTGTCGGTGATGATCCTGTTAGGGATTCGAAATGGCAAACAATCGACCAAGAACTTGATTTGATCTTTGTCACCTTCCTCATCGCTTCCACTTCCGCCACTTTGTGAACTTGTCGATTGCAACCTACAAGTACTCAAAGCCCCGACAGCTCGGGGAAGGGGCCGAGGATGTCGAGCCCCTGCATCAAAAATGGCAGGATAAAGGGATCGTCTCAAGAGCTTGAGCTGGCTGGTGTATCTGCTTGGAGTGGGCCTTGCACGCTTCACTTGGTTATTTGTGCAGTTCCATCACGGAGGGCTGTCGGCCAAAGAAACCTTGCCGAGGACGCTTTGCCGGCAAGTGCTCAGCGCCAATGTGGTGACCACATATGCCTCCATGTATCTCTCGCCAACAGCTTTTGTCCGTCTTCCGGTGAATACACTTCAATTTCACACCGTTGAGTCTTCTTCTATACTGATGTCTTTGTCGACAAACTGGTACATCCTTGTCTGCCGGGCTGCTCTGTCTGCTTCGTCTTGCTCTTCGGAAGTTCTCTGTCTCAAGGAAATGGACAATCTGCTGCTGCGCCCATCTTTGGAGCTTGCGGCTCGACAACAAGGACTAAAGGCACATCTGCTGCTGCGGGAACATCAGCTTCCACGGCAAGAACCTGCGGCTCAGCTGGAGCTTGACGTTCCCGGCAAGCTTGCCGGAGCAAAGCTTGTCGGGAGCGTCTGCTTCAACGAAACAAACCCTAGAGCTTGTCGGAGCAGACTGCTCCTCAGCACTGTTGGTGTTGGTCTTGGGGACCTTCTTGGCGGCGGCTTCGGGAAGCTCTGCCGGAAAATAGTCATAAGAGATCAACTTCCTCTTCTTGCTCTGTCTAGTTGATGGTGTTACAGACGGTTGAGTCAGCTTGAGCACAAAAATCCCTGGTTCCACAGTAACTTAAGTCGCGGCGCACTTTGACAGCCATCAAGAATGTCGCTCGAGCTCTTGGAATATATTCCATCTGCAGCCGTCAAAGTGCTCTTCTAGCTTTCTCACTTCATCAACATAAGCTTCCATCAACGGACTCGATAATTTTTGTTCACTTGGCGGATAACAAGCTGTGAGTCACCCCGACAATGAGCTTCTTGATCCCAAGGTCTCATGCGATCTCGAGACCGGCAAGCAAACCTTCATACTCTACAAGATTGTTTGTTGCTTGCTCCTTGGGAAAGTGCATCTGGACCACGTACTTGAGGTGCTCTCCGGTGGGTGCAACAAGTAGCACGCCAAGACCGGGCGCCTTGCAGTAGAAGGCACCATCAAAGTACATCAGCCACTCTTTGCTTGCCTCCTTGACGGAATGCTCGTTTCGAATTTCTTCATCTGGTGTTGGTGTCCATTCTGCTATGAACTCCGCCAATGCTCGCTTTGGATAGTTTAAGTGCTTTCAAACTTGAGGCCAAAGCTTGACAGTTCAAAGGCCCACTCAACAATCCCTGCCTGTTGCTTCCGGATTTTGCAAGATCCTCTTCATCGGAAGCGAGTGACAACTGTGATCTCATGTGCCTGAAAGTAATGGCGCAGCTTTCTCGAGGCCATGAGGAGGCCGAAAGAAATTTCTGCACACCGCAGTACCTTGACCTAGCCCCCGCAGAAGGGAACCGACAAAGTAAACTGGGCGCTGCACCATTCTTTTCTGCATCTTCTCATGCGTCTGCGCAGATCCGTCCTTGTCGGGACCAGAGCTTGCCAGTGAAGCCCCCTGCTTGTCGCTGGATGCATCTGCCATGGTTGCTAGCTCATCATTCGCCTCCCTCTCCGCTACTAACGCAGCACTAACCACTTGATTGGTTGCCGCTATATATAGCAGCAACTTTTCTTGTGGCTTAGGTGCGACAAGTGTTGGAGTGGAGGACATGTACCTCTTCAAGTTCTGCAGCGCAGCCTCCGCTTCCGGAGTCCATTGCATCAGACCTGCCTTCTTCAAAATTTTGAAGAATGGCGGTAGCCTTCAGCAGATCTAGAGATAAACCTGCTGAGAGCAGCTACGCAACCGGCAAGCCTTCGTACATCCTTGACGCGCTTTGGTGCTTCAATCTGCTCAATGGCCTTGATCTTGTCGGGATTGGCTTCAATTCCCCACCGAGACACGAAGAACCCGAGAAGCTTGCTGGAAGGGACTCCAAACACGCACTTCTCGGGGTTGAGCTTGAGGTTGATCTTGCGCAAATTTGCAAAGGTTTCATCTAAATCTTGAATTAGGGTCGCCTTGTCCTTGCTTTTAACCAATATGTCATCCATGTAGGCTTCCACATTTCTGTGCATTTGCGGCTCAAAAGCGTCATGAACTACTCTTGCAAATGTTGAACCAGCATTCTTTAACCCGAAGGGCATCCGTACAAAACAGTATGTGGCACATGGGGTGATGAACGCGGTCTTCTCCTCATCCTCTTCTGCCATGAAGATTTGATGATATCCTGAGTATGCATCCAGAAATGAAAGCAAATCACATCCGGCAGTGGAGTCAACAATCTGGTCGATGCGCGGCAAGGGAAATGGGTCTTTGGGACAAGCTTTATTGACATCGGTAAAGTCGATACAAAGCCTCCATTTCCCATTAGCCTTGCGTACAACTACAGGATTGGCCAACCACGTAGGATGGAGCACCCCTCTGACAAGGCCTGCTGCTTCCAATTTCTTGATTTCTTCTGCGATGAACTCTTGGCGCTCCACCGTCAGCTTCGACTTTACGCTTGATGGGCGGCGCGCGAGGACAAAGCGGCAAGATGGTGCTCAATTACTTTCACAGGAACACGGGGATGTCAGACGGTTGCCACGCAAACACGTCGACGTTCGCCCACAGGAAAGCAACGAGCGCGCCTTCCTATTTAGAGTCGAGAGAGGCACTGATGGTGAAGGTACCACCAGTGCCGTCCTCCTTGGCGGACACCTTCTTGGTCTCTGGTGGAGCTGCCATCGTCTTCTTACACTTGCCGGTGGAGCTCGATGGTGCATCCTCGACGGTAGCGCAGCACTCCGAAGAGGTGCGCTTGCCGGAGTGGGCATCAGAGCTCTTGCCGGACTTGGTCTTCTTCTTCCCCCCGGGAGCTTCAGCGGCAAGTGGATTGCTATCTATTGCAGCTGCTGCTTCCCGGTAAATCTTGTCGGCGCAGATAAGAGCATCCTTCTTGTCGCGAGGGACAGAGATGCCACTTATCGGGCCTGGCATCTTCAGCATGTTGTAGGCATAGTGAGAGGCCGCCATGAATTTGGCGAGTCTTTGGGCGGCCAAGTATTCCATTGTAAGGCAATGGAAAGTCAGCAACATCAAAGGTGACCCTCTCGGTTACGAAGTTCAACTTCGCTGCCAAATGTCACCGCAACGTGATCTTTCCTTTGGCTTGCTCCTTCCCGGATTGATTCCTTGGAAAGTGCCGGTCTCTTCGAGCTCGCCATCAGGGATCTGGAGTTTCTGGAGCACCGCGGAGGAGATCAGGTTCAAGCCAGCCCCACCGTCCACTAACATCTTGGTGACCTTGAGGTTGCGGATAGTTGGTGAAACCAACATCGTCAAGCACCCGACCGCAGTTACGCGATCAGGGTGGTACTCAATATCAAAGATGATAGGCGTGCTGGACCATTTCACAGGCTTGCGTGACTCGACGGATGGTTCTGCCGCATTAACCTCCCGCATCCACTGCTTGAGTTGGCGGTGTGAAGTATGCAGAGAAGCACCACCGTCAACGCACAGGACCTCTGTGGCTTTCTGGAACTCCTGCTCATCGGTCTCGTCATCATCCATGTCTTCATCATCGTCGTTGTCTTCATCCTTGTCGCGCCCGCGGGGGGGTCTGTCTCCTTGCCGCTGTTTGGCTTGCCGCGGCGTCCTCCCCGGCCGGGACGTTTCTTGCTAGCTCCTCCAGCACCCTCCTGGGCCTTCTCCTTGTCGCGTCGCTCGTATTCAGCCTTCTGCTGCTCGACAAGTTGCTTGACCTTCTTGCAGCTCTGGAGGTCATGACCCTTGGTGCGGTGGAGCTTGAATTACTACTTGCCGGAGCCGTCCTGCTTGTCGGCGGCCGCCACAGACTGGCAGTTGGTGCCAGCGGCAACCTCCTTGCCGGAGCTACCAGCCTTGGCTTTCTTGTCGCCACCTCCGTTGCCGGACTGCTCAACAACTAGCACATCTCTGCCCTTCTTCTTCCTGTTGCCCCGCCGCCGGCTCTTCTTTCCCGGGGCGGTCTCCTCACTATCAGATCTTCCTGCTTCAATATTTTCTCCGGGGAGTCTCCTCCCTTCTTCAGCTCGTGCACACTTGTCGGCCAGGGCATATAGCTCACTGACGTCTCTGATCTTGCACATCGCCATCTCCTCCCGCATCCTGCGGGTTCACACGTTCTGATGGAACGGCGCTGATCACCACGGCAGGGCGGACATCTGGGATGTTGTGTTGTACACGGTTGAATCTTTGAATATACTTGCGCAGGGGCTCTCCTTCCTTCTGGGCGAGCAGATGAAGGTCGCTTTCTTGGCCATGGGGCTTGTGGCGCTGTAAAGCGCCGACAAACTGATGGCATAGATCTGCCCAAGAAGATATGGAGTTGTCCGGCAAGTGCATGAGCCAGATCTAACATTGGGCTTGAGCACCAGCGGGAAGTAGTTGGCAAGGATCTTGTCGTCTCGCCCCCCGGCAGCCTGCACCGTGATGGTGTAGATGCTGAGGAACTCCGACGGATGCGTCTTGCCGTCGTACTTCTCTGGTACGTCTGGCTTGAAGTTTTTCTTGCTGGGCCACTGGACTTGCCGCAGCTCACGAGTGAACGCAGGGCAACCTACCGCGTCTGGCAAGTCGCTGGTTCTCTGGCGCGTGCATGTCGACAGAGGGCCCGCGCTTGTCGGATTGACGCCGCCGCTTCTCTTGATTGCTCGATGCGAGTTCGAGCGTCCTCTTGCTGTCGTTCGTGAAGAACTTTGCGCTGATCGTGATGAGCTCGTGGATCTGATGACGCAGTGGAGTCGCTGTCGAGGTGGATCCGGTGAGTCGACGATCTTGGCCTTCCGGGCGGAGAGTGCATGGTGGTTGCACCCCCACCGGTCTCGTCGCCACCGGCTCATGTTTGGCAGTCTTGCCGCGGCAGCGATGCACTCGGTTGCCGTGGAGCGTCGCCGTTGGCGAAGCCGATGAGACTCTGAATGGTGGCCCTCCATTCATCGACCTTGTTGGCCGTTGGTGGGTAATCCAGGAGCAGTTGCGCTCTCGCCAAAGTTTCTGCTGGAGTGGTGGATGGCAGTGGCGAACGACGCGAGGAGCCGGATATGCTCGGACTTCTAACTATGTTAGAAGGAGCAGTAACCCGTCCGGGCGACCGTGCCTCGCTCGCGCCAACATATTGGCGTGCATGCTGGTTTTGAGCATCCCGAGATCCTCCAGCTCGATCTTGGTCCAACGAGCGTATGGCATTGTGAATACCATGACGCTGTCGGTCCCCCGCCTCCTGAGACGGGCGCGGTGCATGTACGGACGCCGAGGTTTGCGCAGCCTTGTCCTTGGACTTGGCAGCACCGTGAGCTCCCCCAACGCCTTCCATTCTTCCGCCGGCGTCTACCCCGCCACCTGTTTGCTCCGGTGGCGGTGGGTTCGACGCGGACGGGGCTTCTGGCGCCGAAGCCTTCTTCTTCGATGGCATGTTGATGAAGATGATGAAGATCTAGCTCGCGTGGACGCCGGATCAGGTTCGCACAACCTCGACGCCCCCTACCTGGCGCGCCAAAGATGTCGGGGCAGGCTGATCTGGCCCACGAACACCTATGGGGCCGGGCGGACCGAGCCCCTTTCAGTTCGGCGGGAGCGGAGGTCGCCTGAAGAGCGGATCGAGGCGGCGCACGCGAGAGGTTTACCCAGCTTCGGAGCTCTCCGAGAGATAATACTCCTACCGCTGCATGTCTAGGTGTATTGCGTTCTTGCTCAGAGCGCTGAAGTGCTACAGACACACGAGCTGCTAACGAGGCTGGCGTGGAGGAACTGATCGACCAACCCCTTTCTACGTTGCGCATGGGCCTCCTTTTATATGCTCAAGGGGCTCCGGCGGTGGCAACGTGAGCGGGGGTACAAATGGAAAAGTAGTGGTTGGTACACCTACTTATGCGATTGTACGATGTACCATACCTAACCACGACGGCGGGGACAAAGGCATTAAATGCCCGTCTAGTCGCCCTAACAATGCAAACAGGGACCGTCAGGGGCGCCACCGTTCGCCACGATGGAAAACTTGCCAGTGCCGCTTGCCACCTCGCACCGCTGGCTGCACAGCCTCTCGGCACGCGCGGCTGGAAAGGTCCCAGGGCGACATGTTAGCGGATGTGCTGGAGCGTAGGTACAGAGAGGTGGTCTGCCGCGGCAAGCGCCTTGCCGCGGTTGTTGTCTTGTCACGCCCGGAAGCTTGTCGCTCGCCGGGCCTTCCCGGCAAGCTCCTCTTGCCGGGGCCTTGTCTTGTATGTGCCTTGGGTGGCCTTCCCGGCAAGCTCCTCTTGCCGGGGCCTTGTCTCCTTGGCTTGAATACTTTGTTCTTGAATGGCTCCAAAGGAACCACGGAGGATCTCGGCGGTCACCCGGTAAGCCTTGCCGCGGAGGGCTGCAACTGCCCGTGCACAAGTTCAGGATACTAGGGTACCCCTACTCTAGTACACCGACACGGTCATCGGAAGGACATCACACTCCAAAGTGTCTTCATAAGCTCCGATCTTGAAAGAGATTTGTACTCTATGCTCGACTTGGATGGTGTCGTCACTTAGCCATTACACTTTGCAAGGGTGCGGGTGCTTCATCTTGACCAATTGGAGCTTGGAGCATAGTTCTTCGCTTGCTAAGTTATGGCAACTCCCTCATCGATGATGACCTTGATGGACCTTCCATTGATGCCGGCTTTGGTGTGGAAGATATGGCATCTTTGGTCGTCTTCTTGTTGATGTTGAAGAGTCAAAACCATGGAGACAACGAGAGCGGGACTTGAATCTTTATCACAAAAGACTTGATCATCTTCATCTTCGTTGTTCACTTGCCGGTGCATGGCCACTTGCTCAAGGGCTTCCATTTCTCATTCACTCATTGAGTCATAGGTTCCGTCATCGTTGAGGATCATGGTGCACTTGTTTGTGCACTCGAAGGACTTGTGGCCTCGGCCGCCGCATGTGAAGCATTTGAAGGAACTTGTCTTGATGGTCTCATCGGTTGGGGTAGATGATGATGATGCTCTCGTCTTGAAATTGACGATTTGAGGTTGTCGAAGTTTGCTTGTAACTTGACTTGTTTCCATTGCTTGTAGATGGCTTGGTTGAAGTAGAAGTTGTTGGAGTCGTTGAAGCTTGGGTATTGGAGAAGCCATAGGACTTGGATGAGAACTTGGCATACTTGAAGTCATCTTGCACTTGACGTTCTGCTTTGGTAGCTTGGTGCACTAGCTCGATGGGGTTAGAGTATGGTTGGAAGTTGGCAATCTTCTTGATAGGATGATTGAGTCCATTCAAGAAACCTGCCATAGTTTTCTCATCATCTTTCGTGACATTGGCTCGTATCATGGCAATCTCCATTTCCTTGTAGTACTCTTCAATGCTCTTGGTTCCTTGCTTGAGTAGTTGGAGTTTCTTGAAAAGGTCGCGGTTGTAGTAGTTTGGCACAAATCGTGCTCTCATGACATCCTTCATTTGTGCTCACGTAGTGATTGGCGGTTCACCTTTAGCCTCTTGGCGCTCAATGACTTGTTCCCACCAAATGAGGACGTAGTCTTGGAATTCAAGGGATGCCATCACGATCTTCTTCTTTTCTTCGTAGTTGTGCAAGCGGAAGATTTTGTCGACCTTCGATGCCCATGATATGTACTCTTCGGGGTCATTGCTTCTGGTGAACTTGGGCATGGTGAACTTTAGCTTGCCATATCGTTGCTCTTCATTGTGTTGGGGTCAGGGATGATGACGCCCATGTCGGTGAGGATTGACAATCTCATGTTGCTCTTGTCGAGGAGGGTTGTCGACCTCATGTTGCTCTTGTTCATGTGGAGGAGGTCCATTGCCTTCATGCTCTCAATGGACTTGATGTTCTTGTCTCGCTAGAGGAGGAGCTTGTCGAGCTTGACAAGGAGCATGACGATGCACACATGCTTGAAAAATCCTTTCTTGAACTTCATCGCGAAGGGCTTCTTGATGTTCACGAGCTTGTCGTCCTCGGTTGGCTATGGCTCGACTTGATTCATAAGGGCACGTTGTGCCTCAAGAGCTTGATCTTCACATAGTTGTTGTTCTTGATGTTGTGCCTCGGCATATTGTGCATCTTGATGTTGTCGCGCTCGCTCCTCTTGTTCTTGTTGTCGTTGGCATTGCCGTTCTTGTGCTTGCGCGAATGCAGCTTGGTTTTGACAGTGTCGATGCTCTTGAGAGTCGGTGTCGTGTAGAGGATTGCGGTTTGCTTGACGATCTTGACGTGCTGCACGACGAAGAGTGTTCATTTTCGGGGTACTTGAGCCGGAGATAGTGTCGTCAGAGTGTCGACTCGAGCGGCTCCGTCTTGAGTAGGACGACGAGGTAGAAGAGCGGTTGACCAACAAGGCGCGAATCTCGTCCATTCTTGTATTGCTCTCTTGCTTTTGTTCGTCGATCTTGTGGTCGAATTAGTCTCTTGTACGTTGCTCGGAGAGTCACAAGTCGGTGGCGAGATGGTCGATGCGGTCGCTCATTGCTTGTTGCTCTTGATGCAAAGCTTGTTGTGCACCAAAGAGGTGGCGCTTGGTGACGTAGGATGACATATCGTCGTCTTGCTCCAAGAAGAGTGGGTTGGTAGAAGTACTTGGCCTATCCATCATTCCAAACAAATATATGTGAGTGGGAGAAAGAGAAGAACCAATACCAAATGTACCTTGACCGATGTTGAGGATGGATCGAAGATCACTCGAATGTGTAACAAGGAAATAGCACAATTGGTACCAATTCTTGTCGGTTTCTCACACCTACACAAGTAAAAGCTTATGGTGGAGCTTGGTTAGGATGGTGGCACAAAACTTCATGCAATTGTTAGTGAGCTTCAATAATGTTGGAAAAGATTCACAAATTTGCAAATGCAACAAGTAGACCAATAGCAAGATAAGGTACACGGAAAACACACACGCAAATAGATAAGTGGGGTTGTGCAACCAAGGGTGAGCCGAAATGTGGAATCTACAAAGATGCTTTTGTTGCACAACACTAGAGAGACGCTAGCATGATTGCACAACAGGCGGATATGAACTTGTGCACAACTTACTGGGCGAAAATGCAACGACTTCTATCCCAAGTATGCTATATGTATGATGTTCCGATGGTATGATCCAAGATGATCGAGTATCAAAATCTTAATATTGTATGATGCTATGGTTCTTGCTTATAAGCTCTTTGCTTATCTTTTCCATTTTCCTTAAAAGCTAGTTTGGCTCTTTGTTGTTTGAGCTCTTTTCTCATGCAATGCTTCACAAACCAAGATATCAATTGTGTATGCGATGCCAACTTTGTGACACAAGAGATTATAACGAAATATGCAACACGAGGATATGGTGTTTATGCTATGGAAGTATGTTGCCGGCAATACTCAAAGGCTAGTCTCGATGGGTAAGCTACGCAAAAGTAAGGTTGCGGGGTTATAATGCAATTGCGAGAATGTATGATGATATCACAATACCAAGATGATGTTACCAAAATGATCTAGCCGTTCGTAGTAGTCCTTGGCGAAGATGAGTGGCGGTGATGTCGATGTCGAACCGTTCCTAGTTAGCCGAAACACTTTAGGAAACGATGAACCACAACTCAAATTCTCAAAACCAAATGCGGCAAAATGTGTCGGAGTTTGTAGCGGTCAAGCTATGGTGGAGGTATGCGGAAGCAAGGTTGGAAAAAGCGGTAGGCGTAAGCGAAGCGGTTGGCCTTCGCCTAGTGCCTAGGCGGTGGTTAAGAGCCCTAGGCGCGGCCTAGGAGGTAATATAGTTTTACTATCAGGATGTATTTGCGAGTATTATATGTGTGTAGATATTAATTAAGGGCAAATCAATAAGTTAATTTCCAGTCACTCCCATTGGAATATGGTCTGTTTGGTATACTAGTGAAATATGGCATGATTCTTCACTTGGGTAGACAATTCCTTGCTTGCCCTGCCTAGACTTCCATTTATGCCCTAGGCGAGGCGTTTTTCCATCGCCTAGCGCCTAGGCGTGCCTAAGCGCCTCCTAGGCACTGCCTTTTCCAATAGAGTGCGGAAGTGGTGGTGGTATAGGAATTTGTATGCGAAAATGGATGATGTGCTGATTTTTTTTTGGGGAAATTCAGTTTCGTCAGGGTATTGTGGACATCCGGGGAATTGCGGTCGTCCGGTCTTCGGACGTCCGGTGCCTGGGCGATTTCGGGCACGGGGTGAACTACTAGGGTTCATGGTGGAAGTGGCGAAATTGGTCCAATTCGGGCGATTTTGTGGATGGAAAAGGTGGAGATGATGGGGGAAAGCTAGATCCACTCAAGGCAAAGCAAATCCGTGGACCAAATCCAACAAAACTTCATCACACCAACAAATCACAAAAAAAATTTGGGGCTATTTTTGGTGGGGATTTTCGAAATTGGGGAAGAACACAACAAAATCAAGCTAGAAAACAAGGAGGGGAGGCTCCAAAATAGTGATCGACGTGGCTCTTGATACCAAGATTATGTAGGGTGGAACCCTATAAGGCCGATCTTTCACGAAAGGAGCGGATCCCGCGATGAACACGAAGAACACAAGGGGAAAACACAAGGGAAACACGAGAGAAATCACTCAACCAAGAAGAATAGATCACACACGTGCTAGATCCATGAACACAAAGAGAGATATACGATCCAAAGTCAATAAGGGACGATACATAGGTAACCGGTTCTTCTCTGCAAGGAGGTCTTAACGAGGCCACCCAAGAGGGGTCTTGAATCCGCTTGGAAGGATCATCTCCGAGGAGGCGCGATCTCCGAGGAGATGGTGACCAGGTGGATGAGGAAAGCTCTCACACAAACATGAGCTAATCCTTTGCTAACCCTGACTAGGAGGAGGGAGAGGTCTATTTATAGTCTTAGTGCCAAAGAGGGGCGAAGTGGAGGGGTACATGGGCTTCGGCCCGAGACTGGACGCAGCCAGGGTCCGGACGTCCGTGAGGCGCCGGTCGTCCGGAGGCTCGCGGGGGTCCGGGGGGGGGGGTTCGATCGTCTGGAGCCTGGGAGCTGGCGATCGTCCGAGCTGGGCCGCTCGTCCAGAGCCTGTAGCTTTTGGTGGCCGGCGTTCCTTGGGCTGGCGTGACCTCCAGGGGTCGGACGTCCGGGCTGGGCCGGTCATCCGGGGCCTGTAGCTTCCGTGGCAGCTCCTCCTCTTGTCCTTCGCACTTGGTGTCCTCGCCATCTTGTCCGTTGTATGTAGACGTTCCGTGGCTTTCCTTCGAGTACCTGATCACACATAGTGTTTCTGCTTGAGGTAGCAGCCATGTCTCATGTATAGAAAGGGGTAGTTCGGAAAGGAGCGAGTTCACCTTATCTTCGATATCCTTTGCTCGGGCTCTTGTCATTGGTACAAGTTGAGTTGTAGGAGATGTAGATGCGTCCATGGGGATGATTGTGGGATGCTCCGCATCATGTTATATAAGCCCGGGGGCTACTTTACCGATAGTATACACACACGCACAATGCCTGGTATTCACGTGTACTTTGTACACACCCCTATCACAAATATACAGTACTAGGAGTAGGCTTTTTCCACAACTGCAAGGGCCCGGACTTGGGTAAAACTTTGCCTCGTATTGCCATCCAGCCTAACAGTCAGGGATATCCTACCGAATGATCTGATGGAATCATATCTTCCAACTACTAAGAAAGAGGTGGGGGGGGGGGGGAGCAATGTGGGCGAGAAAGGCCTAAAGATAATGTGCCTGCGGGAGACACGTAGGCAAATATATGTGGCTATAGAGGGCCAGTAGAGACCGTGCGTGTGTATATATGCATGTGAGAGAAATAGTGTTTTGCAACTGAGATTAGTGAAAAGAGTGGTACATATCAGTGAGAAAGAGAGAGGGAGATATATAGAGAGTGTGTGCATGAGAAACCCCGGGAGAGATTGTGAGCATGTGTGAGAGAGAAATGTCGATGTATATAAAGTGTGTGCACTTATGCGTCAGATAGAGATATATATAGCACGTGTGTGAGAATGGGCCGAGGCATACTGCATCTACGTATAAAAGGCAGTTCTACGCATTAAATTGAAATATAAAAGGCATTATTATTTTTGGATGAGATCATGAATTTTGCAATTTGTGTATGAACGAACATCGGTCTATCAGACACCCATACTCTATTGAATTCGAGCATGTGCATGGGTTTATTACATATTATCGATCCATAGAGTGAGAGTGGTTTGAAATCCATACAATGCATTGCTTTTGCAGTTCATATATAAACATTAATTAGTGCACTCCATGTTGTTAGTGTCAACCACTTTATACATTTGTCACTTACATGGATATATTCCAAATTGCTAGCTATGAAATAGAATACATGTTGAATTCAACATAAGGGGTTTTCGAAATTCGAGTTCAAAGGAAGTGCATTCATCTATTTGAATCTGAGATAATGGAATTTGTAAATCAGATCTAAAAGGGGGCATTAATCTTTGTTGTGTGTTTGAACATGCAATATAATCATACGCATGTCTAACTATTTTTTCGCAACCAAGGAGATTATATATGGAACCATGTATGAATTGAGGTAAGTTGGATTTTTTTATTATATACTCGTGTACAATGTATATTCAAATGTACCCCCTCCATTCCAAAATAATCGTAGTTTTAGGATTTTCCAGAGTCAAGATTTGTGAAGTTGGACAAATCCCGAAAGTTCCACGAAAGAGAACTGTAAACGTTAATGCTTCTGCTCCCAAATACTGAACAAAGCGCCAAATAAGCCTATAGTCACCTGAAACCGCGCGAGACTAATGTTTGGTGGTAGGAACTTACTGTCCTGAATCTGACCCGTGTAGCCTATCGGCCCGATGTCCAAAGGTCTAAACGAGTGTAAGTTTGTAACTTCACCAAAACGCCAGTCTCAACCGCCTCTGAGAAGCATTCATATGACGTGGGTGCCTAAACACCCATGCCCCTCGGCCGAAATCTATCTCGCCCACCATTTGGGAAACCTGAGATTACTATTCTACCCCCGACCCGCAATATGTCCAAAATTTTAGATGGGGGCAAAGTTTGTAACTTCCCCCAAATTTCAAAGAAGCGCATCCCAAACCGAAACATTGTTCCCCCTCCCTCCGTTTCCCCATTCATACTCCATGGCCACCAAAACACCCTCTCCACCAGCCGCGAAACCTGGCCCAGCCTCCTCCGTCCTCCACCCCATCACGCTCAATCCACCGCCGCCCTCCTCAGTCGTCCAACGCAACCGCAACCGCAATGCCCTCAAGGGCTAAGCAGCTGAAGCCGAGGGAGAGCTGCCTCCACGATGCCGATGCCAATGTCGACGTGCACCATACCAGAACCACTTCGAGCCGTCGTCCTACGCCTCACCGCTGCTGCTCCACTGTCGCAACCGTCCACCGCACCGGAGCTGTTCCCGCTACGCCATCGTTCGCTGCCTTGGATCTGGTTCCTGCCGCCGACAGACGGCCACCGCACCACACTCAACAACCTGGCCATGGTTTCGTCCAAGGCTCCACCATCCTCCACAACTTCTCGTTTCCAGCTAACCATAAGAAGATCGTTGGAAAAACCGAAGGAGGACACAACACTGCCAGCAGAAAGAGGTACTCCTCTTCCCTTATTCTTGCAAATATTACATCTCTGATCACACCGTATTCATCCCACGAAAGAAACTAGTTGAGCGCTTCTTACTGCAAATTCTTCATGATACTAAATGCATAAGGTTTCCACCCATTTACTACTTCACCTTAGCTAGAGGTCAGCCGCCCACCCGGATTTCAATTCAGGGTCAGCTGATTTGCAATTAAAAGAAGCAGCACCCGCTTAGGCGCGCGAAGCACCTAGTCCACCTGTTCGTCAGGGAAGCGGCGCATGGTGTCTATCATAGGGGTGTGGGGCGTAGGAGCTGCTTGCGCCCGATCTGAAGGTCGGCGGGGCTTGAACGGATGGCTGGGGGGCGGTGCGGTTAGGTTGAAGGGATGGCGGTCATAGGGGACTGGGCCAGTGGTCGCTGGCGTTTCGAGGAAGATCGTCAACACTGACTGGCTGGAGGTAGATGAAGGCGATCTGCCCATCTCTGTACACCGGACGGTGCAGAAAAAATGGACCGACCTATTTGTTTTTGGTTTACTATTATTTTCATAGGACCACCCCTTGTGGTGTGCTGGAGGAGCATCTGCATTTCCCAGCCATCCCTGTACTCATATTTCAAAATCCTAGAATCTAGTAATTTCGTGTGCCATGCATGTTGTAGAGATATCATATGTCTCCCGTCATTTATTTCTCACCCACCTTCTATCTGCTACTTTTACACTGTACTACTTGTGCACACACTTCACCCATACTCTCACTATTGTTTTTTATGCATGGGTATTTTAGACTCTGACGAAGTGTTGATGAATACACAAAAGAGAAGACAAAAGTCGCTCCAGTGTAATTCGAAGATAAGCACTAAGTGTTTCAGCACTCTAAAGGGTGCAGTGTCAGCAGATGGAGACAGTAAACGTAGCTCTGCAGTTGATGATGTTAATTGCCACACACAACCATCCCAAGTGCTTGCTTTAACATCTCGCTGTCAAATGTGGTTGCAAGTTGCATATGGTGTCTAGCTTGTATTTCTTCCAATTTGGTTAAATTGCATCTGCTTCATTATACCTTTGATAATGACATGCCTTCCTATTTTTGATACATACTACATATGTCTATTAACCATGTTCTTACATCAAACTAATGCTCTTTTGTATCCCTCATCAATCACTTATGATGAGACAGTCACCCCAGTGGGTTACTGTGAGACGCGCTACTCGTTTAAAGAGTGCGTGTCATCCTCCCCACATGATTCTCAAGAAATAGCAAGGCTAAATGAAGATAGTCAACGTAGCTCTCTAGTTGATGACCGCAATTCCCCTACACCACCATCGCATGTGCTTGCTCTTACTTGGAAATATCATATGTGGTTGCATGTTGCATATGGCGTCTACCTTGTAATGCTTCTAATTAGGGTAAATTGCATCTACATAGTTAACACATTATACCTATGAATATGACATGGCTTCCTGTTATTGGTACATACTACATCTTTCTATTAACCATGTTCTTACATCAAACTACTTTTCTTATGTATCCCTCATCAATCACTTCTGATGAGACACCTTCAAATTGACAGTGCAATATTGGTTGCATCTTCCATATCATTTCAAACATGTATTGCCTCTAATTTGTTGAAATGCCACTTATAATGAGACACTTCTAACTTGGTAGAGTGATTTTGCTTGGATCTTTTATATGGTGTCTATCTTGCATTGCTTCCAATTTGTTGAAATGCCTTCTGCTTAGCGTTTTTTGTACATATTCCATCCTCCTACAATGTGGTTGCCTTACATAATAGTTGTGTTCGTCAGTATCATGCATTAACGAATTTGGAAGAGCAAATTTCATTCCTTTTTCTTGTTTGTTTAATTGACAAGGAAAAATCTAAAAGGACGAACACACGGAATGATGGTGGTCCTCTGGAGCAAACGAAACAGATGATCTCTGTAGATTCTCCTGCAACTCCTACTACAGTGCAAGTTCCAAATCTCATCTCCCCTACTCCACAACCCCAGGTGCTTGCTCTAACACGACAGTGTGATATCTGGTTGCATGTTGCATATGGTGCATAGCTTGTATTGATCCTAATTTGTTAAATTGCATCTCCTTAGCTTACACATTTTACAGGTGAATATGACAAGCCTTCCTATTTTTGTTACATACTACATCTGCCTATCACACCATGTTCTTACATCAAACTACTGTTCTTATAAAGAGTGGAGTTTCATCCTCCCGACATGATTCTCAAGAAAGAACAAGTCTAAATGAAGATATTGAATGTAGCTCTGTACTTGAAGACCACATTTCTCCTACACCACCATCGCAGGTGCTTGCTCTAATTTCGCACTGTGATATGTGGTTGCATGTTGCATATAGTGTCTAGCTTGTAATGCTTCTAATTAGGGTAAATTGCATCTGCTTAGTTTGCACATTATACTTGTGAATATGACATGCCGTCCTATTTTTGGTACATACTACATCTATCTGTTAACCATGTTCTTACATGAAACTACCTCTCTTCTGTATCCTGCATCAATCACTTACTATGAGACACCTTTATTCATTGCATATTGCATATTATTTCTAGAATGTTGCCATGTATTGCTTCTAATTTTGTCAAATACATTTATGAGGCCACCCTTTTAATTTGGCTGAGTGATATTGGTTTCATCTTTCATATGGTGTCTAGCTTGCGTTGTTTCTAACTAGTTCAAACACCTTGTGCTTAGTTTACACTTTACACATAATACAAGTCAATATGTCATGCCGTCCTGTTTTTCATACATATTCCATCCTCCTATCATGCGGCTGCCTCACATGAAAGTAGTGTTCGTCAGTATCATGCATCAATGAGTTCTAAAGAGCAAATTTTATTCATTTTTCTTGTTGATTTGACTTGACAAGGCAAAATCAAAAAAGAGGAAGGAAAAGAGTAAGGAAGGCGATGATGTTGCAGCAACATAAATGGAGCATTTGTATGGATTCTCCTCGTAGTGCTAGTGCATTACAAGTACCATGTCTCCGCTCCCCTAATCCACCATCCCAGGTGCTTGCCCTAACTTGGCAGTGCGATATCTGGTTGCATGTTGCATATGGTGTCTAGCTTGTATTACTTCTAATTATCGTAAACTTCATCTGCTTAGCTTACACATGATACGTGTGAATATGACACGCCTTCCTGTTTTTGGTAGATACTATATCTGTCTATCACACCATGTAGTATCACATGAAACTACTCTTCTTGTGTATCCTGCATCAGTCACTTATGATGGGACACCTTTAAGTTGGCAGTGTGATATTGGTTTGTGTCTTGAATATGATTTCTAGCATCCAGTGCTTCTAATTTGATGAACGCCACCTATGATGAGACAGTTTTAACTTGGCAGAGCGATATTGATTGCACCTTCCATATGGTGTCTAGCTTGCAGTGCTTCTAATTTGCTGAAGTTCCTTCTTCTTAGTTACGACATCGTAGGTGTGAATATGTCAAGCCGTCCAGTTTTTCGTATATATTCCATCCTCGTATCATGACTTTGCCTTTCATCAGAGTAGTGTTCGTCAGAATCATGCATGAATGAGTTCTGAACAACAAATTTTATTACTTTTTCTTCTCGGTTTGACCTCACAATGAAAAATTAATAAAGTGGAAGGAAATTGGTAAGGCATTGGATGATGGTAGTCCTTCCGAGCAACTGAAATGGAGGGTCTCTACAGATTCTACTCCGCCATCCTCCCAACAAGATTCGTAAGACAACACAAGGCTAGCCAGTCAACGTAGCTGTGTAGATGATGAGCACATCTCCCCTACTCCACCATCACAGGTGCTTGCTCTAACTTGGCACTATTATATGTTGTTGCATGTTGCGTATGATGTCTATCTTGTATTTCTTCTAACTTTGTTGAATTGTATCTGCTTACTTTATACATCATGCCTATGAATATGACACGTGTCCCTATTTCTAAACATACTATAGTTGATCACACCATGTTCTTACATCAGACTACTGTTCTTGCGTATCGCACATCACTCACTTATGATGAGGCACCTTTAAGTCACCACTGTGATATTGGCTACGTGTTGCATATGATTTCTAGCATGTACTGCTTCTAGTTTGTTGAAATGCCAAACAGTTTGAACTTGGCAGAGTGATGTTGGTTGCATCTCTCATATGGTGTCTAGCTTGCAGTGCTTCTAATTTGTTGAAATGTCTTCTTCTTAGTTACCACATCATATGTGTGAATATGTCATGCCGTCCTGCTTTCGTACATATTCCATCCTCGTATCATGTGTTTGCCTTTCATCCGAGTAGTTTTCGTCAGTATCATTGATGAATGAGTTCTGAAGAGAGAATTTTATCCTTTTTTCTTATCGGTTTCACTTCACAATGCAAAATCAATACAACTGAAGGAAATTAGTAAGGCAGTGGATGATTGTGGTCATTCGGAGGAACTCAAACACAGGGTCTCTACAGATTCTACTCCGCCATCCTCCCAACAGGATTCACAAGACAACACAAGGCTCGACAGTCAACGTAGCTGTGTAGATGATGAGCACATGTCCCCTACTCCACCATCACAGGTGCTTGCTCTAACTTGGAATTGTTATATGTGGTTTCATGTTCTATATGATGTCTAGTTTGTATTCTTGTAATTTTGTTGAATTGCATCTGCATAGCTTACAACTTATATCCGGAACAATCACTTACCAATAAGACACATTTAACTTGGGAGCGTGACGTAGGTTGCATCTTGCGTTGTCTTCTAGCTTGTACTGCTTCTAATTTCTTGAAATGGCACATACGACGAGACACTTTTTACCTGGTAGAGTGATATTGGTAACATGTTCATATGGTGTCTAGATTTCATTTCTTCTAATTTTGTTGAAATGCCTTCTGCTTACTGTTTTTCATACATATTCCATCCTCTTATCGTATGTGTGAATATGCAATGATGTCGTTTTTTGTATATATTCCATCCTCCTATCATGCGCTTGCCTTACATCAAAGTAGTGTTCGTATGTATCATGCATCAACCAGTTATGTTGAGTTAATTTTATTAATGTTCTTGTAGTTTTGACTTCATAAGGCAATATAAAAAATGATGAAGGAAAAGAGTACATTAGGGGGTGTTGCTGGTCCTCTGGACCGACGCAAATGGAGACTCTCTAGATTTGCCACTTCTACTGCTAATGCAGTTGAAGTCCCAAGTCTACATGATGAGTTCATCTCCCCTACTCCACCATCGCAGGTGCTTGCTCTAAGTTGACAGTGTGATAATTGGTTTCATGTTGCGTATGTTGTCTAGCCTGTATTTCTTCTGTTTTGATTAAACTGCACCTGCTGAGTTTATACGTTATACATGTGCATATGGCATGCCTTTCTGTGTCCAGAATACATTGCATCTATCTATCATACCATGTTCTTACATCAAAGTACTGCTGTTGTGTATCCCGCATCAGTCACTCATGATTGGATGCTTTTTACATGGCAGTTTGATAGTGGTTGCATCTTGCATTAATTTCTAGGTTATACTGCTTCTAATTTTTCAAAATTCCACTTATGAAAAGACACTTTTAACTTGGAAGAGTGATATTGGTTGCCTCTTTCATATGGTGTCTAGCTTTCATTACTTCTATTTTCTTGAAAATCTTTCTACTTAGTTTACACATCGTAGCTATGAAAATGTCACGCCATCCTGTTTTTCTTACATATTCCATCCTCATACGGTTGTCTTACATCAAAGTATTGCTTGTCTGTATCACGCATCAATGAGTTCTGAAGAGCTATTTTATTCTTTTGTGCTGTGGGTACGGCTTGACATGGCGAAGTCAAAAAAGAGCAAGGAAAATAATATAGTAGGGAATGGTGTTACTCGACGGGCGCAACAGAAAAGGATGTGCCCTCGAGATTCTGCTGGTACTTATAGTGCAGTGGAAGGCCCAAGTCCACCTGCTAAATATACAAACACAGTATCACCTGCTCCACCAGCTGCAGCATCCTCTTCAATTGTACCGGCATCTCAACGAGTTACACGTTCATTTGATCCGCAACTGGCCGGTTCCCAAGCTACCTTCACACCTAACACTACTTCCGAAGCACTGCTGGCACAATAGAACTTGGCAAGATCAGCTGAACCTCATGAGCATCAACACCAAGACGGTACCTGACCGAGTCAAGTTGCAGTTGCATGCTCCTTTATATGTACTCTCACAGTTTGATGTGCACTAACACTTTCCATATTTATTGTTGAACTAGTACCATGGCGCAAGCGGAAATAGACATCAGGGATAATGCTTGAGAGATTAACAAAATCTAAAGGAGGAAGAATGGAGATCCATTTTGAGGCAAGTTTAAAAAGGCCACGTGATGCTACAGAGTCAGGCAAGTTAGTATCAGAGGCAGCCGTCGCCGTTAGGTGTCATGCACGTATCCTTCCAACGTGGATCCAGTACAGGAACGAGAAACATGATACCCAATTTAACACCTTCCTTGACCATTTATCCGTAAGTAATGTTATTCATTGCAATTTGTAATATTGTCTTGCTCTGTCCCATACTTACTAGCTTCCTCCTAATAAGACTCACATTCTTTTTTCAACATATGAGGTTCGAGTTGGATCCAAAAGATGATGCAACTAAACAAGCATGCACTCATGTTTTTCAGTATGCTCTGCGACAGTGTTGGTATCACCTTAGAAAAACTCACTTCGAAGGCAAGGCTAACAATGAGATCGCCCAAACATCTGCAGTGGAATATATTACAGATGAAGACTGGACAATCCTTGTTAAACATTGGTCTGACCCAAAGTATCTGGTAGGGTATATGTATTTGATCGGATCACATATTGAACTTGTATTTATGTATGTGCCTTACAAGTGTATCTTCTTCTAGGCTAACTGTTTGAACAACAAGACCAACCGTTCTAAATTGAGATTCCAATAGACAACAGGATCTCATAGCTATATTGCACACTGCGAGGCTCTTGTAAATAGCTGCTAGTTCCTTCTTTTTTCTGTGCCATATTATCGTATCTATATTGACTTGTTCCAAATACATAGGAAAGCACCTGCGGACCAAAAAGAACCTGAACCGAATGCTGTGCAAATCTTCAAGGATTGCCACACCAGCAAGATGAAGGGCATGAGCACACCAATTCAAGCCGTTGTTGTAAGTCCTTACCCCTCCTGCCTTTGAACTACTTGTTTTTTCTTGACCTGGTACTGTAGGGTAAAGCACCCCACAGCTCTTTCAAATTTTATTAACTATACAAAGATACAAGTTATGTACATCAAAGAAAAAGGAAAAGATGTAAAGCTAAAAAATACAATGCTCACCTCAAGGTGGCTAAAAAGCAATCCATCTAAGAAGGTCATCCTTATACTTAGCTTTAATCCTATGGGCAAGCAGAGAAATGTCATAAATAAAATATGTTCTCCACCTTCTAAAGGAAGGTTTAATGTTCCTGAAGACTTTATCATTCCTCACAGTCCAGATATTCCAACAAGCAAGAAAGACCACTTCAGCAAAGAAAGGTTGTTGAAAGTCCCTTCTTGCAGCATAGGCAATGGCAGCCATGTTATCATCATGTGGCCAGCACACTTGCAGATAATTCCAAACTCTGCAGCTGAAGTTACATGAGAAGAATAGGTGATCCCTGTCCTCTTTAGTCTGAGTGGGGCACAACACACAGTGATTACAATCAGATACATTCCAATGCCTTCTCTCCAGCATATCTTGTGTATTGAGCTGATCCATAATTAGCATCCAGGCAAAAAATTTGATTCTCATAGTACAACAGCTAGACCAGATCCATGACAACAAAGGGTTGGGGTTAATATGCATATGCAGGAAGGAGTAGTATTTTTTAGTTGTATAAGGCTTGCCATCTTCTCTCCACATCCAAACATCAGACTTAGTAATGTCAAGAGAGAAATCAGACATTAGAAGCTGCAAAGACATCAACTCAGAATGGGGCCTTTAAGAAAGAGGAAGGTGAAAGAGAGTAGTGATATCCTGAGTTGCAAAAACCTCCTTAACAGAAAGAAGTGGATCCTTAACATCAGAGAACAATCTATGAAACACCTGATCCAAAGGACCAGCCGAAGGGTTGAGGTTCCAATCATCACCCCAAAACAGAGCAAAATCCCCATTCAAGACCTGCACTTTAGAAACCATTCTGAACTTATCCATCAACTTGCATAAATCTATTACTGTGACGTGTTCATTTAACTGCTTGGTTTGCAGCCAATGTCAGTTACTCTGTTCACTTTTATACACAGTTGTCTTAACGTATCATTTCACCTTACATGGTTTAAAATAGATGAAGGATATTATTTTGGTCTTGATCTGTAATCTAGTTGTGATGTTCATGTGCCCACACAATGATACACTAGCCTCTTTTGTTTTATATCTGTTTTCCCATGATATGAAAGATGTCATTGTCGCGGAAAACCACGACCACCTATGGGACCATGAGCCCCTTTTAGTTCAGCGGGGGGACGGGCATGTTGCACAAAGAGCGGAGAAGCGTAGCACAGCATGACAGAGTGCACACGGGAAGTTTTACCCAGATTCGGGCTGCCGCGAGGCGTAAAACCCTACTCCTGCTTTGGTGGATTGATGGTGGAAAAAGTGCACTGCTCTTGCTCGGCAAGGTGGCCTCAGGGCGAAAGGGGCTACGCGCATATGAGTATGAGGGGGTCCAAATCCTTTCTATGGTTGCCATGGGCCTCCTTTTATAGATAAAGGGGTCACCACAGTGGCAAATTAGTCTTTACATACTGATTAGATAGCAAATAGTGCTATCATACCGAACTCTACAGGCTGACAGAGCGCACTAAATGCACCGCTCAGTGTCACATCACAGCTCGCCCGGTAGGTCCTGCCGGGCTGTTTTGCCAGCTTCGCGCCTGCTTGCTTGACACGTCTCAGGATGGGTGTCGCTTGGAGGTATTTTCTGTAGGAAGTGGCTGCCATGTGGCAGGGGGCGGCCACTTAGTCACTTAGGAGCTTGACACCGCATTGATCGACGACGTGTGGAGCTGTGAGGTGGTGTGGTGGAGTAGTTTGACTCTGTGAGCCCCAGCAGGCCTGCCGGGGCGATCTTGGAGGCTTGCTTCCAGGGTAACCCCAACCTCGCCAGGCTCACCTGCCCGGCAAGGGAGGTTCTTCTCGTAGCAGTATCTTGTCTCTCTGGCTAATCTTGTTCTCCTTGATCTGCACATTGGTCCTTCAAATAACTGATTCCTCGCGCTCTGATTTGATCATGGTTTTGTAATCTTGTTCTTGGGCCTATGCATAGTCCGGGCAACGGACCCAGAGTTTGTTGCACCGTGAGGAGCCCCCGGGCTTGGCTCGAACGCGCTGCCGGGCATCGTCGGGGTACGCCCTAACTAGTGCACAGGCAGGGGAGTAGGAGTGGCTGGTCCCTTGAGATCTTCTTTGCTTCTTCATTAACTTGAGCCCGGGCCAGTTTCCGGTTCTTCCGCACGTCGTGCTGAACGTTATGGGAAAATCCACATCATGGCCCGTGGGTTGCCCACCTCCCACGATCATGGGGCAGAAACTGCCATCCCACTTGCCTCCCGTCCGAGTTGCACCTACCACGTGTCCCGCGTGCATTGCATAGGGTAGGTGGCGGATGCGGAGGGCACGGGGACGGGTGCCATGGCAAAAAACCAGGCGTCGTTGGTTGGTGAAGAAGGTCGGTTCTAATTCCCCGAGCTGTTGGAGGTGCGGGGAAGTCGTATTGGGGGAGTGGGGCAGTCGCTTTCTGAATGAGAAGCCAACCCCCTACCTCGTCCTTCTATAAAAGGGGGCGGGAGCGGTGTGTTTGCTCACATGCTCTTCTTCTCCCTTTCCTCAAATTTTTCTTCGCCCGCCATGGTGAGAGGACGAGGACGAGGTGGCGCTCCAGTGGTGGCGACGAGGGCTTCCGCTCGACAGTGTATCCCTCCTCCCCCTGATATTGCAGGGGCGGAACCCGCCGTGAGAGTGGGAGGAAGAGTGTCGGTGTCAAAACCGGCGGATCTCGGGTAGGGGGTCCCGTACTGTGCGTCTAGGCGGATGGTAACAGGAGACAAGGGACGCGATGTTTTTACCCAGGTTCGGGCCCTCTCGATGGAGGTAAAACCCTACTCGTGCTTGATTAATATTGATGATATGGGTAGTACAAGAGTAGATCTACCACGAGATCAGAGAGGATAAACCCTAGAAGCTAGCCTATGGTATGATTGTTGTTCGTCCTACAGACTAAAACCATCTGGTTTATATAGAGACCGGAGAGGGCTAGGGTTACACAGAGTCAGTTACAATGGGAGGAGATCTACATATCCGTATCGCCAAGCT
Source organism: Aegilops bicornis (assembly GCA_021605145.1). NCBI lineage: Eukaryota > Viridiplantae > Streptophyta > Magnoliopsida > Poales > Poaceae > Aegilops > Aegilops bicornis. The sequence goes on along the minus strand of CM038675.1, from coordinate 419,569,140 downwards.
TGCCTTCCATGCCAAGGAAAGTCCCATCCGGACATGGGCCGAAGTCTTCAATCTTTTATCTTCATAGTCCAGGAGTCCGGCCAAAGGCTATAGTCCGGCCATCCGGACACCCCCTAATCCAGGACTCCCTTAGTAGCCCCTAAACCAGGCTTCAATGACGACGAGTCCGGCGAGGCCGATTGTCTTCGGCATTGCAAGGCGGGTTCCTCCTCCGAATACTTCATAGAAGATTTTGAACACAAGGATAGTGTCCGGCTCTGCAAAATAATTTCCACATACCACCGTAGAGATAATAATATTTACACAAATCCAATCTGCTGATGTATTTCGCAGCATGACATCACACCACGGCCAAGCCTTTATTTGAATCATTTTTACTGTCCCACCTCAGCGCACTTAGCGAGGCGGTTTCCTTGGCACGTCTTGTTGACGCAGAGATCGTGTCCCCTTATTCCGGGATTCTCATCAATACGGGCGTGGGTAACCCAACCGTGAAATTAATTTACGGTGCTTGGGAGATAAGCGAGTTTTACCAGGCTGGTGGGGGCACATAGTTTCGTCCGACCATATAAGGGGATAAGGATCCACCTTTTCCATCTACGCCTTCTTCCTCCGTTGCTTATCCATTTTCGCGCACTCGAGCTCCAGCGCCCAAGTCCGCACATCCCACCTCTACCTTCTCCAGCCATGTCCGGAGCGGGAGGCAAGTGGATGGTCTCCTCTGTCATGCAGGGACACATCAAGAAGCTGAGGGAGGCCGGATACTTGTCCAACGACATCGCGCACCGGCTCCCAGACAAGGGGCAGCTCATCCCCACCCCCAGGCCCCATGAGAGGGTGGTGTTCCTCACCCATTTCCTCCGCGGACTAGGTATCCCACTTCACTCGTTTGTCTGGGGGCTCATGTTCTACTACAGCCTGGATTTCCATGATCTGGCCCCGAACTTCGTCCTCAACATCTCGCCGTTTATCGTGGGTAATGCGAGGCTTTCCTCCGCATCAAGCCCCACTTCGGCTTATGGCTGAAGACCTTCAATGTCAAGCCCAAGGTAGTGGGCGGCCAGCAAGCGGAGTGCGGAGGCGCCATGGTGGGCAAGATGCCCAACGTTACATGGCTCGAGGGCTCCTGCATGGAGACCATAAAGGGGTGGCAATCGGGGTGGTTCTACATCACCGAGCCGCGTGACCCTGAATGGGCAGCGGCCCCCGAATTCCAATCTGGCATCCCCACACGCCTCACCTCCTGGAAAGAGAAGGGCCTGTCGTGGGGTAATTCGGAAGAGCGGACCGGACTCGAAACCTGCGTCCAAAACCTGGTGGACAAAGAGGTTAAACTCGTCAACATAGTCCAGGTCATGCTCATCCGCCGGATCCTCCCGTGTCAACGACGGGCTTTTAACTTATGGGAGTTCAACCCGGCACAGCACCAAACTCTGACCAGGCTCTTTCACACAATGCACGAGGATGCCTGGAAGGTGCTATTCAATGGTGCCGAGGTTCCCCCTCCCATCACCGATGATCGAGGATTCCGTGCGAAGCGCCAAGCCAGCGTAGTAAGCTTATTTTACCATTTACGGGGTACTTGTTTTTCATAGTTTAACTCTATGCGGGATCTAAGCTCACGTTCCTTTGACAGGAATGGAAGAAGAAGACCGGACAGATCGACTGTCCGACTCCTTTGCCCGAAGATCCAGCAAATGCCCACTTGACGGGGCTGCTGGTCCCGGCACCTTACTTGGTGCCGGAGAAAAAGGCCAAGAAGAAGGCCACGGGAACTCGAAAGAGTTCCCGACGCCCGGTGGTGCCGGATTCATCGTCCGATGACTCCGAGGTGCACTCCTCCTCCGAAGACGAGGAGGAGGAAGAAAAAGCCTCTCCCCCTCCAGCGGGGGGAGGAATGAAAAGGAAGGCCGCCCCAACTGGTGGGGCCGGAGGGTCCAAGAAGGGAAGGACCCTTCCTCCAGACTACTCCACCAACGGCGACGACGGCGAAGAGGAGTGGCCATCCAGGGCCAAGCCCCTAGCAAAATTGTAAGTATCCGGATACCAGAATAACTCATGGCGTTCCTTTACCGCAAGATCTTCGGCGCGAATGTAATCATGCAGTCCGCCCGCGGCCCAGCTCGATGCTTCGTCGAGCGGATCCCTAGATTCGTCGAATGTGAATAGCCTTTCACTTCCGACTACTACCTCTCGTCCAACGGACGATGCCGAGGTGGTGTCCCAAAAGGGTCCAAGCCAGGAGGGGGTGGTCCTAGAGGCGCTTCTAGGCGACCTCCCGAACTCCAGGCGCAAAGGGGATAAAACCCCGAAGGGCTCTAAGTCCGGCCCTGGGCCGGACACCGTACCGGAACCTTCAATGGTTCCGGCATCCAATAGGCGGCCCCCTACTAAGAAGGGCAAGCCTACGACGCTAGTGACCTCCGTCCAACCGGAGGCACCGGATAATCTGCTGGAGGTGCTTAACAACGCCTCCATCGACGAGGAGCACCGCACTATTATGAGTGTGGTGATCCAGAAGGATTCGATCCGCCAAGAGCGGGCTGGTGAAGCCTTTGCCAGCCTTCTAACAAAGCTTTGAGGTATGTATTTAAGATATGTAAAAATATTACCGCATGCAGACGGTAGCCCACGATGCTTAGTTTGGTGTTCAAAAGAAAAGCCGAATTGAGGATCAAAAAGATATCTGAGGAGTCTAACATAAGTATGTCAATATGGGAATGCAGGATGTCTTTGCTGACCTCTGCCTTGGCAGCTGCGAAGGTCAATGCATTGAAGCAGAGCCTCGAGCGGTCCGAGAACGAGCTCGACCTTTCCAAGAAGCAGCTCGAGGACAAGGAAGGTAAGTAATACCTTATGGAAGTATATAAAAAAGATGTGGTTGCAAAAAATGACAGGACCAACATGAGTATTACACGGGCCACAACCCAGGTGGCGACCCTGAAGGAAGCGATGTCCAAGGCCGAAGAAAATGCAGCCGTGGAGCGTACCCAGCGAGAAAAGCAGGAGGCGCGGGTGGCGGAGGTGCAGCAAGAGCTCCAGGCTCTCGTGGAAAAACACGAGGGTTTGGAGCTTGACTCAAAGACTCGAGAGTCTGAGCTCGCCTCGGCGCTTGAGGGCGCCAAATCTGCCAAGGCCGAAGCCCAAAAAGCCCTCCAGGAAATTGAGGCGATGAAGAAGATAACGGCGGGTACGGCATTCTTTATGCAAAGCAAGCACGTGAAAGTGAATTACTTATTACTTACCCGAGTCCGGAGCTCTCCAGGAGCATTCGCAGATCTTCCCCGGAGTGTGTCCGACGCTGCCGCATTCTACCGAGCCGAAGATGGGAGCTCGACGGAGAAGGTGTTATGGTCTCGATATCTTTGAGGCGGACACCCGTGCCCTTGAGCGACCAGTGAAGCAGCTGGTCGAGCTCCATAAGGTGTCCGAACAGGCCATGAAGGGTCTCGTGAATGCGGTGTGGCACAGGAAGCCATGCCTCGGAGCTACTTCGGGCTGGTAAGGCGGCTGGTGGATGCTGTGCAGGGCTTGAAGTCATCAAGCGCTCAGATGCATCGAAGGTGCCCGTGAGGCCTTGCCCGTGCTAAAGTGCACTTTGGGGCAAGATTGACGCCGAGAAGCTTGTGACGGACGGACCACCGCTGGGCAAGGAGCATCGCAAGCCCGAGATGTATTATGAGGCGTCTGAAGGGTGCCCGCCAGATAGGCGATGAGTGCTCCAAAGATGTAATTTTTGAGTAAACTCGCATTTGTGATCCTCAGACGCTGAAAACTTGTTCATATGCGCTAAGCAATGCTTTTGAATTTAAAATATTACCTTCTGTGCGTCCGTTTATTAAAATTGAGAGATGGCGAGTCGTCGGCTTCTGCCCCCATGCCGCGAGTACTGGGGTGTTCGGGATAAACTTGAGTGCTCTTTTTCCCATTATTGGGTCTTCGAGGGAGGCGCTCAACACAACGAACAAGGCAATCATACTATAATGCTTGAACACTCTCACTTAGCCATAGAATTCTTTAATTTTAAATTTCGGCGAAGCCCCTAGTATTTGGTAGACCGAGTTCGGGGCTCTATCCACGCCTAGGCCGGACAAAACCGACTCCTCGCTCTAAGCGGCATAAGTCTTTAGGGACTCGAAAACCTCTCGAACAGCGACCAGCTCTCGCCCTATCATGACGGTTAGTTTTAGCTTTCTCCACTGAGGCGCTTAGCCCAGCTCAACCGGGGCACAATCGCAGTGGTTCTCCCAGTGCTACCTTAGCCGATATAACGAAACGTAAGGTACCAAAACATGGGAGCAGGGCAAACCCAACTATTGACCCTAGACATGATTCGGAGCCGATGCATATAATGCTATAAGTTCGGGGTGCCGCACTCATGAGAGTGTTCGGACTTCTCACACCATATTCTGGGGTACGTAAGCCCCACAGGTATTGGCCGTACCAAAGTGTACGGTTGCATAATGTCATAATTGAACATATTTTTATAAAAAAGGAATGCAATAATAGACAAAAGCTATGCATTGTTTATTCGGAAAATCTGTGGAAAAAGCAGAACGATACAAATAGTACGATAAGCAAGAGGTGGGACTATTTGACATGTCCCCCTCCAGGGGTGAGCTGCGGGATGATATGTGAAACAAGTATACTGCTCGTTATAGAGACCACCTGGACACTCTACGTAGCTTTTCTGCTTCCCTGGCTGTTGCATCGTGTGTTCGACGATTCTACTGCCGGACAGGCCTTCCGAAGAGCGGAGTCCCGAATGTAAGAAAAAAGAATGATGAAATCGAGCCCCTAGTGCGGTTGAGCCGCATTTTGGGCATGCCGTGGTCGTGCCCCTCCCCCTATGCCCATGGTATTTCCAGAGCATAATTATGTACGCGTAGTACTGGTTTCGCAATTTCGTGAGGGCTGGGGTTGGGGCCGCATGGCTACGCGTGCTCGGAACGTGCCAGGCGGTCTTATTGTTGGTTACTCCGGGCGCGCTTGACGGTGTCCGGTCGTTTAATAGCCGGACTCGAGAATTGCCTTGAGAGGCTGCTTTGTACTTGCGCAGCGAGTGCCGCCGTAAGCTCCTCCGTTCGGAGAGAGCGTTCGGTGTTTCCATTGACCGTAATGACTCCTCGAGGGCCTGACATCTTGAGCTTGAGGTATGCGTAGTGCGGCACCGCATTGAACTTTGCAAATGTGGTTCGTCCGGGCAGTACCTGATAGCCACTGCGGAACGGACTATGTTGAAGATTAACTCCTCTCTTCGGAAATTATCCGGGGATCCGAAGACCACTTCAAGTGTAACTGAGCCTGTACAGTTGGCTTCTACACCTGGTATGACGCCATTAAAGGTCGTCTTTGTGGGTTTGATCCTTGAGGGATCTATGCCCATTTTTCGCACTGTATCCTGATAAAGCAGGTTAAGGCAGCTGTCGCCGTCCATTAGGACTCTAGTGAGGTGAAATCCGTCAATGATTGGGCCTAGAACCAATGCGGCGAATCCGCCATGGCGGATGCTAGTGGGGCGGTCCCTTCGATCAAAAGTGATCGGGCAAGAGGACCACGGGTTGAATTTTGGGGCGACTGGCTCCAACGCATATACGTCCCTGAGTGCACGCTTCCGCTCCCTTTTGGGTATGTGGGTTGCGTATATCATGTTCACCGTCCGCACTTGTGGGGGAAGCCCTTCATCCCCTATTGTTCGTGGCGGGGCTCCTCCTCATCATCGCTTATGCAGCCCCTTGTCATTGTTTTCGGCGTTTAACTTGCCTGCTCGCTTGAACACCCAACAATCCGTGTTGGTGTGGTTGGCTGGTTTTTCGGGTGCCGTGTATCCGCACGAGCGATCGAGTATTTGGTCCAAATTGGACGGGCCCGGAGTATTTCTTTTGAATGGCTTTTTCCGCTGACCAGGTTTAGAGCCTCTGAATCCGGCATTAACTGCTTTATCCTCAGCATTGTCGTCGTTAATGCGGCGCTTTTGCTTGTTGCGACGCGACCTGCCAATGCTGTCCTTGGTATCCGAATTACCAGCGCTCTTGGTCATGTTATTACTACGAGCTAGCCAGCTGTCTTCTCCGCATAAAAGCGGGTCATGAGTGTTGTGAGGGCTGCCATGGATTTCGGCTTTTCCTGTCCTAGGTGCCGGGTAAGCCACTCGTCACGGATGTTATGCTTGAAGGCTGCAAGGGCCTCTGCGTCCGGACGATCGACTATTTGATTTTCTTGGTTAGGAACCGTGTCCGAATTGTTCCGCCGATTCCTCTGGCTGCTGAATTATGTGGCTTAGGTCATCGGCGTTTGGTGGTCGCACATAGGTGCCCTGGAAGTTGTTGAGGAATGCGGTTTCCAGGTCCTCCCAACAACCAATTGATTCTGCTGGCAAGTTGTTAAGCCAATGCCGAGCTGGTCCTTTAAGCTTGAGTGGGAGGTATTTGATGGCGTGTAGATCATCGCCCATGGGCCATGTGGATATGAAGGAGATAATCCTCAATCCATACCGCCGGATCTGTTGTGCAATCGTATGATTCAATGTTTACGGGTTTGCAACCCTCGGGGATTTGATGATCCATTACTTCATCTGTGAAGCATAGTGGGTGTGCAGCGCCTCTGTATTGGGCTATATCACGACGTAGCTCAAATGAGCTTTGTCTACTGTGTTCGGCCCGGCCGGATTTACCATATCCGACATGACGGTTATCCCACGCGATCCATAGATCGATCTTGTTTGCCTTGCCCTATCCTCCAATATATCTCGCAGGTCTGGCGCATTTCCCCGTGCCTTGGTATTCTTTGAGTGACGCCGGGGTGCGGCTTGAGTGGAGGGCCGAGAGGCCTCTCTGTCGCGGCCACGAGGTGGCCGGTCGGCCGCATCATGCGTTGGTGATGTAGGTCTAGGTGCTTCCTCCTCTAATTGGGGTAGCAGCCTGCGTTTTGGGTAGCTCTTGGAGGGGCGTTCGAGTTCGTACTCTTCGGCCGCAAGGACTTCAATCCATCTGTCGGCTAGCAAGTCTTGGTCAGCTCTAAGTTGTTGCTGTTTTTTCTTGAGGCTGCTCGCCGTGGCCATAAGCTTGCGTTTGAAACGCTCTTGTTCGAGGGGATCCTCAAGCACGGCAAATTCGTCGTCGTCGAGGCTTGCCTCGTCCTCGGAGGGAGGCATGTAATTATCATCCTCTACCTCTCTGTCTGCCGCTCTCTCAAGAGGGCTGGCCTCTCCATCCTCCCCGTGTCTGAATCCTGCCGAGGGGATTGTCTTCGCACCGTCCGGTGTTATTATCCCGTGCGGAATCGCCGCTTTTGCTGTGTGGGATTTAGAGCGGCGCCACCGACGCCGGGCGCTTAGGCTGTTTCCTGTAGGGGTCATCCTCCGTTGTTCCATCGCCGTTCCCTTCTTTTGGGGTGTCCACCATGTATATGTCATACGGCGAGGTGGCCTTCCAGTGCCCTGTAGGCGCTGGTTCTTGGTCTTCTCCTGCATCGGCGTCCATACCGTCGATGTCTTCGGAGTCGAAGTCAAGCATGTCGGTTAAATTATCGACAGTGGCTACGAAGTGGGTGGTGGGTGGTCTTTGAATTCCTTCGCCGTCGTGCATCCCAACCTTGTCGACCATAGTCCGCCAGGCTCTCCGAGCAAAGAGAGAGACTTTATTGAATTCAAAATGTCGCCGAAAGGCGAGTGCTGAAAGATGTCCGCGATGGTGAACTCCATGATCGGCGCCCAATCGGATTCGATTGGCAGGGGCGCGGAAGGTTCGGAGTCCGGAGAGGAGTCCGGCACCTTGGAGTCACAAGCTTCACAAAGGACATGTATGGTGTTCGGCTCGATCGCTGTAGAGATTGCAGCCCCAAGGCGGTCTCCAGCCACCCGTCCTCGATTGGCGCAGTCGGCTCCGAACTAAGGGTCGGAGCGGACACTGGTGTGGCCTCCAGGACACTGTCCGGCGGCAGAGCTAGATCATGCCCATCGTGGACGGTCTGGCGCGCTTGGCTGTAGCTCGAACCCGTCGAAGATCAAGTCTCCGCGACGTCGGCCGTGTAGTTCAAACTTCCAAATCTGACCTGATGGCCGGCGTAGCTTTCGATCTGCTTCCAGATGGCCAGCGAATTGCCCGCAGCAAAGCCGCCGAATATGAAGATCTGTCCGGGAGAAAAGTCTCGCCTGGACCGCATCGTTGTTGATGATCGAGGAGCCATCGGGCCTGAAGGTGACGACACGGAGGAACTCTCAATGAAAGCACCAATGTCGGTGTCAAAACCGGCGGATCTCGGGTAGCGGGTCCCGAACTGTGCGTCTAGGCGGATGGTAACAGGAGACAAGGGACACGATGTTTTTACCCAGGTTCGGGCCCTCTCGATGGAGGTAAAACCCTACTCCTACTTTATTAATATTGATGATATGGGTAGTACAAGAGTAGATCTACCACGAGATCAGAGAGGCTAAACCCTAGAAGCTAGCCTATGGTATGATTGTTGTTCGTCCTACGGACTAAAACCATCCGGTTTATATAGAGACCGGAGAGGGCTAGGGTTACATAGAGTCGGTTACAATGGGAGGAGATCTACATATCTGTATAGCCAAGCTTGCCTTCCACGCCAAGGAAAGTCTCATCCGGACTCGGGACGAAGTCTTCAATCTTGTATCTTCATAGTCCAGGAGTCCGGCCAAAGGCTATAGTCCGGCCATCCGGACACCCCCTAATCCAGGATTCCCTCAGAGAGGATGAGGTCACGGTCGCCATGGTGCCCGAGGTGGAGGAGGACGGGGCGGTGCCCTGATCACGCCTCCATCGGACGTTCCTCTCCCGTTGGAGGGCCATGTTGGGGACCAGCCTCTAGAGTTCGTCATCAGGCTATACAAGCCTCAGCACGGCCGCCTCCTCCTCCCTACTCCGTTTACAAGGGTGATGGATCTCGAACAACCGTGGGCGTTTGATGCTGCACATGAAGGGCTGCGGGAATGGCAACATACGGGTGGATGTAGATTTCCCAGCCCCTCACGTCATGTACTTCTGTAGAGGCTGGAAAACTTTTGCTCATGCCCATAGCTTGTTAGAAGGGCACGTCCTCCATTTTATGTTAATGGAGGACGGTTTCCTTTCCGACAGAGTTTTTGGGAACTCGGGTGCTTGCTTAGGGTGCTGCGCAGAGAGCTCGACCGACGATGAAAGCTCCTCCTCGAGCGATAGCGACGAGGAGGACAGTGACGGTGATGACGACGGCACCGACCGGCAGGGTGACGTCTCTGACTCCGGCTGAGCATCAGCCATACCGTCACTATCAGGCCGTGGCAGCACCATCTACATCTGCACCCCCTCTCGGCCAAGGTGATTTGCCATGGAGTTGGGTGTAGGGGTGGAGGTGGTGCCCCCGGCTCCTCCAGCAGCCTTCCAGCTGGACCCTGGCAGGCTTCCTTGCGGGTTACAGCTCCCTTTGGCCTGTTGCGTCCTGCTGGCCCTGGTGGTGGCGGTTGAAGGGTCGCCTCTGCCAATCTCTTCACCATCGCCTTCGTCTGTGCCCTCCCGCCCCCGCCAGGCTACCTCTCCTGGAGCCCGACAGGGTCATGCTGGCCTTCTACCCAGGCACTCCTTTTGCCCTCTTCACCTCATTCTGCAGTGCCTAGGAGGAGAGGGACAAGAAAGGGCATCACGAGGCACTTATCTTTTTTTAATCTTAAATCTGTAGGCATTTGCCAAATTTTAGTTCAAATAATGTAATCTCTTGAATCCATGTTTGTGTCCTATAAGGTCTGTACTTGTTTGATCAGCATATCAATGAAAAAGATAAACCTTGCCGGGGACTCATGCATGTATATGTCCATGCAGAGGTGCGATGCCTCTATATTTTTAAGTAAAAGAGTTTCCCCCAGCAGGCTATCCTACCGGTACTCTCTGTTTTGTCGCCGGGGAGTTAGGCCTACCGGGCACAAATCGTGAAAAGGGACCAGGCCCCCGTCAATCTTTTTTCATCAAAAGCTACTGCGACCATCCTGACCGAAGCAACGTTCGAGTCAAGGGATGGGAGCACCTAAGTTTCAAAAAATGGCGAGGTTTTCTTATGCACAAGTATTTACTTACAGAACATGTATGGATAAGAGAAAGAAATTATCTATTTGGCTTGCCGGAGATCGCAGTATTGGCTCATCTTTCCATCTCCTCTTGGAGACCAAGTCCTCGGTACGAGCCTGCAACTTATGCAGATGAAAATGATGCCAGATGCGATCTTATCTACATGAACATGCGATGCTCATGAAATGCTTATGCATGCATGCAACTTGTCGGTGGCTCCTTCGCGCTTCATTTATTTCTCTGTTGCTCAGGGTCTGCGCCTGGCTTTGTACAAGGGGTTACATGTAACTGAGGCAAGGCCTGTACAAAAGGGTGGCTGTCGGGCAGGGCCCGACAGCCGCGCCTTACGGGTAGAACTTGCGGAGATGCTCAATATTCCATGAGTTTTGCAATTGAATGCCATCTTCGGTCTCCAAACGGACTGCGCCAGGTCTGGTGACTCGTAGTACCCGGTAAGGGCCTTCACACTTTGGAGTCAACTTGTTTGCACCCTTGGCGGACTGAACGCGCCTAAGGACAAGGTTTCCTTCCTCAAAACACCGGGCGTGAACCCAACGACTGTGATAGCGATGCAGGGCTTGCCGGTAGCGTGCAGCACGCGTAGCAGCCCGGAGATGGTTCTCCTCGAGAAGCACAACATTGTCACGCCGGTGCTGATCCCACTACTTCATCGTAGGCAAGCACTCAAGGTGACCCATAAATGAGTTTCATGGGGATAACTGCTACTGCCCCATAGACTAGGGAGAAAAGATCTGCCCGGTAGCTCGACTTGGTGTAGTTGTGAGGGACCAAAGAACCACTGGCAGCTCATCGATCCATCGCCTGCCACACTTCTGCAGCTTATCAAATTTTCTCGTCTTGAGTCCTTGCAACACTTCGCCATTCGCCCTCTCAGCTTGTCCATTGCTTCTGGGATGTGCAACAGAGGAAAATAAGATCTTGCTTCTGAGGGCATGAACAGATTGCATGAAGGCGCGACTCATGAACTGGGTGCCGTTGTCGGTGATGATCCGGGCAGCGACCCAGAAGCGGAACAACAATCCTTTCAAGAACTTGATAGTTGACTGACAAGTCACCTTTCTCACGGCTTCTACTTCTAGCCACTTTGTAAAGTTGTCGATGGCAACGAAAAAGAATTCAAAGCTCCCGGCAGCTCGGGGGAAAGGGCAGAGGATATCGAGCCCCCAGACCGAAAACGACCATGACAAAGGGATTGTCTGAAGAGCTTGGGCAGGCAGCTGGATGTTCTTGGAATGGAACTGGCAGGCTTCACATTTGGTGACTAGCTCGACCACATCTTGGAGGGCTGTGGGCCAATAGAATCCTTGCCGGAATGCTTTCCCAACCAACGCCCCTGATCCAATGTGGGAGCCGCACATGCCTTTGTGTATTTCTGCCAGCAGTTCCTTTCCTTCTTCCCGGCAAATGCACTTCAATTTCACACCGTAGGGCCTTCTTCCGTATAGCGTGCCATCGACAACTGATGCATACTAGCCCTCCGGGCTACTCTTTCAGCTTCTTCTTGCTCTTCGGGAAGTTCTCCGGTTTGGAGGAAGTGGACTATGTGCCTTGCCCAAGTTGGAGCCTGGGGCTCGGCAACAAGGACTAGCGGCACCTGCTCATTTGCGGGGGCACATTTCTCGACCACGGGGACCAGCGGCCCGGCTAGAGGGCTGAGCCCAGCAATCGAAAGGGAGTTGTTTCCGATAGAGTCTCTGTCAGGAGCCCCGAAAGGATCTATAATGAGAGGCTTATCGAAGTATAAATTCCTCCTCTTTCGGAACATTGTTGTGGGGGATATGGAGGGTTGAGTAAGACGGAGAACAAAAGTTCCTGATTCCACAGGAAGCTTGTGGCACCCCAGCTCAGAGCGACCGGTTTACCCTGCATTGCCAGCCCAGAGACCTTGTCTTCTGGCAACACACACAACAACATGGCACAGAAATGCAACCGCTTTATTCATGCTAGCGGAACATAGTTCATATTACAACAGTTAGCGAGGCCAAGCGGCACACATGGTGTGGCTGAACAATATGTACATTATTTAGTGAACATAAAGGGGCCTCGATCATGACAACTACTCGGCAGCGGAACAACGTTGTAGCGGGACTCCATAGCACAAGGACACCGACGTGGACACGATCTATACTCGGACAGCACTCCTTTCCAATGGGACTTTCCTGAAATCTGGCATGACATGCCAGGTCAGTACATTGAATGTACTTGCAAGCTCATAATAAGCATAACAAGATGACAGACAATATTATGATATTTATCCAGTTTTAATCAACAATGCAGCTATATAACCAACATGATGTGACTATGCTCAACAGGTACTCATTCTCCCAACTTGCTTACCCTATGTGACCAACAAGCATAATATTACCAACACATACCCGTGATCCTTACGGCGATCACAACCCGACCATCTCATGGCCCGTGATCCATACGGCGATCACAACCCGACCAACACGTGGCCCGTGATCCTTACGGCGATCACAACCCGACCAACTTGTGGCCCGTGATCCTTACGGCGATCACAACCCGACCAACTCGTGGCCAACTCAACACGATGACCTCACTATCATCCTTAGTGCAATTTAGTGTGCATATTAATTAAGTGTTGACCCATGGTGTACCTTACTTTCGAGCGTGTCCGTATCCGTGGACTCGGCTATCGATAGATTAAATACATTTTGCAGAGGTTAGTACACTGTACCCACACTACGGAACCCATGGCCTCACTCTCCCATCCGAGTGGACCAACAATGTTCCGACGAAACCATTTCACTGTCATGACACTCTCCCGGCCCCTCTGACTCAGACCCCTCTGGGCTAGTCCTGGGTGGCCCCGTTTCTACCTCCAGACACCTCGACCACCGTCGTGGCCACGATCCACACTGGGATCCGGTACCAAACTTAACTTAACAATGGGCTCACAAGGTTATGCTTGCCTACCGGGCCAGGGTACAACACACCCATAACCTTCCCTAATTTGAGGTACCGTCCAGAGGCACGACAATGAAACACATTAAGGCTGTCCCATACCGGCAAATGTGGTTGCACTGGGAAAGACTCGTTTCAGCGGCACCACGACCCGGTCAACAACATGTTCAAGTTGAATATTAATCAGGTTCAACTTTTAATGTGAAAAGGAAATAACCGGTGTCGTACTACCGTACCATACATCACTTAACATATGCATCACATAACTGTGCAAAACTGCACCAACTACGCTCCCACGAAGCCAACATAAAATCGTGCTACTATACTAGTAAAAACCTTTCTTTACTTATACCAGAACCATTTCTAGCAATTATCATCATTATACCTCATGCAAAAATATTATCCAAATTATTCATCAATTCCATGAACATATTATTTATTTAACTCTAACAACTAAGTTCTCATCATCTTACCAGCAATATTTACTTCAAACCTACTGAAGTTCAAGCATTTTAACATGACAAGCATATAACATAATATATTTATTATATAACTAATTAAAATGCATAAATATTCATATGTTCAAATATGAAAATCAATAATATTGAAGTGGCACCAAGAAAATGTTACTGTGGCTTGCCTTAGTACTGATGAGGGTCACAAGGCTCCTGGTGATCCTCAAGACAAGTTGGATCCTCTGAAAACATTCAAAAACCACAAAAGAAAATATCAAGAAACCTTCTGAAAATTGCCAGAAAATCTAGACAGCAAGGAAAAATCCCATCTCTTGGGAGCTGTTAGATTTTTAGACAAAGAACACAATGCAAAAAGAATCACTGCATTTGGACTTGTAGAATAGAAGTTATGGCTGTTTGAATGCTCCTGGAATTTAAATAAATTTGAAAAAGAAAAACAGAGAGGGGGTGACGTCGATGGCGTATTTTCCCGGAGCGCCACCACTCATAACGCTTCACGCGCGTGATGAGTGGCTGACTAGTGGGCCCCGCTAGTCAGGCCGGAGGGAGGGCGAAAGAAAACAGAGACGGGCGGCGGTTCGCCGGAGCGTTCGCCGGCATTGAGGCCTCTTGGGGGAAGATGAGAGGGAGGGATCAACGGAGAAGGTTCTTGCGCACCTGCCCGTACCTGTGGCGTGGCAAATGGTGACCGGACGGCATCGGTTTCTTCCTCGCAAGCGGGGGCAAAACACGGAGGTCGCCGGAGATGAGGAAGACGGCGGCTAGGGGCGGCTCCAGGGGCTCGGGCTTGGCTCCTTGGCTTCACGGAGGAGAGGCGGAGGCCCTGGCATGGTCGCCTCGGCTTGGGAGTGGCCGGAGCTGCGGGGTCGATCCAGGGGGGATCACCGGTGTGCTCGGCTCGGGGATGGCAGCCTGGGCCTGCCCGGCCGGGCTGCGGCTTCTAGTGGCTATGGGCGGGAGGTGTGGTGAGGTGCGGTGCTGCAGGAGGCTGCGGAGGGGGCTATTTATAGGCGGGGCGGCGAGAAGGGCTCGGGCTCCGCCAGAGGACAGCTGTCGCCGGCGCCTGGCAACGAATGGTGCCAGAGAGAGGGGGTGAAGGCGACGGGGTTCACGCGGGAGCTGTGCACAGACGCGGAGGAGCACAGGATCAAGGAGGAAGGGGACGAACACAGTGCGCGGGCACTGTGCCGTTGGCCGGACCGTGCCCATGCTCGCTGCGGCGAGCTCCGGCGTCGGCGAGCGGCATGGAGGAGTTAAGGTGGTGGAGACGAGGATGGTGGCGCGGGGGGACATGCCCAGGCTGGCCGAGCAACGGGCACGCGCGCCACAGAGGCGCTGGCGACGCGCAGAGCATGCTTTTGGCATGCCAGCACCCTCGGACGAACGCGGTCACTGCATGGACTGTGACATCAGGCTGCATAAGCACTAACCATGATGTCTGGCGTGTAGTCCTTGGTAACTTTAGGTGTTACCACGGCTAGGTTGGTTTCCAGGTGCAGTAGAAGTGAAATGGTGAAGATGTTGAGTTACTGGACAGAAACTTTGAACATTTACTGTGGTCAAACAGGGAAAAATATTCACAGGGAAAACCAGCTGCATTGGAGCTAGTAAAAAGGTAGTTGCTGTAGAAACTACCATTTCAGCCCAGAAGTGAAAATATTTTCTGTAGCAAAAATACTCCAAAAAGTGGTGAAATATTTTTGCTCAGAAATATGCCCTAGGGTCCAAAGAATATTTGGGATTTTTCTGAGGATTTTTGGGGCAACAGAAATGAGGGTTGCTTTGGAGGTTAAAGATTTAAGCTAGGGTTTAGGAAGCAAAATGAATATTTTTCATTTAAGAAAAATATTCCAAACAATTTTGTTGGGATGGCCAGGAGTGAAATGATGGGGTAGAAGAGGAGAGGGGGCACTTGGGTTGTTGCCGCCGTCAACGGAATTCATCTCCGCCGTTGCCGCCGTAGCTAGTTCATCGCCAAACTAGGGTATGGACTCGATCACAGTGCTATCCCCGTCCAATTCCTAGCACATTGTGTTCATTATGATTCTTGCCACGATTGAAACACCTCTATCCAGTCAAAACAATCCTTAGAATAGGTGCGATTTGAAAATTTAGGGTTAGGTTTCATGAAACCATCTCGACCCACCGAGTTGAAAAACTTGGTCTCACCGATTCGGCTAACGCCATTGCACAAGTGATCTCGGTCGACCGAGAATTGCTAATCGGTGTGACCGATTTTAGAACTCAGTGAAACCCTAAGCAGTCTCAAATTGCCACCGAACTGTGGACTGGTCGACCGAGATCACTAGTTTAGGTTCCAAAAGCTGCTTTGGTATCACCGAGTTTACAAATCGGTTGATCCGAAATGCTTTCAGGAAAACTAAAACTAAGTTTTTGAATCATTCTTTGCAAAAATCTCTGCATTTTGTGATGCTCATCCACTCTATCTCATCTATAACTATTCACAGGTCGTGATCGGTGTTTGCAAGCATGTCGCACCAAAGTGACAGCCGAGCAGGAAGAAGAGCAGATTCACATGAGTGAGGGCACTAGTCCCTCTAGCAGCTCAGATGAGGGAAGCAGAAGCACTCCCAACAATTTGCCCAAAGCTTCCACCAGGACAAGGAAGAAGAGAACCTCAAAATCTGAGGATGAGGATTATGTGGCAGTAGAGGATGAGGCCACTTCAAAGAAAAAGGTGCTCAAAAAGGAGTATAGCTCAGCTGCAGTTAAGCGAAATTTGAAGATCAAAAGGCCAGTAGGAAGACAACCCATGTCTAAAGCCAGAGCCTCCACTCAAGCATCTTTGGAATCCCAACCCAAAGAGGCTGCTGCAGAAGGGAAGAAAAGGAAGGAAAGGGTCAAGAAGACTATGGCCAGAGTTGTTGGAAAACCTGCCATGATGGAAGAGGAGGAAGAAGAAGAGGTTGCTGCACCAGCACCCAAGGCACAAAAGCTGATGGGTGATGTTATAAGGTCAGGGGCTGCATCATCAAAGCCCAAAGAAGCACCCAAAGCTGCCTCCAAGCCCAAGACTGCACCTAAGAGGAATACCAGGAACATATCTGCTGCTGAGGAGAACAAGGCCCCAGTGCCTGAAGTTGCTGCTGAGGAAGATGATGAAGAACAAGTCCTGAGGAAGCTGAAACACAAGATTCCAGACAACAATGATGCTCATCCTGTGGCTGAGAACATGAAGATCAGGAGAGACTCAGGGTTCAGGCTATGGACAGAGTTAGATCCATATGCCACCAGAAGAAGAACTGCTGTTGATTACAAGTTCCACACTAAGGAACAACAGGATTTCTATGAGACAGTCTTGTTGGACAAGAAGCCTATAGTGTGTGATATGAGGTGGGTCGACTGGACCTACATAAAGGAGAATGAGGAACACTATCCTGGAGTGTATGACAGCTTCAATGCGTGTGAAGTTGCAGACTTTGTTGGGAAGAAGCTCACAAACTGGAACGATGAGCTCGTTATGCAATTCTACTCCACATCACACTTCTATCCAGATGGCAGGATAGGTTGGATGTCTAAAGGTACAAGATACCAATCAACTATTGAGGAATGGGCCAATCTGATCAATGCCCCAAAGGAGAGTGAAGATGACTTGGACGTTTATGCCAAGAAAAATAGGGATCACAATTCTATGTCACATATGTACAAGGAGATCCCAGACAAAGCACTTGGGACTTTCAAGATTGTGTCAGTCCATTTTCTTCTGTCAGGGCTGCCAACGATCAACTGGATCCTAAGGCACACTCTTTTGCCCAAGTCAGGTGAACACAACATGATCAGAGGGCATGCAATTAATTTGCTACACATATTTGATGTGCCACATAAATTCAAGGTCATGAGCCTCATGGTTGAGACTATCAAGAGGACAGCAGCAGACCAAAAGAGAAGTTGGGGATATGCCCCACAAATTCAGGAGTTGATTAACTCAAAGATGGGCACAGTAAATATCTGTTGGATAAGGAACACTTTGTTCTCTATCCAGACTTTGAGGACAATCAAGTTGTGATGAATGAGTATGAACCATCTTCAGTGCAAGCTCAAGAGAAGAAGGAGAAGGCTGCCAAGATGCCAACTCGAGAGGAGGCATCTGAGTACTTTTTGAAGAGCAAGCAGGACCAGCTTGGTTACTTGATAGCATCAACTCTGTGGATTGAGAAGGGGTTGGCCACCCTAACTCAAAACCAGGAGAGCCTGGAAAGAATCATGGAACAAATATTCTATGATTTAGATGTCAAAGTAACTGAGATTTAGTCAGTTGTGGATCAGCTACAGGATGACATGCAGGAGAGGAAGGGCAGGACAACTCATCGATGCATTTGCCAGAGTGCCTCGAGCTCAGAGATCAGGCAGAGCCAAGAATGCACACCAGAGTCACTTCATCTGCACCAGCTATAGCTCCAGTGCAACCAACTCCAGCACCAACTCCTTCTGCTCCATCCACATCAACTGAAGTCTTCGTCCAAGGAGCCATCTCTACGCCACCAACTGAAGACCAAGCCTGAGAGACGAAATAATACTATGCATTTTCTATGAACTTTTTGGTAACTTGTTGCCAAAGGGGGAGAAAAATGTATAGATCATAGGCTTCGAGAGAGAGGGTTTGCTTTTGTTCTCTCTTATCTTCTTGGTTGTACTTTATTTGCTTTTGCTTGCTTGGGATACTATGCTATTGCCTATGAGACATTGATGATCATGTGTTTGATCATAAGCTACACTTATGCTTGTTGGATGATATTATCTTTATTTGATCATTCACTTTTCTTGGTGATGAGTGCATGTATTCAATCTTCATTATTTTGAGCGCTCCACCAAGATGTATGTGACATGGAAGAGTAACCCATGAGCCTAATTCCTTGTGCATTTGCAGTCCAAAGCAAATCTTAAATCTATGCACAAATTTAGGGGGAGCTCTTGCTTATCACATACTTCTCAAAGCGACAATGTTTTTCAATCTTATTATCATTTGTCGAAGCTTTGATCTATATGCTGCCATCAATTACCAAAAAGGGGGAGATTGAAAGTGCAACTATCCCTAGGTGGTTTTGGTAATTCATAACAACATGTAGCTCATTGAGCTAATACTATTCCAAGAAAAATATTTCAGGAAAGCTCAATGAATGGCATGGCATGGGTGATGAAAGTGGATCCCTCAAAATATCAAGGATAAAAGGATTGGCTCAAGCTCAAAAGCTCAAGACTCTGCATTTTACATTTTAGTGATCCAAGATCACATTGAGTCTATAGGAAAAGCCAATACTATCAAGGAGGGATGAGGTGTTACTTAATGAGTTTCTTGCTCCATAGTGCTTAATGATATGCTCCAAAACCCTCAACTACTTTCACACATCCACATATGACCTAAACCCAAAGTCAAACTCGGCCCCACCGATTCTTTCTATCCGGCGTCACCGAGTTTAGATGCCATAGCCACTGCCACAAACCCTAGGCACATCGGTCTCACCGATAGGGATCTCGGTCTCACCGAGATAGGATTGTAATCTCTCTGTTTCCCTTCATAACGTTTCGGTCTAACCGAAGTGAGCGATCGGCCCCACCGAGATTGCAATGTAAACTCTCTGTTTCCTTTTCGTAACATTTCGGTATCACCAAAAAGAGCGAATCGGCCCACCGAGTTTACCTGACCAACTCTCTGGTTAGCTGTTTACCAAAATCGGTCTCACCGAGTTTGTGTAATCGGTCTCACCGAGATTACGTTATGCCCTAACCCTAACCATATCGGTCCTACCAAGTTGCACGTCGGTCCCACCGAAATCACTAATAGTCACTAGGTTTACTGAATCGGTCAAACCGAGTTTATTGATTCCCACCGAGATTGGTAAATTGTGTGTAACGGTTAGATTTTGTGTGGAGGCTATTTATACCCCTCCACCTCCTCTTCATTCGTGGAGAGAGCCATCAGAACAAACCTACATTTCCAACTTACTAGTTCCGAGAGAGAACCACCTACTCATGTGTTGAGTCCAAGATATTTCATTCCTACCATATGAATTTTGATCTCTAGCCTTCCCCAAGTTGTTTTCCACTCAAATCTTCTTTCCACCAAATCGAAATCCTGTGAGAGAGAGTTGAGTGTTGGGGAGACTATCATTTGAAGCACAAGAGCAAGGAGTTCATCATCAACACACCATTTGTTACTTCTTGGAGAGTGGTGTCTCCTAGATTGTGGAGTTGAACCAAGGACTTTGTAAGGGCAAGGAGATCGCCTACTTCATGAAGATCTACCGCTAGTGAGGCAAGTCCTTCGTGGGCGATGGCCATGGTGGGATAGACAAGGTTGCTTCTTCGTGGACCATTCGTGGGTGGAGCCCTCCATGGACTCGCGCAGCCGTTACCCTTCCTGGGTTGAGGTCTCCATTAACGTGGATGTACGATAGCACCACCTATCAGAACCACGACAAAAACATTCGTGTCTCCAATTGCGTTTGAATTCTCCAAACCCTTCCCTTTACTTTCTAGCAAGTTGCATGCTTTACTTTCCGCTGCTCATATACTCTTTGCATGCTTGCTTGAATTGTGTGAGGATTGCTTGACTTGTGCTAAAATAGTTAAAATCTATCAAAGACTAAAATTGGGTAAAGGTTAAGTTTTTAATTGGTCAAGTAGTCTAATCACCCCCCTCTAGACATACTTCAAGGTCCTCTGACATGCGGCACCCTCGAGACGAGACTTTGATTTAACGCGTGGTATCGTGACATCAGCCGCATAAGCACTAACCATGATGTCAAGTGTAGTCCTTAGTAACTTTAGGTGTTACCACGGCTCGGTTTGTTTCCAGGTGCAGTAGAAGTGAAATGGTGAAGATGTTTAGTTACTGGATAGAAGCTTTGAACAGTTACTGTGGTCAAACCACGGTGATTCAAGGGCTGATATTTGGGGTTTTACTGACTCTTACTAAGGTGAATATGCACAGGGAAAACCAGCTGCATTGGAGCTAGTAAAAAGGTAGTTGCTGTAGAAACTACCATTTCAGCCCAGAAGTGAAAATATTTTCTGTCGCAAAAATACTCCAAAAGGTGGTGAAATATTTTTGCTCAGAAATGTGCCCTAGGGTCCAAAGAATATTTGGGATTTTTCTCAGGATTTTTGGGGCAACAGAAATGAGGGTTTCTTTGGAGGTTAAAGATTTAAGCTAGGGTTTAGGAAGCAAAATGAATATTTTTCATTTAAGAAAAATATTCCAAGCAATTTTGTTGGGATGGCCATGAGTGAAATGATGGGTTAGAAGAGGAGATGGGGCACTTGGATGAAAATCAAGGGATACCCAAGTGATCAAGTCCAAATGGAATGATTTAAAACTCCAAATTCAAACCAACTCAGAAGAAAATCAGGCAAAGCAAAGAGGGCAAAAACCAGGCTGTGACAAACCTCCCCCACTTAGAATGAATCTCGTCCTCGAGATTCGGTTGCTTGGGAAAACCATTCTAGATAACATGCCCTTAGAAATTCTTGTGATTCCCAGGTTGATTCTAATTCGGTATGATGCATCCACTGAACCTTGTAAAATTTCCGTGACTTACTACAAGTGACTCTTTCCATCTGATCCAAAATTTTCACTGGCCTCTCTTCGTAGGTCAAATCCTTTGCTAGCTCTATCTCTGCCAAATCGATCTTTTTCTCGGGTGATGAGATGCACCGTCGTAGTTGTGAAACGTGGAACACGTTGTGCACGTCGGACAGTTCCGGAGGCAACTCCAACTGATATGCCACAGCACCTACTCGTGTCATGACGGGAAATGGACCAATAAACCTGGGTGCCAATTTTCCACGGGTTTGGAACCTTCTTACTCCCTTCATGGGTGTGACTCGTAGGTAGACATGTTCTCCGGGTTCAAAACTGATCTGTCGGTGCTTTGCATCATAATAACTTTTCTGTCGTGATTTGGCCAGTTGCAATCTGTCTCGGATCTCTTTGTCTTGCTTTTCGGCCTCCAGCATGAGATCTGTTCCAAAAATACGGCTGTCTCCGATTTGAGACCAATTTAATGGAGTGCGGCACTTACGGCCATACAAAGCTTCATATGGTGACATCTTCAAACTGGTCTGGAATCCATTGTGATATGAGAACTCGGCGTATGGCAAGCAATCTTCCCATTGTGGTCCTTGGGCTAAAACACATGCTCGGAGCATATCTTCGAGTATCTGATTTACTCTTTCCGTTTGCCCATCCGTCCGAGGATGATAAGCAGTGTTGTATTTTAATTCCGTCCCAAGGGCTTGATGGAGACGGGTTCAGAAAGCAGAGGTGAATAGTGAACCTCGGTCAGTAGTGATGGTTCGGGGAACTCCATGCAAACTGACAATCCTGGATACATACAGTCAAGAAAGCTCATCTGCTTGGTATGCGGTTTTGACTGGGAGAAAGTGAGCCACCTTGGTTAATGTATCCACTATGACCTAGATCGCATTATTGCCTCGTCGGGTCCTAGGTATCCCTTGTGATGAAATCCATACTGACATTGTCCCATTTCCATTGTGATACGGGCAGTGGTTGGAGAAGTCCGGCTGGTTTCTGATATTCCGCTTTAACCTTGTTGCAGATGTCGCAACAGGCCACGAAATAAGCAATATCTTTCTTCATTCCATCCCACCAGAATATTTGTCGAAGGTCTTCATACATTTTTGTGCCTCCAGGGTGGATTGAATACGAGGACTCGTGGGCTTCTAACAAAATTTTCTGCTTTAGATCAGCTTGATTAGGCACACAAATCCTTCCCCTGAATCGGAGGGTACCGTCCCGATCCTTCGAGAAATCAGGTGACTTGATGCGTTTCTGCAGTTTGGCGTCGCCTGGCTGGGCCTTGCGGATTTCTTCCTCAAGAGTAGGAGTGACTGTCAGAATATTGGCAAGACCAGCCTCAACAATAACCAGGTTGACCTGAGCCATTTCTTCTTTGAGTTCAGAAGGCAGAGATTCCAGCATGACGTTTAAACTGACGGGCTTTCGGTCGAGTGCATCGAGAACCACGTTGGCCTTACCCGTGGTAATTTATTCCAAGATCATAATCCTTGACCAACTCCAGCCATCTTCGCTGACGGAGATTTAAATCCGGCTGAGTAAATATGTATTTGAGACTTTTGTGGTCGGTAAAAATTTGGCACCTTTTTCCAATGAGATAGTGTCTCCAAATTTTTAAGGCATGAACTACCGCGACCAATTCCAAATCATGAGTGGGGTAATTGCCTTCCTGAGGTCGTAGCTGCAGTGAGGCATAGGCTACTACCTTGCCATCTTGCATAAGCACGCACTCAAGTCCTTGTCGGGAAGCGTCGAAATATACGTCAAAGCTGCGGTAGATATCTGGAAGTGTTAATACCGACGCAGTTGTTAAGCGCTTCTTCAACTCGGTGAAACTTTTCTCACAGTCTGACGTCCATTCAAACTTCTTATCCTTTTTAAGCAACTCCGTCTTGGGCTTAGCAATCTTGGAGAACCCTTCAATAAACCGACGGTAATATCCGGCTAATCCAAGAAAACTCCGGATCTGAGACACGGTGGCGGGTGGCAACCAGTCGAGCACGTCTTTTACTTTGCCAGGGTCCATGGCTATTCCTTCAGCGGATAGTATATGTCCGAGGAATCCAACTTGCTTGAGCCAAAACTCGCATTTACTGAACTTGGCATACAACTGGTGCTCACGGAGTCGTTGTAGCACTGCGCGGAGGTGTCCTTTATGCTCTTCATTTCTTGAATAGATAAGTATATCATCGATGAAGACGACCACGAACTTATCAAGGAAATCCATGAACACTTTGTTCATCATGTGCATGAAGAAGGCAGGGGCGTTGGTGAGGCGAAGGACATGACGGTATATTCATAAAGACCGTGGCGAGTGGTGAACGCGGTCTTGGGAATATCCTCCTTTTAATTTTGAGCTGGTAATATCCAAAGACGCAAATCAATTTTTGAGAAGACCTTGGCTCCACTGAGTTGATCAAACAAATCATCAATTCTTGGCAGAGGGTATTTGTTCTTGATCGTGACATCATTCAACTGTCGGTAGTCCACACACATCCGAAGGCTGCCATCTTTCTTGTCCACAAAAATAGCGGGTGATCCCCATGGCGAGGAACTGGGGCGGATATATCCTTTTTGGAACATTTCATCAAGCTGTTTCTTTAGCTCCACCAACTTGGATGCCGGCATTCAATAATATTTCTTGTGTATTGGTGTGGTTCCGGGCACAAGTTCTATTGCAAACTCAAGCTCTCGGTCAGGTGGCGTGCCTGGCAGTTCTTCTGGGAATACATCGGGAAACTCACTGACCACTAGAATTAATTCCATTTCTGCTATGGCTGTAAAAACCATTTCCTTGGAGGGTATGCTTCTATGAGCAATAAACTTGGTAGCTTGTCCATCTTGCCCGGTCAAATTGACTTCTCGGGTTGCACAATTTATGCATACTTGGTATTGAGTCAGCCAATTCATACCCAAGATAACATCCAATTTTTCAGACTCAATCAGTATCAAAGACATCGGAAAACTGATTTCTCTGATCCTGACTTCCGGATTGCGGCAGACGAGATTGCTTTGAGTAATAGATCCCGGGGTTTGTACCAGCTTATTTTTGCCCAAAAGCAAACAAGGAAATTTGTTTTGGGCGACAAAACTCCGAGAAATAAAAGAGTGGGAAGCCCCAAAGTCAAATAAAATTGCTGCAAGTATGTTATTAACAGGGGACATACCAATGACGACTTTGGGATTTTCTTGGGCTTCGTCGGCTGAAATGTGATGAACGTATCCCGTGACGTCGTGTTGTCTTGGACCAGCTTCCAAATAATGGATTTGAGGCTTGAACGTAGCATTGGTCCGAGTGTTCTTGGGACACTGTTTGGCATAATGTCCGGTTTGTCCGCAACTATAACAGGAATTGTTGCACAGACGATTCTCCATAACTGGGTTGAGCACATCATTCTTCACTTGGGTGGTGGTCTTGTTAACATTTTGCTGCCAACTGGGCTGGTATGCCATCGGAGTTGGCTGCCAGGTACAAACCTTTTGCACTGGTTGCATTTCCTTCTTGGGCTCAAATTTGTGTTTGTGATCATTATGGGCAGACTTAGTATCTGACACGAGCTTGTGCTCCCTTTCAGCAATGAAAGCCTTGTTCACCAGGGTTTAAAAATCTAGAAAATCGAACATACTGAGAGCACAACGAAGTTGCGGGTTTAATCCACTAAGAAAGCGGTCCATCTTCCTTTCTTCAGTGGCCACGTCATATTGAGAGTAACGTGACAGATGATTGAATTTTTGTAAATATTCTCCCACTGACTGACTTCCATGGAGGAGCGCGAGAAATTCACGCTGCTTGGTCTTCATAATTCTTGCAGGGATGTGATATTTTAGGAATTGCTCCTTGAATCTTGGCCAGGTAATTGCTTAATTTTCAGTCACTATAGCCTTTTCACTTTCCCACCATATGGCAGCAGCGCCTTCCAGATAATGTGTTACAAATGGAACTTTATCTTCTTCATCAGTTCGAGCAACCTCAAGTTTGTTTTCCATAGTTCTTAACCAATCATCTGCATCCAGGGGATCAACGGCCTGACTAAAACTGGGAGGCTTAGTCCTTTGAAAATCAGATAGCTTGGAGTGGGAGGTAGGCAGATTCCCATTCTGTCCACCCATTGCTTGAATACTTCTGAATATTTCCATTAGATCATTGTTTCGTCGTTCCTCGAACATACACATAATTTGCTCGGTGGAGGGTGGATTTGGCGGTGGAGGTGGTGGTGGAACGTACGGCTCGGGTGATTGTCCTGCCTGCCGTGCGGAACGCCGAATAGGGGAACCCTCGCGAACATTGCTACTGCAGCCTCCCCGCGTCATCCTAATATGATTTTTCCCAAGTCAACGCAACCGAGATGAGAAGCATTCAACAAAAACTGGGGAGAAGCCAGCAACAAAACCAAGCGAATCCAAAAAGACGAAGAAAACACCGTGAATAAAATAAAGTTCAACATAATTATACATAGACTCATACATGAATCCTTCATGCGTTTTCCTTAGGATTATGCTCCACCATGCTTGTTATTTGGTGCCTTCTCTTGGGTGGCGAAATCTTGCACGTTAAAGGGGGGGTGGGTGCCCGAGCATCGCGACTCAGGGCTCCTACCGGCTCTCCGGCCCTCACCCTCTGGTCTTGTCCATGGCATCGCGACCTGGCATGCCAGCGACGGTAGAGACCAGCCCGAGAGCCGGGACCCGAGGACGTAGAGTTTCGTCCTCCAATCCAGCTTGCGTGTTAAAGGGGGGGTGCCTGAGCATCGCGACTCAGGGATCCTACCGGCTCTCCGGCCCTCAACCTCTGGTCATGTCCATGGCATCGCGACACAGCTTGCCGGTGTGGTAGAGACCAGCCCGAGAGCCGGGACCCGAAGCCGTAGCGTTGTGGCCTCCGACCCAGCTTGCGCGTTAAAGGGGAGGGTGCCTGAGCATCGCGACTCAGGGCTCCTACCGGCTCTCCGGCCCTCACGCTTTGGTCTTGTCCATGGCATCGCGACCTGGCTTGCCAGCGACCATAGAGACCAGCCCGAGAGCCGGGACCCGAGGACGTAGAGTTGTGTCATCTAATCCAGCTTGCGCGTTAAAGGGGGGGGGGGTGCCTGAGCATCGCGACTCAGGGCTCCTACCGGCTCTCCGGCCCTCACCCTCTGGTCTTGTCCATGGCATCGCAACCTGGCTTGCCAGCGACGGTAGAGACCAGCCCGAGAGCCAGGACACGAAGACGTAGAGCACCGGCATCTAGCCATTTTTGCAGGAACACACTCGAAGATAAGGCCCAGAGCCAGGCGCAACCCGCCTTGAGGTAGGGCCTCGTGAGTCCCGCGCTGGCTCACGGGTGCCCAGATACACCTCGTCTAGCCCTACCGTGCCAGCCACGTGTCAGGGTGGGGCTGTATACGCCCCGGGGGCTCCTCCCGGAGGGGAGCCCAATCCCACATTCAAGTGGAAGCACCATGCTCCTTGTTGGCCGACGACATCGCCGAGGAGCGGCTATGCCCGTACGCATGCGGAAGCGCTACGCTCCGCGCTGGTGATAAACAACTGAGGGTGGCCTCCGGGTTGTGTCAACCTCCGGGAGCCCATAGCTCAATGTCTGGCCTCATCGCAACGCCTCCTCTCGGGAGTGCCGTGCGAGGGGGCTGGACACGGGGGCTGCGCCTGGGTCACGCCCAGATGCACGCCACCCAGCTAGGCCCCTCGGGCCTGGTTCGTCGCACGCCACTCCCCGAGCGGAGCCAAGGTACGCATGCCATTTGGGCGTCAAGGGGGACTCCTGAGCATCGCGACTCAAGAGCCTAACTGGTCACGTAGCCCCTCACCCCTTAGTTCCAAAAGGCTAACGGCGGTTGGGGTATGCGCGGGGCCGGGCCTGAGACGTAGAACGGTGGATCCGCCCGCCTCACCTCCCTACTTGCTGTTCGTGGCGCCAAGGGGGACTCCTGAGCATCGCGACTCAGGAGCCTAACTTGTCACGTAGCCCCTCACCCCTTGGCCCCGTCCTGGTTTCCTGTCGGGGCTAACGGCGGCTGAGGTATGCGCGGGGCCGGGCTCTGCCGGTGTAGAACATAAGCAAGTAGGAAGCACAAATTTCAAGGAATTCATAAGCTAATATTACAGTCCACGCTGTTATCGCAGTACCAAACGCAAGTTTAAACGCCTCCCTGAGGCATGATACATGTGCAGGAATTACAAGCGAGGCAGGAGCCGCATCGGAGTCACTTGTCAGCGGTGGAGCAGCGCGGAGTGGGCGCGCCTCGTGAAGCAGCGAGGCGGCGGCGCCTCGCCCGTCTTGGTGCTGAAGGCACAGAACTTCCCCAACAGAGCCTCTGCGTGACCCTTCACAGCCTCGGCAGCGGCGGCTGCGTTCTCGCCAGCTCACCGGCTCCAAAGAAGCTGTCCATGTCGACGCTGGGGTCGCGAAGATAGATGTGGGTGAGGATCCGCGTCAGGGCCGCAGAAGACAAGACCCGCACCTTGGCCTCAGCCGTGGGGCCAAGACCAAGGGAGACATCTTCAAGAGCGTGGATCATGAAGGGAAGCAGCTTGGCGGGGCCGCCTTCGCGCCGGCCAGTGGGCTCTCCAGACCGCTGTCATAAAGCTCCCTCAGTAGGACGCGAGCCTTCGCCTCCGTATCCATGAAGGCCACGCGGTTTTCAGCCAGAACCCGCGCCTTGGCGTCCAGCTCGGCCTTCCTCGCCTCCAGTTCCTGCCCCAACGCGTCAAGACGGTCGCGGCGCTTCTTCAGCTTGGCCTCCCGGTCCTTGATGGCCGCCTCGTGAGCCTTCATGCCTTCCTCCTGCTCCTAGCGGAGGCGAGCCTCCTCGGCGAGCTGGTTACGCAGCCAGGCTCACCCTCCGGCGTCTCGCGGCGACCTCGGATCTTGGCTGCCTCCCCGAGGGCAGCATCACGGGCTACCTTCGCCTGCAAACAGCCTCGCTTCTCCTCGTCACGAGCCGTGGCTGGACCAGTGCCGCCCGAATCGAGCGTCGCCGCGAATCCAGCCAGAGGCCAGCTCTAGGCGCCCGGCCACCAAGCGAGGGTCGGCGCCCAGAAGATCTGCCGCAGCGGTCGATTCAGCGGCAGCGCGGTCGGAGACCATGGCGAAGTCGGAGAGACAGCCGTGGCGGAGTACGAGGAGTTGGCAGCGGCGTAACCACTGCGCCTGAGGCGGAACCAGCGCGCCACGACGGCAGCGGTGAAAGCTGCGCCAGCAAAACCGCCCTCGGGAGTCGCTTGGGACAAAGGGGGCTCGCCCGGCCAGGCTCAGCCCGAACCCCGCGAGGACGCCCGGGCAGAGAGGCACAGGCGTCAGTCGTCTTCCTTTTGGGCAAAGGCACCACCACGGATGGGGCCTCAGAGCCCCTTCAGCTTCCGCCCAGCGCCCGGCTGACCAAGAGCATGGACATCGAATCTCGTCAACAAAGCAATAATCAAGGCAGAGACGGGCACTTACAGGTGTCGTCTCGGTGCACTCGAGCAGCCTCCGCCATACTTTGAAGCCCGAGAGCCGGCTGCAGGGATCGGCTTCAAGGGGACCAAGAGCGGCAGGCGCGTCCGCGGATCGCCCCGGGGCCGGGGCGGACCCGCGGGGGACTAGCCCAGGCCGGTCCTTCTTCGGGATCGGGGGCAGGCTTTTGCCTCCCCACTCATCCTCATCTTCGTCGTCGTCACTTTCGGGGAGGCGGAGAATGCGGGGCATGCGCCGCAGGGAGGGAGCCCTTGACTCCGCCCCCGAATCAACCCCCTCTCCTGGCTCCCTCTCCTCCACCTCTTCGCTAGAGTCGGAAGAGGGCACGTCCACCAGATCCTCCGGAGCCTCCGCGGGCACGAGCCCGTCCCCATTGAAGGCGGGCATGGACCCCACAACCTGCTCCCAATCCTCACGAAGAAACAGGGGCGCGGGGGCGCCCTCCGGTCTCACCACATCGCCCCCTACCAAGGACTGGAGGACCGTCACCAGATCCTAGCTGGCCAGGGCCACGGGGCTTGGGTTAGGCCTCCACATCGGAAGCGAGTACTGGCGGAGCGGAGCCAGTTGGTGCTCCAGGAACTCCCTCAGCAACGACGCACCGGTCAACCTCGCCGCCGTCGCATCGTCCGACTTCAGATCTGCGTCCATCCTCTCCAAGACTGGGCTTCGCGAGATCCCGGCTTCGCCTCGGGACCACGGTCGTCGGAGCTCTCGGCGGGCTCCGTGGGCAGGATCGGTCGAGGTGGATCCGCCGGCATCCACCAAGACCCACTTTCTCCTGAAGCCCTCAATTCGCTTCCAGTGTTTGAAATGGCAATAGCTCCGCCAGATCACGGCAAGCTCGCGCCGAGACGGGACCACGGGAGAATCGGAGGAAGAAGTAGTGGCGTAGCAAGGCCACCGAGGGCTTCACCCCAACATGGGGCTCGCAATAGTAGGCGAAGATTGCCAGGAGAAGGACGGAGTTGGGATGGAGGTGCAGGGCGTGAATGTTGTAATGGCAAAGGACGGAGAAGAAGAACTCAGAGAAGGGAGGCGACATACCAGCAATAATGGCGCCCGCGAAGAACGGGTAGAAGGTACTCCCCCGACCCTCAGGGGCGAATGAGCCGACCTTGAACACCGCCGTTCCGTTGACGCCGTGCGCCTCCGCCAGCCGGCGCATCAGGGCAAGTCTCGCCGCTGACATGTTCGGCAGGTCCAAGGCAGGAGAGTACCAGGCTCCGGCCGGGGTTTAACGAGGAGCCATGACTGGCTAGGGCACGGAGGCGGAGTGGATCTGAAGGTCTTGGAAGCAGGAAGGAGAGGCGCAAGAAAGGGGATCTGAGCTGCAACGGGAGAAAGTAAAGGAGGCAAACAAGATGCCGCTCTATTATCAACCCGCGCGGTTGCAGAAGCGCTCACGTCCAATCAACCGCCACGCGGCGCCCAAGGCCGTAGGCTGTTAGGGCCCACAACGCTTCACACTTGCCCTTTCGCCTCTCTGCACGGCCAAGTCCGGGCGCGTCGTGGCCCCGGGGGCTACTGTCGTCGTTCTGGGAACGGGTCCCCAGACTTGCACTGCTGCGGCTCTTGGCGTGGCTCGAAGGAGGCCAGGGGCGGCCCATCTTCATCAACACAAGCTAAAGACCCTCGCGAGGGGCCAAGCCTCGCGGGCGGACGACCAAGAGCTTCCTCGAGCACGGCCTCGTCAGTGGCTGGCTCACGAGGAGGCGGAGAACTCAAGGCGGGTACCTCGCGAGGTGCCCGTGACACAATCTATGGCGACCAAAGAGGCGCGATCGAGGCGCCCAGCCCAGCAGATGTCGTCCTTTCCTCTTTGGTGCAAAGGGGGCAAGCGCAGGCAAGGGCATCGAGCAAAGGCATCCATTTCGGTGCAACAAGACCAAGACCGGCCCCAACGGCTGGAATGCAGTCATCGTGGAGCCCAAGCAGGCGTCATCACCAGAGCCTTTGGCAGGCGAGGACCAACTTTAGTCAGGATAAGTGTACCCGCTGTTCCCCTTCAAAATGGCCAATTGTTGCCACCCTTCCCGCTCAATATTTGGGAAGAGGCCCAGGGCCTTTGCCTATAAATAGGGGTAGCCACACTCAGAGAGAGGGAGGAGAGAGGACGGAGGACGATCGGATCGAGCATTCGGAATCCAGAGAGAGAGAGAAACCCGTTCCTCAAGCTAGAGCGGCGGGGCACCACTTAGCAGTTCATCACACCCACCAAGAACAGACCCTCGTGAGGCTGTTCTCCCTATCTTGTTCTTCGTCAGCCCCAGGGGCAATCCACACACCACAAACTAGAGTAGGGTATTACACCACAACGGTGGCCCGAACTAGTATAAATCTTGCGTCTCTTGTGTTGTTCTTGTTAGTAGTTTAGGCCCCTACGATTCGGCGAGGTACGAGACGGTGGAGGGTTGGATCTCCGCGCGCACCCCAGAGTTCGAACCTTAAGGGTCTGCCGGAACCCGTGATCCGACAGATAGCACCACCTATCGGAACCACGACAAAAACATCCGTGTCTCCAATTGCGTTTGAATTCTCCAAACCCTTCCCTTTACTTTCTAGCATGTTGCATGCTTTACTTTCCGCTGCTCACATACTCTTTGCATGCTTGCTTGAATTGTGTGAGGATTGCTTGACTTGTGCTAAAATAGTTAAAATCTACGAAAGACTAAAATTGGGAAAATGTTAAGTTTTTAATTGGTCAAGTAGTCTAATCACCCCCCCTCTAGACATACTTCAAGGTCCTACAGCATGCCAGCACCCTCGGACGAACGCGGTCACCGCGTGGACTGTGAAATCAGGCCGCATAAGCACTAACCATGATGTCTAGCGTGTAGTCCTTAGTAACTTTATGTGTTACCACGGCTCGGTTGGTTTCCAGGTGCAGTAGAAGTGAAATGGTGAAGATGTTTAGTTACTGGACAGAAACTTTGAAGCGATTCGTGGTCAAACAACAACGATTCAAGGGCTGATCTTTGGGGTTTCTTGACTCTTAATAAAGGTGAATATGCACAGGAAAACCAGCTGCATTGGAGTTAGTAAAAAGGTAGTTCTTGTAGAAACTACCATTTCAGCCTGTAGTGAAAATATTTTACAGAGCAAAATACTCCAAAAAGTGGTGAAATATTTTTGCTCAGAAATGTGTCCTAGGGTCCAAAGAATATTTGGGATTTTTGTCAGGATTTTTGGGGCAACAGAAATGAGGGTTGCTTTGGAGGTTAAAGATTTAAGCTAGGGTTTAGGAAGCAAAATGAATATTTTTCATTTAAGAAAAATATTCCAAGCAATTTTGTTGGGATGGCCAGGAGTGAAATGATGGGTTAGAAGAGGAGAGGGGGCACTTGGGTGAAAATCAAGAGATACCCAAGTGATCAAGTCCAAATGGAATGATTCAAAACTTCAAATTCAAACCAACTCAGAAGAAAATCAGGCAAAGCAAAGAGGGCAAAAACCAGGCTGTGAAAAAGCTTCTGCACAACGTACTTTGATAGATGATTAGCAATGTTGTTTTCTGCACGGGGTACATGCTCTGTTTGCAATCCGTCAAAGTGCTCCTCCAGTCTCCTCGTATGCCTCCATCAATGGACTTTGGTAATCCTTGTTGATTTCTCTCACCACAAGCTGTGAATCTCCTCGAATGATCAGCTTCTTGATTCCCAATTCAGTGGCAATCCTAAGCCCGGCAAGGAGCCCTTCATAGTCTGTTGTATTGTTGGTCTCCTCCTCCCGGGGAAAATGCATCTGGACAACGTACTTCAGGTGCTCTCTAGTGGGAGCAATGAGAAGCATGCCAGCCCCTGCACCTTGTAGGGAGAAGGCACCATCGAAATACGTGATCCATTCTTGGGGTACTTCCTTGCCGGGAATAACTATTTCTAGCACTTCTTCATCAGGGGTTGGCATCCATTCTGCAATAAACTCTTCCAATGCACTGCTCTGAATTGTTGATGTGCTTTCAAATTTCAGGCCAAAGCTGGATAATTCTAGTGCCCACTCCACTATTCTTCCAGTAGCCTCAGGGTTTTGAAGTATCCTTTGCAACGGAAAGCGGGTGACAACCGTGATCTCATTGGCTTGGAAGTAGTGGCGCGGTTTCCTTGAGGCCTTGATTAGTTGATGCCAGATATAGAAGCAACTACTCTTGTGGTTTGCGAGCAACCATAGTGGGCACAGAGGACAAGTAGGTCTTCAAATCTTGCAATGCGGTATCTGCTTCTGGGATCCACTTCATGGGTCCTGCCTTCTTCAAGATCTTGAAGAACGGCAAGGCGCTCTCGGCAGACTTGGAGATGAATCTGCTAAGCGTGGCAACGCACCCTGTCAAACGCCTCACATCCTTAACATTCATGGGTGCCTGAATCTGCTCGATAGCCTTGATCTTGTTGGGGTTGGTCTCTATCCCGCGATGGGATACAAAGAAACCCAGTAGCTTGCCGGAGGGAATGCCAAACACGCACCTCTCCGGGTTCAACTTCAAGTTGATCTTGTGCAAATTAGCAAATGTTTCTTCCAAATCCTGGATGAGTGTTGATCTATCCTTGTTCTTGACCACAATATCATACATATAGGCTTCAATGTTCGTGTGCAACTATGATTCGAAACCAATCTGGACTGCTCTTGCAACAGTGGACCCGACACTCTTCAACCCGAAAGGCATGCACACGAAGCAGTATGTGCCACATGGGGTGATGAATGAGGTCTTCTCTTCGTCTTCCTTGGACATAAAAATCTGATGATATCCAGAGTATGCATCTAGAAAAGAGAGCAACTCACATCGTAAAGCACAATCTGGTTGATGCGCGACAATGGAAATGTGTCCTTCGGGCAGGCCTTGTTAAGATCTGTGAAATCTATGCAAAGCCTCCATTTTCTGTTAGCCTTGCGTATGACCACTGGGTTTGCTAACCACGTTGGATGGACTACTCCTCTGACCAGACCAACTGCCTCAAGTTTCTTGATCTCTTCCGCAATGAATTGCTACCTCTCCAAGGCTTGCTTTCGGTCCTTCTGTGCTTGATGGGTCAGGCATGTGGGCAGACAACAAGGTGGTGCTTGATTACCTCCCTGGGAAGACCGGGGATATCGATGGTTGCCAAGCAAACACATCGATATTCTCCCACAGGAAGGCAATGAGAGCGCTTTCCTATTTGCCATCAAGGGTAGCACTGATAGTAAAGGTACCATCAGTGCCAGCCAGCCCTGCCGGGACCTTTTTCACAGGAGGTGTGGCGGCCTTGGATCACTTGCTGTTGGAACTCTCGGGCAAGTCATCAATAGGCGTAACATACTTCGAAGAGGTACGCTTCCCGGATTCCTTGCTGGTGTCGCTGCTAGCCTTCTTCTTTCCTTTGATTTCCTTGGCGGGAATTGTGGCTTCCGTGCCTCTGCCGCGACTCCGTCCCTATACATCTTATCCACGCAAATAATTGCGTACTTGTCGTCTGACGGAATGGAAATGACTCCTACTGGCCCTGGCATCTTCAAGGTTGTGGGGATCCCAACTCATAAGTCGTGATCACCGAATGCACGTGTCCAGTGATCCCACAGATCAATGCTCACTGAACACACAGAAGCTGAATAACAAGAGTCTTACATCCATACATACCGTCTTACACAAATTATGGCCATTATGGTCAAGTCTTCATAAACTCACAGCGGAAAATCTTCAATGATAACGTGAACCTATGCCATCTGCTTTAACCCTACATGCATTCTGACTGGGAAGCATCCTAGCTCGCATGTTCGTCACCAAAGTATTCTTCATTATACCCTGTTCTTTCATGCCTGGACAATAAAATAACTAGTGGCAAGCCAATGAGCACTTTGAATGTACTCGCAAGCAACCCAGGAGTAATAACAGAATAATTATGTAAGGCTCTACTGCTAAATTGGCATTTTTGCGGAAAGCTAGTTTTTGTCATGCAGGTATGATCAACATTTATCAAGGACTTGAATGTGTCTGCAACAAGTATCAGGAGGTTACACACATCAACATCGAGAAAGAGTTATGAACAACTCATGCTCAAGCTCATCGTGACTTCCTCATGAATCATATCAACAATACTACCAAATCGTGTTGCTTTTCAGAAACATATGGACTTAGTCTAAGAAGCACCACCCAACTGTCCTTGACCGTGGACAAGGCTATTCGAATAGTTTGACACTATGCAAAGGTTGCACACTTTACCCACAAGATCCGGGAAGCTTTCGTGTCATCCATGATCCCGCAGTACCTCAAGTACTCGGGGGAAGCACCCGATCACTACCTTTCCCTAGCGTGACTAACAAGGAGTCCACTCGATTGGTAGTAGCCCCTGTGACAAACATTGACACATAATATATTTTTTTGTGGAGCCACGCCCCCATATTCATCACATATCACAAGGACGGGGCACCAACGGTGTGTCCGGTGCCCTGTAAAAACAGTCATGGCCGCCCTACCTGGCACGACCCCGTCCCGAGAGTGACCACGCCAGTCCCGTCACTAGTAATGCGGGCATCCATGTTAGCATGAACTAGGTAATCAATAATGCCCTTTCCCATATAAGGGTAGAGTGGTTGCGCATGTAGGGTTGGCAACAAATCTTAAATCTAATCCATCTCTGTAAACAACATTTTCATCAAGCCTCGGTACACTACTTCTCCACCAAGTAGCGACCTAGTTCATCATCATCTCCCAGGGGCATTAGTGGCACCCACTAGGGCTATATGCAAGTATGTCAAACCACACTTGCTTCTTTCCATAGCCAACTACTATAGCATATTTCTACAACCCACCAACACAACTCTAAACAAGGATAGAGTCATGAATAATGCAAGTATCAATGGGGTATGCAATGGAGGCAAGCCTAGCAAGGTTGCCATTCAAAATATAACATGCAGTCGATGAAACAATGAAAATGCTATTATGATGTAAAATGGTTCATCATGGTTAAAGGGTTGCTTTCCTGGCTCAGCAGAGTCTTCAACTCTTCTGGTCCATCTCCGAGTATTCTGTCTACTCCGTCAACTATCATCGAAAGAAACCACAATAAGCAACACAACAAGGCAAGAATAAAAGTTCTCTAAAATATGAATTTGAATTTTTTAGGACATCTCTGGTTTTATGAAAAATAACCAGAGTGGTTTCATTGGCATTGGATCAGTGGATAATTCTGAACATTTCAATATGATGGAATCAATGGATTTAATGGATCTGCAAGTTGTCCATAGAATGCCTGTTTATAAAAATGAGTAGAAGTACCCATTAATTCAGGCATGATTTTAGAAACACTTAGAAATTTGTTTCACTGGATTTGGAGTTCAAATGAATATTCTATTGATGTTTGAAGCTGGTTTAGGAGTATAAATGACCTATTTATTAGATCCAGGAGAAATTAGGCAGACTAAAAATGTCACTATGCCTCATTAAATAGACACTGATTTATGGAGTCACTGGAAATTTGAATGATCTAATTTGGACTTGAAATGATCTACCTGGAAAAGTTTGAATCTGCTAAAAAAGAAAAAGGAAAATCCCTAATGGGCAAAAAGTCCAAATGTAGCAAGCACCGGGCGGATTTAATGACGAGGCGAATCGGGCCGCCTAACGGTTACCGCCACGCGAGCGACATGGCAATGACGAAGGCGCCTTTGCTCAAGTGTGCTTTCGCCTGGGGGAAGCGGATCACACCCGATCCGTCTCGACTTAAACGGGCGGGACATGTCCGCCGGTCGCTGACGCGCCGGGCCCAACGCTCAGGTCGTCGCCTACCTCCCGTTCGAACAGAGCAGAGGCTTGCGAGGCGAGGCCGAGCAGGCGTCGGCATTCTCCTCGGTGGCACGAGCCTCCTCCGGTGATGCCCAACACACCGGCGGGTTCAGAAGGCCGCGCCGCATCTGCCGAGGTGCGCCATGTATACATGGGCGGTCGGACGCGAGCGCTCCATCGGCTTTGGTGGGCGAGGCCGGCGGTGGTGATGGATCTCAATGCACGACCACGGGGAGGAGAGAAAGAAGCGAGGGAGGGGCTCGCCGTTATGTTGGAGGTGCTCTGGTGCGGTCAAGAGGGGAGGAGGAGGAGTGGTTGGTGCGAATTTAGGCGGAGGCCGACGACAAGGCTCCGACCATGGGGAGTGACGGAGGGCTCGAGAGGAAGAATGGGTTGGCCTGGGTGGTGTACAGGAGAGAGGGGGAGAAAATAGAGTAAAGAGGAGGGCCTGGGATGACTTTAAATAGAAGGGGCCGACGATGCACCGTAGGCCCGTGTGCCGGCGAGGTTGTAGCCGTCGCTGGAGGCCACAGGAGCCCGCGAGGGTGAGTCAGGGGAGTTTGTGGGGACGGTCTATGTCCAGGGGTTGAAGAGAGAGAGAGGGGGAGTGCTAGGGGCCTCGCGCGTGTGAGCTTGCTCATTGGAGCTCTTGGGCGGCCATGGCGCGCGTGCTAGGGAGGCCAGCGGAGGGAAAGAGAGGAGGAGGGAGACCACGTGGTGTATCCCGGACGTTGCCGCGCATCGGCGGGCGCGCGAGGGATAGCCGAGGCGGTCGGGGGCATTGGAATGGGGGGGCTACAATGCGGGAGCGCACTGTAGCGTGCTTTAGAGCGCGGTCTTGGCTGGCATGGCCATTTTTTGGCGCCTTGGACGTGGCCACTAGTGTCCAGCAGCTCTAGGGGGGATTAAACAAGTTGGGAGGTGCATTGGATGCTCTGGAGGCACACTGGAAGAGGAGTGACGTAGAAAGGGAGAGGAAACAGTGATGTCCAGGGGTGAAAAATGAGGTTTTCACCCCCCCCCCCAAAATAATTGAGCTGGGGACGAGTGGAAGCTATTAGAGGTGTAGGAGATCTAGAAGGAGATGTGGTAAAAAGTTGAACTCACAGAGAATAGTGGAAGATGTCAAAATGAAGATTTTGGAAAAATGGCAGAAGGTGTTTGATGCAAGTTTGAGATACTTGCACTTATCTCCTTCTTGTGCCACTTGATGGGAGTGATTCTCATGACCATTTGGCAATGTGGTAGAAATTTTAGCTCATTTGGATAAAGTTGCCAATGCAACTTTTGTAAACTCTAGAAATCAAAAAAATGGATTTTCTTAGATCTAGCTAAGCTAATATCTTCTCCTTGATGCACCACTTGGTGTAGTGTCACTATTTGGGTATTTGAGCATGTCCACAAATTTTGGGATCAAATGGAGAAAGTTGGCTATGTAGACTTGTTCAAACTTAGATCTGGACAGAGAGGGTTTTGGGGCACTTTTGTGAACCGAAATGATTTTATTGAGATGAAACTTTGCAAGATCATCACATTATGCACATGTGACTTTCTAGAGTTTTCCTGGATTTATTTGAAAATATTTCTTATAGAAATATTTCAAATACTTGAAATGAACAGAAATGGTTTTGGAGGCTTTTCCCAATATTTGATCATAACCATGTGTTGAAACTCATATATATGGACAATATATGTCCACTGAGTCTCCCTAATTTTTCTCAAATATTTTTGAAACTTTATATTAAAAACCATTTCTGGCCTAAAGATAAAGCCTTTAAATAAAATAGCAAAATAAATTTTAAAATAATATTTTTGTGGTTTTAGGTAGTCCTATATCTAATAGGATTCAAATATAATTTTTGAAAGATTTTTCACATCCCAGATTAAGTACTTGTAATTCAAGCCTTAACTTAGGGGTCTTTGGAAAACCTAATTTAGGAAATACTTTTTGGCCAAATTATTTTTTACAAGAAAATACTTTACACAAGGCATGATCATTGGGCAAAGTTTTGGGTCAAAGAGATGAAGTATAGGAGTTGGAGGATTGATTTGATTTTTAGAGCACTTGCAAACAACAGACAAAAACCAAATGAAAGCAGAGACCAATACACTCAAAAGTTCATGTTAAACCTCATTTTATCCTGGTTTATTAGCTTAAGTGTTGTGGCATGAAAATCAGGGTGTGACAAAGGTATTGTAGGCATAGTGGGATGCTGAAATGAATTTTGCCAGAGCAGGGCGTCCAAGGATTCCATTGTACGACAGGGGGAGGTTGACCACATCAAACACAACCTTCTCAATTCGGTAGTTCAACTCTCCTCCGAATGGCACTGGCAACATGATCTTTCCCCTAGGATGACTCCTACCGGGGTTGATTCCTTGAAACGTGCCGTGACTTTGAGTTCTTCCTCTGCTATCTGAAGTTTGCTGATGACCTTTGGGGAAATCAGATTCAACCCGGCCCCGCCGTCAACCAACATATTTGTAACTTTGAGGTTGCGAATCGTTTGTGAAACCAACAACGACAAGCATCCTACTGTAGTGGTGCAGTCAGGATGGTCCTCTTCGTCGAAGATGATGGGCGTGTGTGACCACTTGAGCGGTTTCCGAGACTCTGCAGCTGGCCCCACGGCATTGACCTCAAGCTCCCATCGTTTAAGTTGGCGGTGAGAGGAGTGCAGGGATGCACCTCCTTCAATCCATAGGGCGTCAGTGGCCTCCTGGAATTCCTGCTCGCTAGTTTCCTCTTTATCCCCTCCATCACTGCCATCGTCGCAATCTTCCTTTTCTCTGCCCCTGGCGGGTTATCCTTGGTTCCGTAGTGCCTTGCCGGGGTGATTTGCTTCACTGTCTCAGCCCTACCTGCCAGCGCCATTCTAACCTTTTTCCATATCACGCTTCTCATATTCAGCACTCTGCTTCTTGATGAGCTACTCAACCTGATGACATTCCTGGAGCATGGCCCTTGGTCCGATGAATCTTACAATACGGCACATCACCTTTCCCAGCCTTCTCGGCAGCTGCAGCCTCCCGGAAGTCAGTGCATGATACGTCCATTTTGCATCATGCTTTTATATCGATATTTATCGCATTATGGGCTGTTATTTCACATTATGTCACAATACTTATGGCTATTCTCTGCTATTTTTACAAGGTTTACATGAAGAGGGAGAATGCCGGCAAGAATTCTGAAATTTGGAAAAGGAGCAAATATTGGAGACCTATTCTGCATAACTCCAAAACTCCTGAAACTCCATGGAATATCTTAAAATAAATAAAGAAAAATCGTCGCCAAAGATGAAGGCCAGGGCCCACACCACCGCTCACGAGGGTGGGCGCGCCCCCAGGCGCGCCCGCTACCTCGTGGGCCCCTGATGGCTCTCGGCGCCCATCTTCTCCTATATGAAGTCTTTCAATGAGAAAAAAATAGGAAGGAACCTTTGGGACGAGACTCACGCCACGAGGCGGAACCTTGGCGGAACCAATCTAGGGCTCCGGCAGAGCTGTTCTGCCGGGGACACTTCCCTCATGGAGGGGGAAATCATCACCATCATCATCATCAACACTCCTCTCATCGGGAGAGGGCAATCTCCATCAACATCTTCACCAGCACCATCTCATCTCCAAACCCTAGTTCATCTCTTGTATCCAATTCTTGTCTCCAAGTCCGGCATTGGTGCTAGTCGGTTGTTAGTAGTGTTGATTACTCCTTGTAGTTGATGCTAGTTGGTTTATTTGGTGGAAGATCATATGTTCAGATCCTTTATGCATATTATTACCCCTCTGATTATGAACATGAATATGCTTTTTGAGTAGTTACGTTTGTTCCTGAGGACAAGGGAGAAGTCTTGCTATTAGTAGTCATGTGAATTTGGTATTCGTTCGATATTTTTATGAGATGTATGTTGTCTAGCCTCTAGTGGTGTTATGTGAACGTCGACTACATAAGACTTCATCATTATTTGGGCCTAGAGGAAGGCATTGGGAAGTAATAAGTAGATGATGGGTTGCTAGAGTGACGTAAGCTTAAACCCTAGTTTATGCGTTGCTTCGTAAGGGGCTGATTTGGATCCATATGTTTCATGCTATGGTTAGGT
The DNA here is from genome assembly GCA_021605145.1 of Aegilops bicornis. Classification (NCBI taxonomy): domain Eukaryota; kingdom Viridiplantae; phylum Streptophyta; class Magnoliopsida; order Poales; family Poaceae; genus Aegilops; species Aegilops bicornis. Next base: position 419,528,796 of record CM038675.1, on the reverse strand, counting down.
TTACCTTAATACTTTTGTTGTAGTTGCGGATGCTTGCAATAGAGGTTAATCATAAGTGGGATGCTTGTTCAAGTAAGAACAGCACCCAAGCACCGGTCCACCCACATATCAAATTATCATAGTACCGAACGCGAATCATATGAACATGATGAAAACTGGCTTGACAATATTCCCATGTGTCCTCGGGAGCGCTTTTCCTATTATAAGAGTTTGTCCAGGCTTGTCCTTTGCTACAAAAAGGATTGGGCCACCTTGCTGCACTTTATTTACTCTTGTTACTTGTTGCTCGTTACAATTTATCTTATCACAAAACTTTCTGTTACCACTTATTTCAGTACTTGCAGAGAATACCTTGCTGAAAACCGCTTATCATTTCCTTCTGCTCCTCGTTGGGTTCGACACTCTTACTTATCTAAATGGCTACGATAGATCCCCTATACTTGTGGGTCATCAGTGCATGCGACAACTTCCTTGCCGGGGGCTTCGGCCTTAGCCTTCTTGCCGGTACTAGGCGTGCCTGATCCCTCAACGACCAGTACTGCTTTATCCTTGCGCTTCTTGTTCTTCTTCTTCTGACTGGTGGCCTCGTCGTCATCTTCTGAGTCGATGCCATCCTCTTCTCCAGGGAGTTTCGTCCCCTCCTCCACCCGAGCACACTTTTCCATCAAGGTGTAAAGATCCTTCACAGTCTTGGGCAACCAGACGTTCAACTTGGACCATATCTGACTGTTGCGTACGTTGGACTGGAAAGCAGCTATCACAGGTGCCGGGTGAATATCTTGAATATTCATGTGGAGTCAGCTGAACCTCTGCATGTACTTTCGCAGAGTCTCTCCTTCCTTATACGGGAGAAGCTGCAAATCGCTAGGCCATCCTGTTCTTGGAGGGGATCTAGCACATGTGTGATCGTTCTTGTTGATTTGAGTGTTTCCCCTCATTATTTCCCTGACGTTCCTCTCGTGTTCTTCGCGTGATCCCCTCCAAATGGTGAAAGATCGGCCCTAGGGTTTCCACCCTACATCAGATTACCTCTATGAATACCGGTAAAGACCATATTACGATTATCTCAGCGAAACACTTGGCAATCTACTTCGGTAAATAGAACATTAAAACCAAAGTCGGCTAGTACAGATACGGTGATAGAGGTGAGGTTGTCCCGATGTTTCAATGAGATAGCTATCGTTTTCTATGGGAGTCGACCTTGACGATCCGAGTACGAACGTGTGAGACGTCACGCCTTAGCAATCGCTAAACCAACTTCCGAGGGGTTATCGACCATGCTGGAACACGATCAACCTGACCACAAGGGTCTATTTCCTGCGAGAAAACGAATAACAAGAAAGAAACTGAGATTGCAATCTGGATATTGCGAATATAAGAGGAAAGCTTTATTGATGAAAGTGGGGTTCTGTGACGCCTTGGTCTGGTCGTTGAACACAAACAAAGTACGCGAAGTTGCATCTATGTCAAACTTTTAATCTAAACAAGACCCAAAGTCTAAACGATGCCCTAAGGGTGGTATATATGGAGGAAGAGGGGGGAATTTCGTGGCCCTTGGAGGAGGGGTCCGAAACCAACCCTAACTCTTGTTTCCCCATACATACGGACTCTAAAAATAGCCTATATTCAAGTATTTCGAAATAACATGGGCCTGGCCCAATAATAAGGTGACGCAGCACCTAGAATAGCCTCTGGACAAAATTTATGAAGTGACATCTTGTATATTTCGTCCAAGGCTTCATGCACTCATTATGGTGGCTTCAAAATCGTGAAATCATCACTTGTAACTCTGTTCTTGTTCCCCTAGCGCATGCCATCATCTCCATGCTTGGTCTTGCTCCAATATCCATCCTTCTTGTCCAAGCTATTCCCTTCATTTGTAAGCAAGACAAACGAATATAATTTAGGCAGCGACACATTCTCATGAACATTAGAATCATTACCAACAAACAGAAGTACTTGGTAATTTAATTGGTGTACGCGAGCTCTAGTAATTGGTTCAGTATGTATAGCAGCAGGGCTTGTTGGTGTAACAATGGTATTGATCTCCTCATCATACGGAAAGAAGATTGTACCCAAGAGATTCAACAAGCATAACATTTTGAATAGAGCTATCATTAGATATGGCCACCTAACCAAGGCCACATACTTGTGTGGACCATCATTTTTGGCAAGCTCATGGAACATGTCTTTATCTCCAGTCATGTGATCGGTACATCCACTATCAAGAATCCACTCTTTTCCTCCGGATATGTAATTTTGAAGATTCGCCATGAGACTAAGATTCCTCATTGTCTTCTCATATTCAATGTCAAATTCTTTGTCTTCATCATAATAACCATCACTACTACAGGATGCTGCTAACGCTCCACTACAATCAGAGACTGTCGGTGCAACAAACTCTTGGTCTATTGCCCGGACTGTGCACAGGCATAGGAACGAGATTACGGCACCTCCACACCAGAGTACAAGACGCCAAGATCTTCGAAGGACCAGCATGCAGCTCAAGAGGACCAAGGTCAAGCCAGGGAAGCAAGATACCACCACGAGAAAAGCCTCCCTTGCCGGGTAGGCGAGCCCAGCAAGGGTGGGGTCACCCTCGGAAGAAAATTTCCAAGACGTCCCGGCAGGGCCTGCCGGGACTCGCGAAGGCAAAACCACCTCATCCAGCTGCTCCACCACAACCCATGTCGTCAATTAGTGCGGTGTCAAGCCACAAAGGGACTAAGTGGCAGCCATTCGCCACATGGCGACCTCTTTCCACAAGAGATGCCTACGAACGACACCCGTACTACAACGTGTCAAGCAAGCAAGAGTGAAGCTGGCAAAGCAGCCCGGCAGGGCTTGCCGGCAAGCGACGATGTGATGTTGAGCGGCCCATTTAATGCACCCTGCCATCTTGTAGGGGTTAGGTATGATAGCATTATTTGTTGTCTTCTCAGTGCATAATGACTACTTTGCCACTGTGGTGACCCCTTAAACTATAAATGGAGGCCCATGGCAACCGTAGAAAGGGTTAGAAGTTTGCACACACACACGCACACCCATATGCGCATAGTCACTGGTGTCCTGAGGCGACCCTGCTGGGCAAGTGTACTATGCTCCACCACCATTCTCCCACCATCAGTCCACTAAAGCAGGAGTAGGGTTTGACGCCTCACGGCGCCCGAACCTGGGTAAAATTCCCTGTTTGATCTCTGCCGTGCTTCCCCACGCTCTTCTGCTCTTTGTGCAATGTGACATCCCCTTGCCGAACCAGCAATGGGCCCTTGGTCCCATTGGTGGCTGTGGTTTCCCAGGACATCTTTGGCGCGCCAGGTAGGGGGATCACTTGCGCGAACCTGAAAGCATGTGCAGCGCGTCATCTTCATCGCCATCTGCGTCTTCGACGGCGCCATCGACCATGGCGCCCAAGAAGAAATCCGGTACTTCGGCTCACCCGTCCACCTCGAAGGCTCCGCCGCCTGCAGCCACCAAAGCTACGGGGGATGCGGAGGCGCACGAGGTGTGGACTCAACTAGGGATGTGGTCGGAGCAGGAAAAATATCAGCAACACCTTGATGGCCATGCTCCACAGGGTACAGTTGAAGGGGTTACTTCGTCCGCACCCCTTCCTCTCGCCGACGGGCACAACCGCAGCAATGGCGCTCGGTCCGGGGTGAATCGCCACCCTCTGGCCGCCCCGCCACGGGAGCGACCATAGGGCGTGCACCTCCCCCGGGACGGGTCGACCAAGTTGATGTGCCCAACGGAGCCGCTGGCCCTCAAGCGCCTTCACCACACCACCAACAGTAGTACACGTTGGTGCTATACAAACGGTTTTTAACCCCTTTCCGCGACGGCATTTGGAACCGTCGCCAAGTGAGTGTGGGCGATAGGGGGGTCCTTCCCACACGACCCCGAAACCGTCGGGGATAGGGAGCTAAGATGCATATACAATACTCCTACTCGTTTGAGTTCGCATTGCCATCGCAGTCGGTATTCTGTGGTGCTACGTTTATGATGCGCGACCCATCACAAACGGTTCACTATTATAGAATGTGTATGATAAGCATACAATCACACACATTCACTTTTCCCAAACCGTACGCAAAAACTAATTAAGAAGATTAGCTAATCGTCGTACGAGTGTCAGATAGGATTACGGAACGTCGGACCGTCGTAACATCATCGTACACGACAACTATCGCACACACTATTCTATGGTGCAACATTTACGATGCATACTTCATCAGAAACAATTCATGGTTGCGATTCATGTACGATAAGGCAACTATCACAAACATTTAGTTTGCCCGCACCGTTTGTGATATTGTCTGACATCGCACATGCTTTGCAAACGTCAACTGTGTGCATGCTTGACACGTTTCCTCTTTGTGAACCGTCTCGGATTATGGCATATATTGCAAATGTTTGTGATTTACCAACCGTGTGTGCCGTAATGACCTGGAGAGCGTAATTTCACCGTAATTTAATTGTTGCTATTTCAAATTGTACCGGATTTAAATTTCAATGTATGCTATAGCTTTATTCATATCCATCAGGTTCAAACAACCAATGCATTATTCGATTCATAGGCACATATGTTCAAGAATTACATAAGAGCCAAATAAAGAATGATGAACCACAGTTATATACTTTTACTATTGAAGTCGGTAAAGAAAGAGGCGAAATATATTCTAGTTGCTAAACAAGGTGAAGCGGAATGCCCATATTGTGCCCTACTCCATGCAAAAGGCACACACGACTCTAGTCCAACCCCTTGTGATTGTCGGCGTTCTGGGAACGGGGGTCCCCAGACTTGCCTGCCTGCGGCCTGCGGCGTGGCTCAAAGGAGGCCCAGGACAACCCATCTTCATCAACTCAAGCTCAAGACCCTCGCGAGGGGCCAAGCCTCGCGGGGCGGACGACCAGGAGCTCCCTCGGGCATGGCCTCGTCAGGCTGGCTCATGAGGAGGCGAAGAGTTCAAGGCAGCGTACCTCGCGAGGTGCCCGTGATGCAAGCCATGACGACCAAGGTCGCCCGATCGAGGCGCCCGACCAGCAGCGTCCTCCTTTCCTCTTTGGTGCAAAGGGAGCAAGCGCGGCGAAGCATCAAGCAAAGGCATCCGTTTTGGTGCAACAAGACCAAGACCAGCCCCAACGGCTGGAAGGGAGTCATCGTGGAGCCCAAGCGAGCGTCATCACGAGCCTTTGGCGGCGACGACCAACTTTAGTCGGGATAAGTGTACCGCTGTTCCCCTTCAAAATGGCCAATTGTTGGCGCCCTTCCGCTCAATATTTGGGAAGAGGCCCGGGGCCTTCGCCTATAAATAGGGGTAGCCACACTCGAGAGAGGGGATCTTGATCAGCCCCGGTATGAGGTCGAAATCCTCACCAAGGAACCCGATAGCTGAAACAGCGGAACACCACCCTAGCAGTTCATCACACCCACCAAGAACATACCCTCATGAGGCTGTTCTTCCCGATCTTGTTCCTCATCAGCCCAAGAGGCAATCCACCACACCACAAACTAGAGTAGGGTATTACACCCCAACGGTGGCCCGAACTAGTATAAATCTTGTGTCTCTTGTGTTGTTCTGTTTAGTAGTTTAGGTCCCTGCGATTCGGTGAGGTACGAGATGGTGGAGGGTTAGATCTCCGCGCGCACCCCAGTGTTCAAACCTCAAGGGTCTGCCGGAACCCGAAATCCGACATTTGGCGCGCCAGGTAGGGGTACGCCGGAATCTGCCTTTCGTCGCCTCGTTCTTCCCCGACCACCACAATCATGTCTGACGCCCGTCGGGCCCGCGCTGAGCGCCGAGCCGCCCTCGCCACCCATGTCGCCCAGACGGCTCCCGTCGGCGGGCGCCCTCGTCGTTCCCCGTCACCTGCCGTCAACACCGCCACCGGCCCGGCATGGAACGAGCAGCAAGCGTCGTCCCAGCACCCATCCATGAGGCAGGATGGCCGCACCGCCAACCGCTCACCCGCTGGTTCTTAAATCACGCGCGCATACGCAGCCATGGAGGCCCGAGCTGCACTCGCCAGCGGCTAACGAGCTCCTGCGCTACCGCCCGTCGGCAGCGTCTCGAAGAATGGCTCGACCGAGTCGCCCGAGCTTCGTCCAGCTGCGAGAGGCGACCCAGCGCCGTCCGTCTCGCTGCACCGCACCCGCCTGTGGCGATGAAACTCGGCGCCTCGGCCGCCTCCTCCTCAAGGCGGCGCCTTAGCCCCAAAGCGCTCGGCCTGGGTGGAACCCGTTCCGCCCGGCGCCCGGCGCAGCAAGCGAGCTGCCAAGAAGTTCCTCGCCCGCAGAAGCTGCCCGGCGCTCCCGCTCCGGCACGTCAAGACCTGCGCTGCCCCTAAGCGCGGCCTTGAGAGGCCAACAAGACCAAGCTCTCTGCCGTCCGAGGCCCCAGCAGCCACGGCGGGCTGCCCAGCGCCTTCACCTCTGAGCCGCCTTGTCAGCGTAACACGCCAAGTTCAAGCCAGACCTGCCTCCTCGCTACGACGGCATAGCTGACCCTACGGAGTTCCTCCAGCTATACGAGCTGAGCATCAAGGCTGCCAATGGGGATGAAAAGGTCATGGAAAATTGGTTTCCCATGGCGCTCAAGGACGGGGCCCGCACCTGGCTCCTGAATCTGGCCCCAGGCATGATCTCTTCTCGGGCCGAGATGCGTACCCGCTTCGTCGCCAACTTCCAAGGTACTCGCGACCGGCCGCCCGCCGTAAGCGACATGCGCCAAATCAAGCAGTAGCCAGTGGAAACCCTGCAAAAGTACATCCAGCGCTTCAACAACGCGCGCCTCAAGATCCCCAGGGTAACGGAGGAGGCCATCATCTCTGCCTTCTCCAACGGCGTGCGCGACGTCAAGATGAAGGAGGAACTAGCAATGCATGAAGATCTGTGCACCTCCCTGGAGCTGTTCAACTTGGCGACCAAGTGCGCCAGGGATGAGGAGGGGCGCCTCTCCCTCCTCAAGCTGCCTGCCGCGGATCCCGAAGAGAAGAAGTCCAAGGCCAAGGACGTGAAGCGCAAGGGGGCTGCGGTGCTCGCAGCCGAACCAGACACCAAGCGAGGCAGATATCAGCCCGAGTCCTCTGAGGGCAGCCGATACTGCGTGTACCACGACCTCCACACGCACAACACCAATGAATGTCAAGAGCTTCAGGCCGTACGCAAAGGAAGGGTCGGCAGACGCCCCGAGCGCAGCGACAGAGACTCTGACGAGGAGGAGGAAGGAATGCAGGGGCCAGGAAGACCGTGGCCCGCGCCAAGGGTGGCGCGACCAACCTCGCGAGGACCGTCGGCAAGACCCACCTCGCGAGGGAGGCCGGAGGGATCAGCCTCGCGAGGATCGCCCGCAGGGGAACGTAGGCCTCCCTCTGCTGCCGCCGCCGCCAAGGAGAATCGAAAACCGTCATCAGGACGAGGGGGCTGGGGGCTTCCAGGAAGCGCGTGCGATCGCCTGCATCCTGGGCGAAGCTCAAGCCCCAGCCTCTCACCGCATCTTCAAGTAGTTCGCCCGCGAGGTGAATGCAGTCCTGCCCAAGCTCGAGTCCACGCGCCCTCTCAGGTGGTCGGCGTGCGCCATAAAGTTCAGCTCAGCGGATCAGCTCAAGTCTTGCAGCCACCGGTAGGAGTTCTCCCGATGCTTTGTTCCCCAATCATCAGCAATGTGCTAGTCACGAAGACTCTCATCGACGGCGGAGCAGGGCTGAACGTCCTGTCCGTGGAGACATTCAACAATCTTCAAGTGCCTTCTGATCGACTTGAGCCAACCAAGCCTTTCTCCGGAGTCACCGAAGCGGCTCCACGGTCCCGATCGGGCAGGTCCGCCTTCCTGTCACCTTTGGGGCTCGCAACAACTACCACCGAGCTCGCCGACTTGACGTCGCCCACATTACTTTGCCGTTACAACGCCATCCTCGGGTACCCAGCGTTGGCCAAATTCATGGCCGTAACCCACCATGGCTACAACGTCCTCAAGATGCCAGGAAGCGGCGGGGTCATCACGGTGCCCTGTGAAGAGAGAGACGCAGTGTGCTCCCTGGAGCGAGCCTTTCTGGCTGCATCGCTGGAAGACACATACCACAGCAACAGGAGGCCTCCCGAGGCCGCACCCAAGAAGAAGAAGACATCGACCGGCCCAGCTCTTCAAGAGACAGGCCCCTCAGGGCCCACATAGGGCCAGGGGGAGCCTCCTTCCATCGCATAGGAAAGCGCGCCCGGCGCCCTCCTCAGGCAGGGCTCAGGGGCTCTCCCCTGGAGGGCCGCCGACCTCGCCAAGGTCTCGAGGGAGGCGCTTGGGCACCACGATGGGCGTGTTTGAAGCACGTTTCCATAGCGAGAGCAAGACCGGGAGGGCAGAACCCTCAAGAGTTCGTCGGCCAAGGCCATTCAGGGAATCTGAGGAGTTAAGGGTCATGAGGGCAGCCGCCGCCTACCATGATGGCCCCCATCCAGGCGAGGATGGTGGGCTGCGCGCGTCTGCATCGACATACCGAGGCTCAACCGAGCCGCATGTCAAGCGCCTCTGGCCCTCGCGGCCCAGGGGCGTTCGCAGTCTGCCCCAACTACGTCGCATGCCTTATGGCACCTTAAGCAGCGGCTGCTACGCACCAGCGTCTCATGAGGACCATCCTGGAGGCTCAAGAGGTTAGGCACGCCGCAGCCCTGGCGGAGATGGAGATGGCCCGCGAGGAGCCACCAGTGCCTCCGGAGCCTCCCGAGGCCCCAGGGCCTGGGGGCTCGTGAGGGTCGGCTCCCGCAGCCCACCGAGTCTGCTACACCGACACCCCTTCATCCCCAACATCACCAGGTGACATCTTTAAGTTTTATTTCCGGCTGGGAGCACCTTCAGGGCCGCATTATTCCCAGGCCGCGCGGGTCCGTCCCTGCGGCATGTATCCCTTTTATTTCATGTCATTAGCTTATCCTGTTTGGGGCGCCCCTCGGGCTGCATCATCCCCAAGCCCCTCGGGCCAGTCCCAGCGGCATGTATCCTTCTTGCGTTTTCCTTAGGATTATGCCCTCGCTCAACCTTGTTTGTTATTTGGAGCCTTTTCCTGGGTGGCGGAATCTTGCACGTTAAAGGGGGGGGGGGTGCCTGAGCATCACGACTCAAGGCTCCTACCGGCTCTCCGGCCCTCACCCTCTGGTCTTGTCCATGGCATCGCGACACAGCTTGCGGCTGACGGTGAGACCAGCCGAGGCCGGGACCGAGGGCGTGAGTTTTGTCATCCAACCCGGCTTGCAGCGTTAAAGGGGGTGCACGAGCATCGCGACTCGGGGCTCCTACCGGCTCTCCGACCCTCAACCTCTGGTCTTGTCCATGGCATCGCGACACGGCTTGCCCGGCAGTGAGACCAACCCGAGAGCCGGGACACGAGGGCGTGGGGAGTTCTTTGCATCGACCCGGCTTAGCAGCGTTAAAGGGGGTGCACGAGCATCGCGACTCAGGGCCCCTACCGGCTCTCCGGGCCTCACCCTCTGGTCTTGTCCATGGCATCGCGACACAGCTTGCCCGGCTGACGGTGAGACCAGTCCGAGAACCGGGACCCGAGGACGTAGAGTTGCGTCATCTAACCTAGCTTGTGCGTTAAAGGGGGGGGTGCCTGAGCATCACGACTCAGAGCTCCTACCGGCTCTCCGGCCCTCACCCTCTGGTGTTGTCCATGGCATCGCGACACAGCTTGCGGCTGACGGCCGAGACCAGCCCAAGCCGGGACCGAAGGCGTGAAACACCGGCATCTGGCCAAATTTGCAGGAACACACTCGAAGATAAGGCCCAGATCCAGGCGCTACCCGCCTTGAGGTAGGGCCCCGCGAGTCCCGCGCAGGCTCACGGGTGCCCAGATACACCTCGTCCAGCCCTACCGTGCCAGCTACGCGTCAGGGTGGGGCTGTATCTCCGAGGCTCCTCCCGGAGGAGCCCCTCCCACGTTCGATGGAAGCACCATGCTCCTTGTTGGCGGCGACAACTGCCGAGGCGGCTATGCCCGTCTTGTCATGCGAAGCGCTATGCTCCGCTGGTGATAAACAACTAAGGGTGGTCTCGGGTCGCATCAACCTCGGGGAGCCCAGAGCTCGATGTGTGCAGCCTCGTCGCCGCGCCTCCCCTCGGGAGGCGTCGCGCGAGGCTGGGCTGCAGGGCTACGCTGGAGTCACGCTTCGGCGCGCCACGCCACCCAGCCAGGCCCTTGGGCCTGGTTTCGTCGCCACGTCACTCCTCGGCGGAGCCAAGCTACGAATGTCGTTCGGCGTCGAGGGACTCTGAGCATCGCGACTCAGGAGCCTAACTAGTCACGTAGCCCCTCACCCCTTAGTTCCGAAAGGCTAACGGCGGTTGAGGTATGCGCAGGGCCAGGCTCTGCAGATGTAGAACTGCGGATCCGCCCGCGTCTCACCTCCCTACTTGCTGTGCGTGCGCCAAAGGGGACTCCTAAGCATCGCGACTCAGGAGCCTAACTTGTCACGTAGCCCCTCACCCCTTGGTCCCGTCCTGGTTTCCGGTCGGGGCTAGCAGGCTGAGGTATCTTGAGGGCAGACTCTGCCGGCGTAGAACATAAAGCAAGTAGGAAGCACAAATTTCAAGGAATTCAAAAACAAATATTACAGTCCACACTGTTATCGCAATACCAAATGCAAGTTTAAACGCCTCCTCGAGGCATGATACATGTGCAGGAATTAAAAGCAAAGCGGGGAGCCACAACGGAGTCACTTGTCGGCGGTGGAGCAGCGGAGTGGGCTCGCCTCGTGAAGCAGCGAGTGGCAGCGCCTACGCTTGGCTTGGTGCTGAAGGCCGAAACTTCCCCCAGAGCCTCAGCGTGACCCTTCACGGCCTCGGCGCAGCGGCAGCATGCTTGCCGCTTGCTGGCTCCAGCAGGCTGTCCATGTCGACGCTGGGATCGCGGAGATAGATGTGGGTGAGGATCCGCGTCAGTGTCGCGGAAGACAAGACACGCGCCTCGGCCTCAGCCATGGGGCCAAGACCAAGGGAGACATCTTCAACAGCACGAACCAGGAAGGGAAGAATCTTGGCGGGGCCGTCCTCTGCGCCGGACAGTGGGCTCTCCAGGCCGCTATCGTAAAGCTCCCTCAGCAAGGCGCGAGCCTTCACCTCCATATCCATGAAGGCCACGCGATCTTCGGCAAGAACCCGCGCCTTGTCGTCCAGCTCGACCTTCCTCGCCTCCTGTTCACTGCTCCAGCGCGCCTAGGCGGTCACGGCGCTTCTTGACTTGGCCCCCCTGGTCGCCCAGCGGCCGCCTCGCGAGCCTTCATGCTTTCCTCCTGCTCCTCACGGAGGCAGGCCTCCTCGGCAAGCTAGTTCTGCAGGCCCTTCAGCTCGCCCTCCAGCGTCTCACAGCGACCTTGGATGCTGGCTGCCTCCCCCAGGGCAGCATCGCGGGGTACCTTCGCCTCGTGAACAGCCTGCTTCTCCTCGTCGCAAGCCGTCGAGGCCTGGACCAGCGCCGCCCGAATCGAAGCGTCGGAGCGAATCCAGCCAGAGGCCAACTCCAAGCGCCCGGCCACCAAGCGAGGGTCGGCGCCCAGAAGATCCTGCCGCAGCCGGTCCAATTCAGCGACAGCGTGATCCAGGAGAGTGGGAGGAGTCGGAGAGACAGCAGTTGGTGGAGTAGGAGGAGATGGCTGCGGCGTAACCACTGCGCCCTGAGGCGGAACCAGCGGCGCCACGGCAACTTGATGGAGGCAGCGCCAAGCAAGGGCACCTCGGGAGTCACACAGGCCAAAGGGGCTGAGCTCACCCAGCCAGGCTCGGCCGAACCTCGCGAGGCGCCCGGCGAGAAGGCACAGGCATCGGGATCATCTTCCATTTTGGGCAGCGGCACCGTCACGGATGGAGCCTCGGGAGCCCCCTTGACTTCTTCGGCTGCGGGCGCCCGGCTGGCGAAGAACATGGACATCGAGATCTCGTCGACAGAGCAATAATCAAGATGGGAAGCGAGGCACTTACAGGTCGCCAGCTGGTGGACTCGAGCAGCCTCCGGCCATACTTGAAGCCGAGAGGCCCGCTGCAGGATCAGCCTCAATGGGACCAAGAGCGGGGAGGCGCGTCGTGAATCGCCCGGGGCAGTGCGGACCAGCCCTGGGACCAGCCCAGTCCGGTCCTTCTTCGGGATGGGGGCAGGCTTCTGCCTCCCCGCTCATCCTCATCCTCGTCGTCGTCACTCTCGGGGAGGCGGAGAATGCGGGGCCTGCGCCCGAGGAGCCCTTGACTCTGCCCCGAATCAACCCCTCTCTGGCTCTTTTCCTCCACCTCTTCACGGAGTCGGAAGAGGACACGTCCACCAGATCCTCCGGAGCCTCCACGGGCACGGGCCCGTCCCCATTGAAGACGGGCATGGGCCCCACTTCCTGCTCCCAATCCTCACGAAGGAACAAGGGCGAGGGGGCGCCCTCCAGTCTCGCCACATCGCCCCCAACCAAGGACTGGAGGACCGTCGCCAGGTCCTCGGCCAGCGAGCCACGAGGCTCGGGTGAGGCCTCCACATCGGAAGCGAATCTTGGCGGCGGAGCCAGTTGGTGCTCGGGAACTCCCTCGGCCGGCAGCTCCGGTCAACCGCGCCGCGCCCGCGTCGGCGGCAAGATCTGCATCCATCTTCTCCGGCACCAGCTTGGCGGGGATCCCGGAGCTTCGCTCTGGACCGGTCGTCGGAGCTCTCGGCCAGGCTCCGTGGGCGGATCAGCCGTGGGTGGATCGCCCAGCATCCACCAAGACCCACTTACTCTGAAGCCCTCAATCCGCTTCCTGTGGTTTGAAATGGCGATGGCTCCGCCCGTAAACGAAGCTTCAGACGCCTTGGCGTAACCACAGGAGGTTCGGAGGAAGAAGTAGTGGCGCAGCAAGGCCCTTTGAGGGTTTCACCCCAACATGGGCCTCACAATAGTAGGCGAAGATTGCCGAAGAAGGGACGGAGTTGGGATGGAGGTGCAGAGCTTGGATGTTGTAGTGACGGAGGGCGAGAAGAAGAACTTCGAGAGAAGGGAGGCGCCCGGACCAGCAATGATGGCACTCACGAAGAGCAGGTAGAAGGAACTCCCCGACCCTCGAGGCGGAGGCCGACCTTATACACCGCCCGTTCCATTGGCGCCCTGCGCCTCCGCCAACCCGGCGCTTGTCGAGGCAAGGCTTGCCGTGACACATTTGGCGGGTCCAAGGCGAGAGTACCGAGCTCCGGCGGGTTTGGCAAGGAGCCATGGTGGCGAGCCTGCAGCGGTGGATCTGAAGATCTTGGAAGCGAGAGGAGAGGCGATAAAGGGGATCTGAGCAGCAATGGCGAAAGTAAAGGAGGCAAGGAAGATGCCGCTCTGTTATCAACCCACGAAGTTTCTTGAGGCGCCGCGTCAATCAACCGCCACGCGTCGCCCAAGGCATGGCTGTTAGGGCCCATGACGCCGCACTTGCCCTTTCGCCTCTGCTCGGCCAAGTTCGGCGCGCCATGGGCCCGGGGGCTCTTGTCGGTGTTGCAGGAGCAGGGGTCCCCAGACTTGCACTGCTGCGGCTGCGGCGTGGCTCAAAGGAGGCCAGGACAGCCCATCTTCATCAAGCTGAAGCTCAAGACCCTCGCGAGGGCCAAGCCTCATGAGGTGAGCGACCAGGAGCTTCCTCAAGCATGGCCTCGTCGGGCTGGCTCATGAGGAGGCGGAGAGTTCAAGGCGGGGTACCTCGCGAGGTGCCCGTGGCATAAGCCATGACGACCAAAGAGGCGCCAGCCAGCAGTGTCCTCCTTTCCTCTTTGGTGCAAAGGGAGCAAGCGCGAGCAAGAGCATCAAGCAAAGGAATCCGTTTGATTGCAACAAGACCAAGACCCGCCCCAACATTTGGAAGGGAGTCATCGTGGAGCCCAAGCGGGCATCATCACCAGAGCCTTTGGCAGGCGAGGACCAACTTTAGTCAGGATAAGTGTACCCGCTGTTGCGCTTCAAAATGGCCAATGGTTGGCGCCCTTCCCGCTCAATATTTGGGAAGAGGCCCAGGGCCTTCACCTATAAATAGGGGTAGCCACACTCAGAGAGGGGGATCTTCGATCAGCCCCCCGGTATGAGGTCGAAATCCTCACCAAGGAACCGATGGCTGAGCAGCGGAACACCACCTAGCAGTTCATCACACCCACCAAGAACAGACCCTCATGAGGCTATTCTTCCCTATCTTTGTTCCTCATCAGCCCAAGAGGCAAACCACCACACCACAAACCCGGAGTAGGGTATTACACCTAGCAGTGGCTCGAACTAGTATAAATCTTGTGTCTCTTGTCACATTACGTATAGTAGTTTAGGTCCCTGCGATTCGTGAGGTACGAGACAGTGGAGGGTTGGATCTCCGCGCGCACCCCAGTGTTCGAACCTCAAGGGTCTGCCGGAACCCGAAATCCGACAGTGATGGCCGACCGCGCATCCTTCACGGTCTTCATGAAAACATCTAGATAATCATCGTGTTCTGGTAGAAATACTTTAACCTTTGCATGCCCACCAATCTGTAGTTTGAGAGGTAATCTTAAGTAAATTGCTCTGCCAACCACTGCAAAAAGAAGGTTGTCATCTAACACAACTCAT